>JAGMVK010000002.1:2400000-3600000 GCA_020747065.1 Cadophora sp. MPI-SDFR-AT-0126 | reverse complement strand
GCTGCACATTCGCTAGCACCATCACGGCCCACTGCTCGTTCAAGCTCGTTGAAATCAACGAGGATAGACATAAAAATCTCGTGCCAGAGAATCATCTGGCACAATGGATCAGGTTCTTGAGCTGACTTGGCTTTTCCGTACGCATGATACCAGCACATCAAAGCATCTTGATATCTCTTGGCGTCTGCCTGTGTCATTTGACCAGCTCCACTGCTCTCTTGCACCGCAGCTCCGATCCCTTGGAGAAGTACGTAGCAAGAAAATTGGCTGTTTTTACATGCTAACTCCTTCAAGAGCGGCATCGAGCAGCTATGTTCGTCTTGGTTCAGGTGTATATGCGAACTCAACTTGGTTTGTTCAGGCATAGATGAGCGCAACAGATTTGCCCATTGCGCAGCATTAGGGGCAGAAAAAAGATCGTTATTAGCGGCAACACAAACCTGGATTGCGTTGTGTCGGAAGACTGGGTCGTGATGGAACGTAGTAGCCAGCTGAGCATCGTGTACGTAGAGTCCAAGCGCGGTTCTGTGACATAATTAGTTTGTAGGAAATCCGACCTTTGGGTATAATACCGGGTCACTTCTTCCGATCGTGCCCATGCATTCCAAGCGTCCTCTATCTCTTGTGGTGACTCCGCTCCTAGTTGTATACTACATTGAATGCCATTGAACATGCCACAGCGTCGCGCAAACTGCCCGCAATTAGCAAAACCGTATTTCCAAAACAGCTCATCATCCTTACAGTAATGACAGTACCGTGGAAGGCTTCCACGGTTGCCATGTACTTGGGATTCTACTTTAGTGATCAGCCTCTGTCGAATTTCGTGGGGCTTGAAAGGGTGCTGACCCCAGAGAGGTAAGCAAATGTTTGACCAAGGATTGAGGCCTGAACCAAGGATATCCTCTCCGAAGCTTTTCTCGTGATGATATTATCCCATCTAAGAGATCAAGAGTTAGCCATTTCTTGATCGATAATCAAAGGGAATTGCAGCCTTAAAGATTCTGGGGGTCACTAGGGAGTAAGAGGCTACGAGACTGTTACTGATACATAGCAGTACTCAGAGAATGTACATACTTGCGGGTTTCTATTAGCAGACATTCATTCAAAACGCTGAATTTATACCGCATTGTGGACTTACCGATGCCAAGATAACTTTATTAAGTCTTTCGAATATCTTCGATCCTTGAACTGTAGCAGCGCTTGAACCCATAAAGAGACTTCCAATCGAACAGATAGAAAGAAGCAGAAGCGAGTTCTCGTTACTCGGACGAAACGTTGGTCCATGCAGAATCGGAAAAATTGGATTAAACTTGGTGAAGAATAGTTGAAGTGCAAGATTCTCACAAAATTAGCCATGATTTCACAATAAATACAAGGGACAAACCAAGAATTCCGTTGGCGGCAGAGGATCTTCTTTCCAACGGGGGCATAATCTCTGTGAAAGTTCACTCCGATACCTTTCATCTACTGTGTTTCCGGATGGCGACACTGTACTAGGCGTTATTGGCCGTGTTGGTGCCACCGAGTATGAGGCATTGTTGGCGTCTTTCCAAGAATAAGAGTCCGCTTTGGAGACCCATAAGCCTTGAATATCATTTATAGAATGTGCGGCCCAATTCCGAGTTCCGATTTGAGGTGTAAGTAACTCGTTTGCCTGGCTTGTAGATGTTTGACCATACCATACTGAATGATCAGCAGCTATTGGCGAGAGAAGAGACGCGTTGAAGGCTTCAATATCGAAATCATCGCCAATGTGCCAAGAAGGAAAAGACTCATTTTGCAAGTTCCAAAGTTCCATGTGAGGTAAACAAGGGAAGATGTTGGACTGGCCATTGTTCGAATATTGTTCTTGGACTGGATCGAGAAGCCCTAGGGGTAATAAATCCACGCCAGCGCCAGTACTATTGCCTGTAGGGTGTCTCTCTTCATTGTGAAGACACTGATTCATCTGAGATTCCTCACTACGTTCGCCGGAATTGCCATGATATACATGTGATGAAATGGGTTCATCCTGCCCATCGATTGGGCGGTCTGTCATAGCCTGCAGCTCTAGCAAAGTAGCAGCAGCATGATCAGCTATGCTCGGGCTTGCTGGCTCGTGATTATCGCTTGTCGTCTCTGGTTCTGACGCAATGATTTCGTGCGACTTTCGATGGCGAAGAAGAGTGTCGCTATAGATTATCAGCTTCCAGGTCCACCCTTGGTGACGATCGGAGACTCTGGGGAAACTACGGCTCAAGCGGGACAAATTGTCTGGACAGGAAACCCGAGCGGCCATGTAGAAACAAAGGAGGATTTCTTTGTCAATATTAATCGATCAAAATACCTACTGTCTAGTGTAGCTCTTCCCGCAGTCGCTGCATTGGTAAGGGCGTTCCTTGGTATGGCTGCGTTCGTGTCGAGACAGATGCTCCGCTTTGGAGAAAGTCTTCAAGCAAAATCGACATGTCCGAGAGGGCTTGATAGCAGTGCCGTTACTGTTTTGGAAGTTACTGCGACTGCGCTGAGACAGAGGCGAATTAGACATTATGATGGGAATCGGTGAGGAGCTGGTGCGAGGGAAGGTCCAAATCAAATGTTGCGGGGAAGTTTCGAGTTCAAGGCGGGGCGGTAACTATCGGCAAGTCGGCAACTCGACGAGTAGTGACATTTATTACATTATTTTATGTAAAAGGGGGTTGACAGTGGATCTCGTACGCCCATGTAAGGCAGCAAGGTTATTCTTCCAATCAACAGTCCGAAATTTTAGAAATTTCTCCACAAATGTCCTCAAATGTTAAGGCAGAATACATGGGTGTACGAGACCCACTGTCAACCCCCTTTCGTGCAACCGCGAGGATCATGTTTTTGAGAACCTAAGGTGGGCTGCTCTTGGGCGAGGAAGGTGGTGTCCAGCTTAATTAGTAATCGTAGAAGCGGAAGGCACTCAAGTCGTCTGATTAGAGCAATGAATTTTTTGGGGGTACTACGCAGACTATCGACTGAAGTTGGAAATGGCCGATTGAGGTACGTGCGCGCCCCACCGAATTACCTCTGTTTATATATCAACAAAACCTTCTAATTCTGTACTCTCTTACCTTTTGTAACTTGCCATGGCTTCTTCACGTTCTCGTACAAAGCGCAAGTCGCGCGCGCGGCCATATACTCCTCCTCGCGATCTAAAATATACTGGCGAAGGGCATATCGAAACACCGGCACGAGCAGGTCTTATTTCTTTGAAACTCGCAGAGCAACTTACCGGCAATCCAATCTCGTGCGAAATCAAGAATATAATTACCGGAATTACTACATGAAGCCAATCTCGAGTATTAGCTTCCCACGAAGTACGAAGGCTTCACAATATTCCTGATTCTGGCCCTGATCCGCGAGGGCATACGAGCGGAATCTCTCGCGACGATACAGCTGCAATTGCAACTTTCCTCGACGATTCTTCGACCTCGATGCGAGAGAAAGGTCTTCCATGGGGTGACGTAGCTCTTCGTGCAGGAGTTCAATTGCCTCAAACAGCACATCAATTTCCTCCGGGAAAACGACAGATCTCCGAGCTTTCGATTCGCAGACGATATACTGAAGACGAAGATTTGATAAACGCGGTCGCAGAAGAAGAGAGAGAGCTTACGAAGGAGCAGACTCAAGCTCGTGAAGATTGGAGAATCGAACAACAAGAAGATAAGCCTCGATCGAAGGACTAGTTCAATACAGTTCATTGCGACGTCGGAATTAGCACACAAACTACGAATCGAATCAAGAGAAAAAAGGGAAAGGAACATCGATATGCGCCGCACAACGTATACCGCAAGAAGATTTCTTCAAAAGACGTGAAGGCAAAGGCACGAGAAGACGCATACTTGAAGCTCTTTAACGTCTTCGTACTCGTAGGCTACAATTATCGAAAGATGATTCCGTACGATACAGGGAAACCGGGAGGGAAAATGACTTCGAAGGTCTATACCGAACAAATCCTTCCTTAAATACTAGACGATTTCCGCTCTCAAGGCTTAATTCTTATTCACGATTCTGATTCTGCGCATTTATCGAAAGAGACAGATAATTGGGTAAAAGCGAATAATCTTCGAGTACTTACTCTACCAGGAGTCTCACCTGATTTCTCTGTTTTCGAGAGTCTTGCGGCTCCATTGAAGAAGAGGTTTCATGCTATACGAAGTGCGTCTTACGAGGGAGCTTTAAAGCGATTTCATAAGGTATTTATGCGAGATATTCCGCAAGAATCTGTACAAAACCTTTTTAATAAGTACCCTCGTCGTTTGGAAGCTTATAGAGAGAGAGAGGGCCAAATAACAAAGTATTAGAGTAGTTTAATTGAGAGTTGTTTTCCTTAATTCTTGAAGATTACGCACGTGCCTTAATCGGCCACTTCCAACTTCAGTCGATAGGCAGACCACCACGTCGTTTTCGGAAATTCTATGTTGTACAAGTGGAAAGCTACTTCAAGTTGGGCCACAATTTAGGCCCATCTATGTTAGCTTTCCGAGTGACCTTATCCTTTTCTTACTTAAAACCCTTTACATTTTCTCCCACCTAAGATAAAAGTAACTCCGAATAATTAAGAGATTCTAACCTGATATAATTACTAGGACTTACGGTAGATAAAGGTGCCGCTCGCTATGGCGGGCGTGATAATAAAAAGAAGGAAAAAAGAATATAAAAATGCATTTAAGGATTAAAAATACCTTAGAGCAATAACTTACCTCCCTTGGAAACATGGGTGGGCCACCCCCCTACTAGCGTGGCAATGTCTCAGCGGACGAGGGGATACTTATGGGCTGTACCTCCGTAAAAGAACGTGGTGATCTCATTGGACCCGATCGTGGCAAGAGGATGACTGCGGAGGTGCTGGGGGTAAAGATTGTCTCACCGCCTGAATGGCAGAATCCACCGGCAGAATAACGTCTCACCCCCCCATTCCGGCCACCCCCGCATTCCGGCCACCCTGCCATTCTCGTCACCTGATTTTCAACACTTAATAACTCTACTCTACGTCAACTTCTATATATGATACTGTAGATTCTGAATCTCCATTACTTTCTGATTCTGCAGGTTCTATCTGACGTTCTCTAGCTACGATCTGAGCTTCTCTAATTGCACGTGTTGTCACAAACCGGGAATTTAGACTAGTCAAGACCTTCTTTCTTTTCCTTAGCCGCAATTGCTCTATTCGAGCTTCCAACTCTTTAATCTTTATATTTGCCCTCCCTAATTCGTAATCCTTCACATCTATTCCCTTTATAACCTTCTTGAAGAGTACTCGTCGTGTTGAAAGTTGGTTATGTGATCCGCTAGCTAAAGTACGGATTTATGCGTATATCTCTCTCTGGCCCTTAGGAGTATGTAACTCAATTAAAGTATCGGAAACCTCTGGAGGTAATATTGGAATCTCTTGAGGCTCTGGGAGAGTCGGATTTATTAGTTTATTACTGTTTTCTAGAAGCAAAGGGCTCATCAAAGGCTTCGCTACAGAGACCGGCCATAGACCTGAAGCTTTCCAACCAGACTTGATATTTGAAGCTGTAATACTTTCCCGGCGTGCCTTCTCGTAGTATAAGAGGAAATTGCGCTTGCCGATTAGCGTAGAATCGATTATTGAACTCAACTTTTGAAGCTCTTTTCGGTAGCCACGCTTAAGAGATGTCAAAACCGTCAAATCGAGAGGTTATAAGACGTGTGACGTATGTGCAGGTAAGAAGAGAAGGTAGATATTGTGCTCAAGGCACTTCCAAAGGAATTCCGTAGTCTCATGGCTCCTATGGCTATCGAGAATGAGGAGTCTTGCTGAATAGTCACGTGGTTCTGTCTCGGGGATAAAGACCTTTTCTAGCCACTCCAGAGCTGTCTGATCAGTTGTCTACCTATTATCTGTAGCTGTAAAGTACTATAGGTCGAATACCTTCAATTGCGATAGAAACTATTGTTGTTGGACCGTTTTCCCTTTGTAGATTATAGTCGGAAAGGTAGAGATTCCCGTGGCGGATATACACTCAATGATTGTCGTCTAAGCACGTGAGCCTAGCTGTTTCCCTTGAATCTTCCGACTCTCTGTACTCCCTACGATATAGCTATTAAGACTATAACCTTCTATAATATCTGTTTCGTCTATATTCTATCGTTGAGAAGCTAGAATTGCCTTGATTTCCGGAATCTCTAATTTTTGGAACCACGGCTTAATAACTTCGGAATAAGCGCAATTGATACGTACAGAATCGACGTAGATTTGCCTCTTAGTCTTTAGAATCGGATTCCTAGCCAGAAACCGTGCTATCTAGTGTTTTCCAAGTAGGCGATAGTCTCTTTGGAGGGCTAAAAGCCTCTCCCCAAAGACCCGTATTTGCGTGTGAGTAACTCCATGGCCTAGAGCCTCTTGAGTCAAAATCCAATTAGTCAATCGATTCTCTACTACCGTAGGAAGCTTTTATAAGTGGCTAGCGGCTTCCTTATGTGATTGTGTTGTTGTGTTGCGGTCTATAAGGGTAGACCTTGGAATACCCTACTCAAGCGATGCCTTCCGTAAGGACTTGCTATTTGCTATATCCACAAGAGCTTGCACAACGTCATATTTAGTATATTAAGGCTTCATGATGTCACTAATTTATAGTCCAAATTTCAAGAAAATCGATTAAAGATTAGAATATTAAATAATTATTGAAGTTGGGTGGTACAAGAAGCGGTGAGGTTAAGCGAGGTGGCCGGAATGCGGGGGTGGCCGGAATGGGGGGGTGAGACGTTAATCAAAAGTAACACATCCTCATTTACTACTGTGCAGCACCTAATATTTAGTGAACTTTCCCTCCGCTTTAATTACAGCCTCCATGCGCTCTGGCATTGTCTTGACTAACTTAGCTCAATTAGAAGCCCTGGCGTGACTACAGTATCCCAAGCTTCCCAAATTCGTCTACGTTGCTCGTCGTACGATTTAAATACGTAGTCGCCGTACTTGTCCTCTAAGTAATCAGTTCACGCAGTTGTAAATAATCTGTGAGTTGATCATCCGAGGGACAACGCGAGATCCGAAGCTCACCATTTCGGTCCAAAACATATAGGAGGATTAACGGCTCATAGACACGACTTCTCAGTCGTTCTTCTGGATCGAGTCGCGGACCTTTCCTAGCTGTCGACTCGTTTCTGTCCATAGCGAGCTTTCGCTTCTTCCTCCTCTTCTTGAGTACTCGGTTTGTCGAAGGCTGTGATTGAGCTTTAGCAGATTTCAGTGATCGTTTACGTGCCATGCTCAACAGTGGAGCACTTGTTGAGTTGAGATATGATCTTTCAGTGACACCAACGCACGTAATGGTTCACTTCTTGGCCCGAGCTTTAACCAAGCCTTTACCCCTCATTGAGGCTCTTGTGATTAGTCATGGCTTTGGATTGGAGTTCGGCTCGACGGGTTACGTGTAGGCCTGGGAATTGAAGACTTTGAACACGAATTCTTCAACAACCTCTTGAACTAAAGAGATACGAACTTTACCTAGTCTTCGAATTCAACGAAGAGCAAAATATGAGTCTTTATTCATGACTTCGTGAAGAGTTCGTGAACTCTCGGCCTAATATAATGCCGACCGCAAAGATCGCGTATCGTAAAATTGGGGCTTCTCGTCATATCAATTACCCTGCCAAATCCTACTCTATCTTTGAATAACTCAATAATTATAAGACAGAGTTACTAAATGTATTGGAGAGATATGTTTCTCTGTATATGAAGATTAATCGTAACCCCCCTTTAATATTTTTTGGATTAGTGGAAATCTTCAAGAAAGAAGATATAAAATATTCTGCTATGAGTCTGCGCTCCTACCCCGCTTTTCTCACGACACATACTTAATAACTTAACAACCCTTGATAAACAATTGCACTAGATAGTAATAATTAGGTAATTCAGGTTTGGAGAAGTATTTATATTCATTTTTCTCGCTAAACGATAAATTTGCGGTGTTGTAGTTAGCTTTGGTGGTTTTGAGTGAATAAGAGCTCAAGAAACTTAATTCTGTTCAGAGTTCCGATTGAATCTTAAGTATGCAAATTAGCTTCTATAAGTCCACCATTTCGAATATCTAATATATAGAGGTAGATCTCGCGATTGATGCCATTCTTAACTGTTTTCATTGAAATTAAAACGTTTGATCTAATTCATAGTGATTCTGAGCATTTTTATTCTAGAGACTGTGGTCATTTCTCAAACCATGATTACCAGACTGTATTTTTGCGCGATACATATACCAAAATGGACGTAAGAATCAGAATATGCAATCACCGCGTAGTTATAAGAAAATAATCCCAAAAAGTCGTCTCTAAGATAGTAAAGTAAGGTATAAACAGTGGTGTTGACAGCCTTGGCACGGCGCGTCGTTTCGTTAAATATGCGAGTTCCTCCCCAAATCCTTTATTCATTTGACACATATTTTTCATCGTCTCAATTAATAGATTTGAAAGTATTTTGCATCAAATCTATCCTTCTCTATTACTTCATCAATCCCTATCACTATATTACAGTATCTATTATTTATTGCGATATTCCATCGTGGCTTTACTTCAAACTGGTGCTCGTCTCCCAAACACTTACCAAGTCAGCTCCTCTCCCCCCCCTCTTTTATTATTACAACGCTCTAATTAATACGTATACTAAGGGACATAAATAGGATGAATCGCTATTATTCTCATGTCAATCGAACTCCTTCTCAGAATTCCTTCTTTACTCCTCGTCCGCAGAGAGCGAATCGCATTTTTCACGACTATAACCACATGGACTCTCATGGTGTTGATTCACCTGCCACCCGAGCTACCCCAACCACCCCAGCGTCTGCTGCTAGTGCTGGGCTATCCAATGCTATTCCAGTAGACCTGGAGGGCGATACAATCATATGTGAAGCCCCTCTAGGGCACGTGGACTGGGATTCGGAGGATGATGCCGACATGGAAGATATTCCTTCCCCGACCTTTAATAACACTCCTATGACAGAAACAGAGAAGGCAGAGGCTACCGAACGATAGACAATCCATAGGAATAAGCATGAGAAAAGAAAGAGACAGAAGAATAGCTACGTGAGTTGATTACTTCCATCCCAAAGTTTTCAAGAGTAACGAGGCATTTAAATTACTCGAGTATTTGATGACTTATCCATTTGCTAACTCGATCTTTTGCATCTAGGTATACTGCTACATGAAACGTACTGCGCTGAAAGGCAACCTTTACCCTGAGGTTAAGGGCGGTTTAAATATCCTTCAAGAATACCGCTGGAGCTGCCTCGAATGCTCGAAGAAGTCAAGCAAGCGTCTTAAACTATGGGACGTGTACGAATCCAAGCGCCATGGCGCCACTTCGGGGATGATGAAGCATTTATCTACTCACCAAATTACGGAAGGAACTCATGCTGCTCGACTTCGCGGATATACTCAAGGAGAAGACAAGGAAACCTATACTGAAAAGGAGGGATGGAGTGGCAAGACGAAAACACAAGCTCGATTAACAACGAAGGAAGCTACTCGCCGATAGGTGGTCAAGACTCGTCAACCCTTCAGTGTAGTTGGCACTGAGGAATTCCAAGAGATGTTCAATGCGTATGGGGTACGCTGTGCTTACAAGAATCGATATGCACTGCGAAACCATATATACGATGACTTTGCTCTCAGACGAAATGCCCTTCGAATGGAATTAGAAGCAGATTATACCAGTATTTCCTTCACCCTCGATATGTGGACAGCGCCAAATCGAATCCCCATCTTCGCTGTAATTAGCCATTGGATATCGAAGAACTTTGAAGACAGAGAAGAGGTCCTGGAGTTCATTGAGGTCACTGGGTCACATACAGGAGAGGCACTTGCAGAGATCGTTTTGAAGCTTACCAAAGAACTTAACGTTGGCCATAAGCTCTTTGCTATTACTGGCGACAACGCTGGCAACAACGGTACTCTCTGCGCAGCTCTATTCAAATGTTTAAAGAAGACCTACGACGATAAGGATAGTCCAATTAGCAAGCCTCGCATGCAATTCCACGGCAGATTTAGTTGGATTCGGTGTTTTGCGCATGTGGTCGCTTTGGTTTATAAGGATATCCTCACTCACTTCAAGGCTAGCACTGCAAAAGAGGCGAAGAAGCTTCTCGACAGCTGGGATAAGGAATTCAAGCATAACAAGTACGAAATACCCTTGGATCCAAGTCGCAGTTCTATTGCCAAGATCAGACTTCTCAATTTATAGATACTACGTAGCTCTGAACACGAGCAGGATTGGAAACTGATGCCGAAAACTATCAAGCGCCGACCTATTTACGACGTTGATACACGATGGAATTCAGCGTACGATATAGTCCAGCAGTTTCTTGATTTGCTGCCAGAATACACTGCTTTTATAGAGTCCCACGATCAGGTTACATGCCTTCTTCCCTCTGAGCGCGAGATCGTAGCTTTGCGCCAACTAGCCTTCGTTTTAGCACCATTCAAAGACATGACTTTGAAGGTATCAAAAGAAATGCCTTCCTTAGTTCGATCTCTTGAGCTTTACTGGAATTTGGACGATCTTCTTAAGCAGGTTATGACAGGCGCTGGCGACTACTCTCAACTTGATCAATCACTTCGCGATGCTCTCAAAGCTGGCCAAAAGAAGTATATAGTCTACAACAAGAAACTGGAATCGAATTCGATGATATACGCCGCCCATATCCTCGATCCTCGTTGAAAAGCGTCCATGATCAAGGATATAATGCCTGCGCAATTCGACCAGATTATCGACGATGTCAAGCACTACTTCAAGACCGAATGGCCCGCTGTTGCTGGACAAGATGCACCGAATTTAGAAGGTCGCTCGCTAGAATTAGGTGCTGAACGCCCTTTTAGCATGTCAATTGCCCAATAGCGTAGGGTTCAAGCCAAAAAGGCACGAGAGGCTGAGTTTTTCGTTACACGGGCAAGCTGCGAACTTGATCGTTGGATTGGAATGGACCCCGAAGAATGGATAGAGGCGTCTAGGTTCGATCCTCACTTTATTCGCAACTGGTGGAAGGTTAACAGTTCTCTCTAGCCTCATCTCGCCGTCGCTGCAAGAACTCTACTGCCTTGCGCCGCAGCAAAGGTTGACGTTGAACGTTTATTCAGTGGTTGCCGCGACGAATACGGGATACGGCGACATGCTTTACACTCGAATACTGTTAGGATGTTAACTCTACTACGTAGCAACTATCAGTCGGAGGATAAACTCGATCAAGAACAGATTCAAGACGCAATGAAGCTTGATTTGACGTTTAGATCGTGTTTCAGTACTCTCTTTCGTCCTGACAGAATTAATGGCCACGTTCCAGGTATTTACTCTCTGTTTATTCCATCTTTGTACCTTAATCTAACGAGAATTTGCAACAGACCCCGATATCCCTCCTTCTCCCCTTACACGAATACCATCTCTTTTTACGGGCCTCGATAACCCTGCGTCTATGGATCCAAATGCTATACTCCCGTCGCCAGATGGTTTGATTGGAATTGTCTAGTTTTGAATAGAAACCTTTTCTATAAGTAGCGCATCAATTAGAGAAGATATTAGGGCCAAAATACTACATTTCAAATGCAGAAACGGTGATTTTCACGAACTCTTCACGAACTTTTTGACTTCGCGAAATCAGGCCACGAATTCGACGAATCAGAGGCCGGGGAGGACGAATTTATAAGGTAAAATTCGTGTTCAAACTCTTCAAATCTCTTCAAAAAATTCGTAAAATTCATCTTCATTTCACAGCCCTATGTTTGACACAGCCAAATTCCATCCCAATCCGAACGGGCCATTGCCATTGCCCGAGTTGTAATTCAGAGACAGGTTGGGCCCAAAGCCTCCCCGACTAGGACTTGTCGATATAGGAATCGTTATAGACCCCGTCCCATCCGCAGAATTGACATCAAATTTTTCGCCCATGCCCCCAATAGAGCCTGCGAGATCTTGGAGTTAGTATTGCCAAAGATAGAGTCATTTAGAATTGAGACATTGCCTCGCAATTTGTCTACACTTAAGATTGCCTACGGAATCGATATCTCTCGGGGTTTAACAATCGACGAAGAAAAAGGGGTACGTACCTCCGCCCTTGGGAAGAGAGATTGAAGGAATCGAGCCTTGCGATGCTGAAGGTAAACCGGAGCGTGATGAATCAGGCCTCTGACTTCCTTTAGCTGTCGACATTTCGCTACTCTCCGCTCCCCCAGGCACACCAGTTTGTTGTGAGCCTTTGTGTGAGAACATCTTAGCGACTTATTGACACACGATCTTCAGCGTGAGGTATAGATTTTCGACAATGCCACATGTATTAAAACTGACAGTCCTAACTCTGGGAGTTCGCTAAAAGTTCGGACATAGTGAGATGCCTTCAGATTTAGTAACGCAAATATTCGACCGCATCACAAGCTTTTAGCTTCCAATCGAGAGATGCAGTCAATCTATCCGCAGAAATTATGGTGGTCTGATTGTTTTAGCACAGAGTCGCATGTGAATATTCACGTGGGAATGGATGACCGACCAATTGTACTGGAGCAAGCTCGTGAAACTCAGCCCTTCCATCGCCTTAACGGCATATGCCATTGAGGTGTCGCCATCATGCTACAAATGGAGGGGTTATGCACTTTTTTTCGTTTAAACGTGCAGCAACAGCTGAATGAGCTGAAGTGAACATTCCGTCTCACACTAAGGATCAGGAGAGATGGAGGAATCAGAAGATCAATGCAGGTCATCGTGATCGTGGGTTGAGATCTTCCTTGGTGGCGAGCTGCTTGGGCACCACTACAGCGACCTTTTAATTCAAAGGACATGTAGCAGGAAGCGCATTGTTTGTCTCTCAAGTTCAGCAGCATTTATGACACGCGCGATATATAGTGCTTGGAACAAATAATCATATATTGATTTATTTTCGACCCATTCTCTTACAAGTTCTTGGTAACCTGGATGCGAAGGAACCCAGATCAATTTCCTAGTAGCGTTAGAGATGATTTAAGGTAGGTTAATCTCCTCAAAAATGTTTTCCGACACACTAAAACCAACCGTACTCGACTCACGATCATCTCGATGTCAAGCGCATCTCTCTCAAACCGGACATCCGACCCCAGTAAGCCCCCGCCTGACAATTGAGCTCACAACATGGCTAGGCATATCTGGCGACGCCGCGGACCTTCAACCGCACAAACCTCTGTGCTGTCCTGTTCACAAGGCTTAAAAACCTGTCGTCACTCCATTGTGTGTTTATCAACTTCACATGGGACCATAAAAGCGGATTCGAAACCCTTTATACAATTTGGACCACTACAACTTCCAAAAGATGGCTGAAAAGAACCTCTCCCTCATTATCGTCAAGCTGGTGCCAACCCAGCCAACATCTCCAGATGACTTCAGAACTGCCCTCAGTAACCTCACCATCACTGCCTATGGATTGACCGTTCAGGATAGTTCTAAAGGGACGAAACTCGGGACTGCGAGTGGTCTAGCAGATCGCGATGCCGCCTTGAACATCGTCGACGAGAAAGATCCCGCACTCGACAATTCGATAAAGTCGCTTGACAACTCTATTTTTCAAGAGAATGAAATCGTCCTGGAAAAACTCAACGGGATTCTATCAGTTCCGGTTCCGGTCCTTAAGTTGTATTCAGTCGCTACTGCTGTGATCATCGTCAAACCCTTAAGCCCGCATCCAGGAGGTCCACTATTCCACGCTCGATTCGAGTTTAAGAGGGGGGATCTGAATATTCCTGACAGCACCATTGACTACAACATTCAAGTTGTTTCACAGGATCTTGTCACTGATCAGGGGACTTACTTTAAATTGCCAGCGAGCACATATTTCTCCTTGCCCGTGCAAATATTGGGGCTTCCATTAAATTCCCCATTCATTGCCCTTGATCCAAACGGCCGACCACCTGACTTTTCGCAACTTCGAGGTGCGATCGATCTCATCCTCGCTCAAGACCATCCAACAACGGACCTGCCCCAAAAGTCACTACTGGAGGCCCGTGACAACCCACTTACTCCTGCTCAGAGCCTCCAGATCGCGTCCGAAATGACCTGGAACCGCACTTTATACCCAACTCCTCGCCCAAGTGTCGACATACACCAAATGTATACTGCTTTCTTTGACAAGGACAAGAATCCAATTCCACCTTCGACCGATATTGAGAATGCTCGCAAGAAATTCGAGTCTGACCTACAAAATTACCACTTGAAACATAACTCTGAAGCTGGGAGACTTGCTGGATATGTCTCAGCAGCATCAGCTGCAGTTGCCTGTGAGCGATTGACTAGTGAAGCCACTCTCGCAGGGATTGCATTTCCGGTAGAAACTGGCAAATCTACTACTACCTCGATATCTTTTCCACACGCATCTGTCGTGCTTCAACGCAAGGCATCTTCGTCTGGCAAATTATTGAAGTTGCTGCCTTCATTTACTGTCCCTGCCGCGTATTTCTATGCTTTGGGGACAAGCTATCCTGCGCAAGTCTCAGTTCAGCAACGCTACAGTACTGCGACATTGGCCACAGAGGATCAACTACGCAGTCAATTTCAGACTGCCACAGATAGTGGGCTGCTTGGGGACGACGAGAGACCGATAGCAAGGGATGACCTTGCAAAAGCTGGAATAACTGGTGAGACTGCGTCGTCAGTGATCACTCCCGATCAAGCTGCACGTCGTTTGGTCGCCCTGGGATCAACTGCAACCGGCTCAAGATGCGATGTGGCGAGTCTTGTGAGCGACAGCACGCAAAATTCTGGAGACCCTGTGCCAGCGGATAGCCCGACATTACTGGATGATTTACTTCAGTACAAAGGGCTTACCTCCGATATTGATGAGAGTTTTTGGAAAGTGAAGATCCTAAAATATCCCGACTCGTACGTCACGTTACTCCTGCAAGCGATCACTCAGGGCGAGGCCGAGCTTGTAGCACGGATCAAGAGTCAATTTAAGGTTGCCACTGTTCAAGTACTCGTTGATATCCCCCAGCAAAAATGGGTTGATTTCTTCAGCACATCCGCTTCAAACCAGCTTCTTCTCCCTGACTTCACTTTACCTGGAACCATTGAACAACGTGCCAATTCTTTTGTTCAGCGAGTCCAAAAGTTTTTCGTTGTGCAACCGAATGCTGTTTTGTTCAACACGCCGGGCAGTGGGATGGCCCCTCTCTTTTCCGTCCCGACGGATGATATTTTGCACCAATTCATCACAGAGTACAATTCTCAAAACCCACAAGCCTTCGACTTTGGCAAGCCTCTCAACTCGGATGGAATTGACAGAGCCCTGCTCACTGCCTTCCCTGATGACTTGAGCTCCCGTTCCTGGCTAAAGAACGCGCTTGAATCGGTGCATACGCTCGTGGAGGTCACCTCTGCGTGTCCTGCGAACTTGCAGTTCTCCGTGATTGAGGCGCTTTATTCCCGCGGTTTCACTCTTCCAAACACGGTCAATACTCTTTCGCAAGCCAGATTTCAGTCTGCGTTAGCTGGAACTATTGCGTACCCTTATGCGAAGGATATTTTTCTAGCCTTTATTTCACTCGCCCCTACCCAACCGCTATCTTCATCAGAGTCTGCCTGGACCTTTGCCCCAGTCAACTCTGGTAATTTGATTGATTGTCCTCCGGCTCCTAATCTATCTCCATTGGGCCTTGTCGCCTATCTGCATGAACTTCTCCAGGTTGCCTTAGGCGATTCTACTATCGGAACTCTCCTATCTTCTCGCCGAGGATCTCCTGGCAAGCTACAGGCAACCCTCGCAAACTTAGAGATCCAAGTTCCCAGGATTGATATCGTCAATGAATGCCTCGAAGCACTTGGTAGTGACCCAAGTCACCCCAATGGCATTTTCTTAGACACTAATTCGGACATCGGATTAGCTGGCACTAGAACTGACCAGAGTTCTTTGAATACTGCCGTCCCCGAGCATTCGTCCCCAGCAACTCCCCAAAGTCCGGTGATCTACGACTCGTTGCGATCCTGTTTCACTTCACCCAACCTTCCTTACGCCCAAGCTCTAGATGTTTCCCGTTCTTTGCTTCCTTCCTTGGGGACAGATCGATTCGAAACCATGCGCCATTTTCACAAAGATATCACTGAGCTTCCCTTAGATGCTAAGGAGGAGCCAAGCAACTTTCAGAAACATCTGTGGCGTTATCCAGTACGATTCGATCTTGCGCTGGAGTACCTCCATATTTCTCCTGAAGAATACGCCCATCTGTTCAGTGGAACACTCGGCAACAAAGAATTTCTGGAATCTGCCCTTGGACTAAATACCAAACTAGAGTCTCCAGTGGTTCCAGTAGCATGGTTTCTCAAATTTACGGGCCTGAAATACCACGAATTTATCGAACTTTGGCAATGCAAGTATGTACCATTTGAAGCAAAGCCAGCCCAGAGTGGAGCGAAAGACGACACAGCGTTCCCTGACGATGAGTCGTACAAATCTAGGGACTTGCAAATATCTCTTGGGGCTTCGGATGGGGACGTTCTATTTCGGCTTCGCAAGTTGTTCGTATTCGTTCGCCTCTGGAGAATCCTGTGCAGAGTGGCCGGCCCAAAGATCTCATTCAATGAGTTGGCCGATATTTCCACCACCCTCCGACTGTTTGACAAAGATGCGATCAACGCTGAATTCATACGGCAACTTGCAGCGTTGATGATGTTGCGAGACGATTTTGAAATCCCCTTGACAGGAACGATGATGCATGGCCAGTCTTACAAGCAGTCTGCCGTAGAGAATACCCCCCTCAAATTGCTCTGCCTATGGCAAGGATCAAAAGAAAACCCAACCACATGGAACTCCGTCGTTACTCTTCTCCTGGACTATGTCGAAAGGTATGCAAAAGCTCGATATGGTTGCCATCACCGTAAGCCTCTATTCAAAAAGGACTTGGAGAAAAACCTCAAACTTTTCTCTCTTTTGGCTGGCTTCAATGAAGTTGATACTTGGAATGCCAACCCGACAAGTACGCTCCGCTTCGCCGAAATTCTCTCCAAAGTTTACGCATCCACCTTTACCATAGGTGAAATAAGTCTTCTATTCACCGCTGACGAACACATCCGCTGGGACGACCCTTTCCCCCTGCCAAATGTTTTGGAGGCGGCGGTTGAACCGCTGAAACTGCCGGACGATGATGATTTCAGCCTTCTGAAACTTCGGAAGACCCTTATGCGGGTTGAAGTGAGCGAGGAGGATGTAGAAGTTTGGGATTGGAGGCGAATTAAGCGTTCTCTACGTGACCTAGGATATGTTTCTTCTACGGAGAATGATGCCCTTGAGACTCTCGGGGAGCATTTCTTTCCTGCCGCCCTTGAGCTCGACGGGCAACGTGTTAGCCATGATGCTCGTATATTCAAGACGGACCTCCCCGTTGCTGCTACAGCCCCATCGATGTGGAATACTGAACCCCGCAGTCCTTTCCACTACGACGCCGATGGTGCAGGTCAGTTGTGTTTTAAGCTCCCACTATGTGAAGATTCGGTCATTGACAAATTGAGAAATTCGCGTCAATTTTCTGACACAGAGATTTCTGCCTTCCAAAATCTCTATTTCGCCCCAAGAGCAGTCCTCTCTCCGTTTGCTGCTATCTTCTCCAATTTTGACGACGCCGTTCGCACGCTTGTCCATGAACCGTCTGAAGATGAACGCTTCAAATTCTTTCAATTCCAGTTTGCACTCTTCCATCGCCGCTGTGAGATAATTGCAGATCATCTTGCAGAGCATGTTTCGGCATCTATCAAAGGGAACACAGTTGATATTCGACGCGCGGCCTGGTGTATCCTCCGCCGACTGTTTGCTGACGAGAATGCTCCCCTTGGGGAAGGATGGGAATCCGATTCTGGCGCTGCACCAAAGAATTACACCTGGGAACCACATTTCTCTGGAGGCGCTTTTGCATCTATTCTTGGTCTGGTGGGGACTGGATTGCTGGGTGAGTTCGAGGTTGATGGCAAGTCGGGTGCTGCCCCTACGACGGTGTGGCGTCACATGACTGGCGATTTGAACTTCTTCGGACACTATCAGAATGAGTTTAATGCCCCAATCCCTACTATGATTCCCAGCCCAAACCTCGAGTTGCTATCTGCGAGTCCTGATGTAGTAACTGCAGTCAATGGTTTTGCCGTGCGAGAGTCGAACGGAGAGCCTCTTGGAGGGGGCCAATGCTTCCGTGTGCGTTGGAATGGCGCTTTCCTGGTGGAGAGCAGTGGAGAGTACACTTTCTATGGAGGACACCCCCGGTCTGATAACGAGAAGCCGGACTTTGAAGCCATACGGAATCGACATCGACATCGCTGGCTGTTCACAATGCAGCGAGGTGATAAATCTTGGACGTTGCTCAATCACCGCTGGGACGCTCACCCCGCACCCGCGAGCGCGTCAACCCCTCTACTCCTTCATCGTGGAGTATATCACATCGAGATCCGTTTCGAGCAAAGCCATCCTAATTGGAATGAATGTCATCGCGAAAGGACCGGCTTCCAAATCAAATATGAAGGACCTGACACCGAACACAATTTGTACGTTGTGCCGGCCGCGAAGCTCTTCCGTGAGTCTAAAAGTCAAACACTGGGCAATGGGTTGAGTCTCGGTACGTCCGCGATGGCCTTCTTGGACAACTATTACAGCAGCAGTCTTCGTGATATTCGTCGAACGTACCAACGAGCATTCAAAGGCCTCCTCTTTGTATCTCGTTTCGGCCTGTCCGCAGCAGTACACCCCCAAGACCACTGTCGCGAGTCAGAATTGAACTATCTACTTCAGCACCCTGAAAACTTCCTTGGTAGCTCATACTATCGCGGTTCACAATCCAGCTCTTCATTCGCCACGCATCATGCTTACTTCGACCTCAATTTGATCCCAGTGATGGATAATTACGACCGCGACGAGCAGAACTCGGATCAAAGAGCTCGGCCTACTCCTCAGCGCAAGGCATCTTTATTCGATTGGTGGGAGCGCATGTTCGATTATTGCACACTTCGAAAGTGGGTTCGAAAAGTTAGAAGCCGACAATGCTGGATGTTGTTTTATGAAGCAACAGAGCAGGTTCCCCAACCAGGGCAGCTCCTTCGCTACTTAGTGACCGATGTCAGCCTTGCCCCATTGATCCAGAAATACTATGCCGGTGGCCTTGAACGTTTTGATCTCTCTACTGCAGATCTGATCAGCGAGCCTTGGGCCATTCGTGCTTGGCATGCCGGATTGTGGCTTCATCATTTGAAGAAACGCTTCTTCAGTCAAAGTCTTGAGAAGGCTCAGCCGTGGCTTTGGTCTTCCGCAGATCCTAATATCTTGATAGGGAAGGAGCCAGGAAATCAGAACCTTAGTAGTTTCTTTCAAGAGAGCTTTTCTAGCCAAGGAAACTATGACGATATCCAAAAAATCAATGACGGACTCCGCCTTCGAGCCCGAGCCGCCATGCTTACGTACCTCTGCGATAAAGATCGAGTGGCCTTACCTTTCCAGAAGGATGGCTTTGCTCAAAGTTCGCTGGATCTCACTGATCTTCTGCTATTGGATGTTGAAGTTAGAGTTCATGAACGTACGACGCGGATTGAAGATTCATTCATTCATTTATTCATACTCGGTTCCAGCTGTCCGCCGTAGGACTGCTATGCCGGCATGGTCCAGCTTCGGCGCCAGTTGCCGAAGTGCGCGTTACCGCATTCGGTAATTCGCACTTCACTTCATCACTTTGCAGTGACCAGCAACCTCCTCCACTGGACGGTCTGGCTCCTATCTACGACTATTTACATAGCGTTCAGTAGGAGTGCTTTGCTTCATCCTTTGACAGTGCTCAGGCTCATTGGCTGCCGCTTCTGCTAGCCATCTCGTGTCTCTGTACCTTCAGTCTCCCCCCAGTGCTCCACTTCGTCTCTTTGCTCTGTATCGCAACTCCGAAACTGCCCAAGGAGACGCGTCTGTTCCATAAATCTAATTGCCTTTGTGACTAATTTTGGCTCGTTCAAGATTGCCTTCAGGTCTATTTGTCCTCCCCTCCCAAATATCCTTCGCCGTACGTCGTTGTATGTCCGGCACCTCAGTAGGATGTGGTCTACTGTTTGCCGTCCTTCGCCGCAGTCGCATCCAGGGTCGTCGACTTTTGGCACTCTTCTCTTCCACAGGAAGTCTCTCAGCCCAATTTTCTCTGTGCGCATCTGGATCAGCAGAGCACTCTGCCACTTCTTCAGTCCATGGTGTAGTCGCAGGATCTTGTGTGATGGCTGCGGGGTATGCTTGAATGTGGTTCTTCCTCTCGTTTCCACTTTCCAACTGTTTGTCCATTCGGCTCTTGTCTGCCTCCTGACCCAGGTCTTCAAGGTTGCTTGCAAATGATATGTCCTTGTCTGTATGGCGTTCTCGTTTCCCTGGCTAGATCCAGCATTTTGTTTGGCTGCTCTCTTGGCCGCTCTGTCTGCGGCTTCGTTTCCCAAGATGCCCGTGTGGGCTGGCACCCATCTTAACTCGACTCGCGTCCCACGGTCTCCTTGGAGTTTGTCTATGAGTTGTATCGCGTCAGCTACAATGTACGCACCTGATCTGCCCGTTGGCTTCTGAAATGTCCGGATAGCTGCTTGGTTGTCTGTGAAGATAATCAGCCTGTCTCTCTTGTTCCCTCTCTCTGCGTCTTCGTCTGCAATTTGAAGGGCCAACCTGATGCCCTGTAGTTCTGCGGCATATACGGTTGAGGTTTCACTATCTCCCATATAGGCCAGTTTTGTGCATCTAGTTAGGGGTGATACGGCTGCAGCTCCCACGTGGTTGTCAATTCCGCTGCCGTCCGTGTAGACGAAGAGGCTGTTTAAGGGGTGCTTGAGGAGCCCCTTGTGTTGGGTCCTGGCTATTTCTGGGCATGATGCAATCCTTACGATCGGTCCTTGCCACCATGGTGGTACAAGAAACGGTGGGATAATCTCTTGGTCCTCAATCGTCGCTCCGCGACGCTGACGAAGACGCCTGTACGTGTGTTCCAGAGGGCTCAGGTATGGTTCCTTTCTCCATCGGCTCCTCGTGGTCCGGAGGAGTTGGAAGCCTGCCAGGGCTGGCATTCTATCCGAGGAGAGAATCCTGCTAACAGTCTCGGCGCTTGTCTTCCAGATCTGTTGTTCAATAGGAAGGAGGTGGAGCTCTACATCTAAGGCTGGGCCTGACGTTGCTTTATATGCGCCTCCAATGATTCTACCCGCCTTCGCTTGAAGTGTTTTGAGTGAGTCAATGGTTTGTTTTGTGTAGCCTTCTCCGCGCTCATAGGCGACAGACCATACAGAGCAGCTGTACATCATTTGGGGGATGACAACTGCTTGGTAGATCTTCCTGAGTTCAGCAACTCGTACTCCCCAAGTAGAACCGGCTAGACTTACTAGTGCACCAATAGACTTCGAGGTCTTTATCTTCAGGTTCTGGATGTGCTGTTTCCAGTTCAGCGCCGTGTCGAGCGTGACCCCAAGGTATTTACTGCTTTCGGATAGGGGTATAATTATCTGTTCTATTTATATATGGCGGTCGACATCTGCTACTTGACGCCTCCTTATGTAGTAGGTAAGCTGGAACTTACTTGGGGCGAACACGGACGCATGCTTCTTTGCCCAAATCATCGCTTGTTACATAGCCTTCTCTAGTCCATTACAGGTCTCT
Source organism: Cadophora sp. MPI-SDFR-AT-0126 (assembly GCA_020747065.1). Taxonomy (NCBI): domain Eukaryota; kingdom Fungi; phylum Ascomycota; class Leotiomycetes; order Helotiales; family Ploettnerulaceae; genus Cadophora; species Cadophora sp. MPI-SDFR-AT-0126. Next base: position 3,578,389 of record JAGMVK010000002.1, on the reverse strand, counting down.
CTAGTTGTGCTTCCCCACCGTAGGATTGCAATATCATCGATGTAGCCTATGGCAAGGGTATTAGGTTCTCGGTTGCAGGTCTCTATCAAGTCGGCGTTGTAGTACAAGTACAAGATAGGCGACAGCGGTGATCCTTGAGGAATGCCGGTGGTCGTCTGGTACACCTCTGATTTAAACGTATCGAAATTGATAACTGTGCTCCTATCTGCCAAGAAACTAGCAATCCATCTGACTATTCTTTCGTCTATCCTGCGTTTACGCAGATTGTGGAGTAGTCTGGCATGTGAGACGTTGTCGAAAGCCCCCGAGACGTCTAGTAGAAGGAGGCTTGCCACTTATGGCTCGGGCGAATTCCAAGCCTCGTATATCTTCTCTATAATAGTGTGTAGTGCATAGTCTACCGATCTTCCCTTACGTCCTCCAATGTGTGTGCTTAGCAGCAGTTAATGCGCCTCGGTTACGTAGCTAATTCTTCTCGCAGTGATCAAGTCCATGAGTTTACCAATAGTATTCAGTAGGGCTATCGGACGATACGCCTTAGGGGTAGTATAGTCATCCTTGCCTGGCTTCCTAAGGACGATAGTAATAGACTATCGAAAGTATACTGGGCAGTACCCTAATCGTAGGCTCCTGTTATATATCCTTATGAGATGCGGGGCTAGCTAGGCGGCGATAATATGGAGGACTCTGTTTATAATACCGTCTGGTCCTAGGGCTTTCTTTAGCGGCGTGGAGGCAATAGCTTAGAGTACCTCCCTCTCTGTAATATCCGGAAATAGGATCTGATCTTAGTATTCGGCTCCGTGGATATCCTGGAGGTCGGGCTCTAGGGGTATCGGGAAGAAGGTTGTCTTCAGAAGTCGTGCCTTATCTTGCGCCTCCGCGTGCTCAATATTTATTATTGGGTCTTTCAATATCGGAGTCGTTATCGGCGCCACTTCCCCTCGGTTTTTTGCCCACCTTGCTAGCTTCCACATACTCTCTGGGCTCTTTATAGCGCTTTCGAGTTGGTTTCGGTGACCTTGTAATAAGACTTTTCGGATCACCCTGCCTTTCTGGTTTCGAGCTACGCGGTAGGCCTCCCAGCTCTCGTCTGTGTGAAGTCGGGCGTTCCGGCGCTTCAGTCTTCGCGCCTCGGCTTGTGTTTCTTTGCATTCAGAGGTCCACCCGGCTCTCGATCTTGGAGACCATCTTTTCAGGGGCGCGGCGCGTTCGATGGCTGACTGTATCGCTTTTGTCACCTCCCAGACATATCTGTCTAAGGCGTGTCTTGTCTTGGGACAACGGGGTGTGGGTAACGCTAGTGCGAGTTTTGCTTGGAGCTCCTTCTCATCGATATTAGACCAGTCACGCGTTTCTGCCTGCTGTCTTTGTATTACTCGGAGGTCTAGAATCGTTGTGATTGGAAGGTGGTCTGAGTTATAGTCCATCTCATAGTCTGCTCGGCATTTGACAACCCTATCTACTAGGTCTTGTGTGCCGTAGCAGAGGTCGATGCAGGTTTGTGTGTTGTTGTCATTGTACGTGACTGTGTCGGCGGGTAGGAGGCTGCCTAGCTGGTATTCCTCTAAGATATCTATTAAGTCATCTGATTCTGGATCTCTTTCTCGTACCGTTAGGCCGCCCCAGAGCTCATGGTGTAGGTTGAAATCACCTAGAATGATTTGTTCTTCTTCTTAGTGGGCGGAGAGTACTATTCTAAGGAGGGGTAGGCAACTCGTCCGATGGTCTGACGATTTCGGTGGGTTATATACGTTGTGTATATAGATCTTCGTTGCTGCCTCTGTGGTTGGGCTTGTTGTCGTGATTTCAAGTGTACTCAAGTCTCGTGTGTGTTGTGTAAATCTCCACCTATTTGGGTCTATTCTTTTGTTAATAAGGAAGCAGACTCTCGCAGGTGCTTCTCTGCTGTCGTTAGGGAAGCAGAGATGAAAAGAGTATGGGATTGGGTTGTGAGTCGTCGAGATGAAGGGGTTCCTCCATGGTTCCTGGAGCGCTAGAATATCGTACTCCTGGATCCTTGGGTCGCGTAACAGTGTTACCATAACTACGTCCCTCGACTTCATGACGTTGTACTGTAGGATCTTTATGCCTTCTTCGCTGTAGTTCATGGTTCATCTGTACTCCATTGGGAACTGAGTAGTGAGTTCGTTGTGATTGACTCTAGTGCTCGTCTTGAAGGCACGTGTAGCCTCCGCGGTCTCTGGCTATCCTCGACCATGATTGTGTCCTCGTTCTCATCTTACATGCTGTCGAGCCCGTTTCCCAAGTGGACCCTCTTTAGGGCTCTTCCTTTCGTTGGGGACTTGCTCCTGGAGTTCTGTCTGCCTGGTGGTAGTGTTGGCGTCAGCGATGATGGCCTTGCTGTAGTGGCACTTGGCCTGCCTCTCTGGGTTCCATTCATCATTGCTGCCGCTTCCGCTGGCGTAGCGTCAATAATCGTGCGTTCCATTGGTGGCCTCTCCTTCGTTGGTGGGACAAAATGGTATGGTTGTCGGGCATCGTATGCGGCTTTCACCTTGCTTAACTCGACCTTCCGGACGGGACATCGATTATTCCACGCCTCATGTGCTCCCTTGCACACAGCACATTTCCTTATAGCGGACTTGTCGACCTTGGTGGGGCAGTCTTTCGAGCTGTGCGGTTCTGCACAGTAGCCACATGCTGTGCTCGCTTTGCACTGGGTTCCTATGTGGCCGTATTTTTGACACTTGTAGCATTGCTTCAGTCGGCACTGTCTGTCGTATCTCTCACATTGAAAAGCCTCGCCTTGCCAAATAAGGCCTTCGTCGATGATCTTGTTTGCGTCTTCCGGATTAGTGAACTCGACGATAATAGTCGAAGCTGACTTTGTACTCGCTGCTCTTGATAGCCATCCAATGTATTTGATGTCCGCATTGGGTATAAACGGTCTGTTGTCGTGCAGGAGCTCAGCCTTGATCTCGTCGAACTTCTCCATGTCCATTGAGCTGGTCCTTATACCGTGCGCCAGAATTCCATATGTCGGCAGCCGTATACTTGTGCCTCTTCCAATCCGGTTTATCCAATCGTTTGCGAATTGTTTTAAGGCCTCTGCATCGTTTCGGTTTGACGTCTTGATGCTAAGGTCTCCGCTTTTTAGTTGGTTAGCTGATGCTACGCGGACCCGTTCAATGTGTTTGTTCCTGCTCTGTTCAATCGCTCGGTCAACGTGGTTCTGTAAGTTTCTGGAGTTCTTGGCTCGGAGGCTCTCGATAGTGGATGTGTCTGTAATCTTCACGATGATCTCACGTTGCGCTTGAATGAATGATGATGTCTTGGTTGATATTGTGATTGGCTTGCTAAGAGGCGCGGCATTGCTACTCAATACCGACGCGTATGAAGCCTTAGAAGGCGGAGCGCACTGCACAACTTTCACCATATCATTCGTCGTCTTGGTTGTATCATTTATCGCTTTGGCTATGTCGTTCGTCTCTTGCAGAAGTTCCGTGGTTGTCCGTCGTGTCTCGGCAGCTTCCTTCACGGCTTGATTGGTCTCCTGGCTCAGCGTGGCCATGTGCTGCTGCGTTATTGTATTCTGCTGAACTTTGATCGCCGTGGATTGTACCGTTTCTGCTGTTGTTTTGAGGTCGCTCTGGATAGTTGTAATGGCTTGGACGACGGCGCTGAGGTCAGGGGTATTCTGGAACTTGGAAATCAGGACGCTCATAGCTGCGATCATAGTCTTGACAAGAGGCTTCGGCACCGGCTGGTCTCCGGCGGAGTCAATATAGACGAGTGCTTTCCTGAGGTAATCGCTGAGGTATGCAGCATGCTCTCGGGGGTCGTTGGGCCATGCTGCCACTTGAGGCCACGTTGTCGCCATACCGCCTATGTCACACTGGGCAATGCTCAAAGGCTTAGGCGTCTCAACTGGTCAAAAGGAGGGCTGCTAGATGCGGTTTTCGTTGTTCAATTCCAAAAATTCCGTTCTCGCTGTTTGTGAAGTTTTTTCCCATACAATAGGTAGAAATGCACCATGATTGACTCAACAATCATGTGATTAACACATGACCATTAGTCATACGTCACATGCTAACATAAACGTATGAGAATAGATCTCACGTGGTCGAATGTGAAGGATACGAAACGACCGCATTACTGCATTTGAGTGAATACTAAGGTAGAGAGAAAAGAGAGCAAGGGAGAGGAGAGAGCTTATATACTTGTTGGTCCGCAGGAGCCATACGACGGCAGGGAGGATCCGGGCAGTGTGCCAGCCCCCTGTCGGAGGGGTTTCGGGAGGGTTTCGGGAGGGAGGATATATACCGGACCTCCCCCCTCTCGAGGAAAAGACAACTTGAATATACTGGATTGACCTGATTTCGAGTTCACTTGTTTGTTATGTGTGATATATCACCGGGTGAACCGACATTTCTCTTCTATAATAAATATTACTAGTTAGTGGGGAAGGTAGGGACGCCCTTTTATAATGGACCATAAACTAGCCGCTATATTCTAGACTCTATATTCTACAACGTACAACAAAGCACCCTATTCCAAATCTTACCCTAACTCAGCTAAAGTAAACGCTACTACGCAGTTAGCCTGGATACACTCGTTTCCCTCAAGCGACGCCGTCTCTCCAAGCCAGAGCATATACTCGAGTTCCGTCTGGAACCTCCGCCGGAAGTGCTTTTGTAGCCAATCACTGGCACCCGACCGTTTCCATACCCCATAACAGAGCTGCATAACCATGTCAGGGAACCGGCATTCCGTCTCCTCGTGCTTTGGGTCCGCTGCCCGGCAGATGTCCTGCGGCTGGTAGCAGTTCCAGCATGCCATATACCGCTGGATCCAATCCTTCTCCTCCCGCTTCCGCTTCTGGAGGGCTTCGTTCTTGGCATGGATCCAGTGGAATCGCCGGGAGCATTTACCTGGCGCGTGATCAAACCTACGGCCAAGGATACGACAGTAGAGACAACCGCCCAACATGAGTTCAAGGTCTCTCTCATAGCTGTCGAGCACCTGATCTCGGCCATGGTCTTGTCGCCGCACTTCGTCCGGACTAGTAAACTCCATTCCTCTAGGAGCTGCCAACTCGAATTTCAAGTCGAGAGGCGGGCCTTCCTTGTGAGGCTCTCGACAGACCTGACACACCTCTTCGCCCGGCATACACCACCGCCAGTTGGGCTGGTCATCTAAAAACTGACTCAGGACGCCCCGGGAGCAGTATTGCTGCGTCAGGTATAGCTGCATGGCTTCCTCATCCGGGGACAGGCCCTGATCGACCCGCGGCTTCCACGTGGCACTCAACATGACAATAGAAGAGGCTTTCCCGCCATCACGGCCGGCCCTGCCGGATTCCTGAGAGAAAGAAGTGGCTTTATCAGGCGCGTCGACGTGGATGACCCATCGTACGTGGGGATAGTCAAACCCAATCCCGAGAGCAGATGTGGCTACAATAACCGGCTGGTCTCTATTACCAAGCCACCCGGAGATAATTGCAGCTTTCTCCTCGGTTCACGACTTGGACGTATATGAAGGACACTGCAGAAGTTCAGCAAGCAGAGCCACTTCCTCTCGGGTACGGCAGTAAATATGATCTAATCGCGGGCATGGTCAAAGATCTCCTTTCTTGGCCAGTATGTTCGTATCAAGTCGGCAGCTCTCTCAACCAAGGCCCCTGGCCTAGTCTCGAAGCCGACTGCCTACAGTCCATAGACCAGATCAACGGGCGGATGCCTACCTGGTGAAAGCGTCTCAACATATCGCCTCGTACGGAGGTAGAGCAACCATTGGAAGAACCAGGATTATAGTCCCGGCATCCGCAATTGCAGCTGCAATCATGACGAGTAATGTTTTGCCAGAGCCAGTTCCGATAATCAGAACCTCCTGCTCAGCTAGCTGCGGTCCCATGATAGCAAGCACGCAGTTCCGCTAACCAGGGACCCGGAATTGCATGTCCGTTGCATTGTATAACCTGCGAGCAACAGCTAGCAGATCAGCCGCAGAGTATGCCCCTTTCCTACGCATTTGACCCCGCTTCGAGGCATCTAGCATTCGCAAAGACAGTGTCTCTGAGGCACCCCGCGGCCTCTTCCCCTGAAGAAGATGATCAAACCGGAAGAGCGTACGCCTGCTCTCTGATGCTCGGTAACTCCGGTGTAGCAGAGTATTCATGGTAAGCGTCGTTGTTCCAGCATATGCATGATTATATGTATGGTATGTGTGATTGCTTGGTTCCGCCAAGGCAACCAGATCCAGCTCGTCCTCAATATCCTCCCCGACGCTCTCCTCAAGATCAAAGTTCGCCCGTTCCTTGACAAAGAACTTCTCTTTGGTGATCGATGCTGCGAACTGCCGCCAGTTGGACGTATGCAGGTTTTGCACCTTGGCACGAGTGCATGCTTTGTTTAGGCAGGCTGAAAGTGTCCCATCAGCCCGCACTGTCCCGTCCAATTTTGCCCAGAGGTATGGAGAAAGGAGATAGGTATAATCGCCGAATGGCATGCTTGAGAGCCAGCTCAGCCTCTTCCTCATCCTCAATAGCCAAGGCTTCCATGATCTCATCCATAGCTTGGATCTGTGAAGCAGTTGGTTGGATGCCCTTAATAATAGTTGAAAGTCCGTGCTTTTAAGTATATAGCGAATATTGTTTTATAGGTTAAATATTATAGATTAAATACATTTTTGTTGTTGCCTTACAAGTCTATACTCAAGAACGGCGCGTTTAAATGCAGGCTCCTTCCCAAAGTCTAATCCACTACTGGATGCATCTTCTGATTCCTCTCGGTAACGTGCTGGTTTCTTGGTCTGTCGGCGTGCAGACTCTCTTTTTTGTATTTCTTGCAGATGGATATTGATTTGGTTACTCTGAGTCATCCGGCTTCAGGGCGGCCAATAGTTTGCCAGTTTGCAGTTTATACGGCAGTTTAAACTAGATCGTACGAATATTATAAAAACGTAAAACGGACTAGATAAGGATATATTATAACTAGTTTCAACTGAACTAGTCCAGTTTACGACGATGAAAACTGCAGTTTATACTAGAAAACTAGTTGTTTCAGTAAATATCCGGGATTATATATAAACTACACTTGAAAAGGATAAGCCCCTAAGCAACATTTTATCGGTACTCACAAATGGAAAACATGAGGATATACTTTTGCTTTTTCTAGTATTGGCTCTACTACTACTATTATAACGGCCTTACCGTAGCCAAGCCTCTAGGCTGCCACTTGAGGCAGATGTCTAGGCAGCACCTCGTAGCTCAACGCCTCGTGACTCAACGTCAGATGACTAGGCAGTATCCTTTGACTCTAGGCACGTGCCTACTGCCCCTTATATATATAGGATCCCCTAGATCCTCCGTAGGCCTCTCTCCTTTCTTTCTTAGCTTTAGATCTTTGTCATTAGGAAGTCAATTAGATTAATCCTCCCTCAGTTTAGTTGCAGCCTTCCCAACTGCCAATATATCTTCTCGACAGCCAAACGCTAAATCCAAGGTACTCCCACGCCTTCAGCAGTCACGCCTACCTTTCAACCACCCAAGCACACACACCTCACCACCGCCACGTTTTACATCCAGCTCCAGAAATAGCCCTACTCGGGGTTTATCGCCTACAGAGCCACTTACTGAACTCGACTCCGCTTTATTCAACGATCTCCTCCAAGGAATAGACAATTCTCAAGGCTCGGTACTAGCTCTTGATACCCAATCACAGTCCCAAACTTCTCAATCTTCCAGGAAATCCAAAAGAAAGAGAACTTATTAGGTTTTTCGTCATATAAAAGGTACAGAAGATATGCAAACATTATTCTTTAACCAGGAGGGTAAGGAGGTCTAGCGCTGCAGATACTACGACAATAAGGAGTACGTTATTAGTGGAGGGACTCTGAATATTGAAAAGCACTTATGGGAGAAGCATACTATTTTTGAGGAGGCTCCAATAGAGGCTAAGCTAAAGTCTCAGCAACTCTCTATTCAGGAGTCTCTGGCTTCTGCAGAAGCGAATCCAACAAAACGCCGAAAGCTAGCTCAGGAGACTCTTAATAAGAAGCCATTAGATGGCGGAACTATTGAATCTCTCTTTGTTAAGTGGCTTGCATCAGACAACCAAGCACTTCGATTAGTAGATTGCCCCGAATTCCGCGCATTCCTAACATATCTAAATACGAATATCAACGTACATCTCCCTAGCTCTCATACTACAGTTGGGGACTGGGTCCTCCGGCAGTACAATATCAAGAAGGAACGTATTCGCCAGCGGCTTCAGAGTTCTCGATCCAAGATCCACATCAGCTGTGATTTATAGACGTCACCTAACAGCTTAGCAATCCTTGGAGTTATTACTCACTACATTAGTAAGGACAATATCCTGGAACACTCAGTACTAGCTACGAAGGAGATTCAAGGCAAACATAACAGGGAGAACTTAGCACCGGTCATTATCCAAGTTTTAGAGGATTGGGGCATCCTCTCTAAATATGGATTCTTTGTAATAGACAATGCTAGTAATAACGATACGATACTCCGACAATTCTCTCGTATCTTACGGGAGAATCATGATATCAAGTACGATTACAAACTTCACCGGATCCGATGCCAAGGCCATATTATCAACCTTTCTGTACACTCATTTCTTTTTGTTACAGATTCCGAGAGCCTTGAAGACGACACCCTTACTACGACTGAGCAGAAGGAGGCATTGAAGGTTATTGAGGAGTGGAGAAAGAAAGGCCCCCTTAGAATACTTCACAACTTTATCGTTTACCTTCAAGCTAGCGTTCAAAGGATGCAAGACTTCCTACGTCTATCCAAAGGCCGTAGGCCAGCCCGAGACAATACAACTAGGTGGAGTTCTTAGGCGAGATGCTTAAAAGTTGCTACTTCAAATCCTGTTTATGAAGCTATTGTAGCATACTTTGAGGAATATGCAGACGAAGAATGCAAACTAGATAAGCTATCAGATAAGGATTAGGAGCTTTTACGGCAAGTTAAGAAGTTCTTAGATTCTTTAGCACAAACAACGAAGGCTTTGGAGTCTAATGCTGTTACCTTGGATAAGGTATTGCCGGCTATAGACTTTATCTTGAAGAGATTTAAGGAGGGCAAGGCTCAATTCGCAGATCACCTACAGTTAAGCAAGATATTTAACTCTAGGTGGAGCAAGATGAATAAATATTACGAGATGACAGAAGATACACCTGCTTATGTAGCAGCTTTAGTGTTGAATCCTAAGTAGAAGTGGTCTTATATTCATAAGAACTAGGACAAGAAATGGCATGCCAAATCAAAGCAGCTGTTAGATGAGTTATGGGAGCTTTATAAGCCCCAGAGCGTTACGGTCCCTCTCTTATCAATGCCCAGAACTACGAATGAGTTTCTATTATTCCTTGAGGAACAGGAAGCTACGGAGCAAGCACTGGAAGATGAGCTTACACACTACCTCTCACAGCCAAAGATTAGTGTTCATGATGCTCGTGCTTGGTGGATGGAGGAGACCCAGCAAAAGCTCTACCCTAATCTAAGCCAAATGGCACTTGATATTTTATCTATTCCTGCTATGTCAGCGGAGCCAGAGAGGCTTTTCTCAGCAACTAAGTTAATGATTACGGATCAAAGGAATTCGCTTAGCATGAGGATAATTGAGGCTCTAGCATATCTAAAATCATGGTACAAGTTGAGGGATTAGGATAAGATTGAGAGGACGTTGTTTATTAGGCCTGTAGTGCTCCCTATATATCCTACGGATGAAGATATTAAGGAAAAGAGGGGTGGTGTGGGACACATTAGGGTTTAGAAGCTAGGGCTAGGCAAAACTGCCAGTTTGTACTAGAACTTGAAGTTTATAAATAGTTCGTACGCTTAATAATTGCAAACTAGATCGTACAGAATTTATAACACCTCCAAACGGACTAGTTCCCTTAAAAATATCCAGTTTACGGACTGTCGAAACTACTGGCCGCACTGCGCGGCCCTCTTTTGCTTCCTCGAAGTACTTTATCGCCTTCTCTACAACTTGGCCTGCCGTATTGTCTTGCGCCTAGAGGAATTCTTGAGAGTTTGGTGAGAAAGTTGAACTCTCCCCTCAGGGTGACAGACTTGGTGCGGTTACCGAATTTTGTAAGGTGGCCTTTTGTGGAGATTGAAGAGCTAAGGATATAGGTGAAAGAACAGCGATAAACTCTAAGGGGAAGTTCGTCGTCTTGGAGCCTATACTTTTACAAGACGCCATACTCGTAATGCGGAAAGAGACAAGGCGTATAGGAGAAATGATCAGGCGCCCTTAAGACTGAGAACCTAATCTTGAAGCTGGGTCTGAATGCTGTATGACGCGTATGAAGACGAAGCCAATCGAGGTGGGAGTTAACTAGAATTAATGAGGGTTGGATGGAGGGGCTGCACGTAGAGCCTCTGGGAAGTAAAGAACGTTATAAGTCAAGGGAAGTAAGATCACAGAAGAATTGGGTTGTGATCGAGCCATTCCTTTGAATTACCCGGTTATCGATTTTGTAGCCATGGCATCTGAACGTTCACACTATCCTAGCTTTCGAGAGGTGCACATCCATAGCCTGAATTAATGATCTACTTGACCATTCCTAGACATTTCCCCCCCGAATCCTTCTTGCAAGCTGCATGTCCTTCTGCGTGATCGTAACTCTCTTAGTATGCATTGCACTATTTCTCGTCACAATCAGCAAAAGACTTCCACGTTCAGCTCCCTCTGAACACTAGAACCTCCACAAAGACGTGAAGGCTCACAGTAAATTCGTATCCTCAAAAAGATGTACGAGAAACGCTTCTCCGGCTTCTTGCAACGCCTTAATAGCGTCCGATTGCCATCGAAATTCCATCCCATCTGGCCGGAAGTCTTTGGCTATCTCGCGGACCTGGGCACCAGCTCATTAGTCTTGTGTAAAGCTAGGGAAGAAAAATCTGTGTGGGTGAGCTTACGACACAAGAGAATGAAAGCTTTGACATGAGCAGTTCGGTAGACTGTTGGTATCGTCGGATCTCACGGAGGGCTTTGGTTCCGGGCCTGCATCGTCGTTTTCTGCGATATAGAAGAGGGTCTCCAGCTGTTGTGTGGGTTATAATCAGTACAGTACCAGATCTTAGAATTGCCGCTATTGCCAATCACATTGCGAGCGGGATTGCCCACGCGGTAGCTTGAGTGGAGAAGAGGGCAAGATTTGAGGAGAGAAAGACGTACATTCGATACCGGACTCACGGCGAGGCTGCTTCTTCGGTCCCATCATTGCGTTGTGATAGAAGTCGAGTTTTGAAGCTGTGAAGGCTTGGATATGAATAAACCAAGAATTGAGCAGGATGCAATGGAGTTGGGCCCCGCCATTTCTGCCGGGGAGGCAGTGGCACACCGTGAACCGTGCGCCCTTCTCATTTTCTAGAAATGGGGTTCAACCTTAGCTTCAGCGTCTTCCTCTACTTTGAGTTTAGTGACCAGAGTCACAGCTACGGTTCCGAGGAAAGAAAACAGGAAGGGAGAGCTCTATCCACGGTCAGAGATTAAAGTTTGCTTCCTTCTGATCTGTTTTCTTGGACTTATATTCCTGTGAGGTACTGCTTTTCACTCAATTCAACAAACGAGGTTTGACTGTCGAGGAATGGGGATTAGTTGTTTGGCTGACGAGTGCTCTATAGAGCGGGGTCGAGGGGCAAGGCAGGAATGGGTATTCCGTACTCTCGCGCAAAAATGGGACCAGGAAATGGTCCAAACTTACGGCACGAATATGACCATGAAGGTTGTGGTCTAGGGAGCCTTTTGGGATACCGGAATCTCCATAACATGGATCGAGATTTTGAGTCGAAGAAACATGGGTATTCCGCAGAGAGCTAGCTTGAGGTCTCGAATGCAGAAGTAGCCCCCATCTTTCAGCAATTGGACTCTGGATACGAATTCATGCAAGATAACGCTTCGATCCACACGGTAATTAATGTCAGACGTTGGTTTGAGCTGAAAACCATTCGATTGCGTTTCCTCGGCGCTACTATCCCGCCACTGGCAGGGAGACTATTTGCAGAGGGATCAGTAGGATCCTCAGATTTAAAGGAGTTCCCCGTTGCGTGGCATATACAGCTATATCTCTTGCTTTGTCGTTGATAATTGCCATTGCCCGTACTTTGACAATGAGACTACCTTGAAAATTTAGGCTTAGAGCAGCTGTAAGTCTGGACTTGACAAAGCCATCAACAGCCTACATCGTTTCGCGTTCGCGAGCCTGGAGGCGCTTGCGGAATACTTCCCATATGCAAATGACCGCATTCTGAAGTCTTTGTGTAAGAGAAATTCTCCTGTTGGATATATATCACTAGTAATCAGACCTGCGAGCCGATGGACCTCTTTTAACCCTCTGCCTCTCTTGTCATCATCCACCTAACCCATGCTGGCCATGGATGACCTATCTCAATAACCGATGCAAAAAGCTGAAGGTCATCGGCAGGGTTAACACCTAGGTTAAATGACTTAAGCACCCTAACATTATTTTCCGTGCATATTCTAGTATATGCATATTTTTGGGTGAGGCTCGCTTGTGGCAATGGCAGCATATGGTCCGTGCAGCCGAGCGCATTTACTAGAATATGCATTCTCAGGTTAGGGACTTTTGGACGTCTTTCTGGTATTTTAAACAACTGTATAATGTCCTTGCAGCCTTTACTTAGGCCACTGCCTTGCCCGAAGCCGTGGGCTCGTGGCTGACGTTAATTCCCGAGTTCTGTGTTATCATCTGTATGCTCTCATTGCTATTCTCTAAACATTCTATGTGCCGCAAATTTACTCGCAATCTCTATTCAAACTAAAGAGAGCAGTGATATTCTGTGTCTTCCTGCAGCAATATGGTTCTCCACAATTGCACTCCAGCTGCCTTTTGCGGCTAAGCAAACTTCACAACGTAACTTACTCCCTGTCCGCTGAATCGGGTCTCCTTCCTCGATAACACGTTGTTCCCCAGCACACTATGGCTTTTGTCGGGGCAATTGGCTTGTCCTCCAAAGAGATCCTCACATCTCGTGTGACGATGTACTTGCTGTTGCTATCACGCTTGATGAACGTGTTCAAACCCAATTCTGCATCTGACAGCATCACATAGCCGGCTGGACCTTGACAAATCGCTCCTGATCTTTGTGAACATCGAACTTCTCAGACTTGTATAGTCCCGATCTGTCGAATACCCAGAGCCACATCACACTTGCGTAGATCGTAAACCCTGACACGAATCGCCGCTCCGGTTGACTTTCAAACACTTCGTCCACCAGAAGATCCCAGCTTTTCTACACGCTGGCGTATTTCCTCTGCTAAGCAGTTCAGCAGCAATTTGTCATTTATCTTTCGAACCTACTAACGTAGCAGGGCTCTATTTTCATGAGCCGTACCGACCTTATTTTCAAACTCAACAAGTTGTTCCATTATTTCAGGCAACCCAAGCGCGAGCTTCCAGGTATTTACTTCATTGATCTTCCTCCCAAGCAAGTTAATTGCCAACTCCGTTGCAACATCGACCTCTTCCGCAAGAAAATGTTTCACATATTGTGCGTGGAGGTATATCTGATCATCAGACGTTTGGCGTAATACCTCATCCAAGATTATGTACTGAACCCGAATTCCATGGCTAAGAGAGTGCATTGTGTCTTCTTGCCCACACCTGGGGAACCGGAGCTCGAGTTAGTACCATAGCCGAAGGAAGACCAAGAGGGCATACCGATGACGAAGATAACAAGAACTCGCTGTTTCAGCCATGAGAAGTGAGCCTTCCTCTCCTCCTACAACAATTTATCTTACTGACTTAGTTACCGGCAATGCACGCATTCAGATACGCTAGTATGCCCGACAAATTAAGGCTCGAAGGTTTTGGCAAACAGCTACCTCAAGTCTGTAAGATTAACGCTCTCACTTTAGTGCTGATAATAAAGGTAGAGAAGGTAGGTTGAAGGAAGGAACCGGAGAGGCATACCAACGCCGTACCGAACAATTCCAGGTGGGGATGGAGATTGGTCATGTGATGTAGGCGAGTGTTGGAAAGTGTAGGAGGGAGAGGGGGAGTGCCGTAGTGTTGGGCAGGTCAGAGGTCAGAGAGAGGTTAAAGTCAGTCGCATCTATAAGTAATGTGGTTTCTGTTTCAAGAGGGATAGTCAGGGTAAGCAATGTAGGACAGGGCATAAGGGGTGGATTTCAATCGAATTATTACGTTCAGATAACACAGCGGTGCGGACAAAGGAGTCATAGACTGATAAGGAATAAGGCGATTTAAGGTGTAAGTTTGCAAGCGAACTCTAGTATGATCAGAGATTCGATAGTAAATAGTAGTGCCAGCCAGCAATGGAATTTTGCAAGCGTCCGGATTGTATAGCGAACTGATTCAGCGGATTGGCTCTTTGTGTCCTAAATCCTGCTGTAAGCTAGTATATAGCTCGACTTATGATACCCTACTATTATACATCTTCGACTGCTAGAGCGAATGTCTCTGTAGTATAGACTTGATTCCCCATTAAATCAAGCTTAGTCTGGAGAACACTATCGATTTTGATTGTAACTGCTGATTCATCCATCACAGCGGAGACAATGGATACATGACCAGTAGTTCCAGTAAGGCCAGTGGAGTCATTTAGTACTATTATATATATAGAAGATATAAGTCTGCGATTGGCGAAGATCTGACGGGCTTATTCAAGGAAAGTGTAGAAAGTATCAAATGTGTACTCTACTCCATTGCCACTAGGTGCTTGTTAGTTTAGAGCAGATAGAGGATTTCTATTAAGTAGCATTGCATACTTCTCCACTAAATTAGGACTATACGCTGTATTATACGTCTCGGTAAAGAGAGTATCGTTGGTTGTAATAAATAAGTCATTGAAGAATATAGTATTAAATTGCATAAGACAGTGCGTCGGGAACGAAGCAGTAGTAGCTGTGACAAGAGAAGTTGGTGCTGCAGTTAATAGTGTAGTATAACAAAGAATAAACAGTGACCTAGATATGTATGTCGCTAAACTCTTCATGTTGAAATATCTTAGTGCCTAGTGTATAAGTTTAGTATCGAAAAATCAGATAAGAATGAAATATCAAGGCTCTAGAAGCAAGTACATATTGAGCTATTTATGTGAAAAGCAAATTCTATCAAAATTGGTCTATTACGTCAAAAGTTGAAATTTGCTGACGAGAAAGGTATCTAGTATAAGCATTATATGGGGGTCACTTTTAGTAGAAATCGGGTGTGCTATCTACAACAGTATCATATTCATCCTATAGTATACGAACCGGATTAGTTAGCCTGACCATGTAAACCGTTCAAAAGCCACCCGAATGCCTTGCTGACCGCGTGTTCCGGCGTGATGATGACAGTGGGCGTTTGGTCTAGTGATGGCGCAGGGAATGTTTTGTAAATCAAGTAAGTTATGATTGAGAAATTCGTTCCCGAAATCTTGGTGGTTGATCTGTTGGGTGTCGAAGAGTCTGTCACCCCAGTCACCGTCGAGTTCGATTCTCATATTGCTTGCTGCGATGAAAACGGCGATATGGGAACGACTTTCGCGGCGTTGATTGTCGCTGATTGGCCTTTCAGATGCTAAAATCCACGAGCAGGCACCCTCAATACCACTCATCAAAATATGTCGGTGTTTCGTGAGATGCTCTTGCTTTTCCAAGACGGGATGCTTAATCACGATGAGAAGCTGGAGCTTCACAGGATCGTAATGCCATTTCTTTACACATCGTTCGAAGAGGCTCAAACCTTAGTAACAGCATGTGAGATGATTTATCGTCAGTTCCCTGACTCTTCCCTGGAACTGACGATTAGACTTAACAATACTGTATTTGAAGTCAAAGTACCGGTTATTTTTTTCCGGCACGCACGGATGCACGAGCCGGGCTCCAAGGTCGAAGCTACAGAAGACAAAATACTTTATATGCTCAGTTACAGTACCCTTGTCGGAGTAAGTAATGTAAATCCGAAGGTTATTATCAAAAGGAAGAGATCATACTCGCGAAATAGAAGAACTGTGTAAATAGACCGAGACCAATTAAGGATATTTGGGACTTCGAGCCACGGGCGATATGTCGACGAACAGCGATGAGTAGAGACATGAGGTGACTGGAAGTTCACTCCATGACGAACCCGACGAATCATACTAATAAAAGTCCTGTGATTACAATGTTTGCCCATACGATCACGTTACACACAGACGTATATCTATAGCATAGTAGACTAAGTTATATAAACAAAACAAGAACCTTCTCCTTCGTCTTCCATTCCCCATCAGCAGTCTGAGTACTAATAACTTATGTTAGCAAGTTAAGATCGTAAATAAGAAGTAATTTTATGCGAAGTGGATCAACGACTACCTGAATCATTTTCTCTAGATCATCATCAATTCTCGGACTAGCTGCGTTATGATTCTACTGTAGCGTCTCGCGATCTTGCTGTTCGAACCGCAATTCCAACAGTGTACAGTGGACTAATGCCACGGAATCAGATCTACCACAGGTTTAGCGTGCCTGGGAATAGATTCTCCGGTATTTCTAAAGAACCTCAAAGTAATCAGTCATAAAGATACATTCAAGTTGTAGGCATTGCTGTAGGCTGAACCGCTGTCTCAGATCCCGTTCCAAGCACTCGAGTAGAGTTCCCTTTCTCAGTGTAGCCAAAACTTCCCTCGCTTCTTGTTATATGTGCTACACCATGCCACTGATGATCTGGAGAGTGAAATCATATAACCACGAGCCCATTTTAGTTACAGTTGCAATTAGCAAGAAGTACAGAAGGTGTGATGACAAAGGTTTTGCAATCTAGAAATAGTTATGTCTCTGGCACTTAGATGATGACTAAACCTAGCATATCCTTGGCCAAATCTATAAGATGCCCATTTAGCCTCCCAATTCCCATGTTTTGTTACTCCTGGCTATTGAAAAATACAACACTCCTATACCTCGTATACAGTCTTTTCTTTGCTCAAGGGGTTATTGAGGTTGTATTATAGCGAGTGGAGGTGGTGGAGACGGTGATTTTGGTGTTGGCTTTGGTGACAGTGATGTCGTTGGAGGCATCTGCTTTTTGGAGGTGGGAGAAGGTGCGGGAAGAAAGCCGGGGGTAAGGGGGTGATGAAGGCGATGGAGGCGGGAAGCTATCGGAGGATAAACGGACGAACGTGATAGAGATAGTGGAAGTAAGTTAATGGGTAAGTTTGCGGAGGTAGTAGATGTACTGAAGAAGCTGGCGAGGAGGTGAATGATGTTAACAGTGGGCTACGCGACGGCGTTCGGCACAAATCTTATCCCCCGCCATATTGTATGGTTTCAATGTTAGCTTCTACTGTAAATTCAGCGCACGCTCACTAAATCAATCTCAGTGATCGGAATAGTCTGGTCTGACTTAGTCTTGGTCTGGTCTAGACCGCCAAGACTTGGTCTGGTCCGAGGACATCTCAAGACCATAGTCTGGACCGGTCTTACTAGTCTTAATAGTCTGCTATAAATAGGTCGAGCTAGAGAGGCGGGTGGCGGCGGGTGGCAGAATTTTAGACTAATATAGTTAGAATAGTTATTATTAGAGTTTTCCATTCAATGAAAAGGGGCAATCGTAACAACCTGCTTATATGTTGTTGTAGAGTCTCCAACCCCTAAATTTGTCGTCCCTATTAACTGCAATGTCAACGCCAACGTCTCTTACACCATCTCCCGCCCCTACCCCGTCACCCGCCCCTACGTCACCTGCCTCAACGCCGTCACTTCCGCCGACCTCTTTTTCTGCCCCAGTTCAATATTACGAGCCTCCGGATGAGTTTATTCAGGACCGTATCACGTACGTGAAACGCGCAAAAATCGCAAATAAGGGATGTCGTCTAGGTTCATCACACATCTAGAAGTACGGTCTCCAATATATTCGAGGTAGTGATCAGAAAGAGGTGTATTACTGCCACGAGTGTACAGTTGGAAAGTACAAGCAAGAATTATTTATTATCAATAGTACTTCTAGAGTCAGAAATCATCTTGAGCAGAAGCATCAGATTAATTCCCAGACTAGTATCAGGAGGAACAGTTCGACACAGAAGTCTATACTTAATCAACAGAAGGATGCGGCTGCTTCCAGTACCTTCTTCTAGAAGGACTCGGTTAAGAGGTTCAAAGAGCTTCTAATCCGGTGGATTATATACTACCATATTACTTTTTTTCAATTAGAGAATCAGTATTTTCGTGAACTACTCTTCTTTCTGAATCCAGCACTATTGAACCACCTCCCGAAGGCAGCGAGAACTATTCGAAGCTGGGTAATAAATGCCTTCATATCGAAGAAACAACAACTTAGGGAGGATCTCCACTATTCACGGAGTAGAATCTCAATCTCCTTTAATCTCTGGACTTCGCCAAACCCTTACGCTATCCTAGGCGTCGTCGCCATGTGGATTGACGCTACCGGCAAGCGACGAGCTACCGTTTTAGGCATGCGACGTGTCTACGGCGAACACACTAGCGAGAATGTTAGATCAATTGTTATTAAATTATTAAAAGAATACAACATCGGCGGAGATTTGATTAGATACTTCATACTAGATAATGCCTCGTCAAACGATACCGCTGTCGAATTCATACTCAAGGAACTCTGCCCGTAGATGGATTCGAAACAACGTCGCTATCGCCAGCTACGCTACTTAGGCCATATAATCAATCTCTGCTGCCAGGCGTTCCTCATGGGCCGGAACTGTGAGAAATATCTTGCAAAGCTTGAAAAACACCATCTACGCGGAGACTATGCAAAGGTGGAGGAGCTCTGGAAGAAATTTGGATATTTGGGTCGGCTTCACAACCTAGTGCGATACATCAGGCTTACGCCACAACGCCGCGAGGAGTTTACTACAATAGTGGTCGGTGGAGATCTCTCCGCATTCGATATGCTCGAGCTGATCCAGAATAACTCGACACGCTGGAATTCATGGTTTCATTCAATTACACGTGCATTGAATGTTCGGGAACGTTTAGAGCTCTTCTCCGCTCGTCATATACCCGGAAAAGGCTCTCAAGGGATTACGAACTTCAAACTAGATAGACAGCACTAGTTTAAGCTTGAAAAGATTAAACTCGCTTTAAAAGACTTCTACGCCGCAACTTTGCTTTCCGAGGGTAAGAAGACGTCCCTTGCTAACTGGTTTTCAACCTTGGACTGCCTTCTTCGAGAGATAAACGAGACGAAGGATCACTACCATGACATCCACACCGAGGACGACAACAATTTCACATGGACGTACCTTCAAAGCTGCGCAGATGCCGCCTGGTCGAAATGCGCCGAGTACTACAACAACCACCAACTAAATTGGCAAAATCGATTTCCCGAAGATACTGACCTTCCGCCAGCGTACTATGCAGCTCAAATCCTCGACCCATATCGAAAGTGGGCATGGTTTAGATAAGAGTGGGTTCTTCCAGGTGACAAGGAGAAGCAGAGGTGGTTTGATAACGCGCAATTAGCCGTGAAAGAGCTCTGGGAGACGGAGTATAAGGGAAGGTACCCTGTTGAGATGCTCCCACCACCAGCCCGGAAGGAGAGAGATCCGGATCCAGCATTTGATCGCCAACGGGAACATAAGCGCATTCGAATAGACGCTCCGGTCTCTGCAGCTGATTTGTATGAGCAATACATTTCTACCGACCGACTCCACGACGAAGAGGCAGGTTGCGATGAGGCTATTGCGTACTGGCTATCCCGCTATGACTCCCAAAGAGATCTTGCTCGCTTCGCTCTCGACCTGTTTGCCATCTCACCTATGTCAGATGAGTGCGAACGTCTTTTTAGTAGCGCAAAGCTTACTGTAGTTGATCGCCGTGGTAAGTTAAAGGCAGATATCATAGAGGCGTGTGAGTGTCTCCGGGCGTGGTATGGAAAGCCCCATATTGAGGATGATAGTGATAGCGAGGATAATGAGAATGACAACGATAGGGTCAATGAATAGTAGTAAAATATATCTCCTTTCCTCGTTGCACTACTTCAGCCTCATTCTTAGCGGTCTAGTTAGTCGGACCGGTCCAACCAGACCGGTTATTATGTAAGCAGATGGTCTGGTCTGGTCTGGGGGGTCAGACCAGACCAGACCAGACCATTCCGATCACTGATCAATCTTAACGTGCACATTTTTGAGGAAACAGTTCAGACTTAAGATGCCAAAAGAATTTGATCTTATCTTATTTTCTATTCCCCCTTTCTCTAATCGTTAGGATAACTTCCCAATAAATGTAAATATTGTGCATGTCAATCTTTGGTGATAGAAGAGTAAGATTGATAACTTCGATTATTTTTCGCCTTTCCAGGGTTACTCAATTATCGAAAAACCAGTACTCTGCCGCATATGGGACGGTCACAACCCCCGTAGTTGTACAAGTAGCAGGTGCTGCACCACCCGCGGTAACGACCCTGTACACCTCAGCTATCCCTATGCTTCCACCCTTGTCTTGCAGTTGCAGCCAGTCTACGGCACCAGTACCAGCAGGACCTCTGTTGGCGTTGGCTGGTGCCTTCAAGTCACCTGTTTTCTTGCCATAAAAAGACCGACCGACGCTGTTTAAGTCAAAAAACGGGTTGCCATCAGCGGTGAAATAATGGTAACCAAGTACAGGAAAGATTTTGCTCGTCCAGGTCGAGGAATAGATTGCTGGCAAAGGTAAATAGACCGCTATCGGAGGGATAATATTCAATTCATCTTCGTTAATGAATGCAAGAGCTGTAGCGTCAAAAAGAGTCGCCAAAGCTCCAACTTGGACAGGGACTGCATTGACAGCCACACATGAATAGTTTTGAACGCCATGGCCAATCGTAATGTACCGAGCTTTTAAAGTCGATGTTGGATTTGGCAGTGCACTCGGGCCTGATATTAGTCAGTGCAAGTCGGGAGGGACAATGGTAAACCGGTGAAATGGATGCCAACCTCCAATTCCTGGTAATGTAGGCGATCTACTCGGGTTCAAAAGCTCCAGAGCTGTGCTAGATACAGAGCCCGCCATTAAGAAGAACACGGCACCAATAGCTCGAAGATCGATGCAAAAAGATTTTCGGAAGAATAACATCATGGTCGTCCTATGCGAATGCTTTCACTGGGGAATCACAAAGATGATTACCCGAAGGTATGTATAGGATCCAACTTAAACATTACTCTCTGGTTGATGACCTTTGAACTACAGTCAGCAAACTTGGCAGATACGCGATGACATACGACTATTGTACCACCAAAAGTCCACAGCTACAGTGCAGTAAAGGAGGAAGGGATTTTACGTAAACAGCGTGTGGTGACCTACATTAGATTGCTACTTGCAAAAGCTACTCTTCCCAAATATTAGAGGTCGTGAGCAGTATAAGAGGCATTAGTTTTGCCCGTACCATAAAATGTTCGAGGCGTCGATAGCTGTTTGCAGATGATACACTGAAAGGAATTTGTATCGTATGAATGAGCTCATACATCAAACGCAATCGACACTACCTTAAAGCAACAAGCACTATACAGTACCAAGAATAGATATTGCGTCTTGTTCATGCCGTTTTAGTGCATTGTCCGATACTGGCTGACACACAATGTCGAAGCTTGTCCGATGATGACGTTGTACGAAAGTCAGATTTATTGGGCATATATAAACCATGTGCTCCCTTCACAGCAATTAACTGTCACCAATACACAGACTTCCGGGATGTCGGCCAGTAGTAAGCTATATCAGAATTCTATGCATACTTTTACATGAATATGCACTAATGTTCACAAGCTCTGCCGGCATTTAACAGCATAACGAGGTCGACCTCTGTCAAAGGGCATATATCAAAGATTATAGTGACCATTGAAATCAACGAGAGAAAACAAGAAGGGGAGAGGGGAATAACGACGAAACGCCCTGGCAAGGCTGAAGTGCATAGCTCAACCGAAAGATCATTGATATCGGGCTATTCTTATTATGGGACTGCCGAATGAGATTTAAATATTTACTCAATCGATGTGGGTCTGAACAGAGAATATGTTGTGATTTGACACTGGAAATGAAACATTTCAGCTCTATCGACCATGAGAAGATGCATTCCATCGCCCAAGTGCAGTTAATGCAAAAATCCGTAAAATACCTTGCAACACCTGAGAACCTGGCTACAAATTGCGTAAAATGTCAATCGCCAAGTAGCGTTCGATAATACACACCCCTGAAAGTAGCTGATATAAGTTCAGTAAGTTAGTACAGAAACGGAAAAACAAGTTAATTCAGATTGCTTGGTCTGTCTTCGTACCCTATTTCTTCTTTTGGTCTTCTCTGAGAATGCTGGAGGATTGCCTTCCGAGCTCCGTTACTTTACGGTGCCATTCTGTATTCATTTGAAACGGGCATTTGCGAAGTTTCGATTATTTCCTATCTGTAAGGAAATTTGGGCATCAACAGTAGGCCAATTCTGTTGCTGTCGACACTCTGTCCGCGAAGGGAAGCTTTTGAACGTCTTTGGCCGGTTTAAGACAGGTATTCGGCAATGCTTCATTGTTTGGTCGACTTGTTCATTCGACTCAGCGTTTAATCACACCCGATTATTCTGCCCTCTTGGACCACTTTATTGAGTTGAAATCAAACTGGGGGATAAGTTACTAAGTTCAACTTCATCAGTCTTTGCTCTTGATCGTTGACTTTTGTTCTTTCGGTGGCATTTGATTTCTGTCTCAACTTCTACGAGAGATTACAGGATATCGATTCTAATATCATTGCTCTAAATCCGACCACCGATATTGACAATCTCCAGCCCGGTCCAGGTTCCTTCGCCCTCTTTCTAGCGTGAAATTCAACCCATAATTGTCATGCCTTGCCTGCGAGCGCCAAATGGAGGGGCCGCGTGGTATAAAACGTTGTGGATACCGATAGGGTCTTCTTCCACCCCGAGATTCTCCATATCTAGGCTCCCGGTTTCTGAAATCTCCATTTCTGAAACCTCTACCTCTAAAATATCGATCTCTGGGTTCCTGACCCGCGAATACTCGACCATTTCCTCGCCAATTACTCGCTCTTGACTGGTTCCATCGATTATGATAAAATCGACTCCCTCTTGGCCTCATATCATCTCTTGATCTCTGGGTATATTGCCTTGGCATGTAATCCTCGCAGGTGTTTTCTTGCCGCTCTGCCGTTACACTGCCTCGGCCGTAAGTATGGTTTTGGGAACCCGAGGGATCTATTCCGAAGTCGTCCATTGAATCGGCCCAGGACTCTGCAACAGTCTCTGGTAATTCACTATCCACGTCCATCGGTTCATGCAGAGACAGCACTATTCCAGGTGAGTTCTCGAAGTCGTTGAGGCCATCCGTTTTCTCTGATACCTCTTTCTGTTCTTCTGAATCTATGGCGGGCTCTTCTGGAGATACGGCTCCTTCGTCAATATTCACTGGCTCAGATACGGAATCGTTCCAGTATGACTCTTCATCATCATCTTTCGAGTTTGACATTGCAAAGAATTCGATTTGACTTCACGAGATGATGTGTTTTCGGGCACTCGGAGGGCACCCATATTTTCCCGGCAAACGACAAATACAAGTAGCTGCTTAAATGTGAAATGGGCAAGTCGAATAACAGTACTCCTGTAGGCTATAAGTCAGCGCTCATCTTGATGACGACTCCCGACATCTTCAACGAAGAACCTTAAAATACCATTGTCAGCATAATTACTATGAGATGAAGGTATGTTTACTAAGTATCCAGCGTGCTGAAGGCGAGATTGGGACTGCAGTTGGACGTGAATATTCTACTTTCAGTCAGCTCGATTGGATATGACCTTAGCTAAAGATTTGACTGAACCAGATATGCCAGTACTCAAAAGCGGGAGCAAGATGGACGATAGCAGTGTCTTCCTTGGAGCGGTCTTAGAGTCGACATGCCACATTTCGAGTCGTATGAAACCTACATATAGTGTCTGCTTTCAAGCCGACTCCTGCTGGCCAGAATTCACTGTGACCTTAAAACAGTCGATTTAGTTACAGTCAGGAGCCAACATGGCGAAACTCCTCTAAGGTAAAGGTAGATACTAAAACGGAGAAAGAATGGGACGATGGTATTATATAAGTGTCAACTTTGGTATTGACTTATTCCCGCCCAATACATCTTTGGCATTGTGAGTTTCTTCAAGTCTGGCAACATATCCCCTTCAAGGGATCTTTAAATGTTTCCAGCTCTTATGCCTTGGAGTTCTAACTCTTCCGCCACATCTTCTCCCCTTATAGATCGCCGGCGGCCCTCGGGAATGTAGATGGGAACGAACAGTCCATTCCGGCTGGACCCCTCTGCGTCAAAGTTTGGGTTTTGGGTTAGGGTTTGAGGTTTGGGTTTGATTTGGCTCTAACTAGCTAACTTGCTACAGGTGCTTTTTACTCTCTCTAACTCTTGAAAAACAGGTACTAAATACAGGGAGTAAAGTGCTATAAATACAGAAGGAACACGCTATAATTACAGAAGGAGAGGTGGAATAGGGTATTCCAGTTGTAGGGTATAGGGTAGGCTCGTAGTGAGCCCTTCAGGGTAGGCGCAGTATGTAGTATACCGTAGGGTAGGTGAGGTTTGGAGTGTACCGCAGGGTGGGTGTAGTATGAAGTGTACTGTAAGGTAGGTATAGTGTGAGGTGTACCGCCGGGTAGGTATATGTCAAGGGTTACACCCGTAGAGTAGTCTTGGAGTGCTCCGGCGACGCTCACACGTAGTTACGACGCACGTGACAGAAACTTCCAGAACCTCTATAGCATGTATATAGACCGGTAAGGATACTGCCATTGTACGGTAATCGAACCTTCTTGTACTGAGAATGCCTCTGTAGCTTCAATCACGTGAATTGACTGCAAGCCCTGACAGTACTTCTACTCCATGATTTACTAATAAATTTACTAATCTTTAAGATGATTCTGATAACTTTTCATCATATGCATTTTCAGATGTTCCAAATCCTGAAAGCAGCATTTCCGTACAATGGAAACACACGGTTTCTATAAGCAAGCGGCTTCCTACGTTTGCATTTCTTGGGCATCTCTTCAACATGTGGAGTCCAGAAGGGTCAACTAAAGAGCTTGTCTTCGATACAGTAGAAGATGCTTTTCATGCCCTTCGTACTAAGAGTCCTCAATTTCGAACCTTTCAAAGGCATGCTTGTATAGCAGAACAACAAAGCGCCAAAAATCAAGAAGACTACAGTGTGGTTGTAGGCACTACTCGCCCTGATCACAGATGGCTTCTTGCATATATTATTATGCTACCGACCTTTGAGCTAATTTTTGGTCCGCTACCATCGGGATATAATCCTGATAATCAAGAATGGCAAGAACTTGCTATACAACAATGGTTTCGACGTCAACAAGATATTGGAGATACTTATGAGTGGTTATGGACAACTCTTCCTAGTACACTCAAATCATCACCCCCAAGACCGTTGATTTCAGATACGTCCCTACCAACGACAAATCTTACTTCGGAATTAAGTACTTTAAGTACTACACCTACTCAACCTTCTACTTTCGTAGATAATACTACAACCTCTCAATTGGATTCTAAACTTCCTCGTCATCGATGTACTTATCGATCTCCTTCTCTACAATCACAACCTAGCGATCTCGTTGTTTTAGACACTCCTAAAGTACAACGACGTCTATTCTCTGATCAAACGATTATATATCATCAATCAACTGTATCGCTAGCCAACTCGTTTAGTCAAGCAGATAAAGGACCAATTCACAAGAGAAAGAGATCTGAGTCTGAGCATCCTAAAGCTCCATTAGAGGAAGGGAATTCGCGAGGACTCAAAACAATCATTCGAGCTGCTGATCGAGATCTTCCAATTACTCCTAGGACTTTCTATCATAAATAGTTTCTTCAAATTTGATAAGGTTTTCTTTTGTTCTTTGGGTTAGTTAAATGATTAGTAAAAAAATTAGTAAATCAAATACCTGCTTTTTATGCTCGAGTTGTACACGAACTTATAACGTGGTTTATCACCGAGCGGCGCATATCACCG
Organism: Cadophora sp. MPI-SDFR-AT-0126; assembly: GCA_020747065.1. NCBI lineage: Eukaryota > Fungi > Ascomycota > Leotiomycetes > Helotiales > Ploettnerulaceae > Cadophora > Cadophora sp. MPI-SDFR-AT-0126. Next base: position 3,552,424 of record JAGMVK010000002.1, on the reverse strand, counting down.
AGCGGCGCACTTTTCCTTGGCATCCTACCTCATACCTTTATAACGCGATAGCTCAATAACCACAAATGGAAATCCATACAGCTGAAGCTCGAATTATTCTAGCCATTGAGGCTATTCGGACATCCAAAAAACTTAGCTGTCGGTCTGCAGCAAAGATCTATAAAGTGTCCGAAACAACACTTCGCAAGAGAATAGCCGGCCGAACCCCTCGCAGCGAAATACGGCCTAATTATCATAAACTCTCTGAATTAGAAGAGCAAGTGATTATTCGGTATATACTCGATCTAGATTCAAGAGGATTTGCACCCCGACTTGCTAGTATAGAAGATATGGCGAATTATATCCTAGAATCGAGGGGGGGAGGACGCGTCGGCAAGCTCTGGGCGCATCGATTTATACAACGCCAACCAGACCTAAAGACGCGTTTTACTCGTGTCTACGACTTCTAAAGGGCCTTGTGCGAAGATCTTGACGCGCTAGGCGCGTGGTTCCGGCTGGTTGAGAATATGAGGGCGAAATACGGGATTACGGACTCTGACTTCTACAACTTCGACGAGACAGGCTTTATGATAGGTATTATCTGCGCTGCAATAGTCGTCACTCGGGCAGATCAACGTGGCAAAGGCAAGGCAGTTCAGCCAGGGAATCGGGAATAGGCTACAGCGATTACCTGTATTAATAGCGAAGGCTATAATGTGCCCCCGTTTTTAGTTGTCCAAGGGAAGAATCACCTCGCGAACTAGTATACGGAAGGCGGCCTCCCACGCGACTGGGTCATTAAGCCGACAGAGAATAGATAGACAAATAATGAGACAGGTCTAGACTGGATAAAACACTTTGATAAGCATACTGCTACTCGAGCAAAGGGTCCCTACCGAATGCTAGTCCTTAATGGGCATGAGAGTCACGAATCGGCCGAATTTCAAGAGTACTGCAAGGCACATAACATTATAACTCTCGGATTACCTCCTCACTCTTCCCATCTCACTCAGCCTCTTGACGTTGGGTATTTCAGTGTCTTAAAGCGGGCGTATAGCCGGCAGATCGAGACTTTTATCAAGGCTCATATCAACCATATTACAAAGGTTGAGTTCTTCCTGGCCTTTACAGCAGCATACAAGGAGTCAATAACAACTCAGAACTGTCAGGCTGGGTTCCGTGGAGCTGGCCTTGTGCCTTTCGACCCACAAGCAGTACTTTCAAAGCTTGACGTGAAGTTACGGACTCCAACTCCCCCGCGGACCCCTCCTACCGATGTCGACCCTTGGGTCTCCCAGACTCCTTTAAACCCTACTGAAGCTCTTTCATAAACAGCTCTTGTTCGAAACCGGATTGCCTGTCACCAAGGGAGCTCGCTAACCCCTCTTTTCGAGACAATTAAAGCTTTGGCAAAGGGTACAGAGCGAATAGCGCATGAAATGACCCTTCTGTCTGCCGAAGTGCGCGTTCTTCGAGCAGCCAATGAAGCACTTAGCAAACGCCGTAGGGCGAAAAAGACTCGTATTCGTCAAGGAGGCGCACTTACAGTAGAAGATGCGCAGGATATAATAGCCCGCAAGGAAGCAGAGGAGGAAGTACGACGCGATATACGTGTAGCAGGGGGTAGTCGCAGGAAGGGTCAGCCGTCTGTAAAACACTGTAGGGCCTGCGGAGAGACTGGCCATAATGTACAAACTTGTCAAGATACTATAGAAGTAGTTGCTTTAACAGATTTAGAGTAGTTTTAGTTAATTTACTTTATTGTCGTTAGTTTATTAGCATTTAAAGTCCTATGCCAAGGAAAAGTGCGCCGCTCGGTGATATGCGCCGCTCGGTGATAAACCACGTTAGTGCAATTTTGTTTCCGTAGAGGAGCAGAGAAGTTATTATACATTATGTAGTATAAGGCGATAACTTAATCGATAACGAGGTATTTATACTTTACTAGGCAATAACGTTTATTATATGACATCTTAGAGCAAATTTGTGTCACTGATAAGGTCAGCCTCGACCTGAGGCGGTAAACCCCTTTTAATGCTGACCTCAGGATACTACTCTTCCGCAAAGATGATTGAACCGCATGGTTTCAGTATGGAACGCAGTTTGCTGCTGCCTTACTGTAACACGTACTCAGTATGTAGAGTACAATATGAATTGATTTCTGTTGACTTATCTAAGTTAGGGCTATATTTGTATGTTGACCGAAAGCATGTATATTCTAACCAGCATATGGTTAAAGTACAGTACCCTCATCAACACACAGCACAAAAAAAAGGTAAGCTTCCTAGGATATCAGCAATATACAATGATTCGTTATTATCAGGTGTAAATCTTCAAGTATGTCATCAATGATCCTGTATAGACATGAGACAGACGCAGATGAAGCCGTCATCAGCTAACGCTAGGAAAAAAGAATCAACATGCTTGCACTGAGCTTTCTTAGAATTCCGCTCGAATAAACAAAACGACGTAGTCCCAGCAACAATTGAGCAAGATAGCATCTACAAATCCCAACTTCATAACTTCTCTACCCTTTATAATCCTATATGCCCAATTACTCGAATGCTTCATTATCAAAAGTAGGGAAAATGTATAACCGTTTTTCATGGGTGAGGTATCTAGCTTTTTTCTTCTGCGCCTCTGCTGCGCCAAGCAATACCAATGCTTCCAGCGCGCCGCATTATGGTAAAGATTCCATGACGACTGAGCTGTTTAGTCTACCAATGGGCCATGCTGATATCGTTGGACGAGCAAATGCTATCGGAGACAAAAGAAAAAGATTCTTGTATGGGCCATCAATATGTGGAAATGTCTCGTACTGGCCGACAGGTTCCTTAGGAAACTCAACAAGTGAGAGTGATCTTGCTAGATTTATGGTAGACTCACGGTATAGCCAAGCAGCGGTAAACCTAGATGAGAGCGTGGAAGGAGCCCTCATAGCAGTACGTGAAGTCTGAAACTGTGCGGTGCGGAGTTTATTGATCGATTGCAGGGTGAAGGTATCAAACAGCTTTCAGATTACCAAATTCTGTATCAAGGCCAGTGGAAACAAAGTATACCGTCCGGGGTTGATCAAGGAATACTCACTAATTACACCAATGACTTGATGTTCTCGATGGAGAGGCTTTCGATCAACCCATATTCGATCAAACGCTTGCAGCCATCAATAAACACGGTACCGTTCCAAATCGAGGAAATGATCGCCTATGAAGTCGCCAATGCAACGGTTCAGTCACTATTTGAATCAGGAAATCTATTTTATGTGGATTATCGATATCAGTCAACCTTGCAGAGGACTGACAGATATGCCGCGGCTTGTGACGCATATTTCTATATTCACCCTACGAGAGGAGAATTTCTTCCTTTGGCTATTCGTACAAACATGGGAGCTGAATTAGTTTATACACCTGCAGACTCAGTTAGCGATTGGCTACTGGCGAAAATCATGTTTAACCTGAATGATTTCTGGCATTCGCAATGGTATCATCTTTCTGGTACCCATAACGTGATCGAAATCGTATATGAAGCGGCCTATAGGACACTAAGTAGGGAACATCCTGTGATGGCCCTCTTAGACAGACGTACGTTCTTTCCTATTCAAATATCAATGCTGTTTGGCTTTCATGTTAACATGCCTAGTCACTCCTGAGCTCTTTGCCTATCGTCAAGTGGCTCTTGAAGTGCTGATAAGGTCGGGAGGTTATATTGACCGCTTATTTGCCTTCAGTGGAAATGCCGCTGCACAGACAACTTCAGATCTTTATAACACAGGGATTTCTGGTGCCTTTCAAGCCAACTACTTTTACGAAAATCTCGCAAGTCGTGGTCTAATAAACGCAACGCATGGTACTCCGATCAAGCATTTCCCGTTCTTTGAAGACGCATCAATTATCTACACCGCTATAAAGGCATTTATGACAAGTCTTATAGACTCTTACTATACACATCCCTCTATGTTTGCGCAGGATGAAGAGCTACAAGCTTGGATGTTAGAGTCCGTGCCTGCAGATATTATAGATTTCCCAAAATCAGCTGACCGAAATACACTCGTCGATATTCTTACTCATGTCGCCTTCTTGGGTAGCGCGGTACACCAAACTCTCAATACAAATGACATTTCAGAGGCATCAGGCTCGCTACCATTCCACCCATTTGCACTATACCAGCCAATACCGATAGCAAAGGGTGTAGAAGATATCATCCCTTTCTTGCCTAATATAACGCAGTCAATTGGTCAAATAGGCTTGACTGCTCTCTTTGCACGACCCGAATATGTCAATTCTAGCCGATCTTTGACGCAAATGTTCAATGATGGAATAATGCTAGCTCGAATGAACAAGAAGACAGCCGAGGCAGCAAGGTTATTCCAGGCGGAGATGAAGAAATTCAGCAAGCTAGTTAGTTCCAGGACCTTTGATGGCCAAGGTTTATGCCAGGGAATGCCATTTATTTGGAAAACCCTTGATCCCGAGAGATCTCCATATTATCTTACTATTTGATTTTACAGAGGCAAATCCAGTACTTTAAATCTTGCTACAAATGATGGCCCCGGCAGAGTGCAGGTGTCTAGCTACTTTCGAAAATTGCGTTGAAGCTGTTGAGCTTGGTTATGTAAGAATGATGACTATAACTTATTGGACGTTCATGTGACTATGGTTAATTAATTAAGTATATATCTCAAGCAGATCATATCCAAGGATTAAATGTCTCCAAAGCCTTGCGGATGAAAGATAATAGCTATTAACTTATCGACGGTGCTGGGCGTGTTCGTAAATGCGGCCCCTGGCGGTGCCACCAATTTTTGTGCGCTGCTGGAGGCGGCATTAACTCCATGGCCGCACCGGTGCTAAGAAATATGGTGTTAACTCGGCCACCCTGGGTCCTAATTTCCAGCAACCAGGGATGCGATTGGGTGCGGGACGAGCCTCACCTGGGGTGCGTGACCAGGGTACGGGGCTACCGGCGAATGATCGTGCGACACTGTTCAACCGAGCGAATCGAGAGCGACCTTGGACAAAAAATATCCCTGACCTAGCCACATTGGACAAAAATCCAGTCCTACTTGGGTTAGAAATGGAAGCTCAGACTGTAAACAAAGCTGGAGCGCGTCGGAACTATGAGGGACCTGATTCAAGAGCTCTACGGGTTATACCAGGTCCCACAGCATTCTACACAATCGACATGAACGAATCGTCTAGCTTCAGGCAGGCACCGGTAAGCCGGCGTGGCCGCCCCCCTCTGGATATCTCAAACGAAGAGAGACTCGCACGACGAAGGGCTCAAAGAATCAAGAGCTATCAGCGCATACAGCGTCTGAAGAAGCAGCAAGAGGCCACACCCAGGCCAGCAGACGAGGCAGACGTACAACGCTCCCTGGGGCACAGTTCTTCAGACGGCAGTGCAACCTTCAGCGTTGGCCAACCTCTCGACTCCGGCTCGCACAGTTCTAGAAGTATAGCACATGGGTTAGCCTTGCGACTAAGGTCACATGAGAGCGAGGTCAGCTGGGTGAAGTCTATGACTCCAACCAATTATACGGTCACAGCCGATCTGGTCAATGTTAGGGGACATAGCCTCAACCCATCTCTCGTTATTACTTCGGAAAGAGACCAACCGTCACTCACACCCTCTGCCACCTTCAATCAGATTGGGAGTGGGGCGAGTTTGTGGACTTGGAGCAGTCAGCGTCCTAGTACATATAACGGCGGGCTCATCCTCGAGTCTGTCGAGACTGCTGCCCGTCAACCGCAGCCAGTCATCGATCAAGATGATACCTATCTATCATCGGCAAGGCAAGAAGTGCGGCTTCCACCGACGGCAGAATTCGATCCACTCCTTCGGTGGTTAAATGATTTCACGTTATATGATAATGATGACCCAAGGACTTTCCAACCGAGTCACAACAGTGCTACGCTACTCTCTATGCCCGATGAGAGCGTACGACCAGCAGGGTCGACAGAAGCTACAACGGCACGCAGATCTCAGGAACTTCAGCAGCCTACTGCCACACTGAGCGTCGAAGAAGACGAGTTGCACATCTTGGATCAAATGGTGGATCCAGAGACCATCGTCCTACGACGATCAGCTACAGATTTTCTGCTGTCCCAGATGGAGCGACCAACCCATATAGAAGAACGGGGGGAGACCATGGCAGATGGTGACTCACATCCGTCGTTTTCGCTCGCTCAAGTAACTGAGCACATACAACGTGCCAACATTCCAGACGTCTTAGCTCAACCAGCTCTGTTGGATCAGCCGTGCGGACAAGACACTGGTTGGGAAAGACTACTCACAGGCGGGGAGCAAGTGCCGATACTTGAGATGGTGCAGTCTCACAACCAAGCATCGCTCACCCAGGCTATCTGGGATGTGGACAGTATCTTAACCCGGTTAAACTGTCTTTCAGCCTGTAACGGGATCCGATTTTCTTTGTACCCTAAAGTTACATGGAACATGAAAAGCGACCTACATGTGTCAATCCAGGGTAGGGTGCTTCATAAAACCCCGCATCTTTGCCTTGGCTATCCGCTTGACGGAGATACGTGTAGAATATATGTCTTCTTTCCACACCTTGACGATGAAGTGCTAGACGCACCACCTACTTACGTACAGAGGAGCACAAGATCTGGATCGATGAGATTTTGTTACCCTCCATTTACGAACACTGCCCCCTTGATGTGACTCAGCATTTCCCCCGGCGATGGCAAGAGGCTGCGGACAAAATAAGTGCTCGGAGAAGGAGGATGTGTGGCAGAGAAAGACCTACGACCTCAATCTCCACTACACGCTCCCTGCACAGCACCTTGCTGATATCTGGCAATCCATTCAACGACGGACGTCACTCGAGGAATTTCGGCGGTTCAGGGGTATTTTCCTGGTGCTTAGTGGCAAAGATCTCAAGCTTCAGTTCAAGTCACCAGCACTGTCCAGCTCTTGTCAGCATTTCTCTCGCTCCATGAGAAGCAAGCTGATTGGGAGCAAATTGACCTTCAGCAGACCTGGGTCGATGTTGCACGTGAGGATACGCCCACAGAGGAGGGGACCATATGTCTTTGGAAATGCAGGGAGCTCGACAGGTGGCTACAGGAACTGCGCCATAAACCCGAAGCACCGTTGAGTAGTCACCGAAAGTTCAATTGGCACTTAACCGACCAAGCTGGCTCCGCTGGTGTTGAATTGAGATTGAGCCATCCCCTCCGCCGTGGCGGTATCATCTATGGACAGCGATACAACCTATACAAAGATCTATTTATCACGTCAGAAAAGGGGGCAAGCGCACCATTCGCAAATTCAAGGTTGGAAGGAGTCGCCGTGCCTGACCACCTCCTCGAGGTATGGCTCACTATTGCTCGGATCACTTTTCAAAATCAAGCGGGCAAAGCGAGAAAAGACCTTCGGAAAGCATTTGTAGCATCGAAAACACGGGTGCATCAGACCATTCTTGGCGCTCGAACTTCTTCATTTGGGGTCCGGGAAGAATATCGAATTACGTGGAATCTCCTTCTTCGTCTCGCCGGCTCAACTGTCTCTAGTCCGCCAGTTCATCATGCGCTACCAATTCCATTCTGGAAAATCTCTTCCACTGAGGCCCTGGATTATGTGAGGTGGGACTGTAATCGGTGGTTAACTCCCATCGAACATCTTCATGCCCAGTCACTACAGAATGTCGATCAAGTATTACAGATCACCAGCTTGAGTAATGGTCTTTTTCGCTGTGTTCGAGCCAGTCTCGCATGCGCTCATCTCTCCTCCTCTAACGAGCTCTGGAAGGGTGACTACGTAAGCAAGGATGGGAAGAGGCAGCGCGGGCTTGGTTTTCAGTCCAGTTTACAACGGGCACAAATGGTCTGGTTGGCAGCGCCCTCAGTGGAATGGCAGTTGCTGAACTTTCGTTCTGATATTCTAGCGTCGTCCTACCTCGCGAAGAACGGGTACAACTCTAAGCTTGTTCATAGCCAGGAAATTGACTCGTATAATGCAGCTCTTCAGCGCCTGCTCACTGAAGGGAAGAGATTGAAGCAATACACACACGATCAGGTTGCCACCCAGGAGACACTTCAGAGAATGCGCCAAGAAATATATCGCCAATTTGTTATAAAGATTCTGCGGGATGTTCGCAAAGACATTAGTCACACGGAAACATGCCCTCCTGATGGAACACAAGGCTTGAGCGCCGAAATTGTATCCGATCTTTTGGGCGAACCGATCTATGTTGTTACGCCTCGAACGCAAGCACATGAGAAGGACGGTGCTCGAAAGTCAGTTGACCGATATTACAGGCCGTGGACCCGTAGTCAACTTAGCGAGGTGACTGAAACTCAACAAGGTAAAGATGAGTTACCGAAGTCACGGTTCTTAGACCGATTACAAGGTCTGTTTAACTGGGACGATGGTTGTTCTCGGAGCCATTTGGAAAAGTACGCCTATCGAGACTTAGCAAAGCAAGCCTATCATCAGATTGCTACGCACCTTGGACCAGATGTAGCTGTTCATTGGCGGTCTAACGTCTCTCCCTGCGTAGCGAGACACCCTGCGTGGCGAGACAGACCAATGAAATTAGACGAATTTCTAAATCGACAGATCGCTATATTAAGAGGAATGATGTGACAAACATATTACTAACTCTAAATATAAGCAATTTCTATTGATGTTGGTTTAAAAGAGAAATTACGAAGAAAACTTCAGAATCCTTGCGATTTCATTGGTCTGTCTCGGCACACAGGGTGTCTCGCTTAGCAGGGAGGGACGTTACTCTGGGTTTGTACGCTGCTAGGTATATATGGATCTTCCCCAACTATAGTTCATCACGCATGTGGACGTACTCGCGTGCGGGGAAGTCAGAGGAGGGCAAGAAAATGGCAAGCAAGCGAAGACGGAAATGGCTCTCAGGAATATATCTTCCAGCTATGACTGGTAATGGAATGGAAATGGTATAGACGCTAGAGGAAGCCCATGCATGGAAAGACGCACCTTGGAAAGGGAGGAAGTGGATGTCTGGGAAACCTGTTGGACTAGATATTGTCCTTGATAATGAGCCAGACGACGAGAAGTAGGACATGGACTAAGTTTAGAAGATCCCAACATTTGGAATATAATATAATGTGTAATAGAGTTACTTGGGTCGAGGCACGACTGCAAGAATGACAAACCGAATCACGGAGAGGTCCGGGTGATTTGAGATTTATTGGATATACCTAAGCCGATGAAGATGCTCGCGTCCCTTTAGCAATTAAGAGAGTTAGCATTTGACTAACCTGTCCAATTCGATAGATGTTGCCATCATTGCCAGGAACTTACAAAGGAGAGTACATCGTAGTCTCCAGATCAATATAAGTTGTGTTCATAAGAGTATTTTCCTCACACAATCAAATGTATCAATCGTTAACAGATAAGGCCAACCCTCGCTCTACATCTCTCCCCGTTTCTTCCACGAACCTACAGCTGGTATTTATCTATTGTCAAAAACATCCCCCTCTATGTTCATACTATTTCAAGACCAACTAATGATCCTGTGACATCTGATGCAGACCCTCGATTAGATAGCCTTTGTCTCTCATGTTCCACAGAGGCATCTTTAGGGATAGTGTAAGCGGCTATGTCAGGATAACTGCCATATTTGTTGATGATGTTGTGCTTCACAGCTAACTCCCTAAATTCGTCCAGCGACATGTCCGCAAGTTTGGCTTCTTCTGAAGCCCAATGCTGGACTAGCAATGAGAATCGTGGACATAATGGACAAAATTTTCCCATCACCTTCGAACGTGTATTTAGAATACGGTGTCTTAGCCAGTAAGTCCGCAGTCCGAGTTACTTCCATGCCGAGTCGCTTCAAAGCATTTAGACTAAATGCCAGGGACTCGGTTTACCGAATTGCGATATCCTGGGTACTCTTGAAGGGTTATGAGCTTAGATAGACTTTCGTGGAACGATATGTACGGTGTACCTGTAGGCGGTCGGTTGTTGTTCATATGGCTGTAGAAGTCTTCGTATGCTGGATCGTGGTTGAGCGGAACAGTCTTCCAGTTTCCACAGAAGAGACCCAAGTCCAGGATGAATTGTGCATGATCATTTGGCTACTTTCTTTTCTTGTTTTGATTCATTCGGCGCGAATGTGATCGTATCGTTTCAATATCGCGTGCTCTGCTGTGGGTTGAGGTATTCGCTCTATGGTCGTGGTCTGAGTGTTGCATCTGGACATCATGAATGTCACCCCGCAGGACACTGTCAACCGCCGGATTGACACCACTGAACTGGTGTAAGCTCTCTGTGGCTATCGTGAGATCGCCACACGCTACCGCCTTCGCGTTGCGTACCCTCCACGAGCTCTTTACAAGGCAGAGCCTCCAAAGGTCGGACCCATATTTGTTCTGTATTGGGGCCGAATCGGGGAGCTAAGAAGCACAGACGTGCAGGATGTCAACGGCTATGTACAGACAGTGTTCGGTATCAGCTATGGAGAATCAAGGTTTGTGCTTCTGTTTCAATTGAATTCGTTCTATTTCACACAGATCTCTTTGTTCGTGTTTGCTACATTCAAGTTACATTCGGGAGGGTTTCACTGTAGTTCCTGCTTCTCTTCTAGTTGATATTCATAGACTTCTTCGATATGCCATCATCCTAGTCGAAGTCATTGGCCTGCGGCCCTTCTTAAGCTTTAACTCTGTAGGCGTTATAGTCAAGGATAATAAACAAGTTCGTTAATCAAAAACATGAGGCAGATTCGGGCGGCGCATTCATGCTTAGCACTACTTTCCTTAGATTGCTGTCGACAGCGATATAGTCGACCTATCCGTCTAAGTCCATCTTCGAGCTCACTAGACTCTTTCGCCTTATCGCGCCAAAGATTGCTATAAGCCTCCTAGTCAATCTTCTCTGCGTCTTTGAAGGACCGAACGAGCTGTGCCACGACGCGCGAGCTACCTCGATGCCTATCGCCTGGAAATGTCTCGTGACATCGTCACTCACAAACAGACCAACAGAGCTAACTTCACTATTTATCCAGCGTGGTTCCACGATACAACGATCCTTCTCGCCCCGGAGTAGAAGACCGGCTACGGGTCCTTGCAAACTGCTGACCGGGCGGAACGTAGTCAAAGGTTCTCCGCAGCGACACGTGAGAAGTTCCTCAATATGCCGGCAGTGATAATCACCTAGAAACCTCCGAGGAAACTTTTCGTCACGCATTGTCACTGCCAATCCTCCGCAGTCAAGGTACTCCATAACCACCATGGCCCAAAATCAGAATGGAAAGAACTAGCACAGTTGAACGGACTGGAATTGATTTGCTGAAATATGCGGCAAGTTCCACTAGATAAAAGCATTTTCTTTGTAGGCAGCCCATCATCCTTCATTTGCATTCCCTGTGATCTTCATTCACAACTATCTGCAGGTGCAAGGCGAGACACAAGCCGATACCGGTCCACAAACTATAAGCCTCACTGGTCAGTAACAGTCCCAAATACTTTCATGAACGCAAAAGAGACTGGGAAGACTCACCGGACCTGGGATCGCCACCTGGACAGTTAATGCATGCTTGTCCAACATCGCACTGACCTCGAGTTGTGCAGCTAATATGTTCAAGTCAGCCAACGCGTCTGAGATTTGCTTTCTTAATCGAGAAGGTATGGTCACAGGGAAGCTTACTAGCGGGTCTGGGCCATTACCAATGGTGCAAGAATGCTGGCAATGAGCATAATCTTGAAGCTCCGGTCAACCAACTCTATCGGAATACTGGACAGATATGATGGAGGAGTGTCGGGGCCTGGCAGAATCCAGTCCTTCTGAGACTCAATAGGAGAAGAGATAGCATCTGCGATCGCGTCAAAGTTCCAAGGTTCAGAATCACCAAGGGGATCGACGGTGGCAGCTTCCAATGGAGTTGTCCAGGGAGAACGGCAATCCTCTCTAGTCTAAGGAACTGCTTCGAGCATTCCCTCCGACAGAGACGAGAGCGAAGTATCCGTACTGTAACAGTCATCGTGATTGTCCCAACTGGGGTGCTGCGACGTGATGAGGAACCGCTAGACGCTACTGCCATGTCGACACGATCTGCTGGGCATGGATCTAAGTCATTGCCAAGATATTTACAAACGCGTGGCCAAGAGGATCTTTGGAGTGACCTCTTGGGGCCGATTTTTAACCACCCGGCACTTTGCAGTCCTCACCTTCCAGCTTTCCTTAAGAGTCAACGCCGCTTCTTCTTAGTGGCACCTGACATTTCGATTCGCTCATCCTCGCCCTCTTCCCGCTGACTTTGGCGCGGGGTATCAGTTCCAAAGGATCCACTCTAAAGATTTACTGAATCAGGTAGTATTTCTCCAAATTCAGAATATCTCCACTACATCCAACGGCTGGAAATTATCCCCCTTCCCTGCCCCCGTACCTGAATCTTCCACCGATCGGCTGAGCAGAATATCTACTGAAAGTCCCCTGTCATCGTAGGCCACATCTCGCAAAGTTTAGGTAGTATTTGACTTGGTGCCAGAGATTCTCTCTCCCGGAAGCATATATCGGATAGGTGTGACGATCCACTCACGTGTTCTGGCATTCAGGGGAATAGGGTCATAGCGAGTTGAACTAGCGCCAGGGGGGTTTCGGTGGCAGATCGTGTATATAAGGAGGTCCTCCCTCAGACTCCTTTTCCTTCCCTATCTTCTTGTTTCCTTCGTATCAGACCTATTAGTTCTCGATAGCCTCAGCCAATGTACTCCCATATACCTCTTGCACTGCTATCTCGGCTAGTGTCGTTACAATAGGTAAATTCGAAAAGTTTGCTATTGGATTGTGGGATATTTTGAGATAGACGACTGCTAAATAGAGAGTGTGACATATAGTGGTGATATCGTGTCGGAGCATCTGCAAACTGTATTATCATTAGTAGATTCTCCTTGTGAGAAACGAGAGGGATTCGATGTGAGGTCTGTCAGATAACGTACTTTGATACACTAAAAGTTATTCTATCCAGCCTTGAAAAACATGATAGTTGTTTTAAAATCCACCAGATGCTAGCCAAGAGGCGGTTTGTTCCCAGATGCTTACAATTTCAAAATCATTAAACTTTTAACAGCGCCGAGACGTTGAGACCTGAGAATCGAAGACTCGTGACACACTATTCCGTCTGCTGGAAGAGGCTCATAATCTGGCCATAGATGTCTCCTGGCAATTTCCCGTTGCATTCTCCTGCGATGACCCAGTTTTACTCCTAACAAATCGAAGTCAGATTCCGTAATGTTACAAAGGAAATGCCAATCACCAAAGCCTGACCGTGCGAAGATTGGCAGATATTGCTCTAGACCAAGGCGCATAAAGGTTTGTTTGAACTCAGGATTCATCATGAATGAGTTGCGATGTTTATCTCAAATTAGCAGATTTCGCGGAGGCGGTAATTCTCGCCTAAAAGTAGTTTTCCACACACCCGGTAGAACCTTCCAGTGCCCCCGACTCGGCTAAATATAAATCCGCAGGGGGTCATTCAAGCACCGAAAAATGAAATCATCCTACTTCTTCTCGGTGAAACAGTTGTACCGTACGTCGTAATTTTGATTCTAGTATGTTCTCTATTAGCAAGGGGCTCCTGCCAATAGACGCGTGCATTTAGCTAATTGATGCCTATTTAAGTTAAGCAGGAATCTGGTAAGTTTACATCTGTTAGGCCTGAAAGGAAGTACTTTGGTAGTTGGGGAAATAGTTGTAGCAAAGACTTCTACACAGTTCTTTAATGACAAGAGAATTGTCCAATAGGGTTTCTAGTTTCTGGAATTATTCCCTACTTAAGTTAGAGCAGCGCCCCCTGCAGTGACAACCAGTGATCGGAATAGTCTGGTCTGACTTGGTCTTGGTCTGGTCTAGACCGCCAAGACTTGGTCTGGTCCGAGGACATCTCAAGACCATGGTCTGGACCGGTCTTACTGGTCTTAATAGTCTGCTATAAATAGGTCGAGCTAGAGAGGCGGGTGGCGGCGGGTGGCAGAATTTTAGACTAATATGGTTAGAATAGTTATTATTAGAGTTTTCCATTCAATGAAAAGGGGCAATCGTAACAACCTGCTTATATGTTGTTATAGAGTCTCTAACCCCTAAATTTGTCGTCCCTATTGACTGCAATGTCAACGCCAACGTCTCTTACACCATCTCCCGCCCTTACCCCGTCACCCGCCCCTACGTCACCTGCCTCAACGCCGTCACTTCCGCCGACCTCTTTTTCTGCCCCAGTTCAATATTACGAGCCTCCGGATGAGTTTATTCAGGACCGTATCACGTACGTGAAACGCGCAAAAATCGTAAATAAGGGATGTCGTCTAGGTTCATCACACATCTGGAAGTACAGTCTCCAATATATTCGAGGTAGTGATCAGAAAGAGGTGTATTACTGCCACGAGTGTACAGTTGGAAAGTACAAGCAAGAATTATTTGTTATCAATAGTACTTCTAGAGTCAGAAATCATCTTAAGCAGAAGCATCAGATTAATTCCTAGACTAGTATCAGGAGGAACAGTTCGACACAGAAGTCTATACTTAATCAACAGAAGGATGCGGCTGCTTCCAGTACCTTCTTCTAGAAGGACTCGGTTGAGAGGTTCAAAGAGCTTCTAATCCGGTGGATTGTATACTGCCATATTACTTTTTTTCAATTGGAGAATCAGTATTTTCGTGAACTACTCTTCTTTCTGAATCCAGCACTATTAAACCACCTCCCGAAGGCAGCGAGAACTATTCGAAGCTGAGTAATGAATGCCTTCATATCGAAGAAACAACAACTTAGGGAGGATCTCCACTATTCACGGAGTAGAATCTCAATCTCCTTTGATCTCTGGACTTCGCCAAACCCTTACGCTATCCTAGGCGTCGTCGCCATGTGGATTAACGCTACCGGCAAGCGACGAGCTACCGTTTTAGGCATGCGACATGTCTACAGCGAACACACTAGCGAGAATATTAGATCAATTGTTATTGAATTATTAAAAGAATACAACATCGGCGGAGATTTGATTGGATACTTCATGCTAGATAATACCTCGTCAAACGATACCGCTGTCGAATTCATACTCAAGGAACTCTGCCCGTGGATGGATTCGAAACAACGTCGCTATCGCCGGCTACGCTGCTTAGGCCATATAATCAATCTCTGCTGCCAGGCGTTCCTCATAGGCCGGAACTGTGAGAAATATCTTGCAAAGCTTGAAAAACACCATCTACGCGGAGACTATGCAAAGGTGGAGGAGCTCTGGAAGAAATTTGGATATTTAGGTCGGCTTCACAACCTAGTGCGATACATCAGGCTTACGCCACAACGCCGCGAGGAGTTTGCTACAATAGTAGTCGGTGGAGATCTCTCCGCATTCGATGTGCTCGAGCTGATCCAGAATAACTCAACACGCTAGAATTCATGGTTTCATTCAATTACACGTGCATTAAATGTTCGGGAACGTTTAGAGCTCTTCTCCGCTCGTCATGTACCCGGAAAAGGCTCTCAAGGGATTGCGAACTTCAAACTAGATGGATAGCACTGGTTTGAGCTTGAAAAGATTGAACTCGCTTTAAAAGACTTCTACGCCGCAACTTTACTTTCCGAGGGTAAGAAGACGTCCCTTGCTAACTGGTTTTCAACCTTGGACTGCCTTCTTCGAGAGATAAACGAGACGAAGGATCACTACCATAACATCCACACCGAGGACGACAACAATTTCACATGGACGTACCTTCAAAGCTGCGCAGATACCGCCTGGTCGAAATGCGCCGAGTACTACAACAACCACCAACTAAATTAGCAAAATCGATTTCCCGAAGATACTGACCTTCCGCCAGCGTACTATGCAGCTCAAATCCTCGACCCATATTAAAAGTAGGCATAGTTTAGACAAGAGTAGGTTCTTCCAGGTGACAAGGAGAAGCAGAGGTAGTTTAATAACGCGCAATTAGCCGTGAAAGAGCTCTGGGAGACGGAGTATAAGGGAAGGTACCCTGTTAAGATGCTCCCACCACTAGCCCGGAAGGAGAGAGATCCGGATCCAGCATTTGATCGCCAACAGGAACATAAGCGCATTCGAATAGACGCTCCGGTCTCTGCAGCTGATTTGTATGAGCAATACATTTCTACCGACCGACTCCACGACGAAAAGGCAGGTTGCAATAAGGCTATTACGTACTAGCTATCCCGCTATGACTCCCAAAGAGATCTTGCTCGCTTCGCTCTCGACCTGTTTACCATCTCACCTATGTCAGATGAGTGCGAACGTCTTTTTAGTAGCGCAAAGCTTACTGTAGTTAATCGCCGTAGTAGGTTAAAGGCAGATATCATAGAGGCGTGTGAGTGTCTCCGGGCGTGGTATGGAAAGCCCCATATTGAGGATGATAGTGATAGCGAGGATAATGAGAATAACAACGATAGGGTCAATAAATAGTAGTAAAATATATCTCCTTTCCTCGTTGCACTACTTCAGCCTCATTCTTAGCGGTCTAGTTGGTCGGGCCGGTCCAACCAGACCGGTTATTATGTAAGCAGATAGTCTGGTCTGGTCTGGGGGGTCAGACCAGACCAGACCAGACCATTCCGATCACTGGTGACAACTATTACCCCTACTACCAAGTACTTCGTACTTCGTACCTTCCGTACCAAGTATTTTAAAATCATTCGTCCTTTTTATTGTGCTAGAAATAACTCAAATGGCCGAATGTTCTCTGTTGATGTTCACAGAAGTTTCTAGTTAACTCGCAAAAAGGTCATAAGACCATTCCCCCTCATTCCTCGACGACCATTCACGCCAGGATCGTGTCAGGCATCACGCCAGAACTATAGAGTGCTTTAAATTTCTAGATAATTCCACTATGATCTAGATGCCTTTTCCAAATATAAAAATAGGCTCTCACTCCTCCGTTTTTCTTCGTTTTCTCAACTGAGTAAATCAAAGGACTTATGCAATCATATCGAGCACTGTCAAGACTACCAGTCACCCAATTTAAACAAACTCTTATCAAACCCCAAACAACACGCAAAATGTCTCTCTTCCCACGAACTTTCATCGCCGACGATCCCTCTACCTCCTTCGGACCTCTCTTCCGACTCCTCGGTGACTTTGACAACTACTCCCGCGGAATCGGTAGCCATCACTATCGTAGCCACTTGGAGGCATTCACCCCTAAGTTCGACGTGAAGGAGACCGCACAAACATACGAACTCTATGGCGAGCTTCCAGGTATTGAACAGAAGGACGTCGAGATCGAGTTCACAGACCAGCAAACCCTGACTATCAAAGGCCGTACCGAACACTCATTCACCAACGGTACACCTCCAGCGGGATTCGTCGAGGGCCAAGAGACGTCAGGCATGATTACTGAAGGCGGCGAAAACGACGCACAAAAGTCTCACAAAGACAACACCAACACTGGCACCGCGGTCGTCAAAACGGGCGAAGGCAACAAGAAGCCCGATCACAGATATTGGGTTTCTGAACGCAGTGTCGGCGAGTTCTCGCGAAGCTTCTCCTTCCCCACTGGCGTCGATCAGGATCAAGTCAAGGCGTCGATGAAGAATGGAATCCTCAGCATCCTCGTTCCCAAGTTGCAGAATGCTAAGAGCCGCAAAATTGACATTTCTTAAGCCGTCTGATAGCAGCTACAATCAATGAATCGATTAATGCATGTTGGATTGTGATTTGTGAAATTGGACTGTACATTCATTGCATTTAAAGGCACAGAGTTAGCATTGATTAACAGGCCAGTTGTTTCTTTTTTAATCTTGCAATTACAAACAATATGTACTTCAAAAGTTGTATATCAACCATTAATACCCTTTCAAAAAGGAAACCAATTTTCTTAAACTTTCGATACCCTTTTGTTTTAAACAAATTGAACATAGCAGAATAGAGAACTATTGTAGTCATGGTCCCGGGATTTAATGGAAAAAGAAACCGTCCATAACAATGCCCCCATCGATGGCGTTGGCTGCCACTGTGCCGGCCTCGGGATTCGACTTCGTAGGATTTTCAAATGAAGGGCTATTCGGCTCCAACGATTGTCGCATTCCGACAGCGACTTCGAGTACTTCATGAAGACATCTCTGTGATAAGTTCCACGGCATAATACTCTTTGGTAGACCGAAACAAAGATACGGGGAGGCGGAATTACCTCCCTCTCCACCTTTGATCACGGCTTTTCATGCCATTGGATGATATAGGATTTTCCAACAAAACTGCGATATGCAACAAAAGGAGAAAACGGGTTGTGGGTATCATGTGGCAATCAATCACGTGTGGTGGCTTGACGAATCAGCATTCAGTTGACGTTGTCGGCTCGACGTCACCGAGACTGAATGACATCAGACCAGGCAGCAATAAGGCAATATGAAACCAATACATACTTCGTACAGGGCAGAATAATCTGAGGTTTGATGTCTGTGCTAGATGGCCCAGTTTTTACTGATCTGAGAAGGAAAAGGATAAAGCGGATTGGCTGATTGGTTGATTTCCCTTGTTGAGTGGAATCTTCCAGTACAGAGCACAGACGCCAAGTCTTTGATCTTTTCAGCATGTACCTTTCGTACTAAGTAACATAGGCCCTCTACGTCTTCAGCCCACAAAAGTTCACTTTTAACGTTTGTTTAGGGGGGGGGATAGTACGAAGTAGTAAGTGCAACTTAAAGTGTTTACTATCCCCCCTTGTTTAATGTTAAAATGTGGAATTTCTAGAGGGGAGGCTCGAAGTACTGTTTCTTACTGGTTAAAGGCCCTGGCAGTAGCCTGGTCAGTCTCGAGGCACGAGCCAAAATCTGGTCTGTTGTAAAGGCAAGGGTGGTTGTAGAAGGTTCTCGAGAGCCTTTGCCCCTTGACAACCGTAACAACCGAGTATTCTTACTGGATAAACACCCTAGAAAGCTGCCCACACGAGTACCACTTTTCTAGAGATTTAACATTAAACAAGGGGGGGGGATAGTAGTATAGATTGATGACCTTACCCTGCTGGAGGATGAGAACAATGGCCTACGTAGGTAGGCTCAAAGTGGCAGTGTCGATTGATGATGTTACCCTGCTGGTGGATGAGAAAGATGGGGGCTCAAAGCGTCAGTATCGATTGATGACCTTACCTTGCTGGTGGGTGAGAAAATTTGGGGCTTAAAATATTAGTATTGATTGATGACCTTACCCTGCTGGTGGGTGAGAAAAAATGGTGGTTCAAAAAATTAGCATTGATTGATAAGCGTTAGTGTTGATTGATGACCTTACCCTGCTAGCGGATGAGAAAAAATAGGGTCCAAAAATGTTTATCTTGCCCTGCTGGTGGGTGAGAAAGGATGGATTGTTGAAACGTATTAGTGTACTATACCTTTCGTACGAAAGGTCCTTCCGTACATCGTCTTGCATGCGAGGCCGCTTTGTGCCTCAGTTTTTCTCATCCGCTAGCAGGGGAAGGTCATCCATCCGCACTAAACATTTTTGTCCCCATTTTTTTTCTCACGAACGAGCAGGGCAAGGTCATCCATCCGCACTAAACGCTTTGAGCCACACTTTTTCACATCAACTTGCAGGGGAAGGTCATCCATCCGAACTTGCGGCGAACGTCATCCACGAGCAGGGTGAGATCATCCATCCGCACTAAACGATTTAAGCCACATTTTTTCTCATCAGCTTGCAGGGAAAGGTCACCACTACACGAGGTCATCCATCCGCACCAAACGCATTGAGCAACATTTTCTCTCATTTATTTTGGAGGGTAAGGTCATCCATCCGCTTTGCGAGCCAGGCAAGGTCATTCCACTTGCAACGGAAGGTCATCCATCCGCACACCGAACACTTTGGGCCGCCATTTTTCTCATTCACTAAGTAGTAGCTAGGCAAGGTCATCCAGTTGCGGGGTGAGGACATCATCCGCACTAAACGCTTTGAGCCTCTAGCAGGATAAGGTCATCGTGTCTGCACACTGGCTGGGATTGCATTCTACTTGGAAGCGTCTTCAGCAGATTCGGGATCTCCTCAAGCCTTTTGAGCAACATACGCTATACGTCTCACGAGAAGAGCCTACGCTTCACCGTATTCCGAACCTCTACTTGAAGCTAGACCAGCTCCCGCAGTCGATTGTGAAGAAGCAGGGAGAGTACTCAACCTATGATCTATCTCTTATTAAGGCAGCTCAAAAGGGACTTGAGGTCTTCAACAAGTACTACCTGGCCATGAAGAGTAACGACATGTACTGGATTGCCTCTATTTTGGACCCTCGGATCAAGGCTAATTCACCAGTGGATGTCAGAATTCGTGACGCATTTTCAGAACACCAAAAACCAGCCTCAGCTTTAACTACTAGGTTTGCAGCGCAGAATTCCGTAAATTTCAAAACAAAGCATACAGGATTACCACCGAGTGTCCATAATATCTCTCTATTGAAAGTTTTAACGAAAATAATTTGTTGTTGCTTTTTACGAATTAATATTGTAGAGGGTGTTTTTAAGAGGGGTGGTTCGTGCGTCACGAATTCTGACACCCACTGGTGTTAGGCCAAAATATGATTACTAAGCAATATTTTTAGCCAGACCGACTTTTCTTGACCACTTTTAAACATTACTTTACTATCATCCAGTTGCCCGACTGATATGGCTCGCACTCATTCGCATTCCCTGCTGTCTTGGGATCTCATTAACTGTATTATTGAATCCATAGACGACTTGCAGACGCTGAAGAACTTTGCATTAGTTTCACGTACTGCAAATACTGCTATTGAGCGTATCCTGTGGCAGAACGTTATTTTAGATATCCAGTATCTTGATAATGAATGGCAAGACGGGTTGCGAAAAGGTTCCACCTGCCCCATACGAACCCTGACCATTGAGCAATGCCACAAAGAGTCAGGGCGCCACAACGCTGAGGCAAGCGACGAACGGCCTCCCATCCATCCAAGGGCCAGCTTTGTCAAGCATCTTTCACTTCGGATGCGAGCAATTTCCGGGGAAGAAAACTATTACGAAGATGGAATACTCGAAGCTACAACGCTCTCTCTCTTCTACACGACTCCTGAATTCTTCTCCGACCTACGGAGTGTACGGATCGACGGAGAGGTGACCCAGGACATCTGGGATACTCTGTTACGGCTGCCATTACTCCAGGAACTACGGCTCTGGCGTACCACGAGCCCCTCAAACGATCTTCCGCCATTAGCATTTGACGGGCTATCGAAGCTTACAGCGCTGGAGTTAGGGTTGCTGTCTCCTCTAGAAGGCCATGCGTTAGGACTTGCTCTTGGGGAGAGTATATTGGAAAAGCTGCATTTTTGTTCCACGGCGGACGACTTTGGTAGTGGGTATGACAGCCCTGCCGCAGTGACCTTTCTCTCTGCAGCTGCAAAATATAGAGCTGCCCTTGAGGACCAAGTTAGGTCGGGGCTCCCATTGCCATTGAAAGAATTAGCAATTTCTGACAATAGCGACTCGTACGTACGCTCGACGTTGTATATGACAGTTTCTAATTATTGCCCTAGGTTAATAGAAGCACCAGAGCTGACGAGTGCCGTACTCCCACTCTTTCAGAACCTTACCTGTCTTTATCTAGATCTTATTTCTATCTACCAGTTGCCTGATGTCTTGGCAGACCTCAATCTCCTTCATCTTACACATCTTTATCTGCCCTTCTTTTATAGTTCTGATGTTTCAGATAACGACACATCTTGTGCTAAACACCAACCATTGCTAGCATTACTAGAACGGCACAAAGGGACCCTACTCGAGTTCCATCTATTGAATGCTGTCGCGGACAAGGAAGTGGTACAGTACTTCCAACGTCAAGTAGCTAGCTGGCTGCGTCTCGAGGAGGTCCGCGTAGACTCAATACATACAGACGACCATTATCGGGCGCTCCCACAAGGCCTTGAGTGGACTCGAACTAGTGAATATCTTGGAGTAGATGGAAGAGACTTCTGGGGTCGTCATCTATGCCGCGCTAGACTCGATCGGTTTGATCTAACGGGTATACACGACGGCTTCTTATCTAACTATGTGTTTCAAAAACTAAAGGTCCTCGTCCTCAACCCTGGTCTTGCGTGGCACGAAGGACTCTTTCCTGAACCCCACGATCATGTCAGCCCTCGAATTCGAGACCTGAACCGGCGGTAGGCTCTAGGGCTAGGTCGACCATTATAGGCTGGCGACTGCGCTGAGAAGAAAATGGCGGAGAGGATCGTCCGTCGCCTGAATCAGTCGTGTGCCAGGAGATCAGAACGAAGGCACACTCTGCAGTCGAAATCCCCACAAAAGCAGTGGATCATTCTTGCTTACAACAAGAATACGCAACTCAACGATCAGCACATTCAAGTCAGCACGTCAAGATGGGACGAGAATCAGTTGGGTAAGAAGAGGATAGCGACCGCAAACGTTTGATCAGAATACGATGTTTCACAACGGAGGAAACCTGTCCTGCCTGCAACATCAGAGTCCTCGCTTGTGCGGGCAACTGAATCCATGTAAAGGACTGGCATACATACTTGAATCGCGGATTGAGAGCATAGCACAATGTAGGTACCTGTATTCACTACTGAGCACATTATCACAATTTTATCCTTTGATCGAGTAGTCTATACACTGACCGTCAGCAGCAGGAAAAGGCTCAATTTTAGCATCCTTCATTCCCGGAATCACTACATCCAGAACTTTGACCCCACTCCAACGCACCTACATCCGCTCTTCCATTCTGTTCACCAACCCAATCGAGTATGTCCACCTCAATTACGTCAATTTAAACTCGAAAACACCACTATCTAAGATCAAAAGTCCACTGTTCATTTTGGCTGGAAAGGAGGACATCAACGTATCGGGGGAGAATATTTTGGGGGAAGGATTGTGGACATTGGATCTGTGGAACAAGGGGATGTGGTTGCGGAAAGGATCAAGAGGCTTGTGGAGCAAGAAGCGGACGTCGGTAGCTAGCACTTTCAGAAACTGTGGCGACTGCTTTTGCTCGTGAATACTGCATGAGAGACAAGCAGCCTTCGACAATTGCACCAATGTCGACTTTCACTGTAACAGCAATGTCTATGGCTATAACTTCGCTGACTTCATCTTAGTCTTTCGGCACGTATGGCAAGACCAAGGACAATAAAGGTACAATGAATCGTATGAAAAACACACGAAGGTTAAAATTAAATGTATGATATATATGATATAGGAACAAGTCTCGAAGCCAGCCCGAGCTTGACTCTCTATAAACCTTTTTGTGTGGTGACCTTCTCTCTCAATACATCGGCGCTACTAGAGCCCTCCATAGTTCTAGTAATGGAATTTTGGATGCTACGGGTTGGTCAAACGACCCAGGTGCCTCACGCACCGACCGATCGACTATCGTATCTCAAATAGCATCATACAATAATTCGTCCTTATCCTCTTGAGCCTCTTGCCATCCGTTTCCGACTAATGTGGCTTGGTGGTTCACTTCAGCTTCAAGACCTTCATAGTTTGCTTCTAAGGGTATCACGGGAGAGAAAGGCGTTATAGCGAACTCTGAAAGGAGAGGGGGAGATAGAGGTAGAGGAAGCGAGGAAAAAGAGAGATGAAGCGAATAGACAGATCGAGAGAGAAGAGAGTAGATCAGAAGGCGCGGCTCGGAATGCGTCGCTGAACGCGTCTTCAGCTTCTCACCATGGCGCTCCGGCCGCATGTATGCCTCTCCTCTCCCCTTGTTTACCTGAGGAGTTGTGGCTATGGCACTCGTGATAAACCCTCAAGCAGATGAAGAGGCTGAAGCCGCGGTAGTTTTTACGCTGACATGGAAATGTGAGATGGGCGGACGATCCACGTAGCGCCACTGCCACTGGGACACTGGCCCCACTCCAGGACCAATAGGGGCAGGACAAGTAGTTGTAAGGTGGGGTAAAGTGAGCATCTGCAGGTTAAGCCTTTGTGCTGCAAAAGCATGTATACATTGATGACATGTACATATTTAGGTCGTTCATTTTTGTCACTGATACCGTACGCAACATAAAAGAACAGTACCTTACTCTCGCACCTAATTTGCGTTTTCTTCATTTATTTACCAAATACAGTACTCAACCTCACTATCGTACTCAGACTCACTCTCCTGGAATTAAGATTAGATCTGCTTCGTCATCACATTATGCGGATCCAACAATACCCATAGACTGAGGATTAATTTTCCCCTTCGCTGGTTCCGTTTTAGTGTCCAGACGTGAGCAACTGCCGCTTTAACCTGAGCTGAGGGTGAGCATACCTGAGCCGAGGGTGAGCATACCTGAGCTGAGGGTGATCATCCCTGAGCCGAGGGTGAGCAGAGCCTGAGCAGAGCCTGAGCAGAGCCTGAGCAGAGCCTGAGTAAGCCTGCGCACCAGAATGTGGAACCCGTTTTGGCCTTCTGTGTGCCCCGGCTACAGTTTCCTTAGAACTTTGCCCGGGGAGTCCGTTTCTGCTACCTTACAAAGGTTCCTCCAGGAGCAGATTTTCGATCCCCCTTGAGAAAGAGCACGTGACTAGTAATTCAGCCTCTCAATTTACCGAACAACACCAATTCAACATCATCGTATTATATGACGTCTATTTGCTAAGCAATTGTCTAACTTATTTCTTATAAGTACTCGCACTTACACACTGCTCCGCTCTAAACGTTTCTGCATACTGTCAAAGAAGTCACAAGAGGCCACAATCTTGGGGTTGGGAGCTTCTCTACGCATTCTACGATTATGTAAGTCAAGCCAATATCCTCTCCATCAAGGGGCAATTAGATGGCTCCTGTGCCTGCTAACCATCGTCAGATTCATTCAGCGGCGATGCTACGTCAGGAGGAGTCACACCAAGGTCCAGTGGCTTTGCAAGATTCATGCAGATCCCAGCAAGGCAGAACTGCATCCGCGTTGGCACCCAAACTCTGCAAAAGGTGTAAGGCATCAGCTAGGTAGCGGTCCCACAGAGGTGGAGATCTATGCAACGGTCATGCCACGGTCTAGGAGAAGTCACACCAAGTGCTAAGTGGCACTGGGAGATTCATGCAAAAGGAAATGGAGGATGAGCTGGGGTGATGCCGCGCCAGAAAGTGTCAAACCAAAGTCTAGTGGCTCTGGGAGAGTCATGCAAATCCTAGCAAGGCAGAATTGATAGCACCAGTTGTTGGAACCAGAACTGAATTGCCAAAAGCGGGGAGAGAATCAGCTGGGTAGGGATCAAACTGAGTCGACTAACTAGTCCGCAGGAGGTAGGCTCAGGCAGATTGAGGCAGACGATTGTGCAGGCGACCATCTAGTCTCCTGAGCATGACGATAATCTGCTCAAATAGGAAGATATCCCGGAGGATAGGCTGTAGTAGTGCTCAGCTGGTGTCGTCACTCAACATACGGCAAGTTAGGAAGCGACCATGTGAGAAGGTGGCACGGAGTTGAGACTTACGCCGGGGCGATCGCCCATTAGCTCACATCGGCCGAGTAGAATTTCGGTTACCTCTAAAATAGACTCATACATCTGAAATGGCTGCGGCGACGGAGTTGGTGGATGTGTTCGTGGCAGAACTTAAACGCTCAAGAGCAAGGCCTACCAGGGAAATGCTTTCAAAGTGAGAGCAGAAGAGGATTGGGAGGCCATTGGGCAAAGAATTGAAACAGAGCGGCAAGGTCGATCTCGATAGGTGATTTTCAGTGTATTGTACAGCTTTCTCATAAACCTTTGTATTCCTCGTTATACCATTCGCAAGATCCGTCCTCATGCATATGATAACTTGTTGTACTTGTCACTCAAAGTCCAGTAGCTGTCTACTTCCCCTCCCTTATCCTCCCTCTTCTCTTTCTTCTTAGCGTACCCCTCACCCTTACCCTTGCCCTTGCTCTTACTCCCATGAGGTCTCAGTTTCCGGCCATGGAATGCCTGACTGATCTGCTGTGTAGATCTGGTATTCATCATCCGGCTGACTTCCCCAAAACTCGCCATTGGACGGGGCCCCAGGATGTTTTGGGCAGCGTCTGCAGTCGACGTACTGCACTTCAATGATGTCGTTATGGCCTCCAGTTGTGTAGCGAGACCATTCGAATGTGCAAGCCACGCATTTTGATCCTTTTCCAGTCCCCCCATGGCACATTCTGAAGGTGTGGTTATTACTCGCGCAGCCACACCTTTCGCAGTGTCCACCACGACCAGTGCACAATGTGGACCGAAAGGAGGAAGCGGAAGCTTGAACTCTAAGATTCTTGAGAACAGTCATTTTCCAATACGATTGGCTAGTTACGTGAGCCCGGTTCATTGGTCTGCAAAAACAGACCCCTGGAGTCTACACTTTCTATTTCAGGTGGGCCGCTTCTAGTCCCATTCTCAAGTTGCACATGATATTCGTCATCCCTGTCCCTCATGTTGTCTGTGGTTTCCTCAATTCCATATTCCGATTGGGAGGTAGCCTACATGGTGCCAAGGGGTTACCCCCTCGTGGAAAAAGATGGTAACTTCCTTAACATAGGCGCTGTATCGAATCGTCAGACTCCAAGAGACAGAGCGCACCGCTAACTAGGTGGAGACTCCCTGTTACTAATGCTTGCATGCCGTTGTTCTGATCACTGATTTCCCTAGCCCGATCTAAAGCACCCTCAATTGTTCGTTCGCATAATACCGTAGCTGTAGGATCAAGATTCCCCCAAGTATTGGCATAAAGCTCTTGGACTTCTGCCGAGAAGCGTTTTTTCAGATTTCTGTCTACAAAAGGGAATTAGCTCGTGTTCTATCCTTCAGTATGTTGGCAAATACCAATCCTGATTTGGCCATCTCGCCGTTCATCATATGATGTAAAAATGACGTATTGCATTTGAATGTTATTATCTTGCAGAGATTTGGCGATGCTATGCAGAAGTGCCGCGCCATCTCGGGTTGAAAATTGACTAAATATAAGAATGCGCGCGGAAGTGACAGTATCCCTAGAAAAAAGTTAATGTATATAGTCTACGTTTTACGGGCAAGACATCATGACGTACTTTTGGTTCTCCGTGGTCGTTTCAGCAAACCACTCCACAGCATATCGCAGGCTTGATTCATTATGCGCTCCATCAAGAAACCATTGACAATTCCGCTCGTTGATTTGCTGGCACCGCCCTGGCCAGGAAAATTGCTCGATGCCACGAGTAATATTATCTTCCATGCTGCTTTGCCCGTCAGGTGCCTTTACAGATAGCCAAGCACGGACTACTGCGAGAGCAAGAGAGCAGTTTATCCTCTGAATCTTGGGCTTTAGCGCCGCCACGTTGGTCGGAAGTACAGAGTCGACGCCGACAAATTCCAGCACAACTCCTTTCTCAGCTGCTCGCTGTTTAAGGACCGTAGCAACCTCTGGTTCCTGAAGAGTTGAGAAGGCTAGACTTCCTGATTTGAAGATCCCTGCCTTATGCCAGGCAATTTCCTTGATTGTTGGACCGAGTAGATCGACATGATCCATTGCAATCGGTGTAATGGCTGTGGCAAGCGGGGTCCTTATAATATTTGTAGCATCATATTCTCCACCAAGGTGAGTTTCAAAAATTGCCACATCCACCCTTTCCTCAATAAAGACATGGAATGAGAGGAGAGCCAAGAGTTGGAGATACCGGGGAATGTCTAAGGTCGGGGTGGCCTGGCTCGGCAACTTTTCCCAGATTTCGAAAAATCGCATCATAAAATTCTCTTTCGATATCGGTTCACCGTTGATGCGGATTCTCTCGCGTATGGTTTTCATATGTGGCGATGTATAGAGCCCGATCTTTCGCGGGTATCCAGTGTCGTTCCCGTTCGCCTTAAGGAACGACGCCGCGAATGCACATGTACTACCCTTTCCATTCGTTCCCGCGACGTGTATAGCATTTAAGCTGTTCAGATCTTCAACCTGTCATTGTATTTAGCAAGATCTTTATGCCATTGAGGAATGTAAGCCTGTACTGAGTGACCAAGTAGTTCTAGCCATTCAACCATGTCATCCGAACCCCGCATATCGTCCAAGTTGCGCTTCGGTGACGCTTTCCTGCTATTCAGGAGGCGTATGGCTTCCTGTATCCGGTTAGCATACCAAGGAGGTATCCTGTGTTGCTTTCTAACCTCGTAGCTTCTCTCCATTTTCGTTGCTTTTCGCGATATGAGTGCATTGGAGACGTCCAAGTCGGACCCGCGGTTGGCTGGAGGTAAAGTTCTTATCGATATTTTCACCTTATCTTTGATGTCGGAGCGGCGAAGATTAATGCCGAATCACGTGGCTCGATCAGTTGTCGCTTCAAGGTTCGCAATTCAGCCTCGTGTTCTGCCTCACCAGTTACCTCACGATCCGTCTCGCAGCAAGTCTGCAGCCTCGCAGCAATCTCATCCTATGGAGATCGTTTTCAAATCGCCTGCACAGCCCGAGAAAAAACTCCTGCATGATGCCCTTGCTGATAACCATTCGGAAACCTTGGCGGCCCTTCTGTCTGCAATCTGCGACACGATATTCACGACGACTTTTCTTCCCAAAAATTCACTCATATCCTCACTCAGCGCCCTCGACATCCTAGAACCTCTGGTTCGCGTAGAGTTAACAAATATCAATTTCAATTGGGGCTTTACGCCGAAAGAGCAATATATCATACAAGATGCGTCTGACGGCCGGTATACGGAGCATGATATCGAAGGCGTGTTCTATAAGCACGGAGGATATAAGGGCATTATTGCGCTCATTCTATATTTCAGAAAATCTGAAAACATACAAAAGCATTGGGCAAATATTATCGAAGGATTCCGAGGGTGGTTCGTGAAACACGTTACTGAGATGCTTAGCAGACAAATTGTTGAATGGATTCCGAAATTTCTCGACGCACGAGGTATGTTTTATATTTTGCAGATAATTTTCTTCGCTGACGAACTGATCTAGGGCCGCTGGGTCCACATTCACTTCAATATCTTGGGAGCCATGCTGGAAGGAAGCGAAAGAGACACACATCGGAGACTGAAGGCACTTCAGGCGCAATGCAAGTTCGATCTTCGCCGTCTCAGTCAAATTCAACGGATACATTGGCCACAATCCCTCAACAATGCCAACAATCACAAGAGATACATCAAATTGGGCAAGCAGTTGCCTCCCCGCCACAGAGAGCAGGCAACCTACATCAGCGGGATCAGCAAAGTTTCCAGTCTCACCAGGACGCACCTACTCCGATATGCAATGTTACTTCTCCCGAACAAAACTTCCCGAAGCAACAACAATATCGAATGCCATCTTATACCTCAACCGTCCCAGATATAGCAAGCATCCCGCATCGGCACATACCTACTCGGAGATCCTTTGTTTCTTCCCTCGGCGACAGTGACTCTCCTTCGTCCATGCTAGCGTCCTCAGAAGACCTCACCAATTCCCTCCCGGTTCTCATATATTCTCTGGGTCATCCCCAACTTCGACAGGACATACTATTTCGTGGACTCTTGCCACAGAAACGATGGGATGAGCACGGAAAAGTGCATGAGATTACACTATCTGACGCTGGCTTTAATGAGCAAATGACCCGTCTCTTCTCAAGCCAGAGCAAGCTCGAGCAAAATATCGAGTCTTGCATCCAGCTTGGTTTGATTGTGCGGGGCGTATTAGACGATGGTTCGCTGGTGTACTCAATCAGCGATCAGTCACAGCATCAAATATCTCAATCCTTTGAAGACGTGGAGCTGCACCGACTTGGGTTGATGTTCACAACCCATATCTATCCTCGGGATCAGACTCTAGAACCATCGTAAGTTGGATAGTTCACAGCTTCTAGGCTACGCTAACAATCTCTCAGATTTCAGGACTTCGGGAAACTCTCGTTACCCTACCTCGAACGTACGTGGCAGTTTGTCCTAGGAGAGCCTCGCCCCGCGCTGCCGGCTCATGTCCGCGATAGCATAGTGGAAGCATCCTTAGCGACATACAAATTAGTTGGTACGTCCCGTCCAAAGCACGTGATTTCAATGCTAGCCAAGATTCATGATCCTGAGTTACCGGACTACCTACGGATGGCAATTGTAACTCGGAAGAGCATTTTATTACGATTTAAGGGCGACCATGATCAATCTGATATTGTAATACAAGACATCCTATATAGCGTTGTCATTGACTCGAAAGATATAAGATCACACTGTGCGTACGGACGCTTGCTACTTTCTCGGGCGGAAAATGCAATATTGCGCAAAGAGTTCGACAAAGCAGAGTTATATTTGACAAGTTGGGAGGTGAAGAATTTGAATGATCCTTCAGGGTTGGAGCTACAAGTGGTTCGATTAAAGAATACTGTACACGGCAGGGTATCACGATATAAGGGCGACTTCCCACACGCACGCTACTGCCTCGAGGCATGTGTCAAGACAATTCCTGGTGATGCAAGTCGCTATCATGTCATGCACCACCTGGGCGATGTCTACTGTGAACTGGGATTACCAAAGGAGACTGAAAAATTGGTTTTTGAAGAGATTGAGCAGCTGAGAGCTCATGGCAAGCAACATTCAAAAGCGTTCCGACGTCTGGCTCTCCCGTTGGCAGAAGCCTACATCCAGCAAAGAATATTAGACGCAGCTAAGGCTCTCCTTGGAGAACTTCTCGTCATCTTTGAAGGAATGGTCAACCACGATGTACCCGATCAATTAGGCCATGTCCGTTTAATGATCGGCCTAGCACGCGTCGATTGGTATCAGGCGCAATGGTCCGAAGCCCATCAAACTTTAGAAAAGGCATTGGTTCTTACCGAAAATTACAGAACCTTTTCGAAGGGAAATTTTTACAAAGGGGTCATCTACCTCTTCCTTTCCCTTGTGAATTTCGAGCTTCACAAGTATCGGGAGGCCCGGTCGACTCTTGCATCTGCACATGATATCCTTGACGAAGAGACGCCTCGCCATTTCATGCCAGGAATGGGGTCATATTTCTTACAGGAGTTGTTGCGAACTGAGAGTTTTCTTCAGTGGCCTGGCAACTCGGTTAATGAAGTACGACTCTCAACCGCTCTCAGAGCTCAAACGGCTTAGAAAGGAGGATGGCGCGGACACTAAGCCTAGCTACTTCCAAGATGTGTGTGTACAACAGATTGGAGGTAGCCAGCTTCTAAGTCAGGGCCACCAATATCTGAGTAAGTCAGTATGTGGCGTCCACGATTCCGTGATTTATCTAACCAACTAAGCTTTTTATCTCCAGAATGCATGTGCTCCCGAAAATCATGCGCTCGCGGAATGTGGCTGGGAAGATCGTGAAGAAACTTGAGATCATTTTGACATATACTTTGGCTCTCACATTCGGAGTTCCAACACCATGTCAGATCCCGGGAGCCTCTCGGGACGATATGGTAGCTTCTTACGCCGGAATGATGGTGGTTTGCGTACTTCAAAGTTGTGTTGGGAAGTACCTCTCGATAGGGGTCCACGAGCTATTCTGCGTGCACTGTCTATGTAAGCAAAAATTAAAGTTGATTGATAAAGTATCAATTCAATTATCTAATGCTTATAGTCACGATTAATTAACATCTAGCCGATTATCGATTGTTGCTTCCTCAATGTCCATCTTGACGCCTCAGTATGTCTTCGAGTGTCGACAAAATTCATCCGATCGCGCAAACTTGCTTGCGCAGACTAGGCATACATGAGGCTGCTCTCCAGTATGTGTTCGAATATATCTGGCCTGATGTTCGAGACGAATAAATGCTTTACCGCACCTAGGGCACTTGTATGGTCGATTCTGTCGGTCGTCACCTCCGTATTGGCCACTGATATTGGGTAGTATCTGCTGGCGGTCGCCATTTCTTCTGCTTTGTTGTTTTTGTTATTTTTTTCATAAGCGAGAATGAGGGTGGTCCTAGTGATGAGGGACAAAAGGTCGGTGTAAGGGGAGATCGTCTAACTCCCTGCTGTTCTTGCTCCAAGTTTGAATGATGCACGCAGTCCCAAAAGCAGATGGTAGGCAGAGGGAGGGAGCTGCGAGATGTGGATGGCGGAAGGCACAGGGAATCCAATAGGGACATAGCCGGCCACCCATTCTGTCTCTGTTGATACAATCAAATTTAATTCATTCCACGCCACGACTCACCGTCATTCCTTTTCGAGACTAAGCAAATTGAGTGATTACGATGGGACAAGCTGAGGTATGCGATTGCAAATGAGGGATTGTTATGGTTCTGTCTCAGCAAAGCCTACAAATCAGATCTTGACTTGATGCTGTTCTAAGCTGATCGGTTGGCAACCACGCCTAACAACCTCGGTTCCAAGGACATCAAACCATACACGGCCAAGCCCAATTATCAAATTTCGAAATCCTGAATTCCGTAAGAGAGTTTTGGCCAAAGCCATGTCCCGTGGAGATACCTCACTATCAAGATGGGATTGGAGCAGGATTCGATGCTGGAGGTGGAGATGTGCATGCAGCAAGAGGAAGACTATTCATCGCGGGAGTACCGAACGCTGAAGGGACATGCAGGGATAGCGCCCAACGATGCAGCAGGAGGAGTGGCAGTAAGTCTTTGTGGCGGTGGTAGGGTGGCTGGTGGAAAAGATAGCCATCGTTTAGTAGAATTTGATGTCGCAGGGTTTGAAGGAGGAAGGTTCATTGGAGGAGTAGTAGCATCAAGAGGACTTCAAACTTCTCCTCTCGCTTGATGTGACCGACAGATGTGCCAGGTGAGCGAACGAACGAGCGAGATCTCCTGTTCTAACATGTGGTTATTGAGCGTCACGAACTTCCATCATCTCCAGGCAGCGAACCCACGAAAGAAAGAAGTTTTCTGCTTCACATCGACTGGTCTCGTTATTTGTGAGGTTACTGCAATTATGCTAACTCAGCTGAGACCTGGAAAGCAGCAGCAGTGATCCCCAATGTAGGCGCCAAACCCGATTTCTTTTCTCTCAAAAGATCCGCTAAGCTCTTACATGAGCAAAGCTGGGGTCCCTGGCATTTTGATCAGTCCGTCAAGTGTCTATTGCCGAACCCCAGATCTCTCATTTCGTCGAAAGTTTTGGCCGTAAGTCCTTGAGACTTTACGCTGCATCTCTGTCACGAAGCACGCGAAGTCGTACACAGATGGGCAAATATACTTCAGGCCTCGAAACCCTTCGGCGTATACTCCCGAAACATCCATCAAGAGCCTGGACCGTTACTCGTGCCATTAGGTATTTGATGTCGTGATTTATTGGTGCACAGATTCTCGCAGAGTTTTAAAGGGAAAGCCTGTCTCACTAAAATCGTAACGTATCTATAATATCTTTAATTAGAAACATTCATACTCGAATTTGAATGAGACATTTCATTGGTTTTAACCAGGGATATTCATGCATTCCAGTCAAATCCTTTTGACCGGTAACCTGCTGAAGGTGTGAAGGAGACCCGTACAAGCCTTCAACTCGCCCAACTCCTAAGGTATGGAGATGTACAATGGACTGAAACAAGAAAGAAAGTACTCAAATCATATTCCCATCTCTATCCGTCAGGCTGATCCAAAGAAAAATCCAAGTCCGATGTCCCGATACATAGCGTCCTCCAGCCAAATCCAGTTTCTATCACCAACATCTTGCGTATTAGTACTGTAGCCGACATCAACACTCGAGGATCCAGAGCTGACATGCACTATCGGTCCACTGAAACCAGGAATAGCCTTTCCCTTTCCCTTGACGTCGATACTCACCGTCCTATGGGCTTCCGACACGTCAACATACACACCCTCCTGTTGCCCCTGCATACCCTCCGTCCATTCCATAGAAGCAGAAGGAGAGTTAAAACCAGATACGCGACTATCAACATGCGGACCTTCACCCACACCTTTCTGCTTGTTCGAGGAGAGTTTTGATCGCCCGCTCCACTGCTTGACTCCAGCCAGCTTGATCGAAGGATCAAACCCCACGAAGATAAGGGCTTGCGGCTGGTCACAGCCGCCTGTAACATAGACCAAGCTTCTCTCATCGGCCGTGCCTTCCACGTTTCCCAAGTGGGATGGAGGATTCATGAGCCTGTAAATCGCATCGATATGCTCGTCTGGCTCAAGAATGTTCTGAGCTTCAGGCCAGTACGCAATCGGTAGGACTCGATACATCTCCCTTAGTGCGATATTGAGATCAGAATTGGGTCCACGGATGAGACCCGTCACCGGATCGCGAAGGAGCGGGCCAAGTTTACGGGTTCCTACTCTAAGTCTAAGGCGTTGTTTGCCTTCCCAGTCGTTTGGATGAGGATCATCGATAAGATCGAGGTATGTACTGCAAGACGTGAAGTAGGTTCGAATCCGAGACTTGGCTAAAGTATGTGTTAGTTGCGTCGATCCGTCGTTTCCAGGATGCGTTCGTTCTGGGCGTCTGTTAGGCGCAATAATATGGTGTGGATGATCGTCCTTCCGAAGTAATCGAAGCAAAGGAATGTTGGGGAGTTCTGAAATGTCTTGCTCATCATCGTCAGGCTCAGAGGCTGCTGTCTCTGCGGTACTTGTTGTATCGGCTACTGAGGAGCTTGTAGCGATCGCTGTATCTGCTGCAGTTGACGACGATACTTCAGCTGAAGGCGACTGGTCTGAAGCAGCCACAGGCGCCCAAGAGGAGGTTGTCGGAAAGGCAAAGTCCTGGTTTAGGGGCGAAGTATCCGGTAAGATGGACGAGTCCTCCGGGTAGTCTTTAGCCGGCGGGAAAACTATGTCTGTTGTATAATAAGTACGCTGACTATTACTGCATCCTAAGTACCACTCTTTTCGAGCCTCCACGATCCTGAGTTCACCAGTGCTTTCGTCTACGTCCAAACTTAAGCTAGTCCACCGGTCGTCGATCGGTCCTTCTTGATGCTGCCTCCGCCACATACTTTTGTTCACTGTCTTTTCCAATAACGCCTTGCAAGGAGAGTTCAGAGGAAATCGTGTACAATGATAAAAAGAAGTCCAATCGATCTCCTCCACTTCGAAGGAAGTTTGGTTGGAAAGCGCATAGAAGTAATTTCTGTAGAATTCGAAGCAAACTGTTGAACCAATCTCTGAGCCTACTATGTCTGGCAGATGTACCTTGTAATCGAACCACTTCCTCGTCCTGTATTCGTAGCCATAGATGACCCATTTCTTGTAGCTATCAGTTCCGAGTTCTGAATGCGTTCCGTAGTAAAGGTACTGCGAGTTGTGCCGGACAAAGATCTCATCGATTGATTCCAGTTCATGCGCCACTAGTATCCTCCTGCTTTTGATATGGAACGCTATCGGCCACGTTGGAGAGTCTTCGTCAGAAGCGTCGTATAGGCAGGATAGAATACCGTCCGAATAATACAGACATTTGAAAGTGCCGATGTTGTTATCACTGATGTCCGGAAGTGCCTGCGTGAGGAGGCCTGGAATGCTGACTACAAACTCTTCTTGAGCTGAACGGTGCAAGTCCAAGATTCGTATTCGGTCATCTAGTGTGTAACACAAGATACCTTTGCGGTAAATATACGCGTCACAGAAGCCAACAGTGGCAATAGTGAAAGGATAGGCAGTGGCAATAGCATCTCGCCTCTTGGCCGCAATTCGGAGGGCTCGGGCGTTCCCACCACTGTTCTTCACCGCTGCTTGGGCCTCATTGGAATATTTGATCTTAGTCTAGTCCTCCTGTCAGCTGCTAAAACCACAATGTCTGGCCGATTAAGCATCACAACTGCATAGCTTCGGAGCACCCACCTGAACGACAGATTTGCATATCCGCTCTTCTGTAAGAAGGAACGAAAAGTGTTTGCTAGTTTTTCCAAGGTTAACGACATCGTCAAAAGTGAGACTATCTGCAACATTTGCGAGAACTTCGTAGGGCAAATTCGTTAAGCCGCACATTGGAATGAGACAACGATGTTCCGGTTCTCCTGGATTCTGTAAAGAATATCAGTCATGAAAGTAATGTGATGTTTCCAGATAGGTCAAGAGGAGCCATATTGAGATTTTGTAACGTACTTTGCCTGAACTTGTAAAGGATGAAATATTTATCTACGGCGAGAAGTCGAAAGGAGCGAGGCGAACACAATGATGCGCAACATTGTGGGATCGATTTGTATGTGGAGATCAAGAACTTATAGCAACGTTGACAACGACGGGACTCGCCCCACCTCCGATTTTTACTTGAGCCTCAATTCCAGTGACGGCCCACAGCAAAATGACGGGAAGAGGAATTTGTTTTGGGGGCCGATTTCCCGGAAATTCCGAGCTACTCCTACTTGGGATATGAGTGGCGAGAATGGGACTGCAGTACGCCCTGTGATGGTGGCACATCAATTCCCGATTCGTGGACTGCACCTCGTGGAGGTTCATTTCACCTAGCGCTCGTAGCGATTCACTGTTTGTGGCAGGCTTGCACGCCTCGGCTTACGATTCCCAGAACAAACCAGTCTGATTGCTCCACTTGCCAGAGCCTCATCATCTGGCGAATACCGCAACAGCCCCTCGTATGGTCTTCTCTGCTAGCGTCTCATATTCGGGGGGTTAGTCCCACAAATCTTGCATCGCTAGCGCTGTGTATGCTGCGGAAGACTTGTATGGTCTTCCGTACGAAAGCCCAGGCCAGGGAACCCTTGAGTTGGCCGAGTTGGCCAAGATCGGGGATTCTGGCCGATGCGCACAACCGTCTTGACCCTGGCTTGCTTACAGTACCCTTTTAACTGTGATTCGCAACTACAATCCGCTTCCCCAAGCCAGTCACGCCGGCCTCAGAGCCTCGTTCCGAACGTATTTTCGTCCGTAGTGCTCCTCTGGCCTTTTTATGGTCCCTCCGTCTTCCGTCGCGACATTCCAGAGCTTTGCATGAGGTCAATCAATTCAGATCCCAAATCTAGATCCCGTCTGATTAGCTGCATAAAGTAGTACTGTTCAAATCGTCCGCTGTATTACGTGCAGAACAACCTCCAAAGCAGGCACATCCGTACATGCCACTGGTACTCCTTCTCTGCTGTCCCCGGCACCGTTCTGTCTCTGCCAGCTGGATACTCTGTAAGCTCTGGACCATCCGCCTCGTCTCACAACCACAACCCACCAAATATGTCTATTGTCAATCTCAGACTTGCAAATGACCTGAATTTCTACGGCCCCGACGATGTTGGCCCGGGAGACTCTCCGGAGCTCAAACCCATGACAATAAACTACATGCCATCTCCGAGTCCGCCACTGCGTGGATTCACTCCTGCAGAGGAAGGTTGTCGCAAGCCCCCTACGCGATCCAAGCCTCATCCACATCAGGGCGATGCTGTGTTGATAGCATTCATGGCGGACGGAAAACACGCTGATATTGCGCGCGACGCTGGAGAAAAAGTACTGGCGTTAGAAATCGAGGAAGACGAATTGCCGATGAAGGGCGATACAGAGGTCGTGGTGGAAGAAGAGGAGGAGGAGCCTGTCGTGCAGAAGACTGCTATCACTTCCGACATGCGGGCTGCAATGCAGTCAATAGCTGCGAACGCATTGAAAGAGACTGCGCGACACAGTCCCGAGGAGGCGCGAAAGGTCGATCAACCCGAGAGTC
Source organism: Cadophora sp. MPI-SDFR-AT-0126 (assembly GCA_020747065.1). NCBI lineage: Eukaryota > Fungi > Ascomycota > Leotiomycetes > Helotiales > Ploettnerulaceae > Cadophora > Cadophora sp. MPI-SDFR-AT-0126. Next base: position 3,515,052 of record JAGMVK010000002.1, on the reverse strand, counting down.
CAAAACTGAAGATCGAGCCGCCTCAGACAGAGTCGGAACCTATGGATGGTGTCAAGGCAACTTCGGCGTCTTCAATTACAAAATTGTACATGGATAGGCCGTCGTCAACCTCACACCTATCGCCAGACAGGAGGCATGATACGGTGGTACCCTCACCCGTCGCAGCCGGAGAACTACCACCAATACTACACTATTCTCCTCAGACGAGCTTGACAAATGGAAATGGGCCGACCCAAATTACGTTACCGTCGATCACTGACCAGCTAGGAGATATAAATCATCTCCCAGAGCCAGTTCCAAATGGAGAGAGTACTTTCTCTCAATCACCACCTGGAAGACCACCACAACACAGATTTCCAGCTGTCACAAGTCATAGATCCCCACCAAAATCGCCCAACGATGTATTCCAACGAAATCAACTGCCTTCGCCTAGTCGCTACTATTTTGCATATGTCAATCAGAGACTGTCTCAGTGTAATAGCGAGCCTTCCCAACATCAAAGTCCAAATGACCATAGCGGAAGTAATACAGAAACTCTAGCATCGGATCAGTCAGGCTCAACTCCTGGCCTGTCAGGTATGAATCGTATGAGTATCGAGGGGATCACAAACCCTCAGGTCGGAGGTTATCAGTGCAATTACCAAGGCTGTACTGCTCCACCATTTCAGACTCAGGTAAGTATAGACATAACCTCTGATAAATTCTCGGTCTAACAATATCAAGTACCTTCTGAATTCTCACGCAAATGTTCATTCTCAAAACCGACCCCACTATTGCAGTGTGAAGGGATGTCCGAGAAGTAAGGGTGGAAAGGGGTTTAAGCGGAAGAACGAAATGATCAGACACGGCCTGGTCCATGATTCTCCCGGATACGTTTGCCCTTTTTGTTCTGATAGGGAACACAAGTATCCTCGACCTGACAATCTTCAAAGGTAAGTCATTCACGCCCCTAGTGGGGTATTCCAGTCTAACTCTGAATAGACATGTTAGAGTACATCATGTGGACAAGGACAAAGACGACGCTCAGCTCCGTGACGCACTATCACAGCGGGCAGAAGGTTATAGCAGAGACCGTCGACGCCGAGGCGGCACGTCATGACTATTCGTGTGTTACTTGGATTCAGCAAACAATCGTCGAACCGTCGAACCGAGTAGCATTGATATTGGGGTTAAGAGTAAAGGGCAGGCAGGCAAGGTGTCTTGGGAATGTGCAACGACTTTCGATTGCTTTTTCGACCCCGAAACTGGAGTTTTATGGCGCTTGGAGCTCCGAGATTCATATTATACCAGAGATGTTATGCTACCAATGGCAAGGGTGTTTACATGCCGGATCAGTTGTGCATGGAAGAATTTTTCTCCGTCAAGGATTTTTCTTTGAGACTTACGAACATTTCATATTACACCATTGGCGTTCAAAAATGGAGGGCAGGCAGGCGAGTAGTCAGGTAAGGTGTCTGGGTATTTGCAATGAACTTCTGACTACCTGAAGTGGGTTTTTGCGATACTTGAAAATTATAGGGGACCCCCACCACCACGCGGGGTAAGTCAATAGATGTGTGATAGTAGTGTCTACTGGATTGTGCAAGGAGGAGCTGTTTTTGTCAGTGTCGTTTGAGACTACTTGGTGTGTCGAAGCATTTTTCACAAGTGGGACATTTGAAGGGCTCGCGGGCATGCATCCGCCGGTGGATGTCATAATCGAATGGACGGTAGAAATATCTTTTGAGGCACTCGGGGCAGCGAAACTGCTTCATATCCTTGTGTTTCCGTATGTGTCCCCGAAGAGCCGTTTTCATATCGAAACTTTCCTTGCATATTCCACACGGCCAGGATTTCGTATCTTTTCCTTGACAAGTTTGAACGTGGACGAGATATTTGTCGAAGCTGAATTTCTTATCCAAAATTGGTGTATCAAGGACAAGATCTAATCAGCCTGTGAGAATAAACCGCGAAAACCATCCACTATAGACACCCTTTTTTACCTAACGAGTGAGCGGCCCAGGTCTGGGGGGTCACGATGCGAATACCCTCATTTAATGCATGGACGGGAGAGGATTCTTCGTTACAAGCATCCGCCTGCACTCGCTTCTGGCTGGTGGAAGGCCCACCTTTCAGACACTTTTACGTCAACACCAGCCCATGTTTGTGTTGAAATTGGACCTGTCACGGGTTATTCAAGGCGCATGAATCCCAATAATATAGACATTTCTGCTCTAAATTGAAGATTTTCTACCCAATGGAACGGGGAAGTAGTATCGATTACCACCTCTTGAGGAGAGGCCCCTCGGTAATGATATTAACCCCGCGGTTTTCTCGAAGGGGGCTGGCTATCGCATCTTGCGACCTGGAAATCACAATGCTTATCATGGAAGCGTTCTATGGCATGGTTAGCTAGAGTTGCTGAGTAAATTCAGAAACCAACTGTGACGTTTAAGAGTACTGTTCCTCGGGAAGTCTTTTCCACAGATACTGCACAAGAACACTCGAGACACACTGATAGGCCGAGCTGCAGTAAGTGTCTCAGTCTCCATCATTGCAGTATAGTCTTCGTCGTGTTTCCCGACTCGAATCATAAGCAGACGGTGTCCGAATGATAAAAATGTTGGTTGGAAGCTTCTTGAACACCTGGGACAACAAACATTGAGACTCGCAAGATTCTTTGCTACCAGTGACTAAGGAGCTCCGGGGCGATCTACCCAGGAGTCAAGAATCCCGGCGTATGCATTCTGGTGGCGCCCGGGCAAGGACGGGACGGGGGCACTTGCGAACGAGCTGCAGTTCCTTCGCAATTCCAGTGCGAAGCCCATCGTACGTTTCCATAAAGTCTTGACCTTCGATTGGAAACAGTGCTCCTCAGCAGTTGGTTGTCGTCGATGCTATATACAGAAGACTAAGTGTGGTATGTCTACTTCAATGGTATCCTTTCGTTACTGGCTAATTCATTCCTTTGTCGAGCATCTTCACCATGACCATGTCCGAACTACACCAAACGTCAGGTTCCTTGTGAAGAAGGCGTCCCCAGGGCAAGTCGATCAAACCAGCAAAACGTCAATCCTATACCTCAACTTTCGAACATACCTGCCTTGAATCTAGGATTTTCGCAGGGTGGGGAAGATGGAATTAGCTTTGCGATGGCCCGGAAGCGTCGTCCGTCTCATAGAACACGACAGAGCTCGTCTGGCCCTTGTTACCTACTCATCCTGGATGAGCATACCACGACCAATACTCGGATACGGGCAAGTTATGGCAGGAACTGCAGGCACTGGTCTCAGACGCTGGTGTAGAGTGGTTGTCCTTGACTGTTCCGACAGTGGAAAGAAGATGCGGGAAACAATACGGGATGGAGTGGTGGTAACAGACTTCTGGGGCAGACAGGATAAGCAAAAAAACACTCCAGAGTTACCACATGGCTGGCATTTCAACGGAAACTATAAACGATCATCACAAGGCATTTGGTTGACTATTGCACATATGCCTTGACAATCCATCCATCCATCCATCCATCCATCCATCCATCCATCTATCCATCCCTCTATTCATCTATAAAATCCAGCCGTCCAGCCTATCCATGGGCCAGGGAAGTGAAACCATCCATATTGATCCAGCGACAAGCCCAAGAGCGCCAGTTGCTCCAACTATATATCCAGCGACAAGCCCAAGACCAGGTGGTGTTATTCCACATGCAGTTGCAGCAAGCCATCTCCATACCCGGATCACGAACTTGTTCCAACACTCGAGTCTATGTTTCTGCTTTAGAGAACAGTTAGCTGAAGTCAATATCATGCAGGAGAAGATCTTACAATATTGATGAAAAGAAATGTCCGCCTCGCTGGCAGCAACAAGATTTCCGCGAAAGGTATCAACGATAGCTCTGCTCTCGTCAAAGCAAATGATTGAGTATTGATAGGACCCTGGGGCTTTGAGCTTGATGTGTTCGAAGTAAATCAAACTTCTTCTTGAAGAGCGCGGAGAACGGTAAGCTACAGATGATAGGCAGTGAGAGGGCTGGTTAGACAAGGACAAGAGATTTTGAGGCGGCGACTAGCGCCGTGGACGGATCATCATACAAAGAGCGACGACAGTGACGTATTGAGCCTCCTGCATCGCACTGAAGCCAAAGATCGTTGATCTCATTGTCTCGGGCAAAAGAAACTACACTGCAGGTGATATAATGACACTAGATGCAAAATACAAGTCACCCTATGTAGGAGATCGGGTTGAATGCGATGGTGTTGACAGCAGCCGGAGGTCACCCGGACTTTGGCCGTAAAACTGTATGACCAATTTTCCGGGAAGATAAGGAGTTGAGGATTGCTGTCGTCGGTCTTTCTCGGGGCCTGACCAGGGCAGCGAGAGGTCGCCCTGTGGGTACTTGCAGGAAGTTTATGGGGAGAGTCGGAAGCCCTGCCTGGGCACCTCCCAGAGTGATCCTGCTGAAACCGCTTGCTGCACAGGAGAGCTGGCAAGGTAAAGTGAGTACCCCGAATCCTTGAACCTGGTGCGAACAAGTTCGCTATTTGCCTGTAGGCAATTACTTAATGCTCTCTAGTGGGCTTGGTACTGGAAGAAACAGTATTGAAAATGGATCAAGGGTAATCTCTGGGGGGAAGTGCTATACGGCAAAGATCCCCACTAGGGAACATTCAATCTGGAAAGGAGGTTGGAGTCGGAGTGAATAGATTGATCATCACAAGCTGTCCCTCCACGGTTGCTGGGCTTACAGGGGATATCATCGTTCCGAATTGCGTCTCCTGGTCAGCGTATGTCGACTATCCAACTCATGAGACCTGACCAGCCATTCGAGAGGGACTGAGATAGGTCGAAAGGAATCGACCCACCTTCACACCCGTCATCCAATGGTGAACGGCCCAAGGATGCAATATGCAGGGAAACGACGCCAGCGTTCAACTTGAAGGACGACGGGGATGAGGGTTCTTCGTTACATGTACGCTTCCACCTGTTGCTTTTGGCTGGTGCCACTCGCTTATCAAACCCTTGTACGTCAACAACAACCCGTGCTGGAAGTGGGCCCGTCACAATCAGCCATGCCCGAGCTAATCAAGATGTCTCCTGCTCGGCACGCCAAGTAACCCCACCCCCACGAGGCATGGACAGGGGCTGATCCGATCCAGCTGTGCCGTCTGCTGTCGCCACTTTAAGCTTCCCCGATGCTCTAGCCCAGATAAGAGAAGCTTAGGCGTGATTTTCAGTTGTCATTTCTGCACGCACGCTAGGATTCTCTGGCCCGTGCAGGATAAATGCCAGTGCCACTCAATGCACCAGTTTGTTGAGGGAATGCATCCGCACCCGCGCCTCATGACTATCCGTGCTAATCCATCCCGAGTCGGTCTGCTCCGTGTCGCAATTGAGATGTGACAAGCTGCTTGCTTGAAACTTGTGTTGGAAGAAGACAGCGCCGGGGGCGTGAAACTCGATAGAGACAAGGAAAGACAGGGGAAACTCATTCAGATGGATGTGGAAAGTGCGCAGGAGGGATGTTAAGAGGACGTTATATGCAAACTTACATGCCCTAGAGTAGTAAGGAGCAGCTAACAGACATCTCCGATAACATGACAAGATCTACCAGGTAAACGCCATAACGTCCCTCTATTCCTCGTAGCCAGCAGCCCCAGTCGTCTCCGAACCCTTCAGAATCCCCCTGCACCGAGCTTCTCTTATCAGTTTCGCCCGCTCGTCCACACTTTCCTCTGTTTCTAGGCGACTCAGGGTGCAAACGTCGCACTTGGATTTTGATCTGGGGCTCGTCAGGAAATGGCTTGTATGCGATGAAAGGGCTTATTTACTGTGACTCGGCAGTGCAGACTGGCGGGCATCTGGGAAATTTGGCGCATGTTTTGAGACGGCGATAACCAGTGTGACAGGAGTACTTCGTCGACTTGTAGTTACACATGTTGTGTTTGCACAATTTCGCAGGTATAAAAATGACTTGACTTTGGAAGGGCGAAGGGGCAGATATTTAACTGCGAGCCACCCTCGTTCCGAATCGTTAGCGCGAGCGGAGTCCATGGCTCGGCCTTCCTTGAAATCGGCTCACCCTGTCGTCCATGGAGCGGCGAAGACAGTGCTGCTGCCAGTATCCGGTGAGCTGTAACTAGGGGTAGCTAGGCCCCAAGTGAAAGGTGAAACAAATGAAGTAGACGAAGGATCGTTCATGAAGTCTCTGAGATCAAAATCGCTGACGCATGTTTATGGCTTTGCTGGAATTTTGTAGTTTACAACAACGGGTATAAGTACATAGGCTCTAAAGGCTTAGATCACAGCTCAATTCACCTCTCCGTATCCTGTAATATAAATACAAACACATGCTTTACAGAAGTCCCTGCTACGAACACAAAGAGTGCCGCACTCCACCTCAACCTCAAGGCTTCTGTCCAATCACAACAACGCTGTAAATAGTGAGCAGATGGGTATCATTTGGGACGCAGGAAAGCTTCCTTACAAATTGTGTTGGACATTTTGGGCACCTTTGATTGCCTGCCGCACGCCCACGAGGGCAGCCTGTACCCTGTTGGCATTCATACCAAGGGTTCCAATCAAGGGACGATATGAATGTCCATCTAGCTCCTTGAGAAAGCGTTCCTGATTGAGTTTACCTAGCTGGTCCATGTCGTCAGGGATACAACCGACTTGCACGGGAATAATGATCTTTTTAACGTTGACGAAACCGGCGCCTTTCACCCATCCTTCAAGTCTGCCGCAGATGTCAAAACTCTTCTTAGATCTTTCACCTGCATGGATGATATTCTCCACCCACCAGCCAAGGTTGGGATCTAGCTCGCCGTTGGTTTCTGGATTGATATCAACTTGTCCAATCTCAACCCACCCTCCCGGCCTGGTTGCTCTGACAAGGTAAGCATACGTCTGGTTCCAAGGACCGAGGACATACCTGAACGCTTTGCCCAATAGTTCGGGCCAATCTGTAACGCTCCCTGCCAGGTCACGGGCGTGTATATAATCATATCGCCGTTGGGGTTCCTCATATTCAGGTGAATCGAAATTTTCCAGCATGAATTGAACACGCGGATTCACCAAGTTTGGCTGCATAGGACAGATGTCGATGCCAAGTACCTTGCAAGACCCGTTGTTGTCAGCGAGTTCGCTGGTTCAGTTAGCAGATGATCCATACGTAACATGAGGAGTCAGAATACTTTGCCCACTCTCCCGACCCTGTCCCAAGATCAAGAATGTTCTAAAACTATGTATTAGCTGATAGCCTGCTTGTCGTTCCTTGCAACTACTTACGGCATCAGAGCTAATGGGTGCGCGATAAAGTCTGCCATTATCTGCTCTTGTCCACACCTCATGACTTGCTGGTTAGCTTGTAGGTAAAAACGGACAATGGCTTCTCTACCTCAATTCATGGCACCGTATCTGCACCTCGTCCAGTGGCTCCCAGTTCTTGAGACCGTCCCAGACTAGAAGCAGTTAAGTACATGTGGAGGTGATCAGGCATTTGGAAACATACCATTTGCGTGATATGACCTGCCATTCTCCTCAACAAAGGAGAAGTGGCCATCGGCCACTGTGGAAGTGGACTTAGCGTCGGAATCACTAAAGTATCCAGGATCGTCACCAGAACTCTCCTCAACAACATTTTCGTTACCGAGTTCACCCTCTCTATCAAACAGATTGCCTCCGAAGGCCTCCGAAGGAGAGTCGCTGGGAAGAGAGCCGGTGTCTTGGAGGAGTTTCTCGTTGCCGAAGACGTTCACAGTCGTATGACCAGAACTATGGTCGAAGCTGCTCTCGCTAGCGGGATAGCCTTTACCGTCGGATAGAGCATCAGTCAGATCGACGATATGAGAATTCTCCGTGACAGATGGCGAAGGAGTCGGACAGCTGGGCTCGGCTATTGGATGAGGCTGTTCGGAATAAATGCACCCGCAGGTTTTTGTTTTGTGCTGAGCACAAGAATTCCCCTCATTGTCGCATTTGACTCTGCCGCCTGATCAGCTAGACTGTTGTAGGGAGAGGAGGATGGTTTCATACCCGCCAGTCGTACACCTAATCTCGACTTCCGGGACGGAGCCACGCCTTTTCTTGCCTCTAGGTGGGATATCCTGTAGACCAGATCAGTTCAGGCTGGCTGTAGTCTAGGAGCAGCTCGTTATCACCTCGTTGTCTAATGTTGCAGCTCTTCTCTTCACCATATTCGATACTTACGCGATCAAGTCGTGGACAGAGACAGCTCTCCTCTGAGGAGACAACGTGCTTCTTATCACAGTCCTCCCCGGCAAGAAGCAAATCTGTGGAGTCGTAGATCCCTGCATGCACAGTGCGGCAGGACACAGTAGTGTGGATGCCCCAATTCCAGGGGCGCTTGTTCCTCGTTTGTTTCCGGTTGGCTCGGCCCATGTCTTAATGTAAGAAACATGCGACCCTGGGTCAGCCACATTAATTGCGCCCCACATTATGAATCTCAAGGCGTCCTGTAATCGCCGGTTCGAGAAGCGGCAAGGTAGACGTGCGTCCAGATCTAGTTGCCTCGTGTAAACGTCTCCTTTAGATAACAGTGGGACTGGCCGGACTGAACTGAATAGTGTCGGGCGGTGCTTTGGAAGGAATGATTACCCCATGAACGACAGAGACTATTTTGACCTGTATCCTTTCACAGCTCTACTCTCAAACTCTTTACAAACGAAATATTAATTTAAATCATGGAACTAAAACCTAAGGGCAGATGTAGAACAGGTGAGACTATCCTATTTACCTTCCCTGAAGTTACTGATGTGCTGGAGGCTGTTTGACATGTCGCAGAAGGAAAGTCAAATGCGACGAGCTTCATCCAAAGTGTCTCAACTGCATACAGCAAAAGAAGGATTGTTCTTGGGAGCCCTATCCAAGTTGTCCGACCAAGCTGCGACCAGACTCCAGGGCGTCAAAACCGAACCATGTGCTATCTGACGGGCTCTTCCGCTCTCTTGTGTACCCTTTCGACGGCGAATGTGGCCCTTTCCGAGGTTTTGACCTCGATCAATCTTTCTATAAAAATGCGGTCCAAGCAATTCTCTTACTAAGGTCAGAAGGTGAGGCTTCGGCTGCCGATCGTTATCACAGTGCCTATTGTTATTACAAAGCCGTACTGGCGCTGAGAAAGTCAATGTCGAACCCAGCCCGCAATGATTCAAAACTAGTATTGTGCCTACTTTTGTGTGTTTACGAGGTAACATCACTTATCCGATCAGAGAAAATCTTCAAATAACGGCTTATAGATATTATCTTCGAGTGACTCCTTGAAAGTCCATCTCAAAGGAGCGTCCATCTTGATCAAATTGATTGGAGTACGTGAGCAGAGCAGTCGCTTGACACGATTCTTTCACATTCTTGACATATCAAACGCGATGATCTGTAGTAGCGCACCGATATGGGGCGACTGCAGCGATCTTGACCTGGCTGGTCCGTCTCCATGGCCAGTTTACGATACGGAACATGTCGCCATCACCTCCTTTCAGAAACTGATGACGATAATGGCCAAGATGGCATGCTTGTCAGAGGCATCACTTAGCCACCAAGGGGAATCCCAGAGCAGGGACGCACACACGCTTCACGCAGACCTTCTAGCATGGTGGCAGAGTTGTCCACCGCAAATCCGATCTCAAACGAACGATTGGAGAGATTTGAGCCGACGTCAACCACTCGGGGTAGATGAGACTCTGCAACAAGAGCTTTTCACCAGAATCAGGGCTTGTAGGTTTGGGTGTGAATTATATCTTCAACATATTCTCAACCCTCTCTGCAAAGAACCATGGAAAGGTGCGAGTGCAGTAGAGGAGATTATGAAGATTGTAGACGCCACGCCACCAGGTCACGGTCTAGAACTAGGTCTCGATTGGAGTATGTTCGTGGCGGGACTGTCTATTTCGTGTGATTACGAGACTGAGGGATTTATTCGGAAGTATTTCTGCCAAGAGGGGCGGCAAAGTCCGTATGTCAGTGCCCTCTTGACCTTCGATTTCACTCATCCTCTATACTTTCACCAGCCCGCAAGCCCGTTAACATTGCTCGAGACTCTATGGGAGAAACAACACAGAGATGGGCATAAGCATGATTGGAGGCAGGTCAAAGCCGAGGCGAGGATCAATTGGTGGGTTCTGAGGCTCATGGCAAGGGCGTGCTGACGTTTGCAGCTTCATCTTGATCTGAGCACGCAGCTTGCAGCAGACACGACACTGAAAGTGTCATTTGATTATTGATAGAAGCAAAAGTCATGTTTCGGGCTGGGGCATTGCGTAGCTTCCTGCAGAGCTATCACCAATGTGCATCTGCTACCAACATGAGATGTGATGCTTTGAGCAAGGGTTATTTCTGCTGGTTTGTGTGCGCTGTTCCTTGGCGTCACGTCCGTTTTGTCTGAATTCATGCCTAGATGAGTATTTATGTATGCCAATCAGATCTCACACAGCGGTTCCCACGTTATATAAAGAGATGATTCTACCCCAAAGTTCCACTGCACCACTTTCCTGCTTTACCATTTTTCAGAGCATCCTTACAACAAACTGCAGCATAAGCATCCGCACAATAATGCCGTATTCAGAAGAGTGGGAAGTTGGGCAGTTGAGGGTTGCCAAACTGTACATGGAATTGGTTTTACGTAGGATACATTTCTTATTGGGAAAGAATATACTAATGACGTCAGGCAACTGCAAAGCTCTGTATCCGCGCCTAAACATCACGATTACAATGCTTCCGGACCAAGATACAGTCGCGTTGGTCGATATTGATAAGGAGACCATCCTGAAAAGTTGCGCTGGGGAAGGGAATCGTTACTGCGGATATCATGGGGCAGCCAAGACAATGTTGGACTGGTCGATGCAGGAGCTTAAAAAGACGTTGAAGTCCACGCAGCAGGACGACAATCAGACTCTAGTGGGGAAAGCCGAAGGCCAGGAAGGCTCATTCAGTAAAGAAATGTCGGGTATGGGGGACTGAATGTGCATCACCCAAAAGCATTATAAGCTAAATAAAGATTCTGCATGTCCCTATCTTGTTTTGTGAAATTTTCTCTGGCAGCTCTGCAGCGAGTTGCGACTGACTGTGTGCGCGGAAAGGCTCCCTGGGCATACGGCCCTTCGCGCCTGCTCTCTCAATCCTGATGCTCAATCCTGATGGCGCTAGTAGAATTGAAGACCGCGAAGCAGGGCGAGTAAGATGTGCAACAAAATTAAAGGAACAAGAAATCAACCTATAGAAAAGAGGTATCGTCTGACTCTATTAAGCCTCTTGGAGGAGTGATTCATGCAGATTACGACGGACGGGCCGCTATCGAGGGTTGGAGGCTGGAGAATCTGCAATCAAAACGACCACTGTACGTTATCGATGGCGGCGATCGTTCCCATTCTTTCACAGACCGTTTTCATCAGCATCGCAGAATAATTGCCGCGGACTCGTAAAATATTCGGTTGTCCGGAATCGTATCGCCAGGAAACTCAGGCTCAACACCCTGTCTCGAATGCACGTAGGGAAACCACTCGGACCAAAGAACTACGTCCACGACCTGATTGACTCGAGATATCGCCAGGTAACTGGTCTCGATCTATTCAGCCACCTCCAGCTAACCAGGAGTAAGAAGGTAGACATGCAACAAAACTCAGGAAACGAGAAGTCAACCAATAGAAAGAGGCTGTCGGGGACCCTACTAGGCGTCTTCGGGTCATTTTGGTGGCAGGGGCAAGCCGCTGCGAAGGGCAGCGTGGCTCCTGTCTTCAAAGAGTTAGTTGGTGGCGCTCGCATTTCCTGAACGATAATGTGACGGTCTCCGCATTGATAAACGTGCCAGCCTCGGAAGGGATTGTCATTTTGAGATATCCGCGCTGCATGAACCAATGGCCATCACAAGGATGCCAAGGCGGGCTTTTTGGACCTCTTGAGCCTTTGACTCTGCATGACGCTAGTCCCAGCCGAAAATAGACTCGACCAATAAATAAACCCTGTTTCACACCAAATCGACAACGAGTTCACACAAAATTAGCAAGGGGTCCACACACAAACGGACAGGAGTTCACACAAAATTAGCAAGGGGTTCACACACAAACGGACACGAGTTCACACAAACAACCAGCAGCCTTCACACACAAACGGACACGAGTTCACACAAACAATCAGCATACTTCACACCACAACCGACATAAGTTCACACAAAACATCATACACATCGGTATACTCCCTCCGCAATCGATCGGCAAATCGGCCATAGTCATTCCAGACACCATGATGTCACTGCATATCGAACCAGCTGTTCCTACGATTCCCCTTGATGATTTTCCTCCAAACTTACAGCAACTCGCGGCATTTGTCGCCTCAATCGTTCAATATCTACCATTACTGTGTTATGTTGTTGATGTCGGCCGCTTTTTGACTACCGCGCAAAAACGTTTGGACCAGGTACAAGAAAAGCTTACAAGGTTGAAGGAGGAGTCGAAGACTGCAGCGAGGAGTGGTCTGAAGCGGAAGCGCACAACATGGTTCGTAAGTGCTGCCTTGAAGGAACGCCTCAACGAAGCATTATCAGATGCCAGCTCTGAATGGTCCATATGGCAGGAGATTTATCAATGGACTGGGTCCTTACGAGGCGTGGTTGCCCTTCATACAATGCTCGTCAACCCATCGAACGGGTTGGTGGAAGCGTTGAAGTCGAAGGAAGTGTTGAACAAAATCGAACTCTGGCCAATCAGTGGGCGGATGCTGTTTGTCATGTTGTTGGGGAAGCTTGAGATGGACAATGCAATACTTGATGAGCTTGATTTTTCTTGGGGCGACCGTGCAGGAGGTTCGTTACAAATACATCATCCGATTGAAGTAGTTACTGACGAAGACTGAGAAGTACCCCACTGGCAGGATTCAACGGCCTCAAACCCCATGCGCTTCGAATCCGAAAAGCCCTCACCGAATTCGAATAGCGGTATAGAAGTACTGCTGGAGGTGCAAGCTGGAACAGATCGAAAAATGGTAGTTGCGCGGGTCAAGGAAAGCAATGGGCATATTTTGCAGACACTCTTGTCTGATCCAAACCAGAGTCAACACAATGCGCAGCGTAAGCTATCATCAAATCAGACACAAGTATCACCAAAATTAAAATCTCAAGCAGGCTTACCAAGAGTTGTAAACCCTCAGACTACAACACCTGGTGATGTTGATGTTGATGTTGATGTTGATGTTGATGTTGATGGTATGGAATATCTCTTCTATAGTAGTTCTTCAGAAACTAATCCGGTCTAGATATAACTACAAGTTGGTTTATGACGGGGAAAGAGCTTTGTTGCCATTTTACCAAATACCAGAGCAACAAAAAGTGCCGTGTGAATAGAATTAGCTCAACGGTAAAATCAGCAGTACGGATAGATTGCGAGAACCCCCCTATACTTCCGATATTACTGAAGGACACGTCTACAAACCCGGCGCCGTGGTCCAATTCAGCTAGGACCTTCCACACGCAGTGGGATGAGGCCTGGGACTACATTCTGGGCCTTCTAGGGCCGGACACCCGCTTGGAAGTGACAAGGTTTCCTAACTCAGCTATGGCCGTGTGTCTCATGCCAGATATACTGGGAATACTGGTCATTACAATTCCAGCGATCCGAACTGTATGGGAAAGTGTTTTGAAGGAACGAGAGGAACGAGGAGTAGCAGACCCAGCAAGCATGTTGGATAATGGGGATAATGTATATATATCACATACGACATAAATATCGTCTATCTGATTACTCCTTTATAATCCAGACGACAATGAGGCCCCTGGCCGCTGTGCATTTCCCACTGACATGTTGTATTTCGCCTGTATAGGAATATCCACTGAAACCATGGGTTACAATTCCGCTGCCGGAAAGTATGAGGAATGCGCAAGTACCATCTGGTGAATCGCCCTCCTCCGAATACGTGACCTCTGTCGTCCGATAGTGGAATCCGTCCTTTATCGTCAGCGAATATGTTCCACCATTCCCCTACAGTGGAAACGTACTTTCTGAGCATTTTTGGCAGCGGCCCAGTCTTCGGCCTTCCCCATCCGCAATTCTCTTTGGGCACGAAGCTGGTAATGGCGTTATGCTGCAAAAGACACATCAGCTTAGCTGTCGTGAACGAGAGGGATGGGCATCAGTGGAGGCATTTGCGACCAGTTGGGGGGAAGAGGATATTTCCTTACGGCTAGACCTCTGAATGCTGAAATTTGGCGACGCCAAAATTGCCTGGTGCTTGTGATTGTGTGCCAAGAGCGGGGTTCACGACTGTGCCCAATGTCCAACGGTCGGTGGTCTTGTCGTAGAGGCGTTGAATGATCTCGCAATGTGGAATCTGCAGCATAGATGGGAGAAGCCTTCTGCGACGTGGACTGGCGGATTGCGTCGCTGGCCAGAAAGTTGCAGATAATCGAAGTTGGCAGAGCCCCACGCGAACGGCTAAAATCGGCCATCGCTGGCGTTGCTGGTGTTTTCTGGAACGACACTGGTGAGGGAATGAATTCGAGGCGGTTTGATGATGCTCAACACCCAAATGGAGAGCTGCGACTTCGAGAACAGTATATCCATATAGGAAATTATACAGAAAAGGCTGACAGGAAGATAGGAGATGTTCTTACCGTCTCCTCACCGATGGAGAAGAACTAACTGCGGTACGATCTCGCCATTGAGGCTCTTATTGAGAGAACATAAGGATACCGGGACAAGGCAGATCTAGAGGACTATGGTGACTGCCGCCTAAAGACAAAGCTGGGGAAGGGGAGGAGGGACGCAGGGCGGTTAGCCTGGGTTATGTATGCGATACCTGGGGGGCTGGCACGCTTGACTTCATATGGCATACGGGGAGATCAACGAGGCTGAACGGCTCTGTCCAATGCGCTCGAGGCAGGGGAGCGAGATGCAGGCGCGAAGGCGTAACCATTCCGCTGGGTTCGATTGCCCGTTGGATATCAGCGGTGAGAAGTCCTCGCTGCGGTATCACCTGCTTTGACGCATTCCAATCGGCTCCCCCGGGACACAGAGGCATCAAGAACGATGTCTTATCTTGAAGATTGAGGTACAGACATCCCCATGGAATTCCAATGTCGCTGCCTATATTGTTTCTTATTGGAAAGTTTCGGGAATGCCTCCTAATTGAGTTCCACTTTACATATCTGGCCCTGCTAGCAACAACGGCCGCCCCTGCAGATTGGCTGAGACTCATTCCACCGGGCGTCGACAGGTCCAACAAGCCAACAATCCTCTGTGGCTTGCAGCCCTTGATTAATACTGCAACGGGAACCGTGAGCTTCAAGCACAGGGTCGTCTTGTCACGCTGCAGTTGCTCCTGCATGCAGAACGCGGATTGAGAACCGTGCCCTAGTGGCATGAAGCGATCAGCGGGAGGACACTTGGCAGACAGGATCAGGGAGCGGTCAAGAGCGCGACAGTCTGTCCTGCGGCGCTCGTCACGGTTATCTCCACTCCTATACCCCGTTCGAGGTGGTGTGGCTTGACGCGGGGGAGGGGTCAGAGACGCAGGCATGGTTGAGCCGCATCTGATGTAAACCCCCGTTGCTCTTGTGTCCTGACCATTAGCAATCTCATTTGCCCAGCCTTTCATGCTTGCTCCCTAATTTACTCGTACCTTCGCGCTTCGTAGGGGTTCTTTTTCCAAATCCAAGTCTAAAAGGACTTGAAGGTCAAAGTCCAGCTAGCTCCTCACAACCGCCCTTGTCAATATTAAACAGATTCTCAACCGCGAAGTACGGGAATAAGGCGATTGTTATAAACAGGGAACGAGGCCGAGTGCCACCTGCACCTACATATCAATCCTGCATGAACCCTGAAGAAACGCCCGGCTGGTAAACATATGTCAGTGACTAGGAAGCGGCAGAGTTGCTCGTTATTCTGTTGTTTCTTTTACATATACTTATGAGATACCCACTTCATTTCCCGAGTCGCATCAATTCATTATTTTCCATTAAGTTATTGAAAGACTTTTGCCATTGCATAGTCCTCCTCATATCGAACAATGGCGGTCTCCATTTTTATCAATTGCGATTTTTCACTCCCAGGTGCAGAGAAGGTTACTTTCGTATGGGACGGACAGGAGCGACTTATCAAATGCACAAGTGGCAATTATAAAGATAGTTTTGAGGTATTTTTCGGTAGCGAGAGGTCTAAACTGGTCCACGTACGTACATTACCTTTGACATTTGCCCTCTTTCTCTCACAGGTGTGATTGTAGTTTTGCGTCGATGGCATGGAGTCAGATGACCATGAGCTTCCTCGCCCCACCCCTCTCTTCATTTATACGTACAATATGTCAGTTGAACGTACTGGAGATAAGCTGTCCATCAGCGGGGAAGTTTCAATGTCGGGAAATTTTGCTCTCGAAAAAGTCACGCCCAAAAGAAAATTCGGAGGTGAATCCGCTATGACTGTCTCTGATGCTCTGCCCAAAAGGTCAAAGCTCAGTCCAGGGCAGAAGGAGACGCGAACAGCAGAGTTCAAGAAGATCTGAAGAAAGCGATTACCACATCATCACACCCACCCCCCACCATCTAAAGCTCAAAACACCATTTCGTCTAGGCAAGAACGAGAGAAGGGGGCAGGAAAGCTACGTAGGATATGGCGGGGTAGACTTCTGGTAGAGGAAATGTGAAGGCTTTCTGTACTTTCAATATGGGAATAAAGGGTCATAAAAGAACAATGCTTGGGTTCAACTTCAGGAACTGCGCTCCTTCTATGTTAGTCACGTAGTCATGATTGTTGTTTTAGCTACAGCCGGGTCGACCCGTTTGATATTAAGGTTTGATCAGGGGCACACTACACTCTAGCAAGGGGGGATTGGGGTCGAACATCAAAGGAGCTTAATGTGAGAACGACGTGCAGCACGACCGAAGCCGATCACTCGCTCCTGGGATGCCTTCATGCCTCGCGAGTACGGAACGGCTTGACTAGCCCGAGCACCGACATGAAAAGTTAGCCGTTGACTTACGACATGGGTCTGATAGGCGAGTCCCACCCTAACAGTAATAAGTGCAGGCGTCTAGGCAACGGATACTCTCCCCCCTCCAACCAGCCCGTCCATGAAGACATTCGCGTCCTGGCCACTGTTGCAGCCCTAGACCGTGCTCTCGTTAGGTGATGGCTTGTCGCCTAGTCCGCTTGTCCCAGTCGTCCCAAGGGTTAGTCGAATCTCATTTACTTGATAAGTCTGTATACCCTCATGAGACAAAATGACGCTCAATATCTCTGAATTTTCATACATTTGCCCAGAATGGAATCCGAGCAGTATAAATTATTTACTTCCACCGGCTCTGACAATATTGAGCTTGCTAAAATCTCTATCGCGGCCTTCAAACCCAATGCTCTTTTTTACTTAACGCATGGCGGAGATATTTCCAGCGATATAAAAATTTTCCATCGCAAAGACATGATTGAGTTTTACGAAGGAGAAAAGGTAGAAACAATCAAAGTTGTAGCAGACCACTTACCCGATAAGCCAATTGTGGCCTTTGCAATTTATTTCTATGGGCCAGAACCGCCGAACAGAGGGTTGAAGGCCCCCGAGGAAGCAGATTTCAAATTCAAAGATGAGGTCAAAAAGCAGACCCAAGAACACAAACAATTTTATCGCGAAAATAAGGATATCAGTTAGTTCTATAATCCTTGTCACACTTAGAGTCGCAGCTAATGGATTTATAAAGAGGTCCACCTGATGTGCGTATCACCTCAGTACCAGAGAAAGGGGATCGGCTCGATGCTAGTGAACTATATACAGGCACGAGCGATAGATCTAAAGAAGCGTGTGTTTCTACAAGCTACTCCGGCGGGTGCATCTCTATACTTGAAACATGAATTTGAGTTACTTGCAGAGGCAAAAGTCGACCAAAGTCGGTTTGGGGGGGAAGGGACCTATGTTCAAAGCACTATGCGTTGGGATGCGAGCAATAAGGTGGGGGTTGCTATGACGGGATTTGAGGCGGGTCGACCGAATGTAGTGCTATTGGACGAATAGAGATAGGGTATTAATTGTGTGGGATCTCGATTCCTATTGAGCCATGAATGGATAGAGATGGGTGGATGGATAGATGGATGGCTGGATGGCTCAGCGAAGCAGCTGATTGACTCTAGCCTGAGTATGGCCTCCTGGCCTATCAACACGCTATTAATGACTTGGATAAAGATACCCTATCATCTAGTCAGCTAAAAGGAAAGATAGACGCAGGCTCATGTGCTCAAGCCTTTGTGGCAATAGACCAACCAGCAGGTGGTGTATGCATGATCCCGGTCAATGGAGCAGCGACCTGCACCTGTTTCTGCATGGCTATAATTGAAATTGTGTCTTACTCAAAGGCAAGCTTGCTCGGGTCCTACTCATCCCTCGTTGCCAAAGCCAATCACTATTCAACGATCCACAGAAAGTTCATGCTCCTTCGGTTGAGGGGGTCGACAATGTCCAATGGCAGGCGGTGTGGGCAAGGAGCGGGTTAATGCAGCGGGGAGACACGGTCGGTCTGAGAGGTATATCTACAATCAGTTCCTAATCAAGACAAGCTCTGTATTTCCAATATTCAACACCCATGCGGGCGAAGCACGAGGGACATGCGGAAGGTGGAGGAGTGGATGATCTGGGCCTGGCAAGCTCAACGCGTACCCCTCCCCTCGGGCGATAGCTGCGAAGTCTTTTGAAAGTGAGGCGAACGTGCCCTGATTGCTAATGCTGGTTCTGGTGCCCTCTTCGTTCCTACCAATCTCTCGTCCGCCTCACTTCCAAAACTTCATAAGAACGTTCACTCGCAGACGACCATCCTCCAGATTTCCATCATCTGCAACACACTCTATCAATCCCCATACTACTTAACTTCTCAACTTGGATTTTCTTTCAAGACCACCTTTTCATAATCACCTCACTAGCCTACAATATGGGGTTCTTTGCTTTATGCCGTAGGCTCTTCAGCCTACAGACGAAGGCAGCCATCTCTGCTGAAGACAACCAAGACTCCTCAAACACACAACTAAGAAGACCACCTCCCGTCTATCAAGCCACGGCAAATTCTGTGCGCACCCCACCCGGCTGGAAGCAACCTCAACACTCCCAGCCAGTCCATCACCAACATATGCCACCTATGCCACCACCTATGCCACCACCTATGCCACCACCACCTATGCCACCGCCATGCGCACCAGCGTGCCCACCACCCCGAAATGTTATCTCCTTCAGCGTCGTTGAATCTCGTTCGAGTATTTCAGACTCTTGGATCTCCCCAGAACAAAGTCATCTCAGGGATGACAAGCCATTTCTGATTGCGGTAGATTCGACAGCGGGTCATTTTGGACGACCTGTTGTCATAGCTGGGCCACAATTTTTTCTCGATGTCGGGCATGCATGTACACCAGAGGATCTGGATCACTCCCACTGCCTGCTCAATGGCTACACACTTGTGACGAAGGCTCTCAACCGTGAGGGAGATCAGTCCACGTTGGTCCGACTACGAAGCTATTGCGAGGAGATACTTGATTTCGTCAAGAAGTTCTTTGAAAAGTTGGAGGACTCGCCATACGAGGGCAATGGGAGAAACTGGTGGATCTATCATGCCATCAAGCACCTGGAGGCCAAGAACGTGAAGATCTCTTTGGGGGACGATATCCGGACATGTGTACTCCACACAGCAGAGCTTAAAGGTGACTACATGAAACTGCAGTACATGGAGCAAGATGAGCATGGGCAGACCCCTATCTTACGGACCATCGATACGATTGATTCTGTTTGTTATGAGCAACAACCTTTCCGGATGTGGATTATAAATGCCAACTCTGAGGAATAGCATTTCATAAAAGGGGTTGTCATTGACTATGTTAGTTTGACAGTGTTTCTCGTTTCCTTTGGGCAATCTATCAGGAGTGTTCTTTATTGATACCAGCGTTCTTCCTTTCATTGAGGCAAGCTGTTGAGAGTGTTCTTCAATACTTCGGCGGGAGGAAGCTGTTAAAGATCTGACTTACCTTGCTTGCGAGTATTCCCAGTACTTAATTCAATATATACTCGTGAACAAGCTACGTGAGCTTGCTGCCTATGACATTGCTAGGTGATTTACGCAGTCGCTGTTCTATCTTCCCCCTTCCTAGATTACGCATGATTGGGTTTGTGTGGGCGTGACAGAGATGAAGGTACTCAGAGAGAATTTGTAGACAATCAAGTAAAGACTGAACAACAAAGATTCCTTATTGCTTCTTTGATTAAACCTGCCTAGTACTACAAAAGCTCAGACATATCACGCTATGGCAAGCCGTCTACAAGACCCCTCGAAGCAACTATCAGTGGAGGTCACAATCCTATCCCTTCACTCCATTCTGCCCCTCTCCATCCCTGCCTCTTCTTTCCCTTCCACGTCTCCAACTTTTGTCTCTTCCTTCTTTATCTCTTCCATGGTTCCCCGTCTTTCATCCTTGTGCATTGAGTGGCACTGGCGTTTATCCTGCACGAGCCAGAGATCCCGTTGTGCATAGAGGTGTGACAACTAAACATCACGCCCTAGCTTCTCCCATTTGAGCTAGATGGTCGGCAAAGCTTGAAGTAGCAAGGGCAAACGGCACGACTGAATCGGATCACTAGACCCTGTCCGCCTCGTGAATGTGGGGTTTGTAGCTTGCTGAGCTGGAAAAGTCTGACAGGGCTGATTGTGCAGGGCCACCTGGACGGGCTGTGGTTGGCGTACAAGGGGCTTCCAGTTTCCACCAGAAGATCGACTCAGCTCGCCTGGGATTGCGCGAATACAGCATACATAACAGGGTTTACGAGCTCAAGGAGTACCTTGAAGTGGAGCTTAAACAGGCAGCGGGTGATAGCGCAAGGCGAAGTGCAGCAAGGGAAATGCTAAAAATATTCGATCGGACTGTTGGTCGTGGTTTTCTCAAGAGCTGCCGGTGGGAACAGGGGACATTTCAGGTACAATACAAGCAAGGAATCACTGAAAAGGAATTTTTGGCAGACCTAGAGGCAGGGCGAACGGTATTATTGGAAATTACCCTGAGCTTTCAGGCTGGCCCCCTCGTTAGAACGTCAGCCTGAGAGGATGTGCTAAGGGGATTTGCCGAGAGGAGTATCAGCCACGAGCGCAGAAAGAACGAAGGACAATGATATACACACCAACGACGTCCAATCGGGATCTGGAATTATATGGATGATTAGGGTTGAGGGATTTGAATGGAAGTTCTTGATGTACGGTATTTTGTTGTCCTTATTCCTTTAGTTGATCGAGACTGTGCTTGGGTGTGAGAGAGAGCGAGCCTTTACTAAAGGAAATCAAACAGTTCGTGGGTGCACCAAGCACGGCGTAATCGTACCCAACAATATTCGAATATTAGTCTTCCCATCGAGGTTTATAGCAATACATTTCTCGAAAGCATTTTCTCCTCTCACATCTTGCCATTAGATCTTTCTGCCAGTACTCTCTCGAGCAAGCCATGAAACCTTGAAAGAGCTCTCCATTGGCTCCGGGGAACTGTGCCGATCTCGATTGAGGCGAACCTGAACGAACCACAGTTCCGAGAAGAAAACATGGTCCAACACGGCAGCGAAATGGATGGTTAGGTGGCGTTCAATGTTCAGTCACATCTCCGCACACCCCGAGTACCAACTTACATCAATATCACGACAACCGCATGTAAAGGCAGCGAGAGAACGCTACGGCACACGGATCGCTACCCGCGATACCCATACCGCAGAATGCTGCAGATTGTGGAGGCAATCGCGCGCCTCCGAATGACAGTTCACAGAATATTGTAGATCGTAGATAATCATCTCGGCTGCCAATGACCACTCGGTTGGAAACGTTCAACCGAATTCGGGCTAGCCCGCTCCAATGACCCCTGCATTGGAGCTCGGGCTGCTCCAATGAACCTCTGGTTGGAGATGTTCACCCGAATTCGGGCTAGCCCGCTCCAATGACCCCTGCGTTGGAGCTCGGGCTGACCCATGCGTTGGATGTTTGTCGCGAAAATTGAAGATTCCCTGTGCAAAGGCATGAGCGAAAAATGGTGGAAACTGCAGAACCCTCATTGGAAGCCCGCTCTGAAGTCGCAGAGAGCGCATAACCTTGCGTACCTGCGCCTCATGGATTGCATGTAGACGTCGTGCATGTAAAATAAAGGTCTTCATTGTCAGTCAGAGTCGTCGCCCCGTTTTGCTGAAGATTGCGTACCGCTCGAGATGCTTTCCCCCATTGCACCGCCGCCGACTCCAATCCTCGAAGTTGCTGGGCATTTGGTTGTAGATTTCGAGCCAATGCTTGCAGTTAATACACCGCCATCTCCAATTCTCAAAAGTGCTGCCCGAGAGAGCTGCATATGGATAACAAATGAGTTTGAGGTCACACATGAGGCCGGGGCCGAACATGAGGTTAAGGTCAAATATGAGGCCAAGGTCACGCATAAGGCTGAGCAGGTAAGATGCTACGTGGGCTTTCTTAGGAGCTCTTGACTCACCATCGCTTGACAGAAACTTGGTATTGCCGAACTTTTTCTCACACGTCCAAGCAACAACTGGAGGTTTTACTACCTGGCAGCAGACGACATTGAGCCGAAGGATTCCGATTGGGATAAAATAAGGTCAACACTAGGAATATATGTTCTTGGGAAAAGATTCGACGGGTTTTATGAAGCTGTCGTTGATGATTCATATATTCCGTGGCTTCTCCATCACAACTTTCGGTTCCTCGACAAGGCTGAGTTCGAATTCCTGTTCTGTTACGACCCGACGCAACCAACAAAGACGGAACTAGAGGTACATGGTAGGGAGGGGTTCTATGCCCGCTTCCTCGAAAACGCCTTTAAGGCGATCTGGAGTCGACGCAGTAAGGGACTCAGACTATGCCTTCGCTCAATCGCCCCACCATACCTAGAAACAGCACTTGAATGGGCCATCTTGAGCAACGATATACTGGTAATTTTATTGCTTATCTCATTTGTGAGCCATAGTACTGACCGTTATTAGGAATCTAGTCCTCTGGTCCGGGAGAAATTTACCTTTTGTCTTGTGTTGCTCGCTCTAAGTTTACTCGAAGACTACAACACCCTCTCGGCCGGCCAACTCCTTGAAAAAAACCAAGATGGAGTTCTGCAAGCGTTTCGGAAAGATTCTACAGATTTATTCATGGCCATATCCGCAAAATGCCAAAATCGCAAGGCAGAAGCTCAACTCATTGGACTTGCAGAACGCTTGCTCCTGTTTGCTGGCAGCCCAGGAGATGCCCCCCAACTCCAAATTAACCAGGAGTATACGGCTATTGATAATCATAATCTCCTCGGTTCTCTTGTTAACGTTACTGGATCGAATTGCTTTAGGAACTTCGACTTGCAAGCGATACTCAGCGCTCTTTCCAGATCCAAAGCTATCACCAATGAATGCCTTAACGCCCAAGATATCGTTGAATTGATCAGTCAATTGACAACCTTGCTTCCGATTGGGTTCCAGTCAAACTTGGTATGATATTCTAGATTGCGCCCTGAACAATACTGACATTCTCTAGGATTGTCCGACAGAGGCACCTTTGAAATTACCCTTACGCTCTGGGAACTGTGCCCCTCCAACTATTTGTTCCTTCCATGTACCTCTTCTCGGTGATGGAGTGTACGAGTTGGAGAAGGGGTCCAGCGATCGGAGGCTGAGCAATGGGGACGTGGTTAAACTTCGACTTGGCGGTATCTTGACAGGGTCTACTTCCCAGAAACTCGTAGGGGATGCC
Organism: Cadophora sp. MPI-SDFR-AT-0126; assembly: GCA_020747065.1. Lineage (NCBI taxonomy): Eukaryota > Fungi > Ascomycota > Leotiomycetes > Helotiales > Ploettnerulaceae > Cadophora > Cadophora sp. MPI-SDFR-AT-0126. Next base: position 3,491,348 of record JAGMVK010000002.1, on the reverse strand, counting down.
AATGTGTGGTGAGATATTCCTGATAATCATCTTGAGCAGTTCTAATAAGAAGTCTTAGCGTGCCATCGGCGCTTGAGGACGACAGGCTGATGACTCTTTTTGTTGATTACGATGGTTGGTATGAAGACCATCAAGGCACACAACAGTGCCTCTCCGATGAAGTCCTGAGAGTCGTTCAGAAGATGAAAGTAGGCCAGAAAGTCCTAATCACGGAGGAGAAAGAGGACAGGAATCCAGAAGAAGAGAAAGAGGATGACGGAAAGGAAACGCGCATCTGGTTAGTTCACTTCTCTGCCTTTCGACTTTTGCTTACGCGGTAATAGGGTTGTTCAGGTATTGCAGGTGTTGCGAGTCTGTGCAGGCCACCTTAGCTTTGGGCAAAATGTCCCTTTCCATCGAACAATCCTGGGGGAGAAACCGAAAATGATTAAGAGGGGCGTCCGCCAGCTTATCAGAAAGAAATTGGAAGAGCCTCGACTGGCGTGTAGTGCATGCGGTCTCGGGCATATCTTCTCATCCATATGTTGTAAATTCCTGGGCAAGTCATCAAATCGGGGGTATGTGGCGCTATGAATTCGAAAGATGGGGGTCCATTGGTATAATTGAGAGATTTTGGCTTATAATAGTCTCGTCGTTGATGCAAGTTAATCATGTTGGTTCCAGAATTTTAGAAAACTTCGGAGTGTGGCGCAGAAGATTCTATAGTCTAGTGGTAGTAGCCTCTGACGAATTTCGTTCTATGAATAGTCATGCCAATTCGTAGGAACCCCCACGAGGAAACCCTAGCCCTGCTCATCCGGATCTTCTCCACTCAGCTGAAGCCTGAGACATATTCCGCTGTCCCTCATTCCCAGACAAGGAGTGGCCGAGAGAAGTAACCCATCTTCCTGCCTAGGATGTGAAGTGCCACTTGTCCCCATCGTGCTAGACTGCAGGAATCGTACATGCATGTGAGCAAGGGGTCTTGCCGAAATGTAAGAACTAGGAAATCGTCCCGTATGTAGAGCGGTGAGCTGCTAAGGATGAAGTGATGCGGACCAGCTCGGTTGCTTTTTGTTGCCGCTCTTCTTACCGCATTGGGCCTAGATAGGTAGCTGTTTGCCTAAAGATGTGCAACAAAACTTCGGGCTGCACATTCTTGCACATGCAGGACAGCCCCAGTGATCTGATTGCGGCGAGGGCTGCTTAGGATTTGGCGCCTGGCTGGATGCCACTACTTTTATTGGACCCAATCTTCCTGAGACCTACGTAGGGTTATCGATGCCCATATTTCTAAAGGAACACGAACCATAGACCCACCTTCTGCAACATTGGGCCGCATAAATAGTGAGTGTCTTTATAAGTAGTGGGTTGAATCCTAATTAACCTCAGTGCCTCTACCGCCCAGCAATAATTGCAGATGCAGATACATTCGCGTCAACTCTCATCATGACGAAGAAGCCGCTCGTATGCAAACTGGCCGTACTGGGGGATGGAGGCGTTGGGAAAACAGCTTTGATCTCACGACTTAGATTCAAAAAATTCGTGAAAGAGGTAAGCCCGCAAGTTCCATAGGAAGTTTTACAATTGAAGAGTTCGTTCTAACGTTCGTGAAGTTTGATCCTACCATCGAAGATTCCTATACGATAGACGTGGTGGTCAATGACCAGCAATGCACGCTTGAGATCCTTGACACAGCCGGTGTGGACGAATATTCGCACCTCAGAGATGGATGGATTCGTGCTAATGAAGGATTTATACTGGTTTATAGTATTTCGTCAAGACTATCTTTTGCACGAATCCAAGGACTATACGATCAGATTCAACAAATCAAGAAGTCGACGCACCCTCACGTCTCCCAAGTACCAATAATACTTGTTGGGAACAAAGTGGATATTGCAAAGCGGAAGGTGTCTCTACTAGAAGGCGAGGACATGGCGCGAAAATTGGGATGCGCGTTTCTCGAAGCATCAGCAAAGGACGGTGCAAACTTTGAGGAGTCTCTTCTCTGCATCATAGTGAGGCAGTTGCAGAAACCAAGTGCAACAACAGGTGTAGAGGCGTTGGACAATCTTGTAGATTCACTGCCCGAGTGGCATGATCTTCTCAGTCATTTGGAGGGCGAACTCTCCAGGTCGGCCATAGCAAACACGAGGCCTCTTGTCCAAGTACTTCCTCCAGAAGAAAAGGTGCGCCTTCGTCCCTGGCAAAAACTAGCAACTCCACACGCCCCTCGGTTCGCAAAACGTCAACGGTCATTTCCGGGCATCAAGTACTTTCAACCGTCCTCTGGACCTCAGTCACTGGCCTCACAAAATCAAAAGGCAAATTCCGTTGGTCGTGGCATGTCACAGCCATCAGAGCATTCAGACCACAGTATGCTTGAGGGCAATTACGACCATCAGGAGGGCCTTTGGAGATATTTTAGCCTTTCTCTCAAGACTTGGGAGGAAAATACGAGATTTCGAAAGGAAAGAGAAGGTCGCGGAACTAAGGGCTCGAATTGAAGCTGAAATCGATATCGGAGACAATTGCATTGATGGAGAGATTGGTTCGGAAACCAAACACAACGAAGAATCGCCGGCTGCAGGAAAGTTGAACCAAATGAGAAAATAACAGGACATTAAATTTGCGCTTGGCAAGTGTCAAAGCCTGTGCGAAGATGCTGGCCATAAAGTTATCCAGCAAGGAGAATGCGGAGACATTATTCAGGAGATGGAGACAGAATTCGCGAGGATGATTGAGATAACAGCAAGTTCGCTCTAGAGGTGGAATAGCTTGAGGGGCACTATCAAGTAACGTCCCTCCCTGCTAAGCGAGACACCCTGTGTGCCGAGACAGACCAATGAAATCGCAAGGATTCTGAAGTTTTCTTCGTAATTTCTCTTTTAAACCAACATCAATAGAATTTACTTATATTTAGAGTTAGTAATATGTTCGTCACATCATTCCTCTTAATATAGCGATCTGTCGATTTAGAAATTCGTCCAATTTCATTGGTCTGTCTCGGCACACAGGGTGTCTCGCTACGCAGGGAGAGACGTTAAATTAGAGACCGTGGGAGTTTTTTGGTTTATAGGGAGAAGAACGCAGAAATCATCGTGTAAATAAACATAATATACCCCACCATGCTAAGCGAGCCCCTTTTACCCCTCGATCACATGACTTGCCTAAAATTGTTGCACACTACACGACCGGAAACCACAAGTTTGGAGTGCGCTTAAATAAATTTGCATGTCTTTTAGGGATTGGCCACAAGGGCGGAAGATGTAGAGTACCAATAAGATCAATGACATGATGCTCAGCTTTGAAAACCACCATTTACAAGGATGTATCAGACCGTAAGAGATACGGAGAAGAATTTGCCTTTTTTAGGCCTCAAATCAAATTGAGTTCCTGATTCAAATCCTCTGTCTCTTTCTAGTAGGGAGGTCACCGTCTACCGACCTCTTTCGCTTGCCATGATCAGCTCTCCCAAAGTGAGCATTCAAACCTTGTGCTATGATCAACTTCTCTATCAAATATGGCGACCCGCTAATATTGCACGGCTCTGAATCGCCTTGCTTAAGGGATATCGTGAACCTGCCACTGAGGCTCAGCTCTAAACGTTTTCGAAAGTTACCATCTTTCCCGATAAAGGAACCATCGCCGAACGTCCCGGAAATGGGACAATTGTTTAAATAAAACGTGGCAGAGCATTTGGATAGCTTGTCGAGCAGAACCTTAAACGCAGGATCGCAGCGGCGTACCCCGCATAAGATGGAACCAGTTCCTGTAAATTCGCCATTACATGCTGCGGGAGCTGAGTCTAATTCAAAGTAGAATAGGGATGCTATAGCACAGCGTGCTATATTGTCAATGACTTTACATACCGAATGATCTTCCTGAGCTTTCAGTTGGAGCTCGTGGATACTCTTCGTGTCGTCCAGCCTAGGTATTTCGCCATCAAACTCGGTATCGAGACGGTGGTATCTAGGATGGGTTCGGAATACTTGTTTGACATGTCGGTCACGCATTTTCTCCCAGAACATACGCCACAATCTCGGAAAGGCTCCGTCCTTCCAGAGAGTAAGAGGACCAGATACAGACATAGATGGCTTGTCACCCTTCGTCCGCGGAGCACCAGTGCCTAGCGATACCATAAAGTCCGGCTCTTCAACCAGTGGAAACATGGCTGCCACCTCTGAAAGCGCCGAAATGAGCGGATCGTTCTCGAGGGGCCCCGCATCTTGAAACGTGCCAACGCCGTTTATTTTCTTGGGGGGGAAAAATCTATAGATATGGTTAGTCATAGACACTATGGGGGAGTGAAGTGGAGTAAGGTAGCACACCCTGGCGCGGCGGACGCAGATCTTGCGCTGTGTTTTGTGTTAGTCCAGACTATTGACTTGGGATGAGGTGATACTTACATTTCCCAGAGTGGTACTTGCCCATAGCCTTCCTCTGGCTTTATTACATGGTACGCTTCTAATAGTTAGCTTAATGTTCTGAAGCAACAATATCTTGGCGACTTACCTTGGTCCTGCTCTCGACTTCCCACACCGTTATAGTTGGTGAAAATGCAGCTTGATGGTTCACGGATAGTCGCAACGGGCAAACCTACTCGAGTACCTATAGAAGTTGCATGTGAGGGATCTAAGATACTCCTATCAATTCCAAAGACCTCCTTCAAGGCCGCCTCGATATTATCTGCTGGATATATGCCATCAGCTAAGTATGACTTTAAAATCTCATGGACACGGGATAGGAAAGGGATATTGAGGACTTTCCGGGGTTTGAAGGCAAGCTTCGCCAACTTCTCGAAAGTTTTTGTAGATTCTTCAATAGACCAGCCGTTGATGAACATGGCCATAACGATTAGGCCACCTGGAAATGGTCAGTATAGGCTACTCATGCCTCGTGACGGCGACTCACCTGAGCTAACTCCAAATGCCACCTTGAAGAACTTTTGTAGCGGGATTGATAGCCCAATGCGGTCCTCTATCCGCTTCATGAATTTTAGGGGTAGGACGCCACGTGCCCCCCCTCCATCGATGCACAAGACCCCCACTCCGGCAGTTGGAGGATGGATCTTTATGGTTATTTCCTCAGGCATATTTACTCCACAGAGGAAGCAGGAGTGCACCTTGAAAATCCAGGGATCATTTACGCAGCACTCTCCAAATACTAGAACACAGTTTTCGCAGACAATGTGTCCACATGGTAAGCCATATTGGGGTCTGCGGCGCAAACAAGCAAGGCAAGTGCTGCTGCTCTGTATATTACGCCAACGATCCTCAAACCTTCTGAGATTATCTTTATGAATCTCTGATGAAGGCGTTCCTCTGCCGCGTATAGATTGCTCGAAGAATCCTCGCAGCTGAGTTTCGATCTTGTTGATAAACCCACTCCGAAGGACTATCTCTGGAGCTCCTTCAAATGCAATCACTCTGGACTTACTCACCTGGTGAAATGTGTCTCTGTATAAGGTTTGAAACACGCTCTCAGGCGCAAACACTAGAGTGATCAGATTTATAAGTTCGAGGAGGGGAAGGGTAGCTTACTGTGAGTGTCTGGAGGATAATTGTCTAGGAAGATACTTGACGCAATTACTGGAACTGCGAACTCAATTAGCTCCTTCACTGACCGGATGTGCTTTAGAAAGATAGATAAATGCTCAGCCAAGTCCTCTGCAACAGGATTCCGCTTTCTCGACGCCTTTACAAGATCAAAAGGCTCCTCAGTGGCTTGAGAGAAATGGTCGCATGCGTATCGGAACAGGGCGGCGAAATGCGTAGCAGAGAACAAGGTCCGCGTCTCTTCTCTATTCCTTCGCACTTCATCTGATCCTTTCAGAAGACACTCTTTTAGCCGCCTGTACCGAGCTTCAGCAGACACTTTGCCCTTCGGAAGCAGAGCAACGACGTCGATAGCTGAGATCCGATCAGACAGGTCATGTGTTGTTTCCTCTCTCAGCAACCATAGGAAGGCTTTTCTGGCCTCCTTCTCTAATTCTCTGCCTACAGGCATCTTTTCGGTGACGATAATAATTCTAGGGTATGTGCTTCTTGGAAGCGTTGACGGCTGGCCTTTATCCAGCCATGCTGCTATATGGCGTGCAATCTGTCTAAAACCACCAATATCAGCAGAAAAGAAGCAAAAGACATCTGTAAAGGGCAAAAGGATGCGGGAATAGATGCTATCTGTGGTTGCATCTACTGGCCCTGCTAAGGCCCGTGGTAGGGCTCGTCTCATTGTCTCATGACATTTCTCGGTCGCGGGCACCTTTGGTCTTAAGCTTTTTTGAGGGAGGTCACCGTCTGCAATGAGGACGGGCCTGCTGTGAAAAATGCTGGAGGGGTCGAGGTGGAGATGGATTTCACCGGCATGTCGTTTGCTTCTCAACCTAGGAGCCTTCTTTGTTCTAAATAGCTCACGAAGGGCTAGCGATTTGGAAGTGTTGCCGATCAACACGAAAAGGCTGGGCCGCTGGGTGTCCGGATTCTGTAAGTGATGAGTGAGCGTCTGGAGCCTATCAGATTCAAGAAGGGAAATCTCATTGCCATATTTCCCAAGGCTGAGCCAGTGGCAATGATTGCAACGCTTCATGGTGGAGATGAAGCGCCTAGATGTAGAGTGAAGGTGTTGTTCTTGCTTAAGGATAAATTAGAAAGTTTATATAAAGTCAACGAAAGATTCAGAACCGAAATAGCTTTTGGAGAAAACAAAATGGGCTCCTGTTGGAACCAGAGGTCGCTTATAGACCTCATCTATTTTAGGAAATGTGGTGCCAGAATGGGACCCTCATACAAGGGGGCTAAGACTGTATCCAGGAGAGTATCGACCTAGCCTAGTAATCTTAGTAGACATACATGTAGGAGGCTTAAGTCTGCCTATTTGCATCAGTGATTTGAACTCCTCTGAAACAATGTCGTCGTGATGGATCGTCAACGTTCTTCACAATTTGGATACTCTCAGCAGTCCACCCCACCCTCGATTTCTTTGACTCCAAGGCACATTTGTTCCCTCTGTGGCAGGTCCCGATCGAAAAGATATCATGATCAGCATCCCGTTTTACTAAGCCAGGCTCCGGAACATGGCATCTGCTCAAGGCCAAAATGCGCAAAGGCAGTTAATGAAATGCTAAGACCATCATGTCCGCTAATCATATACGAGATCCATCACCACTACCACTCTAGATCGGGGCTAAAAGGACCGCCGTCAATTTACACCGCTACGGAATTACGACTGGCCGACAACATGGTCCGCCGGGATCTCTCTCCCATACCGGAGGAGTCGCCTTCTTCGATGAACATTACTTCCGGACCGGGGGAAACCCCTCCAAATTATACGGCTGCTGAACTGTCGGGAGAACGTCCTCTAACTAGACGCGTAGAACTGCCTGACAACAATTGTTCGAGAAGACACGGCTTCAGCAGGGTCTCTCCCATGGCAGAGGAATTACCACCTCCGGTGAATTTCCTAAAGAAGCCGACGCTGCAGAAAAAGAAGTAGGAGTTTATGAGGATTAACTAGACAGGTATTCATATACATTGCAATATATACTCGTCATAACATCCAGCTTCGCTGACAATTTTTCCACCACTGCATGATCTAACTTAAGAGTGTAATATAACTTAAGTTAGCTTATTTTGTTAGAAAATATAAAACATATATAACGTCCATCCTTGCGTGGCGAAAAATCCGGTGTGCAGAAAATTTGAACAAATTTCAAAATTCACAACTCACTCACTGTATTAACGTCTCTCCCTGCGTCGAGAGACGCGCCTCGTGACGAGACAAAAATATTAGTGCTGCATATTTAACTGATTCCAAATTTGCGAATTCATTCAATACTCCTGTGATGATATATTAGCCATATTAAAAGTATAATTTGTTCCTGTTGTGGTTGATATTATGAGGATCTTGAGGAAAAGAGTCCGAGATCCTTGCGAGCTCATTGATCGGTCTCGCCACATCGGGTGTCTCGCTACACTGGGGGGACTGTTAGTAGGAATAGCATAATAAACCTAATAAGTTACTAACTTTAAAATATAAAGTCCTTTTGTTGTGGTTGGTTTAGAAAGGACGTTGTAGAGAAAACCATGTAATCCTTGAAATCTCATTGTTGTTTTCGGCACGCCGGTTTTTTTGCCGCGCAGGGACAGACGTTACTGCTTTTCATTATATTAGGAGTAGGTTTAAGGGTCTTGATGCTCCTAGTCTTTTCATCTCCGATACAAGTGATAAGTTAGAGAGCTATATCCTACTTCACTATATTGATAGTGGCCCGCCGTCTGCAGCAATGAGCTGGACATCCTCTTCTAAACCTTCGAGCGAGGGCATAGGGCTAAGTTCAAGATTCCAGACGTCAATAACAGTAACTTAACTTATTTCAAGTATAACGTCTATCCCTGCGTGCCGGAAAACCCTCCGTGCCGGAAAATTTAGCCGGTACATTGACTTTCAGTATTAATAAATCGATGTACAACGCAATACCTCTACTTATTTTTTGTGAGTTATATTCCGTCGCTACTCCCGAACATCCTAAACTGCCTCCGACTGAAAAGTTACGTTCCCGTCGTCGCCTTCCGTTTGATTTGCAGAGGGCCTCTTTATATACCGTAACAGACTTCCTCTGTTAGAGCTGTACCACTAAGCTTACACTATCTCAAAAACTCATTAAATAGTCTTAGTCGAGTTCTTTGGCCTTCCCTAAGCACGGGAGATCGTCAACAGCCTTGTGGCGGCTGTGGCGTGCAGATTTATGCAGGATCGCCACGCGGGTCGCTACCTCGGATCGAAGCGAGTGACGATCTTGGTGGGGAACAGCCCTACTGCCCGACTCCAAACGGTCACGTGGTATTTTGCCAGGATCTTGCCTCACTTCAGAGTACAAACACTCACCCTAATTACTGATAAATTGCAATTCATTAGCCTATCACAAATATTTATATTACACTGGAAGATCTATTAAGTTTATCATTTGTAGGAGGCTAAATTGACAATACAGCATCTTCTTACTTAGCCTTCCATATATCTAAAGCTGTACAGGAAGAAATAAAATGTGGATGATTGGCTCCTAAGACACGTTTCCGACCTCGTACACAATCTTCCATAAGTCTTACAGCTTCAATTTCTTTGCCGTTTCCCTTCCACGTGAACGCCAAGTTGCTCATGCTCATCAGCGTGTCTGGGTGGTCCACTCCGAGCTTCGTCTTGCGAGTCTCCATGACTTGCACCTCCAGCTTCTCTGCATCATCCCACCGGCCTTGGTTCCAAAACGTCGATGCTAAGTTGGCCATGCTCGTCAGCGTGTCTGGGTGGTCCACTCCGAGCTTCGTCTTGAAAGTCTCTATGACTTGCACCTGCAGCTTCTCAGCCTCATCCCACCGGCCTTGATTCCAAAACGTCGCCGCTAGGTTGGCCATGCTGTTCAGCGTGTCTGGGTGGTCCACTCCGAGCTTCGTCTTACTCGTCTCCATGACTCGCACCTCCAGCTTCTCTGCATCATCCCACCGGCCTTGGTCCCGGTACGTCGATGCTAAATTGGCCATGCTCGACAGCGTGTCTGGGTGGTCCACTCCGAGCTTCGTCTTGAAAGTCTCTATGACTTGCACCCCCAGCTTCTCTGCATCATCCCACCGGCCTTGGTTCCTAAACGTCGATGCTAAGTTGGCCATGCTCGTCAGCGTGTTTGGGTGGTCCACTCCGAGCTTCGTCTTGAAAGTCTCCATGACTTGCACCTCCATTTGCTCTGCATCATCCCAACGGCCATTAAGATTACACACTAAGCCTACCATTGCCATCCCACTTAGAGTATTACTGTGCTCGTCACCAAGAATCTTCTTGGGAACTTTCATTGCCTGCACTGACAGCTTCTCTGCCTCTTCGCCTTTGCCCATTCTCAACGCGTACCATGCTGCCTTATATAATACTGAAGCCCAATCTAGGAGAGAGTCCTGTTCCTTTGGCTTCTGTGCTGCTGCCGATTGCGCATGTGGGAAGAGTGTCTGACACCGTTCCCAATTCTCGTACTCTCCCGTTGGAAGCTCTGCATCAAGATTCCTGATAAACTGATGTTTCCACCTCTCTGCCTGCGCACGATCTTCAAGCCATTTCCGTGTTGCCAGCTGAACTAGTCGATGCATTTTGAATGTTGTGCCGTCTTTATTCGCGGAGATGAAAGAGAACTGTCGCAAGATGGAGACGTCGTCCTCAAAATTATCATCTGCACTAGACTGTGATGTGCTATCTTCATCGTAGTCATTATGCTCAGCGTCGTACTTCGCCCAACTACTAACATTCTGATGTACGGCGTCTTGTGCCGAGTTTCCTTGCTCGTCTTGGTTTCTGAGGAGAGTGTCGGGAATACCTTGCCGGTCGAAAAAGCTCATCAGTGACAATAGTTCGGCTGCTGATCGTTTGGTGGTCTGAATATACTCGAACGAGATCTGCCATGTAATAATTATACAGTTCTCCGCCTCCCAATCTCGACGGTCCATACCGCCTTGTTTACCAAGAAGTCTCTCTTTCTTGCGATCATTCTTCTGAAAGTCGTTAAGATACTGTCTCGCGGAACAGCGCGGCCAATTCTCGCGAATGTAAGCAGCAGCCTGAGTGATGGCAAGCGGTAGTGACTCCAGTTCCTCCACGAGGTCATCAGTGCCGTCATGATCGATCTCCGGCCCTACCTTTCGCCTAAATAGTTCCAGTGCTTCTCTCTTCTCCATTGAATCGACTTTGATAATATCGTCATGTCTAACCAGTTGTAGCGCTGCCTCTCCGCTTCGTGATGTTATGAGAATCGATCCGTGCGAACATTGCGGCAGGTATGACACGAGCGGCCGTGAGTTCCCGCCCTGTATGCCGCCTGTATCCCCAGCTCGTCTGCTCTTTCGAGCTTTAAGAAAGCCGGCGTCATCCACATTATCAAGTATGAGAACCCACTTCCCCTTCCTGTCATCGCACAGCCAGTCGTGCACGAGCTGGAGGATATTGGCTTGTGGATTCAGTCTTCCAAAGATCTTGACGCAATTTGCAATATGTTGAAAGCTCTCCTCAAACCGGGCGGTATTGCTTGCGTGAACCCAGAACACCCATGTTTCTGGCGAGCGATCCCGAGTTCGATAGGCATATTCGATGGCGAGTTGAGATTTGCTTCAAAGCAGTCAGCATTTTCTATTAGCAGGAGTGTTTTCCCTTACCCCACACCGCCCAGGCCAACAACCGCAGCTCGGGATCCTAGAACAGCGCATTTCTGATGAATACGATCAAGAATCTGCCGCTCGACGAAGTCTGTGTCGCGACTAAAGGGTATGACGATCGACGGGTTCGGTGGAGTCTCTGGTCGCTCTGCGGGTGGGGATGTTATTAGCGCGGGGTCAGCTTGGACTTTTACGACTTACCAGGAGGGGCATGGTGATGGAACTGAGCGTTGACCGGGCCGTTGAATATTCCACCTTGAAGGCCGGAGTTGCCCTCACCAAAAGATACCGTGGTTGCCATCACAGAAGTTTTGCGATGGACTGTTGGTAGCAGCTGTTTGTCTCGATGTCGTTGGCATGCTTCAGCCGCAAGAACGGCGGCTACCTCCCAACCAGATCAATCGGCGCTTCCAACGCCTCAGCCTCAGCTGGTAAGACCTTCATTGACGCCTAACTCACTGTTCTTATCAACAGACACAAATGGCGGATCCTCTCAGCATTTCCGCGAGTATCGTCGGTATCATTGTACCGGCCTTACACGGCACACGACTACTCCTAGGAGATCTGCAGCAGCTCAGCGATGCACCTAAAACCATCAAGCGTCTGACTGAGGATGTCCAGTCGGTTCACGCGACACTCGAACTGCTTAAAGGAGTAGAGGAAGAAGATTGGAAGTCACTTGGGCAAACCGTAGCGGAGGAGTCAAAGGCGACGATCAGCAGCTGCACGCAAGCTTGCAACCTTTTCAGGGCCGATCTGCAAAGGTGGACGAGACACTCAGAAGATGGGAAGCTGACATGGCTGGACCGAGCAAACGTGGGATTCTTTAAGAAAGACCAAGCTAAGACCATGTCGGAGCAACTTCAGAGCTGTAAGCTTGCCATTAATCTCAATGTTGGTGTTGCAACCTTGTAAGCAGTTCTGGTCTTGCCTCTTCTTCCAGGAGTAACCTTTCTACAGGTATAGTTCTGTCCGTAATAGTCATGTCACGGAGGAGATAAAGAAAGCGATATCTACAAAGCAGGACGAGGTTAATGGTGCCATCACTACGGCAGATCGACAGCTGGTAGTGTTGGAGAACAAGCTGGAAGAGCTGAACCTCAGCAGTGATGATGACGACGCGACTGGACTCAAAGCTGAGGTATTGCGACAACTTGAGGAGGAACTCAAAGGGGTGAAAGCGTCGCAGAAGCTGCTGAATGAGCTGCTGTCCAAGTCTAAGGAAGAAGCTATTGCGAAAGCTGCAGGCAACCAGACCGGTTCGATTACGGTGAGCTTCGGTGCTCAAAATTCAGGCTTCCAAGCCGGAAATATCAACGGGGGAGTTAGTGGAATGACTTTTGGAGGAAAGTAAGCATATGATCATATGATGAAGGTAATTTCATTTGTTCTTAAATTAAGTGACAACGTCTTTTGAGCTTTAGCAGCTCCAAAAGCTCTCAAGCGATGTGTGAATGGCGTGTGTCGTGCAAGTTGTTTTGCGGCAGGGAAGAAGTTATGCACACAACTGCTCCCTAAAATAGAGTCAAATCTTGCAGATTCCTAGTATCTCCTCCCGAAGTACCTAAGTTAATGTCCCAGGTTGCAGTAACTTAAGCATTTTGCGTTAATGGTAACTTACTCAAATCTTGGTCCATTTGAGCTGTATCGTAAAAGAATCACGTGACATACAGCGTTCTAGAAGTTTTCCAGGAGCAGCCTCGTGGCTGGCGTCGTTCAGCGCGCAAGCCACTCCCGCATCGTCTCCATCACCACCGCCAGACTCATGAGCGACCGCGCCAGTAAAGCCCTAGCAGAGGCTTCTCTGCCAGGAGAGCCTCAAACATACGATGCCAGGTCAAAACGCAGTGGAGTCCCTCTGACTACCCTTTATTATCGCGATCATGGGCGGCCCTCGAGAGAAGCGAAGGCCGAGGGCCAACAGTATCTCACTCCATCAGAGGAAAAAGCCCTCGCAACGTATTTAAAACAGATGGCTGACCTCGGGAATCCTGTGCGAATCAAGTATCTGCCGTCCCTCGCCTTCAGTATCGCCCGGCGCCGTTCCACAACGGAGAAAGCGATCAAGCCTCCGAATAAGAACTGGGCTCAAGCCTTCCAGAAGCGTCATCCAGCTCTCAAATCGCGCCGAGTGAAGGCGATGGACTGGAATCGCCATGAAAATAACATATATGACAAGATAATACACTGGTTTGAGGTAATCGGGAAGGTGCTGAACGATCCAGAGATTCTGCCAGAGAATGTTTATAACATGGACGAGACAGGAGTTACGCTGTGTATGCTCAATTCTGTCAAGGTCCTCGTAAGTAAAGAGGATCGGCGAGACTACAGAGGTGCAGGCATCAAGCGAACAACAGTAACTGCTATCGAGTGCATCAGTGGAGACGGTAGGTCTTTACTGCCAATGATTATTTGGCCAGCCACGACCCACCGAAGTAACTGGACTACATTTCCTACCCCTGGATGGCACTATGCATGCACCGAATCCGGATACACTAACTCTAAGATCAACTTTGAGTGGCTCAAGCGTGTTTTCGATCCCCAAACCAAGGGGCAGGCTAACCAGAAGCCACGAGTCTTAATATCCGATGGGTTTAGTAAGTTGTGGCAGCATACTTCATTGTAGAGCTGGTTGTCTAAGTGTGTATATATAGACAATAGATCATGGCTGCCTATAGGCAGCCACACGTGATGTGGGATCCAACAGGTTTGGGACGCATGAGACCCTCGAAGTCTTGGAGTTTTGTTTTGAAAACAACATCGCCCTCTGTCGCCTCCCCTCCCATACCACCCACAAGCTTCAGCCCTGTGACGTCGGAGTCTTTGCACCTTTGAAAGAAGCCTATCGAGATGAGGTTGAGCGACTATATCGAGGAGGTGTGAACAAAATTGGCAAGGAACATTTCACTTCTGTATACAGCTCTGCAAGGGAGAAGGCGTTCACGAAGAGAAATATCACCTCTGCATGGGCGGCCTGTGGACTGTTCCCGCTGAACGCAGACAGGGTTCTGAGGAAAACCCCAAAGCCCTCGTCTCACTCAGCAGTCCAGAGTGAAAGGCAGATAGAGGTAGGTATATCTCAGCAAGACGAAGTGCCACAGACGCCTGTGACGCCAGTCACAGCAGATACACTCATGTTGCTATATAACCAGATCCAACAGGATACTAGTACACTTACTGAGGCAAGTATACCACGGCTACGAAGACATGTGCAGAAGCTTGCCAATGCCGGCCAGAGATCTATTGCTTATTCTGCGCTCCTGGATGAACAAATTACATTCCTAAAGAGTATAAATAACGAGGCCAAAGCTCGCCGATCAACCAAATCTGACGTACTAGGGAAAGGAGAAGGCAAGGTGATGAGTTATGAAGACATTGAGGAGGCACGAGCAAAGCGTGCTGCGAAAGATGCCATGAAGGGGAAGGGAAAGCGAGGTCGGAAGCGCAAGATGACTGCATTAGAGGCCAACGAGCCAGACGTGGACGCGGAGCCAGAAGCGGCACATGCTGCGAAGGAGTTGATGGGTAAAATGAAACGCGGCCGGAAGCGTAAGATCACTGTACAGATGGCCGACGACACTGAAGCAGAATCAGAGCCAGAGCCAGAAGTGGCGCAGGTGATCGAAGCTCCAAAACCATACAGGGCACCGGTGGCACGGATGATCTGATCTCATGTGCAAGCTGTGGAGAATCAAATTGTTCCGGGAGGGAAAAGAATGTCATTGCTCTCTTGTTTAGTTCGAATAGATGTCTTGAGATTTCGGGACGGGCCTCACGAGTAATTACTGTGCGTTAGATTAGTCCTCTCGTACACTCAGCACAATAAAAAATTCACAACTGTCATTGTCTGCAATTTTGGTACTAGCCTCTCCGCGCTCTCTTTTCCATCCTCTTTCGGCAACCTTCAGACCATGACTAAGAACCGGTCCAGGTCAACTTCCAAGAGATCAGCACTCTGAAAGTTGTGTTTATTCTGGAGGTGGCGACGGAAATTGTCTTTGCGCTTAATGGAGTGATAGGCCGTATTGTCACCGTGTTTACAGCCTGCTACTGGACATCTGTATCGTGCCCTAGTCTCGTGAATATCCTTGATATGGCGACGAAGGTCCTTGGGCCATTTGAATGCTGGCGTGTCGCAGCCACGATCACACTTGTAAGGCTTTCGGGAGATGAATAGTCTGTGAGCTATTAATTTCCATCAGAGGCAATACGTAAGTGACTACTACATACCTGAAGTTCGCTCGCTTTACCACAAATCTGTTGTCCTCAGAACTGCTGCTTTGACAAGACTTTTGTGCTCCGTGTAGATGCGTATCCAAGCAATACAACTTCCCTTCCGCAGTCACAAGAGCACCCTCGGCTTTTTCCTCTTCTGGCGATATTTCGAGAGTTGACTCGGCTGGATCAGAGAGATCCTCCTCACCCTCCAGATGAACTTCGACATATCTTGCTTCACCGCCATCCTTCCAACCTCTTGCGCCATCCTGTGAAACACCTGCAGCATTTTCAAGTCTCCACGCAGCCTCGACCCAATACGCCCCATCGGAGTAGTTGACTTCATCGATAAACAGATTATTGAAGCTGCTTTGGCTGTCGCGAACAGGATCCATTTCAACGTAGTAGATAACAATTCAACTGCTCGCCAGGTTCCTTGCGTCTGGTATAGAGTTCCATCGTGATGAGCATCCATAGGTAATACTTGTATCACTGGCCTCCCTCACGGCAACTTGCAGAGCCACGGGAACAGACTTGTGATGCCACCGGGAAGTCGCATGTAAAATTTGAATTATCACATATGTTCCTCCTCACTCCCATTCGGCGCACTCCATGCCAGGAAGGTCTGCTGACGGACGACGACAACATTGTGTTCATGGATGCAACGAAAGTCCAGATATTCTTGTTGTGTTCGAGGATGTGGAGTGGCGGCGCAGGTTGCAGAACGTCCGTGATGGGACGACGGATACATGGCGGGAGAACGACCGTGTAGGAATAAAACCATTGCGTGGATATATATTCGACTGTACTTGTTGAACTGAAGCGTGATGGTACGTTGTGATATCCTGGAAAAGCAATAGTGACGATACGGGGAGATGGGTACATGAGCTGAGATCCCAGAAGCGCCGTAAATCTGACCGGGGTAGCTGCGCGTCGATGCGGCTGAAGGATGGCCAACGACATCAATACCAACAGCTGCTACCAACTGTCCTTCGCAAAACCGCTGTAATGGCAACCGCGATATCTTTTGGCGATGGCAACTCCGGCCTTCAAGGTGGAATATTTAACGGCCCGGTCAACGCTCAATTCCATCACCATACTTCTCCTGGTAGGTCGTAAAGGTCCAAGCTGACCCCGCGCTACTGACGTCTCCACTCGCAGAACGACCAGAGACTCCACCGAACCCGTCGATCGTCATACCCTTCAGTCGCGACACAGACTTTGTTGAGCGAGGGGTACTCGATCAGATTCACCAGAAATGCGATGTCTTAGGATCTCGGACCGCGCTCGTTGGCCTGGGCGGCGTCGGGTAAGCGCACACCCTTTGATTAATACAGACTGCTGACTGTTTTGAAGCAAGTCACAACTCGCCATCGAATACGCCTATCGAACTCGAGACCGCTCGCCGGAGACGTGGGTGTTCTGGGTCCACGCAAGTAATGCCGCCCGATTTGAGCAAAGCTTTCGAGATATCGCAAACTGCGTCAAGATCCCGGGGCGGCAAAACCCACAAGCCGACATCTTCCAGCTCGTGCACGACTGGCTGCGCGATGATAGGAAGGGAAAGTGGGTTCTTATACTTGATAATGTGGACGACACTGGCTTCCTCAAAACTCGAAAGAGCGGACAAGATGGGGACACAGGCGCCATAAAGGGCGGGAGGTTACGGCCGCTCGTGTCATACCTGCCGCAATGTTCGCACGGATCGATTCTCATAACGTCACGGAGCGGAGAGGCGGCCCTACAGCTGGTTGGACAAAACGATATTATTAAAGTCGATTCAATGAAGAAGAGAGAAGCACTAGAACTCTTCAGGCGAAAGGTAGGGCCAGAGGTCGATGATGACGGCACTGATGACCTCGTGGAGGAATTGGAGTCAATACCGCTTGCCATCACTCAGGCTGCTGCTTACATTCGCGAGAATTGGCCGCGCTGTTCCGCGAGACAGTACCTGAACGACTTTCAGAAGAATGATCGCAAGAAGGAAAGACTTCTTGGTAAACAAGGCGGTATGGACCGTCGAGATTGGGAGGCGGAGAACTGTATAATCATTACATGGCAGATCTCTTTCGAGTATATCCTGACCACTAGACAATCAGCAGCTGGACTACTGTCGCTAATGAGCTTTTTCGACCGACAAGGCATCCCTGACACACTCCTTAGAAACCGAAACGAACAGAGAGACTCAACGCAAGACACAAAACATGACAATGAGGGTAATTGCGCGAATTATGATACTGAGCACAATGACCACGATGAAGACAGCACATCACAGTCTAGTGCAGATGATGAGTTTGAGGATGACGTTTTCATCTTGCGACAGTTCTCTTTCATCTCCGCGAATAAAGCCGGCACAACCTTCGAAATGCATCGACTAGTTCAGCTAGCAACACGGAAATGGCTTGAAGATCGTGCGCAGGCAGAGAGGTGGAAACATCAGTTTATCAAGAATCTTAATGCAGAGCTTCCAACGGGAGAGTATGAGAATTGGGAACGGTGTCAGACACTCTTCCCACATGCGCAATCGGCAGCAGGACAAAAGCCAACGAAACAAGAGTCTTTGCTAGACTGGGCTTCAGTGCTCTACAAGGCAGCGTGGTACGCGTGGATGATAGGGAATGGTGTAGAGGCGGAGACTATGTCAGTTCAGGCAATGAAAGTTCGAAAGAAGATTCTCGGTAATGAGCACAAGTATACGCTAAGTGGGATGGCAATGGTGGGCTTGGCATATAAGTTGAATGGCCGGTGGGGCGCTGCAGAAGAGCTGGAGGTACAAGTTATGGAGACTCGCAAGACGAAGCTCGGAGTGGACCACCCTTCCACGCTGACGATCATGGCCAACTTAGCATCGACGTTTTGGAACCAAGGCCGGTGGGATGATGCAGAGAAGCTGGAGGTGCAAGTCATGGAGACGAGCAAGACGAAGCTCGGAGTGGATCACCCAGACACGCTGACCAGCGTGGCCAACCTAGCATCGACATACTGGAAGCAAGGACGGTGGGAAGATGCGGAGAAGCTGGACGTTCAAGTCACGGAGACTTTCAAGACGAAGCTCGGAGTGGACCACCCAGACACGCTGACGAGCATGAACAACTTAGCTTTCACGTGGAAGGGGAACGGTAAACAAACTGAAGCTGTAAGACTTATGGAAGAATGTGTACAAGGTCAGAAACGTGTCTTGCGTGTTAATCATCCACATTTTGTTTCTTCCTGTTCAGCTTTAGATATATGGAAGGCTGAGCAGGAAGATGCTGTATTGTCAATTTAGCGCCCTCCGAGTAAATCCGATAGGGATGAAAGCGTAGACTAATATTTATATTTGTCTTTTATTAGTAAGTTAACTTACTCAGTGTAAGTATTGGACCTTTGAACTGAGGCACTTCTACCAGTATCGACTAGCTCCTAGTAAATGTCACGTGGTGCTGCGTAGTCATGTATGCGAGCATGTTCTCCACTAAGATCGTCGCTCGCTTCGATCCGAGGTACCGACCCATGTGTCGATCCTACATAAATCTGCACGCCACAGCCGCCGCAAGGCTATTAACGATCTCCCGCGTTGTGGGAAGGCTCAAGAACTCTACTGAGATCCTTCAATGAGTTTTTAAGACAGTGCAAGCTTAGTGGTACAGCTCTAGTATAGGAAAGCTGTTACGATATACAAAGCGGCCCTCTGCAAATCAAACGGAAGGCGACGGCGGGAACGTAACTTTTCACTCGGAGGCAGTTTAGGATGTTCGGGAGTGGCCACGGAACACAACTCACAAAAAATAATTAACGTCCATCCCTGCGTAGCGGAAAAACCTACGTGCCGGAAAATCTTATCGGTACATTGAGTTTGAGTATTATTAAATCCATGCACAACGCGATATATCTTATTATTTTTGGTAGGTTGCATTCCATGGCCACTTCCGAACATCGTAAGCGCCTCTGACGGAAATATCTAAGTTCCCGTCGTCGCCTGACATATGATTTGCAAAGAGTCTCATTTTATGTCGTAACAGACATGCTCTACTACAGCCGCACCCATAAGGTTACATTATCTCTAAAACTCATAGAAAGGGTCTAAGCTGGATTCTTCTACATCCACACTATGCGGGAGATCGTCAATAGCCTTGTGGCGGCTGTGGCGTGCAGATTCATGCAAGATCGCTCCCTGGATCGGTACCTCGGATCGAAGCGAGTGACGATCTTTGGTAGGGTGTAGCCCCGCAAACCCGCACCGCACCACGCTCGAAGGTGGAGTTGACACGTGATATGTGGGGTCCCATACACAGCCACATGCCCCACTCTCGCGCTGGGAGCGGCACTTTGAGCCACGTTTCATCGTCCATATTCATTTCCCAACCCAATACTGTCCATAATCCAAAACCTCTTCTCAACAGCTTCATCACCACCACTGGACTGAAGCTTCAATCACATCGTATGAGGAGCTGGTTGCAAAAAAAGAGTTTGGTTCTTCCGAAAGTATATTACGTCCAATCCTATGATGGCCTCGTCAGAGACTTTAATTAGGCTTCCGCACACTCTCCTCACCATTCCTGTGGAAATACAAACCGACATCATGGGGCACCTTGATATGCCCGACCTTCAAACTCTGCGTCTTAGTTGCAATTATTTCTATATCATCATCCCACCACCTGTGCACGCCGACCTAGTGGCGATTGAGGCATCACTGCAGGGTAACATTGACTACTTTGCCTGCGTTGGCTGTACGACAATACGGCCCCGAGCTATGTTCAGCCCTAGCATGTTGAAGAAGAAAAAGATATCAGGTGGGAGCCAAGCATGCAATCGCTTCTGCAACGAGTGCGGAAGGCGACCATTGCCGGGATTGCATCGGTGGACAATGGGTATCCGCTGGGAAGAAGACGATACGAGAGGATCTTACGTGCCCTTCGTGAGGTGTTTGAGGTGCAAGAGGATCGCTCGAGCGCCAGCCGATAAAGCAATAAGGCTATGCCTAGGATGCCACACGTACAATATAGAGAGGGTCAGGGCGGCCGAAGAGGTACAGCGAGTGCAGAAGGAATTCAACGACAGGGAGGAGAGACGAAGAATGCGCGAGGATAGAAGGATACAGTGGACCGCAAGTGGTTACGCGGCGTCTGATTTCTCCCAGTGCGATCCAGGAAGCGAAGGAGAGGAGGAATACAGGTGGGGTGATAACCCAAACGATTGGTTGGAGGATGATGCCATGAATTATTCGGGCTGTTCGTGAGAGTCCGTACAAGGACGAAGATAAACACAATATGAGGAGCCAGATTCTATCGGCTCCGGATGTGATGCATATCACCTCTGATCTTGACCTGCCTGAAAGCGCTTCCCATCGGCCTACGCTTAGCAATCGTGCGGGGGTAACGACATTCTACATAGCTTGACACCAATGGGCCAACAATTTTGTACTTCGTATGCCACGCAACGTGTCAAACTGCAAATGGTTCCGACTAAGCATGTGGTTTCGTCTGTCCCTCGCACCAGTGTCTGACCAGACCGCCAACTTACAAGACTTCAAACGGTTGCTCATTCTCCTGCTACAGCATCACCGAAGAGGCTGTCCTCAACCATGGTATAGCCTCAAGCCGCCTGCAGAACTTCAGTATGACCGAAGAACAGGCCCTTAACGGTGATACGGCTTTAAGCCTTCTATATCAGTCGGGGAATCCATTTACGGAAGATTTGCAACATTCGTGGAGCGAGAACGCTTTCCCACCATTTAATGTACCGTTCCTCAGAATATGGGACCGCAAGTCGGGGAGTCAGCCAGACAACGAGCGCCGCATGAGATCGAGAGCACCACGCCAACCCCTCGATACTCGTGAATCACGCAAGAACTCCTTGGTTATACACATCAATCATGGAATATGGGAGCCAACACCATACATTTCGTTCACAACATCTGCAGCAGCTATTGAAGAGCAGGCATATTGGAGGGCAGGCCGCCAAAGAGGTTCTCAGACCCTCACGGTTGTCGATCCAAACACTCGAATTGCAGACAGGCTACCCATACTTGACGTCCTTGCCGAGATGGATCACTATGGGATTGAAGATCCATACGGAAAATCGAATCAATACTATATTGATCACTACGTTTGTCTATGGGAGGTCCCAGAACAAGAGATCATTGGTCACTGGGAATGGAATGATCTTGCTCTAAATGCAAATTGGTATAATGATATCATCCTGCCCGCTTTCAGAGAAAATGCGACGTCTAGACGTCTAGAAGAAGAGACCTCTGGCTTGCTGGCTGCCATGAACCAGCTTTCTTGTGCGTTTCTCTTGAGAATATTACATAGGACATTAGCTGATTGACAAAGTTCATGACGACTCCGACCACTCTGATTCAACACACCATTATTACGGCGACTCAGACTCGTCGGACGAAGGAACTACCTGTTATTTCGATGAGGAATTGTTATACGACACCGATGATGAAGTGGAGGAGGCTAATGCAGCTGATGACATGTTGAAAATCATTGAGGGCGATTGGTGAAATTGGAAAGCAAATGAGCTTCCGGACGAGCAGCTCACAATGTCGGATGAGGGAAGGGTTCGAGAGGAGAAACGCGGATACGGAGGAGGACTGAGAAGGCAGACAAAGCCTATGGCGAGGAGGAACTGTCGGACGAGGCGAGCAGTCAGGAAGCAGCCTGAAGAGCGTGGAAGGAGTAAAGAGGGCCAGCATGGGTCTGTAAATGTGCTGAAGCTCTGTTGTGAAGATGCTCGCAAAACTCAGATATTAGGAGCAGGTCAGACAGGATCGCCGCCAACTAAAGCAGCCAACATATGCATTGATTACTTCATGCCATGCTCAAAAACAAAAACAGATCATAACAGCTTCAGTTCTTTGGTTAAAAGCATTTACATAATGTTGTTCCCTCGACCTCGCTCGACCTCACTCGACTTTTGTGTACGAAGATCGCTTCCTCCGTCCAAACTATTCATACTGGAACGGCCCAGCGTCGTATAGCCTTGCGCCAGCAGCGCTGAGCGCTATCTGATCGTTGATCAGACACATACCCCCAGGTATTCTGCGGTATGATATCGAATTACCGACGTTTAAGTCTGGTACTTCGTGAGTGGATATGAAGGTATCCGTAACAACAAGGTCTTCTCCATCTCCACCGATCTAGCCAATCTCCTTGTCCATCGCGCAATATGTCTGCTCTTGCTCGCGAATCGAATCACGACGGCGAATGTAATCTTGAAGCTGTCTTAAACCTCCTTGGCCTTTGGACATAGCCATGAATGGATTATCGAAATGATCCTTAACGTCAACTAACATTTGTGTCGGTACCTCGTAGTACGAATCGATCTTCAAGTACGAATGCTTTGAGAATCTTTGAAAGTATCGCCTTTCACCTCCATTATGCCATACAGGGTAGTTTCGAAGTTGTAGTTGAATTGAATAGCCCTTCTTTGGTGTGGGCGAAATTGGCACATAGTCGCCGTCAGCCTTCAACTTCGACGTAATCTGAAGGAGTTAGCAGATGCTTTTTTGCGTTCTTATGCACTTACTGTCATTACTTTCACATGAGCTGACTTTCCTGGTACACCACCAAGGACGAGGACCATGTGGCCGCGCACTTTCTCCGGGAGAACAGGAGTCGTTGTGCCCAAGTCCAAGCATTCTGAATTGCTTAAGAACGTACAAACCCTGCCCTGGACATCTCTTAGCAGTACCATTGTATGACAGCTGTTTGATGAGGGTGTAGGTCTGGATGAAAGTAGAAATGGCATGCCCGGAATTGATGACAGAGGCAGCGAGCACGATGACGATACCATCGCGATGACAAATCGCGCACGTGATTAGGATCCGGACGATTGGCGTTCATTAAGTTACAGCCTCATGACTGTTGAAAACATGTCAGCCAAAATCAAACCTCCCGAGACGCTCTGCTTATTGCATCATTGGGTCGATTGGCTCATAGAACTGGCTGAAACGGTATCCATTCTACCTATTACGTCGAGAGTAAGTTAACTTGTGGAATCTCTATCACTCCATTTTCCTTGAAGCAGACGTCGGATCGCACTCGGATTTCTATTGTGAGCACTGATGGCGCATCTCGTGTCGATGGTACAGAGTCAGCCCTCGACAATGAATCATTGGTTTATTGAACTCAGGCTATGCAGAATATGTTAGCCCCGCGCGAGGACACCATCCTCATTTGAAGTACCATAGGCCGACGGGAACCGCTTTCAGATAAGTCGTATTTGGAGATTAATTGGGTAACACATCCGGAGCCTTTGATTGTGTGACACGTAGCAAGGCGCTGCCGTGCGAGAATTGCTCCATATAGGACGGGTTGTGATATATACAGTCTGGCGTCAATGAAAATGGGACATCGATCAGAAAGTGAGCCACAAGATCAGCTTGGTCATCTCGCAAGATTAATCGCCCAAAGCATATCCGAAAATCCCTGACAATAAACGATGTGCGAGTACAAAAGCCGAGTCAGCAGCTGCGGACACTACAAGGTGACGCTTTGGACTGCATGCGTTGACGCCAAGAAGATTAAAACACCATGCGATTACAGTTCCAGTTCCGAAGATGCGAGTACCACAGGAGGACTATGTTATCTTGATGGGTGTGACAATAAACCTGGAGGTAAACGCGAGGGTCCAGGTAAGTTCTGTCGTGTTGGAAGAATACTTTAGCCACGTGCTTTCTACTAACACTACCTAGGTGCCCGCTCTGATGGCGGCTTTGACCCCGATGACGTTGATTGGGACGATGTCTGATGTTGTCAGAGCAGATGCTGAGAATGAGAGTATGGATATGATATCTTGAAGTGGAATACGAGGAGGATTGTCTGCAGTGGCGAGGAGCGAAACCTCTCTCAGAACCTCCTGCTCGACCGCCCTGTACGTAACCTGAGATATTTCAGAGAATATCTGCCCGAGGGCCCAAATATCGTTCTGCTTCCGTGCTTCAATTCCCTGAGACCATGGTTCAGGTATCAGTCTCATCTCTGGCGATAGCCATTTTCGAGTTATGCCTCCAATCCCACTGACATCGATCAATATAGCGACATTTTCCTTGTTAAGAACGATGTTTTCTGGTTTCAGATCCATATGTGAGATGCCGTTCTGATGGAGGCCATTGAGGGCACGAGTGATCTGGAGCGTCAAACAGAGCCAGGGAACATGGGGCTTCCGTAATTGTAACGCCGTTCGTAGTGTGCCATTCGGATGATACTCGAGTAGAATTCCTTGCAGACTGTCAGGGGTATCACCTTCCGTCGCCTTCGTAGTTCGATAGGGATTGTCGGATACGACAGCAGCAACGAGCTTTACAACATTCTCGCTATCACGCAATCGTTCCAGATTTCGTAGCTCCTGTTCAAGAACATCACTATCTCGCGGCACGTAGAGCGGCCTGTCTACTTCCTTGTAGACGTGATCGATGTTATCAACGTGTACAAGGTATACGCCCATTCCAAGTTCTTGTATCTTCTTGATGTCCAACAAATGTCTCGTAGGGACAGTGCTACTCTTTACATCGTAAGGCGGGAATCGCACTCGGTATGGGTCTTCCTGTACGCGGAACCACAGGTTGTCGACAATATCCGCGTACTCGCTTTCGGGGTGTAAGGGCGTTTTCAAATGTAGTTGCTGGCAAGAAGTCTCGCACTCTCGCGAGAGAAGAAGCTCGGTAACCGTGTCATCGAGGAATTGCGAAAGGTCGAAATCGATGCAGAAGCAGAGGTTCTCAAGGTCTCTCCGGCGTTTGGCTGCTTTAGCAAAGGCACTGCTTTTTGCAGATTGAACTTTGCCATGGAAAGTAAGTTTCAAATGCCACATGCGGTCAGGACAATGAAGAACAAATCTCAGTCCGCGCTTCCTGGGTTCCGTGCCCCTTGCCTCGGTCTCCTCTGTGTACGTCTTCGGCGTAAGGTGAATTGTCCATAAGTCTGGATTTGGCGTCGTAGACATGCCGGCAATACCGATGGCTATTGTTGGACTCTTGCAGACGAGTTGTCAGACTGAGTGATGGAGAAAGATCCTCGGATGGATTTGAACGTCAGCTGTGCTTGGTATTGATTACGTAAGCGAACAAGAACAGCCCACCAGAGCCCGATGTCATGCGAGCCTGCGCGACTTCTCGGAGGGGCGGTGGGGCAGCCATAAAATATCCGATCCGAAGTACCAAACCGGGTGGCGGTCTTGCATTGATTCTACACGCCACAGCCGCCATAAGGCTGTTGAGGATCTCCCGCATTTGTGGGAAGGCCAAAGAACTCAACTGAGACCCTTTAATGAGGTATGGAAACAGTGCAAGCTAAGTAATACAGCTCTAGTAGAGGAAGTCTAATACGATATAAAAAGATACCCGCTACGAATGAAACAAAAGGCGACGACGAGAACGTAATTTTTCCAGCCGGAGGCAATCTAGGATGTTTAGGAGTGGCCACTGAATACAACTGATCATAAATAAATAAAATTATTGCGTTCTGCATACATTAAATGATACTTAAGGTCAATGTACTGGTCAAATTTTCCGGCACGGAGGGTTTTCCGGCACGCAGGGATGGACGTTAGAGGTATTGCGTTGTGCGTAGATTTATTAATACTGAAAGTCAATGTACCTGCTAAATTTTCCGGTACGGAGGGTTTTCCGGCACGCAGGGATGGACGTTAATCATATAAACCAAAATGAAGAAGGGTCAAAAGACTCTTTTAACCGAGCAGCTGATCTAAGTTAGCATCAAGGGTCTTGGAAATCATTCTACCTCTTCACTAGTATCAATCTTCCCAAAGTCATGGTCAATTACTGCCTCAAGCCTTTTGTGCTCCCTCAAAGTGTGGCGAAGCTCAGCAACAACTCGTCCTACCTTCTCTAAGGTAGATAGGTCTATTGCCTGTTTTCTCTGCTGGTATGCAAGTTCATGCCTTAATCGGCCATTTTCCCTAGTTCTTTGGTCAATTATCTCGGAGAGGCTAGGGGTTGGAACAGTTTTGGACGCTTGCAAGCTTTCTTTGGTCGCCTCAATTGCTACTGATGTCCCGTTATTGTGGGCAATTTTGGTGTCAATGGGCGTGGGCGTTGGGGGTTGATCAGACTCCAGGAGCGTGATACGTGGTCTTGATCTCTTGAACTTATGCATGGTTATTATCTGCAGTACATGTGCAGACGGTGTGGGAACCAACCCTTTTATAGTCCCCTGACCCTGCTAATTCACTGCACCACTGTGCTTAGAGGGACTAATTCTGGCTCTAAGATCCAGTTTTGGCGTCTAAAGGAGGAAGAGGGGTCTGCTTTCGCTCCCAAATCGCTTCTTGGTGTATCATCTTGGAATCAGTCTGAGACCGAAATTAGAATTGCATACACATTTTAAAATTGCGCAATTTTTGGCACATGATGAAATCTTCATCACTACTAACTATAGACCTTCGAAGGATAATAGAAATCGCCCAGACACTGTAGCTATGATACAGAATCACTACTCACTGGAGATCTGGGTGGGCGTTGGTGGTCGGTCTGACTGCGGGAACACGCAACTGGTGAGCTCTATAATCTTAACATCTTGCTGTAGGGACTCTGAAGATCCTAGCTCTAGGAAATTCGCATGGATTCAATATGAACATGGAAAGTTGGGAACTAGTGACGAGATCGCAAGAAAGGTATTAATCAACATGCATCCCAGTTCTAACAGATCATTGAATATCGGAGTCTTATATCAATATAACAAGGAAACAAACAAAATAAAGGGCTTAATTACAAATTGAGAGACGTTGAAATGATTGCCAGTCTCTCAAATCTAGCTTTAATGTGACACTACGATTCCTTTGCAAAACGATTTCTTAAAATCACCATTCTCGCTCCTTCTTAACCTTGTCGCTTGAGCGCCTGCTAGGACGATATTCCATCTCTTTGAGATCAATTGTCTTATCCAGCAGTTTTCTAACAGCCTCACAAATCTTGTCACTGGTGTCATTGTTGGTGCATACTGTATTATCAGTCAGCAGACATACGAGTATTAGAGCAGATTCAAGACTTACGGGAGACCACTGTACGGCCTTTTCTACCATCAATCTCAGATCGGATGAGGGCTTCGGCATCCATAGCTTTATATGTCATCTTAATCCTCTTACCAAGAGGCTTGACGTCTCCTAGCTCTGTTTTACTGGAAATATAGCCACCGAGGACGAAAAGTTGAATGTCGAGTATCTGTGAC
This sequence comes from Cadophora sp. MPI-SDFR-AT-0126, assembly GCA_020747065.1. Classification (NCBI taxonomy): domain Eukaryota; kingdom Fungi; phylum Ascomycota; class Leotiomycetes; order Helotiales; family Ploettnerulaceae; genus Cadophora; species Cadophora sp. MPI-SDFR-AT-0126. The sequence goes on along the minus strand of JAGMVK010000002.1, from coordinate 3,463,792 downwards.
CTGGTTAATGATAAAGTCTCAAGCAAAACACAAGTGAACAAACCTTATCAGTATCCTTCTTAAGCAGCTCCTTCATCATGTCACCCACCCAAGCTGAATGTACTTCATGAATAATCGTTAGCAAGTCATGGTTCTAGGAGATTGTGCGTGCGCTTACGTTCAGAGTCCATCTCCCAAAAGAGGGCTATCCTGCGGCCCTTTACTTCATAGTTATGGTAACCTTCCAAGAGTTGCGTGACGTATGGCAGTTGGCCTGCTATACCAATGCCCGTAGCGAACAACAGCACTGTGCCATATGATTCGAGATGGAGCTCCCTTCCATACGGTCCTTCGACGATGGCTCGCATTTCGGAGCGCGGACCAACACTCACTATGTCTTTTGTGAATCCCTTCCGCTTTTCTATAATAATGACGACGAAAGCGTCGCCTTTGGCGTCTCGATACCACCACGACACGAAAAAGGGATGTGACTGAGCGAACGAGGTGCGAGTTAGTCCGGGTATGCTGAGGTACACCCATTGGCCGGCTCGCCATGTCCACGGTCTCGCCAGCCGAACGTGTACGTGGACAGCATCTAATACAGGTATCTCTCTCGTCTTGTTGCCACTCGTTTTCTTGTACGTTATTGTTCGTATTGTTGCCAGACTAGGTGTTCTGTGCTTGATATTGCGGTATATGGTCCATCCGATCCGGAGGGCGCCGATGGATATCTGAAGGCAAATCGTGGCGAATAAGTAACAGATTGGTACCTTGAAGATATTTTTCGATGTACTGTGCAAATATATTGCGGTGATCAACGCGGCGGCAAGGATCAGATGAAACTTCTGAAAGACCTCATAGAAACGTCGGCGTACCCATGACAACGAAGATAACAGTAGGAGAACTCCAGCAGCGGCAGCCTTAAGGCCGTTAGCATTGCGAAACCCAGGAGACAAAGGCGACTCACCATTAGCTCAGCTACCCCAAATGTACCCCGTAAGTTCAGAGGCTGAGAAGATATGGCTGCTGCTGAGTGGATGAGGCCCTCAGCCATGACAACTCTGCCTAACCACTCGTGCGTACTGGCATAGGCGCTAAGTCTAACGCCGCAAAAGCTTGCCACGACATTCATGTGTTCTCCCAAAGCCAGTGGCACTAGGTTGATTATGCACAGCAGACCAGAACGCTTCATCAGGCTGGCGACATCTTTCACTTCGACGCTGAGGCAAACTGCATTTCCAACCAGGAACAACGCAACCAACAGCACATCAAACCGCGCCATCTTGCTCGAAAATCCTATATACTGGTTAGAGCATCGTATGTTAAGACGGACGCGGGGGTGATATAGATGTTTGAGGAAGGATGATGCAATGTAGGTGCCAGAGATCCTCATGATCAGCAAAAGGGGATGTGAAACATGAAATAAAACCACGAGACTTCCCAGTGCCACAGCATACCACTGTGTGATGTCCATGGCTAGGGTTGTGAAATTCGGATGTTGGGGCACATTTACCTAACTTAGTGCTTCTTATATCACTACAAACGATCTATTTTTAGACTTGAGCACAATTTTAGATGCGCCTAAGAAAAGCACAGGGTGCCAGAAGTGACCCCCTTCCGATGGTATTACGTATCATCTTCGTCTTACTGTGACCGCCTTTGCTGATTTAAGACTGGCCGCTTCCAGGTGGGTTGAGTCTGCTTCATCATCAGCTCCATTCAATTATGCCCTCCCGTAAGGAGAACAGAAGGCAGGCGCCCCAGACGAAGAAAGAACGCAACACGCAACGGCGGAAACGAAAGACAGGCTTAGAGCATAAAGCCTATCAGATGGGAACATTATGTGGATATGAGCTGGCACAGATCATGTATAATCCCGAAAAGGATGAGTACTACGTCTTCATGACCACGGATAAAATGCAGTGGAATGTGGACGAGATTGTGAGTGGCCCATTTTCAGTTGTGTTCTTTAGTTAACTCTGACCAACAGCTTGCTCGTCCAAATACCCAGATCAAATTCTCTCGGGACATAGAGAGAAGCTTAACTGAGAGGCAGAGAAAGAAAACTAGGCGGGCGAGGGAGGAAGTGTCGTCTCACAGAGTGGCTCCAGCGGAGGCAGTCGTTTCAAAGGACCAAGTCCCTCCCATGAAAGAAAGAACCAGGGCTATACCGTTCCTACCAGACCCGCCATCATTTGATCTGGCGATAAACCGGAATCAATGGCAAGGGCTTTTTCATGCTCAGGGCGCCATGCCTGAAGTCGCTAAGAGAAGGGAGATGGGCAGTTTGGATCTGCTCTCTTCAGCGTGTGATTTAGTTCCACATTTATAGTTGATATATAAGGAACGATTCGTTATACAGATAAAAATAACAGTTTATTTCTTACAAGGCAGAATCTGACGGATGTTGTCTTGTTGGACGTAGGGATACCGAACTCTTCGTAGGATTTCGCAGGACAGGAGCTTGTACGATGACAGAATGACTGATCTGGTATATTGAGCCATCTCCAATGCGGGGATTCTTCGTTACCAAACTTTCCAAGTCAGTGGCGCTTCCACCAACCACTAACCGGTCGAAGATATCAGTCCTACGAGGCGACAACAAAATGATTGCATTCTCAAGGCAGTACTTTATTTAGATTTTACAAAAAGAGTTCCCAAGTTTAAAGCCGCACTGAACCAGGTGAAAAGTCGAGGTAATAATCTGTGGGATCATGAACCTATATTTGACCTTGCCTCTGCGTGAATAGCGAGTGAAAGGTGGAGGAGTCAGAATTTTCCGGTAACTTAGTAGCATTTGATGCGGGGATGTAGGTTTCATGTCAACTATAATAAGTTACGCATTCAAGTCCCAAAAGTTAAGGTACTTTGCCCCTATCGAGCGGCTTAGCATCACTGCGGTCCTTGGGCAGCATAATCTTTGCCATCAAACGAATGGCCCCGTCGAACCAATCTTGCAGTGAAAATTAATCATAAAGATACGTCTCTCCGGATGCCGAATAGGTCCAGTCTGAAATGGTGCTTCCATCTGCTTCTTGACAGTCTTCGAAGCCCATTTTGAGACTGTGACCACAAGCGTGAAAATTCGGGATTGAAGGAACGGAATAAAGAAGGTCAGGCCTGCCTGCTTGCGAACTTTTCTGCCCCCAATATAGCTTTATTCCCCTTTCCTAATCAATTCGGAGAGAGCGAAGTTATTCACTTGGAATACCGAGCATGAAACAGTTTTGCTTTTGTTATAGGCAATCGACTCTATAGAAGGAGGCGAGCAAACATTGAAGTCAACCTAGATTGCGTCCAGCTCATAGGCAAAGCAGAATGACTAGGGGACTGGGATGTATCGTTGCGTTGCCGCGATGACTAACTCATCGGTTTGTTGCGAGTCTCGAATGATGCGGCTGTCAATCGCACATCAGCGTATCTGACTCGAAGGAACCAGTCTGCTTCAAGCCCACTATTGCGTGCTCTCAGATTAACCTAGTCTCTGCCCCCCGTCTCTGCCCCCGGTCTCTGCCCCCGGTCTCTGCCTCCGGTCTCTGCCCCGTGTTCCTGCTCCTTGTCGCTGTCCCCCTTTCCAACAGTTGAATCACCCTTCCACTATCTTAATTTTGGTGCGGTCAAATTGTCACGGTTGCGGGTTATCGGGAGGCAGGCCAACCCCTTATTGGATAGTTGACCTAGCCTGAGACTATCTAACCATATCAAGTAACCTCGGTTATCATCAACTCTTCAATGTTTTTACCACAGGATTTATCCCAAATAATGGGATACTTATATTCGGACTTTCTGGACGTGCGTTGCGGGCTTCAAAGCATTCTGCCTCACGGCAAATTTCATATCCTTTTTCGTCAAGTACAACAACACTACTGATAGGCGCTCAGAACCGTACGCATTCTATATTGTCAATTGTCATCAGCATACCGGCAGTTGACTTCTAACCCGTCGTAGAGAGTAGTTCTAAGATTTTCTCCTGTTTGATTCGACAGTCTTATTTGGTCAATTTGTTGAATACGATGATCATGTCAAGAAGGAGGTGATTTTGCTGACTAACTGGCCATTATTTGATAGATGCATCGGTGATTCGTCGATTAACGCGCTCTGAGCGCTTATCAGCAGCGGGGTTACACGCTAATGCACACTTATGCAGGTTGAAGCGCCTACTCGAGATCTTGCACGAGACTTAGCGGGTACTTGTAACGACATCCTGCAAGGTGTTCATAAAACTAATGAATACGAGTACAACTTGCTCCGAAACATCACAAGTTGACTCGACGTATCATATGATCTGGTTGTTCGGCAAAATACCCGAATGTTATGACCAATTGAAATTATGTCACAACCATCTTATCTGGGTGCGGGGGCGTCCCGATGGTCTGGTTCGACCGTGCGACAACGTCATGCTGCAAAATATGATCGACGCAAAGGAGTGCCACTCGATTTTCTGCGTAGTCCGGAGGAAGCTAAACACACAAGTTCATAGAAGTATTGGTATGTAACAAGAGGGAACGTGGGAGATTACTACCCCGGAAGGTAATCCTGGGTGCACCTCTTCTAAAGTTCACACCCGTCCAGGGTTTGGGGCTTCCTATCACTTGTACTATTGTTCATGTGGGCTTTGCATCAGCCAATTAATTTCTTGCCGAGCTGAAAAGTTCAAGCGAGCCTGGAGCATCGATACTTTAGATGGTGTCATTGCAGCGTCTGAATCCAGTTCACCAGGCTGGAGAACATCAATGAGGCCAGGCCATCCTTGCAATCGATCAACTCGCCATCAAATTGAAAAGTAGGAAGGAGACGCCAGATAGGATCTTTTACTGATCCTTAGAGAAGTGGCAATGGCTGAGCTCCGATTGCTGACTCCGTGCAGCACAAGTGGCAGGAATCATTTAGGCGGGTTGACGACTGTAGGGTCACGAGGTAAGAAAATTGTGTTACTAGACTTTGGAATTTCGTAAATCATTCTGCCGCGGAATTAGAATCTCGCATCTTGCCTATGCCTCCGTCGACCCGTTCGTGGTGGGAAAGCTGACGTCGAAACCTTGGACGACTATCGTGCAAGGACCAATGAGATAATGGCTAGTGAAGCCCTTACAGAGCATTTTGGGCGCTAAAGAACGGACGGAATGGAGGGATTGAGCCAATGCCTTCTATAGGTCAGGGTAAGGGACAGGGTTCATTTGTTCAAGAAATGCTCCGATCCTGGTTTTCAGTGGAGGGTCAGCTTTGCACGTCACTGGCTCGGTTCTTTTCACCAGTGTCTAAATTCGCTGTGAATCTCAAAACCAGCTCAACGAAAAATTCCGAGGGGTGCTGGGTCTTTGAACTATGCTGTAGGAACCAACACTTGTCGAAGGAAAGTTTTTACAATTCTTGTCTTCTAATGAGGAACTGTATGACTCCCTCTCAATTGTAGATTCTTAGTAATAATTGACAGACCGATATTTAGTAAGGTACTACATCTACAATCAGTAGAGCTGACGCCTTTGCAGTCAATCATTTGCGTCGTTGGACCTGAGCGGCAAAGGTTATTTCTGATCACGATCTAGATCTCAAAGCAATGATTAAAAACTGGTTGGACAATCCCAACAAATCATTAATATCTTGAACTAGGCAATCCCGAGACTGGCATGATTTTCTCTACTTGCCAGCCACGCTGTCTAGTTCCAGACCTGCTCGATGGTACAAGGTCCTGGAAGAGCGAAGGCCCAGACCTTCAGTTGGAAGTCTCTAGGAGATCGAGAGAAGTCAGCGAAATTCGACGTAGAATTTTCATACGTCGGTAAGTTGATTGGCATGAATGAAGAATGGGGTCTGATAAATGATGCCATTTCGAATAGGGGTCTGGGGCAATTGATCATCGATCTCACCTGTTTTCTAAAGTTAATATTTTCACGGAAAGTGGAACTAATGCTCCCATCACATCTAGGTAAGGGCAAGGATGCCATTCGTTCATCTAGTCTTCCTATCCTTGTCTCCGGATGGAGAAGATTTGCGTACGTGCTGAAAGGGAGGGTCGGCTTTCCCCTCTATTGGCACTGTTGTTCTACCAATGGCGCCTACATCCGCTCCAGATTACACAGCAGCTCCGGACATATGCTGGACCTGCTTATCGGAACGACGATCTGGACATTCCGAGGGCTGCCGATCTCCGCACTGTGCCACATTGCTACAGTTTCAACATCTACCGAAGGAAAACTTTGATGCCTCCCAGATTCTACTGCATGACTCGAAATCTTTTTAAAATCTTTGGAATGATAGATATGCTGATCTTTGGTGTGGTCTTCTTGTCCTTTGTCGACGTTTGGTTAGGCTGGCGCCGTGTAGTGGATACTTGGAGCCGACGGCTTGTACCACTTTCGGTTAATGCAAAGCGCGCGCCAAAAAGCACTGTTCCTCATCCCCACGCAAAACTCAAAGCGAACGTCAAGTATGGGTTGAATGTGATGCTATGGAGTAACGAAGAAAAGGAAACATAGAGTCCCATTGAAAACCTAGTAGATTGCAAAATCGCCAATCTAATCAGTGCCTAGAAAGCTATGACCTATTTTATCTTTCCTGAAATCTTATTAGTATCTATCTATAATGTTGCTCGACAGTGAAATCTCTTCTATTAGTCTCCTCCCTCGTCTCCCTCATGGATTGTCTCGAGAAGGCGACTATACTCTAGCTTGACTTCTGCGGGGTCACCTCCGACGAATGCCTCATGGAAAATCGACGTGGAAGTCACCTTTGGAGTCCGTGAACATAAGACTTGCTATGTTGTCATCAGTACCGTGGCATAAGACTCAACAACTAAACATATACCTTTTACGACATAGCTATCAAAGTCAGTCGGAGCTTCTAGACGCTTCCCGCTAGTGGTGTTAACTTTGGACGGCTCGCTGACCTGCAGGTGGGGCATACTAGTATTGTGGAAAGTGGGCGAGGAACGTAGCTTGTATACAGTAGCTGACATTTTTGAAGATCTATCCATAGGACTTCCCTGCGGGGCACTCCGGGGATTCCCAACCTGGGGATTGTAAAGCTTGGGTCGAGTAGGTTTGGCGAGTTCAGGTTCTGGCATCTTGTGATTGAATTATATATTGTGCGATGGATAAAGGCTTAGAGGCCAGACTGTCTCTGGACCTGCTACAGTTTGGATGTTTGGTGAAGGATCTGGATGTGCATGGTGGGATCTAAGTATGTTCAGGACGAACTTCAGAGACTGGCGTCCGGCTGATTGCCACTATACCTGACAATGGCCCACATTAGTCCTCCAGGACAACGGATCGTTTTCATGCCACGGCAGGCACTTATTTTCACATGTTCAGCAAACAATGGCGGACGGTGCTGGTAGTGTCTTCAATAGCTGTGGGGCAGTACTAAGATGCCGCGAATGAGTTTTTCCGAAAATAGAATGTCGGTTGGGTTTCCTGTCTTTAAGTTGTGATTCGATATCAACATGGGACTAGTGATTACTAGCCATGGATCTCGTTCCTGGAATAATTCGTCCAGGTGCGAGTTAGCACTCGAGATAATATTATAAATTCACTTGTTCTGTGCTTCAGAAACTTCGATTCATCAACCACATCAGTGAAAATTCAATACATTCATCAGCACAATGGCGAATCATACACAAGGCCAATTTTCAACTCCCACGGCGAACTTTTTGCCTCCAGCCGTCCTAGTGATGGAAGTTTCTCAACGCCACGGTTATCTAGGCTCTATGGCGACCGATACCTCACCTGAAGATCTCACAGCTGCTCAAGGCTATTTTGATCTAAGTTCTACGTGGACCGACCCCTCTCTCAACAATCTAATGGACTTAAGCAGTAACACTCATCCGGATCCCACGTCGACCGAAGCATCTCTCGACCCCCAGGTGGCCGATATATCTCGAGGCTATGGTTATCTAGGCTCTATGGCGGCTGATACCTCACTTGAAGGTCTAATAGCTCCTCAAGGCTATTTTGATCTAGATTCCACGGGGATCGACCCCGCTCTTAACGATCTAGTGGCCTTAAGCAGTGAGACTCATCTGGATTCCATGTTGACCGAAGAATCTCTCGACACTCTGGTGACCGAAGTTCTTCAAGGTCAGGCCCATCCTGGCTCCACAGGGAGCGAGACATGCGTCGAGAGACCTACGACCCGAGATTTCGAAAATTGGAAAAAGAGTTGGGACAGGAAGATGCTCTTGGTACGCCTGAAACGCGAAGGAAGAGAATGGGAACATATAATAAAGGTTTTCTGGAGAATGGACAAAACACTGAAACAAAGTGGGTGGAGGTCGATGTGGGAGAGGTCTGCACATGATGTTAGTCTAGGTCTACGTTGTCTTTCAACTCGAATGGAAGAGCTGATCATTGTAACAGATCGACGTCCTTGGCAGGGCTGCCCGCGTTGACCGGGATAACGAGGTTTTTCGTCTGAGAAGTTTGATTTCTCACCATTCCATGGTAGACGCTGCCCGGATAGATTATGAAGGTGTTTGGGATCGCATATCAGAGCTCATGGGCAGTTTTGGGACGGAGTCCAAATGGAATGCAGAGAAAGTAGAGTACGCATGGACACACGGTGTTTCGACCATGTTCCCAGATATTGTATTACGTCCACGGCAGTTTAGCCGCCATTTATCTGCCGAAGACTCTGCCTATATTTGGGCAGCGGAAGGACTTCATCTGTAGTCAAACGATGCAAAAAGCAAATAGAATGCTGTGCTAGGTCGGGGGCATTTTTCACATCAACGCTTTCTGTAGTAACATTATTCACAATCTGTAGTGCCAATAAAGATATGTATCAGCCGTAATGTATCGTCGCTGCACTTCGACACGCACAGTTTGCAGGTGCTCACTTGACTCCGAGGGCATGACAGCAGCAACACTGGCCAATCTTTGAGGGAAACGAGGAGCGATACCGAGTTCGATACCGAGTTCCGCAAATTTCGGGAGCAGCACATACTAAAAAGGAAGTGGGGAGCGAACGTGTTGGAGATCGATCCGGGGTTTCAATGGTGTGATTGGCAGTTGATGCTAAATATTGATGGGAATCTAGACGCCTGTCGTGTCACAGGGTATCGCCAACGCAGTATCCAATCAAGTGGCGTACATTCAGTCACCAACATTAAAACCAACAGAAAACCAACAGAAAACCAACAACGAAAACTTGTTTTCGGACATGCCGGCAATTTCTCACCGTCAGAAAGGTATGTAGATGCTCCACTGATAAGTGTGGTCATCGGTCCGAATGAAGAGTCTCGAAAGATCGACAGCACCAAAGTCGTCGAGCAGAAAACCCCAGAAGAAACCAACTGTACATGTCATGAGTAACACTCATTCTATTCAACCGCATGGCACACCAGTGTGCGTGTTTGCGTCAACCTCTTTCTTGATGCCCTTACACCTTCGATATGTCCAAGCGCGTTCTGAGTGCTTTTTCCATGTTCGATGTCATCTTCCACCATCCTCTGCAATTAATAAAGGATCCGTGCGGCTACCAGGTATCAATTAGCTTCAGTCCTTGACTTTGGATCGATATTTGCTCAAAAAAACTGATGGGAGCGGCAGTGATTAGGCAGACTCAAAACTGGCCGACCACGTCGCGATATATAACACACCGATGATCCGTTCCGCGACCGGGCACCTCTCATCCAGCAGTACTGGATCATCGATTCTGTGCTACCTTTCTGCTTTTCATATCCACTTAAAACCAGTCCATTGCCGTACCACCTTGCAGTCAGCCGTTGCTATACGTCGAACGGCCTTCAACTATCGTCTCCCTTATCTACATGATCGACTGAGGTAAGGCAGACTGTGAGAGGGAGCCTGAGTGATGAATGAATTGGGCAAGCGCAGGGCGGTCAGCGAGCTACGTGGCCCTTTCAGGATATGGGAAGTCTCTTCTTCCATCCAACCTATTGCTTGTACTGACGAGTTTATATGTCATCTTCACGTAGCCTTGGATATCTCGTTGTCTGCGGCGAAGAAAGAAGCAAGCGCTTGTCAACTTCAAATCGAACATTATCGGATATTCCCCAACGACTGGGCTCGGATTGCACCCGATCACCGACAACACTCCTCTCTGGCGAGCCCTCACGACTCCCACACATATGCGGCCGAATAAATTGTGATGAGGTTGAGATGGGCGCAAGAGCATATATTTATTCCAGTGTATCCAGAGACATTACATGAGATCTAAACCGCCACAAATTGGCCAAGACCACGCTGCGCGGAAGAAAAAGCCGTTGCACCATCCGTGATTTTGGTGTAGAACATACCTTGTCTTTATCCTGGCCACGTCCCATGGACGTTCTATTCTTTCTTTCTATTTCATCGAGGAAGCGGAGTCACTTGATGGAACAACAATTAACCAGACCGTCGGCTATTTGATAACTCAAAGCATATCTGAGCTAGACTAATGTCGATTCGCTGGCGCTGGCTTAATTACATATTTGAGAATGTTTAGAGTGCCATGATCCATGCAGACCTTCCTGTCGCCTCATCTTCTTAGACTCTCGTATGCAAAGCGTCATCACAGCCAAGGAAAATGCATGCTCCAGTGCGTAGTGTAATGCCAAATCTCTCACACGGCCGACTTGACCTGCTCGGTCAGCTGCAATGTCTCTTGCTCAAGGGCCGGCCTATCAAGTTATTGAACTCTCGCATTCCGAGCTTCGAAAGGTAATTATAAACCCAACTCGCTATGAAGCATTCACAACATGGATCTAATCATAATGGACCGTTCAGAATTGTGTTTCCCGAGAAGTTTCAATTATCCCAATTCCCCTTCCTATTTCGAGAGTACCACAAACATTTCCTGACCTTATCTTAACTCTGAAACCCATCACTGGCTGGTTCGTTGAAGTGGGAATCGTACAGCACGTAGGCAGTGCTACCAAGGACGTTGAACTGAATACTACGGCACGAGTGTGGAAACGGGGAAGGAATAAAAGTGCAGTGCCAAAAGTGTAAACCTCCTAGGTCTGCGAAATCGAATTGGACTAAGCTGATAATGATAAGAGATGGACCTGAATGTAGACGCACAAGATCGCCATATCGCACAAAGCTGTTACATAGTTTCGTACGGCAGTACTGACACGATGGAACTCAATTGGAAAATTCATGGGAGCATCGACCTAAGTACAGAACCATCTCACAATTCCTCTCTAGCTCATGCTTCTGTCGGAGTCCTAGTATCTACACTCAACTGAACTAAGACCACGCTCAGACATGACTCCTAGCCGAAAGGAAGTCCATTATGGCTGGAGAGGATGGTAAATTCACGTAGGTATCGCTCGTTAAGCAGCGGTCACTTGGTTCATGTAGTGGGGCAATAGACTGGCTAGGAAAGAGTATCTGCGGCCGATCCTCCACTATATGAGGCTCTTTCAATGCTCTCACATTTAAGGCAAACTGAAATATTTCAATTACAAGGAAAGGATAATCACGTTCCAACTCATCCTCTGCAAGCCCTCTATGCTCGCTTGCGAAGTTAATTTGGGGAAAATCACCTAAGAATGAAGATTTATGGTTGTGCCAGGAGGAGGTTCCCTCACCTCTGAATCACCCAGCTACCTGATTCAAAAGAAGATGAAGAGGCAACATCCAACGTATTACTAAATCACGCTGCCAAGGGATTACATCACCAGTTTTAGCACGTTTATGTCAACGAATTTAGAAAATTCAGCCACCGTCGTGTATTAGATGAGTTTTCAGATTGATAGTGGTCATATCACGTCTTTCCTAGGGACCCAAGTCTTCCAAGCACACGCAGGCTCCAGCGTAGATAATTTGCCACGAGACAAAAAATTCAACACACGAAGAAGCCCGCAAAACGTACCTTAGGTTGTCTAAACTACCTATAAGCACCCCGATAGGTTTATAACTGTGGACTTGCATTAAAGAATTGATAATAGGGTAATGTATCCGTGATTGTCTGGCCTTGGCACACGGTGCGACATAACTATCCGAGATCATCTACGGCTCTGCTGAACCACAAGCTGGGTCAAGGTTCCGGCCCGAATTAGCTGCCGCATCACATTAAGATACAGTAGCGGAAGAGAAGAGAAAGAACGGAGTGGTTTGAATGTGAGTGGTTAAGCGCATTAGGGGTGCATATTCCGGGGGCAGAGACCAGGGGCAGAAACCAGGGGCAGAGACTGGAGGCAGAGACCAGGAACAGAAACCAGGAACAGAAACCAGGGGCGGAGACCGCAAGGGGCTGTCAGAGATCGGCCAATGATTACGGTAAGCTTAATTCCGGTTTCGATTCGCCAAGCCATATGTGCGGGGAAATTGGCCCACCAGTTCCTCGTGTCTGTAAGTTACGAAGCCTTGATCTTCCGAGATGCGTCCAATGATCTGAACCGTCGGCCCCAAAAATACCCGTAGTTGGCTCAACTGTTTTCCGAGGCCGCAACGGGCAAAAAGATCAACGATAATGAGATATCAACTCAATAAAACTTATTGCAGTACCTGGTGTACTGTTGGAAGGATTTTTGGCACTTGATTGATTGTATTGCATAAAAATGGTTTGGTACAAAAGTAGCTAAATTTCCTTGCAAGCAAAAATATGATAATTGAGCGCAAATGCATCTATCTTATGACCTATCACCGAATATCAAGCCCATTCAATTGTACACCACTATTGTGTCTTCCTCCTCCGCTTTTCTTGCATCCTTACACTTTCGATATTTGGAGGGGCGTCCACGCGCTGGGTTTGCGGCACGTTTCGTCTCCGGCATCCCATCAGTAGGATTCAGGCGATCCGTCGCCACGGCCGCGGCTGCTTGAAGTTCCCGTATCAATTCCGTCATTTCCTGCCGTTGTTCGGTGATCTTTTGCTGCGCAAGGGCCTCACGAGCTATCATCTCGTTGATTCTAGCACCATTTTTCTGTTCTGCATCTTCCCTCTCCTTCTCTAGATTGTGAATCTTTTGCAAGGCAAGATCCAATTGTCTCCTCTCTTCCTCCAGCTCGCTGACCGTTTCCTTAGCAAGACACTCACGCGCGACCGCCTTGTTGACTTCCTTCTCTAGCCCCTGGATCCTCTTCATAGCAACCTGGAGTTCTGAAGTTCTCCTCTCAATGTCTTTAGCTGCATCCTCAAGCTGCAGCTTCCCAGAGGCGATGCTGTTCTCGAATCCCTTGAAGGCCAATTCGTAATTAGAAATTGTCATCTGGGACTCCTCAAGCTCCTTATGTAGCGATACGCATTTGGCAGCCATTTCCTGTGCCTCCGCAGCTTTCTTTCCATACTGGACGTGAGCTTCTTTGTAAGCATCAGAGCACTGCTGTCGAACGTGACGTTCCTGTTCCAGTTCCTGCAGAGCAGAATCGGCAACGAACCGTGTCTCGTATAACCTTTGGCGAGAAGTCTCGATGGTCTGACCTGCGGCGAGCAGTTGCTTATTTATGGTGTCAATCTCTTGGCGGCTAAGCAGCTGTGGCTGCGTCCTAACACCCTCGCGAGGATGGGGATGTAGCATTCTGCCGCTGGTATCAAGGCGTTCAGGGCGGCGGGCCTTAGAGTGTCAGTAAAATATCTTCGGGCAACCATGCTTGTCCTTACCTGGGCAATCGTTTCCTGCCCTCTCATTTCAACTTGGGACGCCATATCGGTGATCAAATATAGTGGTATTGAATTTTTTGGTTCTCGAAATGTTACTCGTGGAAGCTGTGGTTTCATCCTCGTGAAATGATGGAGGGAATGCTCGGTTATATAGCATCGTCATCAGATTAGCAAATCAAGGACATGGTTCCCCTCCAAGTATCTTAGATTAGCCTTCCCCCACGCTTCGCCGTTTTCATACATGAATGCTACTATCTTAGGCCATAATTTGGTTCGATTTCAGTGTTGTGGAGCAAACATGGTGCGGTGGCGCGCTGACCGTAGCCATCCACTACAAGGTTATGCCAGCACTTAAAATAACTTTATCGGCCCCAAAAGTGAGCATCCCATTAATATCCCGACAGCATTTTGGGGAGTTTCCAGGACCCCATGTCTCGGCAAATTGGACGCAGCAATTCAGTCAGCACCTGCCATCCAGGCGTGACAACTGCGGTTCCCTTGGAGAGAATCGGGCTCCCAACACTCACTGTAGGGGGTCCAAGCAGGATTTGCAAGCTATATGCTTACGCTACATGGATATAAGTCACGGCACTGATATCTTTGATACTACGTCCACGTCCAACGATGTCTAATGCACAAGTGCTCTATCTTCAGTATCTGATTACCAAAAAGCTGCGCCAAGAACAAGTTCCCCGAAAAGTTGTTGCACACCAAAATTTACGGTCTCGTCTTCAACCACTAGCAAGGAAGGCAGAAAATGAGATATCGGGGAATCAGGCTGCGTTAGTCCAGCCCATGGAGGAAGCGAAGAGCTGGACCGAGAGCGGAAGCCAAGGAAGGATGCAAGATTTGGACCAGGATATTAGTATGCGGGATAGCTGTGAACGACTTGCACAAGTCAGGCTGACAGACACGCCATCTCAAGCCAACTGACCCGTAATGGCAGGGAGGGGCCAAGTTCTGTACCGAGATCGACCTAGTCAATATTTAGAAACTGGTTTCTGTAATTCCTCAAATAGACACAAACTACCCAGAATAATCCAAGCGTCCCAAATTGACTCCCACCATCTATGAAACATTTGCTAAGGAATATGAGATCGATCTAAGCCTCAAAATATGCTGCTTCTATTAATAGCAAAGAGATGAATTGAACATAAAACATCCTCGGAATTGGTTCGATCATCCAACCGTATGCCAACATGGATTCTCAAACACACCAAACAACACAACCTTTCGCAAGCCAAACAGCAGTTCAGAGGTCAGAACTAAATCATCTCCTTGGAAACTTCCCGGGCGGGGAAGCTCAGAATGTTTTCTCATACTTTCCCAATCCTCAAATTTCTCAAATGTTCCTTCAACCAAGTTATGATTCACTTGTGATGGATAACAGCCTAGGAGGTTGTACATGGCTAGACCAAGGCACTGCGCTCCAACATAACATAGCGGATCTAGAAGACCCGTTACAGGCACAAACAAGTGTTCAATTGCAAAGAGCTGATCAAACAGTTGAGGATCAAGGCTTGAGGCCAGCCGCCCCAAGTCTTAACGATAGACTCGCCAAACTTGAGGAAAAAATTGGTGGGCTTGAATTGGTCACCCAAAACCTTCGGAATGAGTAAGCACCCTACTTACGAGAAAGATTATGAAATATTTCTGACAGGATGGCAATAGGTTAGAAGAGAAGATGAGGTAATACTACCTCTTATTTAAGAATGGACATCTAACATTGAAGATAGGTTTTTCGCGAAAATGGAGACTTACATCATAAGCCTTGTGGCATGGACAAAGGAATCAAAAGATGCTATAGATGGTCTGGTGGCCGAATTGAAGGCTGCCGTCGAGGTGGTGACATCAAAATAGGCCTCTTTCGGATCGCTTGAATTTAGAATGACATATTCACAAGGGACAAATTATGACAATAAGCTGATATCTATATGTTCAATCATGTTTTGTTAGAGAGAAGGAATCATATTTTGTTAGAGAGAAGGAATCAAGGGCTTCATTCTTCAAATCAGGAAGTATGTGTCCCGTGTATCAAATCCAGCCGGCGGGAGAAGCCTCAGAAGCTGTAGCAGGATGCTCACGTATTCCCCAGAATGCCAACCAAGATCGATTAGCCTTAATCTCCTCGAGACGACATTGCTGGAGCGCTTTCTGCATCAACGTCACAGCACTATAGATCTCTTGCAATAGGTTCAAGGTGCGGATGGAGTTTTGCCGATGTCGTGCGATATGATATTCTAGCCACGAATTTTCCGTGGTGATTCTCTCCAGCGTCTCCAGTTGCTGTCTCCTTTGGAATTCTTCCACCCTTTTTAGTAGATCATCGATGGAGAAGTCTATTGGCGCCGGAGAAGTGAAGGGCGTATTCGTGATGGGAGGGGAGTCTTGAGTAGGGGGAACATCCATGTTGTTATGACAGCGTCGGAGTGCAAATACAGCAATAACATAGAGCGTCTCTGTACAATATATAAGGGAAGAACGCAGGTGTTCGAATTTGATTCCGTTTCTTGTGCTGGAACTGGCTGCTGAGGGCTAGTTTGAGCTCCGTCTTAATTATAGCGACTAGTCCGATATGAAATTCTTTGGAGATGCACTCAGCCTGACGTATAAAGACGTTTTGGTTTCTTTTACGCTTGAAAGCTCCATACATTTTGACTATCTTTACTCTCATTTTGTTCACCCCAAATTAAATACAATTGATCAACATGATCTTCGGAGCCACCTTCACGTGGAAGAAAGGCCGTGGGGAGAGTTGCATAAAAAGGACCACTGGCTTTACCTTGATGTTGACAAGAGGTAGCCGCGACTCAGGCAACAAGAAAGATGGAAAGCTGGGGCAGACTTCACTTATGACATGCAAAACTCAATCTTTCACGAATACCACCATTGAAACAGCGAAGGCTGTGTGTTTGTCCAGACCACCGGAAGCTCCCACGGAAATTGCTCTAGGGCAAAATTTCGATGAGAAATGTATGGTGGATGATGAGAGCATGGATGAGGAGGTGACGAAGTGAGGAGAAATGAAAATCACTAAGTCGTGTATTGATTGGGCTCGGAACTAGGTTTTATCAGTTGGTTTATATTGGACTCCTTACACATTTTGAATAAAACTATCTCTACCCAGCCAAAGCACTCTGCTCGTGTCAATACGTTGATGTCAAAGTACCAGTAGCTTACACATGCATCTCTGACGCGCGTCAAATCTGACGTGTGCGGTGCAAGCCCAGCTTCGGAGCCAATGTCCTACCATCCACATTTTTTCCACAAAAATTAGCGGAGGTTTGCTTAGGTCTGTTGCTCCATAGAGTTTAAATAGAAGGGGCCGATTCTAGATTCCTCGTTCATCAAATCTATAAATAGTGATTGCAATTACTTATAATTCAACTCAAATCTCATCTGGTTTTCCTCTTCATTTTACATTTCACGTACTGACGTAATATACAAGGGAATAATCACCTAAAATTTTCTACTACTTTTCACGACTATTAATCTTTTAACGCATGTCAAATTAACTCACATTTCTTTCCCATATTCCCGAATTTACACAACAATCATGCAGCTCTCTTTGACCGTTCTACTCTCTTGCCTTACTCTCACGCCTACAGTTTTTTCCTTGGCTCTTCAACACGCCAGACAAGCGAGTCTTGATCTTCCACTTAGCCTTTGCGCTTTGAACCTCGAATCTACAGATAATCACATGATCGATGCTGTGTGCGTCGGTCCTTTTGGGGGAGCTGATATTGAGGCTGTAAACTCGAAGCTCTCGTTGGACAAATGTCTCACAAATTCGTTTGGGCAGCTGAAAGCAAGTATTATACCTTCTGCTATAATCTGATGCTAACTATTCGCAGTATTTAAGTTTGTGAGTCGCTTTGAGATCGACACCATGTGAGTCATCGCTAATACTCGACAGTGGTGGTTTCTCTACCACCTGCAATGAATGTCAACTCGACGGTAGCACCCTAGACTTTAGCTGTACTTGCGATAATGGGGCCAGAGATAGTGTCGTTTCTAATATCAATCTTGGTGAGTTTTGTATTCTTTCTCTAACTTTGTATGAGAATATATTTAATACTTGATCAAATTCATAATAATTACGGGCAGTTCTTACTACTCCTGGTGGTGCCGGTATTTTCCTTAAAGACGATGGGCATATTGCTTGTCAAGTCCCCTAACGCTTAGAACGGAGGAGAACTCGAAGAGAGCAAGTAATATTGACATATTTAAGCGTCACTTATATCTTGTGAGATGGTGCATGTTTTTCTTTTGTTGCAAGCAGCGAAGGCTATTCGGAGGGTTAAATTGCATTCTTAAAGTACGTTAGAGGGTTCCGATACATGATTTCCCCCCATGAATAGTAGAAATTTTGAAGCGAGCAATAATTTTGGTTGTTGCACAATTCTAGTCATTTACCCAAGATTTGTAGTAAAAAATCTATGATTATATCGTGATGTTGGGTATTTACAAGGATTCCTAAGACCGCAAGGATTAGAAACCAGTTTGGTTTCCTCCCTGTGACGGCGAAACGGAAGTTCATTGATAGCTGTAATACAAAGTAGAAAAGACAAGGAGGAAAGAGGTTCGTAAGGAGCCTCGAGCTTAAGTAGCTGGGATGCGGCGGCGGGGGCGCGAGGATGCTATCAAAGGCAAGAAGAAACGAGGTCGGAAGCGGAAGAGTGATGCGCTAGAGCAGAGGCGAACTCAGAGCTAGAGGCAGACTCAGAGCCAGAGCCAGAAGTGGCGCGGCTGATGTATACGCCAGTACCATAGAGGGCGCCAGTTACGCGGATAATATAAGACTATTACAGGAAAGCACAGAGAATCGGTTCTCATTTCCTCTAGTTCGGATTAGTTTTGGAGACAGGAAATCGGATACAATTAATGTGTGTAGCATTCTCGGCATAATAGAGGAAGATGGAGTTATGGTTCGCCTGCAAGTCTAACAAGCAGTCTCTGTGTCGAGGTCAGACTCTTAACTCAAAGCTTTGGAACCAGTTCGCAGCCGCGTCTCGGGGAGTGTTTTAGCTCCTGCTAGTTGATTCTTTTCTTCGTGATCTGTCTGCTTGGAGCGGTACGAACCTATTGCAAACATCGTGCCTGCTACGAGTTGATTCCGCTAGCAAAAGTAACAAAAGATGAAAGCATGTTTCAATTCCCATTTCAACTCTCCACTTCCTCGTCAGCCCACGACCTTCCGCCCATGTGTGTGTGCGTGTGTGTGTCCAGACGTCTGCGCGGTGCACGCCTCGTACAGGTGCAACCAGAAGTTGGACTCGCAGTTCCATGCCCCCCAACGGGAGCGCACAGATCAGCGTTGTCCCGCGTCGGTGTCGTTGTTCGTCAGGTCATCGAAGGGAGTGGATAAGTCTGCGGGGACATCGTCAGTGTCGAGTGGCCGTCGTGAGCATCGCTTGGTGTTGAGTACGGTGCTCGAGTGCGTGGCCGAACTCGTGTAATCTCGTGAGCTGCTCTATCAGAATTCGGACTGCGATGCTAGTCCTAGGGACATGCGATCGCTGTCAGACATTCCAAGAAACGCAACGCGCGTATTAAATTGTGTATATTCATCAACTCAAGTCGTCGCATCCTCTTTGGTCGGAGTAGGTCGAGAAGGAACCGCACTCCCGGTCTCGCGGATGAGGTTTTGCGGCGCGTGAGGATTGGTAGATCGGGGGGGGAATATCTATCATATTGTGAATGAGTCGCATCTAGCATAGAAGATTGCAATACCTCGTCTCTTATTGGAAATCCGATTTCTTGGATCTTGTGAAGCAGTATCCAGTTATGGACGCGTTGGTTGATGTAAGTCGTCATTCCAGCTGGAACAGCGCACCGCTTCATCTGCTTGCCCTTGTACGCATTGATAGTGGCAACTGTATGCCCTGGATCACCATAGTCGAAGACAATATGTAAATACTCCTCAGTTATAGAAGTCCCGATGTGGGTAACCTTTTCGACTTCGAGGTGTTCCCGTGCACAGAGGTCCTTAATGAGCTGAGCGGCGTTGACATCTTCTTTGTTGGAGCGTTTTGTCCGGCGTCGAATCAGATATCGCCCAGGTTCCGGTTTTAATAGATTCTTGCTGAGCTCCTGCTCGGGCGTGCTCAGAGTGGCCATGGTGTAATAGGGGCATACGTGGGGAAAATGGGTGTTGGCAGCAGAAGATTTCATTGTTGGCGAAAAACTTGCCCGCATACAATCACGTGATGCGACTAACTAAACCCAGGGTAAACCCTCTCTTCCATCCAAACTACCGACTGCTACCGACTACTACCGACTAAGACGTTCCCTCGGACGAGGTATCTGATGCACTACCTTCTGAACTGGTAGGCGGGCTGGCATATGCGTGTGCTTCGCATATTTCTTCTGAGTTGAAATCCAATGTCTCATTGTATGGGGCATTGGCACACGTCCCATCGCAGCCGTTAGTGCGACACCGCTGACCAACATCACATCCACAAGCAAGATGTTTTGTGTAGGATGCACACATGGTAACTAAGGTCTGGTTAACCTTCTGATATCAAATAGCAGAATAATCAGTGACGTGGGGCGCTTACGTGCTCTGAAGCTTCAGAAGGCTAGGTCTAGATTGTTCGTTGATCTTAGTAGCCCGAGATTCCAGAGGTTAGATCAAGGCTTGAAAGGCAAGTTAGAAGTAGCCCCGAATATCACACAGGACACAATGCACTACTAAGTACTGTCTATCTCACAAGAATACTACAGAGCCGCAAGGCTTCAGCGCCCCATTCAAGAAGGTCGGTTTAAAAAGTGAGGCTTTCGTGCGGAGCTTATCGCGACCAGATATGCCGACCCGTCTCAATCGAGAAGCACCACACCACCACTTGGTTCACCGAGTACTCGTTTTTGCATGTAAACCCACATTGGTCATGGTGGGCCATTTCTGACCAAATAATGAAGCTCATTTGCTGGCGTAGGGTTCAGCACGAATGAATCATGCCGCACTCAACACATCGAAATGTTGGTCTTCAGTCAAAATTTTTCCTCCTAAATCTGTTCGTGTAACTCCGTTCGACAGCATATAATCCCTTCCGAGTCCACCGATCTCGAGAGCCTCAAATCGCGGAGGTCGGGGTCAATTAGGACTGTGGAGTCTACATTATTAGCAAGAAATATGTTGATGGCGTACCAGGTGCCGCTACGGGCGAAGAGATTGGTAACTTAGAGAAGTTCGAGGCTCGACTCCAAGCACAGCAGTGAATCGCCCATTGATCCCGAGAGAGAGGGAAGGACGCAGATTTGGCCGTTTTCGAAAGAAAGTGCATAAAACCACAGCAACTATGCTGCTCTCATTGGCTTTCCACAAGGCTGGATCAAATCAAATCAAATCCTTTCGGTTGGCGGGACACCTCATTCCGCATGACACCCCCACCAAAATGGTGCGATGTTCATTCCCGTCTCTTTTCCTGAACTGATTGTCCAGTTGCTGTCGAATAGACATAAGTTGCAGCCTTGATCTTCCAGATGGGGATGCGAAACTCAATCTCTGGTATCTCACTCGTTACTCTGATCATGACCTCACTTGTCATGCAACCCCAATACTCCACCCAATCCGTCGTTCATATAAAGATGGCGGACAGCGCCCCGGAAAGAGCGATCATAGGTTACATTGTTGCCTGTTTATATAGGTGCCCAAAGTTCAATCGCCATGATAATTCAAAAACGTCCAATTTTTGAAATAGCTCATGTCGAAAAGCACATTGTACTGTCGGTGGGAGTTCTAGCAAAAGGAAAAGTACTAGCTCATCTATATCGTTTGGGCTGAGTTTTGTAGTCTGAAGCTAGCCACTTACCGTGCGTGCATATTTTCCACTAAACCTCCATCAATTCTCTCCTCACTCCCAACCTGACGTCACGATGCTCCGTACCATGGTTGTGCATTTCCACAGGAGGTCCAGCAGGCCCAGCAGGTCCTGTTCCGTCGACACCAACAACGCTGTTGAAGATGAGCTACTTGGCGAGAACATGATACATGTTTCCGGGGTCCTTGTAGTACCATGCCTACCAACGGGCGCTGTACAGGTCAGCGTTATCCCGCGTTAGTATCACTATTCGTCAGGTAGTCGAAGAGGTAGATAAGTCGGCAGGGACGTCGACGATATTAGAGATGTCGACTAGCTCCGTCGTGAGCATCGCTTGGTAGTTTTGGTCAGACATTTCAAGTACGGTGCTCGATGGAGCCGGTATTGTGGATTGTAAAGTTCTGCAAACGGTTAGAAATGAGTATTAGGAAGAGCTGCGTAAATAAAGTGTAGCATTAGACGATGGCGCTGACCTGGTGTTCGGCCTCGTAGGCTAGTTATACGCCGTAACAGCGGCTCCCGAAATCATCCCCAAAGCTTGTACAATCCCATTAACTGCATGAACCCCATATCCTCCCATTGTTACACTCTGCAAATATGCAAACACGCCACGTGCGCCGACATTTCCTAGTATCGACTGAAGCCAAGCCGCGACAGAGCCTATTGTAATGCAACAAAATTTTAGTCCTGATCTTACTGCAAACTCCAACTATGATCACTCACCAGCAAGAGGGCCTGAAACCCCAAAACCCATCGTTGCGAGGAGAGGGCCGGGCAAGGGCAGCAGGCGTAAAGATCAGAATGCCGTTAGCCATTAGCAAAGCACTTTGCCTTGGGGTGGCGACAATCCATCTGTGAACGACGGCGGGGACATTTGTGATGCTGACTAGAAACACTCGACTCTGCGCAATGCCGCTGACGGCCAGTTGAATGGCTTGTAGACTCATCGCATTAATCCAGTTATGATGTAGCAGTACTATACTAGGATGAGAATGGAAAACCGAAAGACGGTTCTGGTGTTTGAGCGTCGGCGATCTGGTGTTCGGTCGCTATCAGGTGAAGCTGCGATCTATCCTCGCGCACCAGGCGCTTAGTACATGATTACATACGTAGAAATTACCCCGTAACTATCAGTCGTCTCGCTTTGATCCGAGGTACAGATCCGCGTGGCGATCATGCATGAATCTGCACCCTGATGATAATTCCCTGCAGTGTAGGGAGGCCTTGGGGCTCGGATAAGACTCTTTTATAATTATTGGGGATAGTGTAAGTTCGGTGGTTGAGCTGTGGTAGAGGAGGTCTATTACCTTATAAAAGGAGACTCTTTACAAATCAGGCGTGAGGGCAATGATACAATTGTGAATTTTTTATTAAATGGGTTCAGGGTGTTCGGGAGTAGCTACGGAATGTAACAAAAAACATGGGAGATAATCAGGTGTTAAGATGCTTAAAGTCGAAATACATATCATTTTTTTCGGCACGTAGGGATGGACGTTACTTGCTCATCCATGCAGATTGAGTTTTTATGGTTTTTGAATTAGGTTCAAGAGAGAAGTGATTTTAAAGAAGCCGTAAACCTAGTATGCATAGCTAGATAAACAACGTGTCTAATAACCAAGAACAACTATCCGTGTAATGAATCACAACTCCCCATTTGCAGGATCTTTGTTCATTCCCGTTTTCGTGAGTAGCACATGCCCTTGTTGATTTCATACAGATGTTAATGACCATTGAGCGGTAAAGTTCTTGTTTAGAAGCACTGGAAAGTGCTTTGGCCTTGCTGGTCGGTGTTCAGGAGACACAAGCTGCCTTCTAGGCAGCATAAAAATGGTTGGTCTGGACAATTCTGGTTATTGCCAAAATTATCGCACGGTAAGGGTCCCTGGATATTTTGTCGAGTTTCTTGAAGGGATCGGCGTGTTTGATCTGGGGTCTGTGGCCGCGCGAGAGCTGGAGTAGCTAAAATGACAGCGTGAATAATATTCTAAAGGTGAATTTTCAAAGTAAGGAGATAGGATGTGTGATAGTCGTGAAAATAAAGATAAATGTGGTTAATGCTCACTTGCGATAAGCTAGTTCTGCTTCATTATCGTAAGTGACCAAATTTATGATAAAATGATGGTCTTGTCTCAAAATAGAATTTCCGTAGCGGTGTTAGAACCGGCTCCTTTTCCAGAGCCAGAAATGGCTTCAGAGGGGTGCTTTTTTGGTCGAAACAATCGCAGAATTTGCCTTATCAGGGGACGCTTGCACAGTTAGCGCCGTTGCAAATGACAGATTTGCAACGAGCTATTGAATATAGCGCAAAGTCCAAAGCAGAGTACAATGAGATTTGCTGGAGGAAGTTAGGGAGGAATTTTTATGCCTTGTTTTATTTTTTCATAAGCTGGGTAACTAGCTTAATTAGCTGTCTTGTCTCCGCTTTGTAGGTCTCGTATTCTCCAATTCCGTTGCCTCTGCTGCATCTGTTCTCATCTAACTTATTCATTTATAGAATTTGGCATTGCTTCTAGAAACACTTTACCTCTCGGACAAAGTGAACATCTGGATGACACTTCAGCGTTTGAGTTTGAGGATTATAGAGAGTTTTTGAACTGAGTGCGGGCAATAGTGAAGCCACTCTAGCAAATTGTAAATGAAAAAGGGGTAGGGATTGAAAGAACACTCAAGTGAGTATCATTGGCTATTAGAAAAAATCCAGCTATTATACCCGGCACAGCCAGCTACCGATTCTATGACAACCCACCCCCCAAATAAAGCATTACAGATTGCAATCAAGCCTCAGATCAAAGCAGCAAAATAACGATAGTATTAAAAATCGCCAACAAACTCGGCAGTCTGCGATTGATTTGAACTCCTGATCCTGTGGTGAGTCCAAGCTCGGCCGGAGATGTAGTTGAAGCTTGAACTCCCGGTGATTGAGAAGTTACGTGTCCCCAAGTTGTGTTGAAATTCAAAGGGGGCTGGGTCTGGAAGGGATACGTTGTATTTCTATAAGGTAGAGACATACTAGGGCTCGAAGTAAACGGGATATCTGTTTGACAGGGCTCACCACTGATAGTAGAATCCAGGGTGGATATGGCACTCATCCCACCTGAAGAAATATCACTGAAGCTGATGACACCAGAACCGAACAGGCCGCCGATCTGGATCTGTACGGTTGTTGTGACTTGAAATGGCCAGCTATTATTTATAGGAATGGGGCCAATGGGAGCCGGAGTCGGCTGGGCTGTAGTAGTGTTCCAGTATCTCCATCTTGAATCACTTTTATCGAGAGCCAGGACGAGACTGCACGAGGTAAAGATCGAATAGAGAGAAGAAAGGCGCATGATGGTGGTTTTTGAGGTTTGGAGGTGATTGAAGAAAATTGTAAAAAATTTTGAGATTCTAGGAGGGAGAAGCGCAGAATATCTTGGGAGAAGCTCTTGTCTAATCTACACGAAGCTTAGACCCAGGGAACAGAAGAGACCGAATACGGAACCCTGAGGCGAATTGAAGTAGATCTCCGGCAAAGAGGCCAGAATAGTCTTCCCACTAGAGCCAGAAACAGTCCGCTGAGGATAGGTGCCTATTTCTGGCCGTTGTGGGAGCCTGTGTTAGCTCCCTTGGAGTTGGCAGGTCCACAGCCGAAGCAAGTCCCACTTGACGAAAGGAGCCCAAAGCGGCTCTTTCTATCTACTCCGGGTACAAAAGACTATCTTTACCTGCCTCTTAATGCCGAACATCATTTTTGTTCTAATTCAATCGAGCTAAAACAATTCTCAAACAGAATGTACCCGCGACTTCCCCATGTTGAGAGCGCATCTGAGAGCGAAGACGGCTCGGCTTTTCGACGGAAGGGGAAAGGCTTGGAAGTGAAATCTAAGCAAAGATACGAGTCTGAGAAAGAAAGCAGCGAGGACTCAGACAAAGACATCGCTGAACTCAGTAGACTACTTGGAGATTTTGGAGAGAAATCCGATAAGAGTTTAAGTAAGGAGTCTGGTAAGAGGTCCGACAAGGAGTCTGGTAAGAGCTCCGACAAGAATTCTCGTAAGAGCTCTGACAAGGAGTCTGGCAAGAAATCCGACAACGATGAAGAAAGTGGGAAAGACGAGAATTCGGCAGAGCATAAGAAGTCAACTCGCTACAGGCTGGAGCAGAGAGAAGAGATAACTCGAGTCCGGAAATGCCCGGAAAAGGATTATTACGCCATTCTTGGCCTCGGAGAAAATTGTTCAAGAGCTGAAGTCAAGAAAGCCTACATGAAGAGCTCACTGCTAACCCATCCGGATAAGAGTCAGTTCAATGACGCGGAGGAAGCCTTTAAAAGTCAGTTGATTTGTTCCGTCTAATAGTTGAATGCTAATATTTTTTATAGTGGTCTCTGCAGCATATCAAGTCC
Source organism: Cadophora sp. MPI-SDFR-AT-0126 (assembly GCA_020747065.1). NCBI lineage: Eukaryota > Fungi > Ascomycota > Leotiomycetes > Helotiales > Ploettnerulaceae > Cadophora > Cadophora sp. MPI-SDFR-AT-0126. The sequence continues at coordinate 3,438,058 of JAGMVK010000002.1, read as the reverse complement.
TAGGCGTTGCCGTGGAAAGAACAAAGTACGACAGAAATCGCGAAACATATAAGCTGAGAGGAGAGCTCGACCCATTCGTCTTATGGGACGAGGAATTCGCCGAAAATGCTGCTGGTACAGATTCCGGATCAGATTCAAGTGGCGACGATAGTGAAGAAGATGAAGAAGAGCTGAGGCCAGACTCCTTCAGATTGGGAATCTACAAAGAAGCAACGCCTTGGGTACGCAAGCTTCTCGCGGATCCTCGCGACTCTTCAACCAAAGCCAAAATTGAGAGTTTAAATAAGAGGATAACAAAGCAAAACAAAAAGGATGGCTTTACAAAAGGTGAATTCCTTATAGGCATTAATGTCTTGCGCGCCATTGGGATGGAGGCTGGAGTGGCTGTGAAGTCTCTTAAAAAGGATCCTAATAGCAAACGGGCGAAGGAATTGCAGGAAAAGCTGGAGAAGCAATTCGAAAAAACCATCCGGATAAACTCATATCCACGAGAGTGGCTAGACTTTTTGCCGTGGAGTCGAAAAGATAAAGGCAAGAGACGTTCAAAGCCTTCATCTTTCAAGGAGAGGGAAAAAGGCAAGGGGCGGGAGAAGCCGTCGTCTTTTAAGCAAAAAGGCGGGGAGAGCGATACCGAAATGCCCGATGTGGGACCCTCTTCGGAGGAGGAGGGGGAAGGTAGGGGGCGTGGAGGGTCTTCCTCATCCAAAAAAAAGGACGGGGAGAGCGATGTCGATATGACCGATGCAGACACTCGCATACGTAAATGGGAGCCTGGAGAGACAAGGAAGGGCGAGAAGATTCTTGGATGGAGGCCATTCTACAAGACGGACAGGAAGAAGAAAGAACAACTCTATAATGGCTGCCAGTTTGTCATTGAGAAAAAGGGACAGCCGAACCCAATAGCCTTGGTATCTGGTGAAGAGGTTGGAAGAAGAGTCGTGGATGCCTACCGCGATCTCCCGGAGGAGGAGCAGAATGACATCCGGTATTCTGAGAAGAGGTACACGTACGAGGACGTTGAAATGTTTGACGAACTTCTAGGCTTTGCATGCAAGCCATTTAATACAAAGACAGAAGGTTCTAGGGCATACTATCCAGTTGGCTATGCACTGTATTCTTTTACTGATGGATCACGAGACCTGGTAAGCAGAGAGTGCATGAGGCAGGTTTTCGGGAAAACGGATGCGGACAACCAAATCGCAGAATTCTACGAGGATATTGGCGAAACACCGCCCTGGTTGATTAAGTCGAAGAAGCTACTCGCAGGTGGGTCCGAAATCAAGCGTCGGTCAAAGTCAAGAAGAGATGCCGATTCAGATGACGAGAGTGATTCCGACTCCGATTCTTCGGGAATATTTGTTTCAGCCAAGAAGAAGGGGAGAAGACGCGCAAGAGATAGTGAGAGCTCTGATAACGACAACTCGAGTGGTGATGACTCAGGCGATGAACGGCGCCGTATGCCAAGGACGAAGAGAAATTCGAAGACGAAGAAGACGAAGTCTATAGGGTCCGATAATCAGAGCCAAATTTTTGCCGGTATAATGCAAAAATTCTTGAAGGAAATGGCCGAAGAAAATAGACGGCAGGCGGAGGATATGTCCAAGAAATTTGAGGAGGTTTTGAGCCGAATTCCAGTCTCGGGAGCTGCCTGAACGTCAATGAAGCGTGGTCCTCATTGTTTTAGTAACTGATAGAGCGTCCTATTCCTCAACTTGAGTTGATTTCCGTTAGTTTTCTTTTGGCATTGATGTTTCTTTCATTGGTCTTTGCTCGCGCAGTTCTGTTGGCACTGTTATTCAATTTTCACTGCTTCTTTCCTTTTCGCATGTCATCGGCTGGGCCCGATTTTGTCGGTAGATAGAAATCACATTTATCACATTCTATGCTGAAATCAAAGAAGCAAACTCATCGCAGTCCCCAAGTGCCACATAATCCAGAAGAGATTCAAAGTCCCGCGGCGGCCGCTCTTTGTTCACCCACACAGTGAGGCCGTTCCTCCATTTCACTGCTCGACACAGTTCGGCTGCAAGTGTTTTCGCTGCCTTGATCTGCAACCTTGTCCCCGCAATAATAACTGCGTCCACTTCTTGAAAGAGCTCGTTCAACAATCTATCTCCAATCACGGCTTCTGGTCCAGCTCCGTAGAGGAGAATCTTGGGGAGAAGCACCCCGACACCGTGTGATCGTTTTCCCATCCGCACTCGCTCCTTATCAACCGTCTCGCAATCTGGACACGGTGACATAATCCTGGCTTGAAGGCCTTCTGGGCCTACCTGGAAGGTATGACTGCTTCGCATTTGACAAACCAGGGTATCCAGTCGCCCATGAAGTTGGATCGTCTTGCTAGACAACAAAGGAAACTTGTCCTCAAGGCAGTCGATATTCTGCGTGAGATTATAGAGGAGGCGGTCTGACCCAGCGAAGCCTTTGAGAAGGTGGTGAAACTTGGTAGGTTCGGCTTGGGAAGCACGAGTTCCCATATGAGTAATCATCTGGTGCAAATCTGAGCTTTTGGCTCGTACATCGAACAGGTGGCGGCTGCAGTTGCGGCCGGAATCATTGCGGAAGTCGGGGACTACAAGAGTATGTTAGATGAATTATCTCATGCATCGATGGGAGACTCACTGCCCGCATTCACAGAGATGCCAGCGCCACTTACGACCACAATCTTCTTGCGAGTCGAAAATATCTCTCGCAGCGCAGTGAGGCGTTCAGCTTGGCCGGCGAGATGGCCACAGCCCGCAAAAAGTTGGCGTATGTCAAGGTAGCTGGGTCGCCCTGCGTGCACCATGCGACTGCGACATGTGGGTGCTGGCTTATTGCACGGTTTGTGTCGTCGAGCTTGACGCCCGGCTAGTTTGGTAGCACGGCGATGTCTAGCCATGATGCTCCAGATCCCAGATGGATGTGCGGACGTGTTTTTGAAGAAAGAGAGAAACCAGAATGAACTTGACAACAGGATTGAGGTGGGAGATGCACATATTTATACTTCAGACCGCATTGATCCTGGGCCTAGGGAGTGAGTCCTGCTCAAGGCAGATACCCTCGGTTCCGAACATCATGCCCAGAAAGCCATTGACCTTGATTTACTTACGGACTACCAGCTCTCGGGCAATGATTCGGTGGCGACTTACTCCTGGATCCCTGATATTCATGCAGTACTTGCGACTCGCTGGTTCCTCATCGTGGGCGACATTCCGGCCATGTGGTGTCGAACCAAGTTGAGGAGATCGACCGATTGCCCGGATAATATAGAAAAAATGTGCTCAAGCTTGTATCCTTGGCCCTGAATTGATGGTCGTTGCGATGAAACTTCCAGTCAAAGGCCCAAACATTCATGAGGTGCATACAGATCCTCGAAAGAGCATGTTACCACTTCAAGACGAGTCAATCTTTGCATATGACGAGGGACATCTGGTTCCTCTGTTCTTCGAAATTGAGAATGGTGATGTGTAAAGTGAGATGATGTATAAAATAGTACATGGGAAATAGACTGAATCTGCTCATGATCGTTGTACTACCCAAACCCTGTACGTGATGTTCTCATCTACAAACAAGCCCACGCTGAATAGTTTTGAAAAAGCAACACTGCTTCCCCTCCCAGCGCAGGTTCAACCTACAAGAAGGACACTTCTTCATTCTCTGTTCTACAGCCCACTGTCGAATGCACCTACGGCAGAACGTGTGACCTGTTGTTGTCAGATCACTATCTACATCTGAGCTATGAACAAGACTTACCACATGATGTCCGAACCATGTCACTCCTGTGCGGTGCCCCCTGATCAAATCCATCGGCTGACGTCGCGTAGCAAATCGCACATTCAAGTCCAAAGATTTGACGAGCTTCTTGTTTGCCTTTATTAAAGTGGTTGCTCTTAGGGCAGCAGACATCTTTGATCACAGAGGTGGATTCGCGTTCCTTTTCTTTGTTACCAAGGAGGCACTCGCCGCATAGGACCTTTGATGAAAAGGTTAGCGCATAAGATTGACATAGGGTGGAATACCGTACACAGCCACATGTAGTGAAAGCGAACATGCGGGAGATATAGCCTTGGCCGTGCCCAAGGATATTTGGGCAAATAGCGCAATGCTCGACATTGACAGTGAGGTCGATAACTTCGATGGTAAGATCGATAATTTCCACCGTGGGGTCCTGTCGTGCAATTGCTTCAGAGAAACTTGCGGATTGGCCACAATGACGTTTCTGAGATGGCTCCGAATTCCTGCCAACATCGACTGAAAATGGGACCAGTCCGGCAGGCTTGCGTTTCCGACTCTTGTTTGCGAATTTTGCGGCGTTCTTGTGGCTCTCGTCGACCACCTTTTCATCAAGTGGGACGCCGCCGTTGCCAATATGGTCGATATGACCATCTGCTGTAGAAAAAAGGCTTCCTATGCTATGTTAGTTAAAGTCTTACAGATAGACACGCACATACTTTGAGGTCTGGCTAGGTCACGAATTTGCTCAGAAAAAGTGCCTGGAAGCCCATGTTGTCTGTCTAGGCAGTGACCTTGCTCTGATAAAGACCCCGGAAGCCCATGGTTGGTCATGAAATTCCAATGATTGGGTTGTACGGGCGACATATTGCGAGATGAAAGAAGATACGATACAAGTTGACTGCCGAGAGGAGGAGGGGATGGGATGGGAGGGGTACTTATGGCCATCGGCGGCGAGGGTGATTCATGGAAATCCATGGATGCTATTGTCGCTGAGCCCTTGATGTGGAGCGTCGCCTCCCATTCTTCGCATGAGCGGTAAAAAGGACGATGGTCATGGGACCAACAGGAGCTGGCTCTACCGGACGAGTTGAGTATTGATGCCGACCCTTAATGGCCTTACTCTCTCCGAGACCATGACGTCGAGCATCACTTCTCCCTATCGGCGGCGCCTTGCATGATGCCTAAATGGTAGGGACGGGGTTATCCATGTCGAGCGGTGGATACAGCTGAGCAGACGCTTCCCAGGAAATTCCCTCAGCTCCATGGTACAACTTAAGTCATTCATGCGTGCCCATGGATCCCGCCACTGCAGCCTCGCCCTTGAGGTATGTTTAGCAACATGACGTTAACCGCATGGATCCATCATCACAGCTGATCTACTTCCACTCGATCATCATCATGGTTCCGCTATCATGAATCAGGCAGGCAGTAGGAAGGGGTAGTACTCATGATACAGGCAGGTGATAGAGCGGCCTGTTTATGTTCCGATGCATGAAAGGGACGTCATGATCTGCTGGGACGCAGATGAAGAGGACGTGATCTGAGCTACGGACTAAGGAGGACCGGCCATCCGCGGAATTTGAATTCGGAACTATCTCTTTCCGACGCTTCACGACGAGCAGAAGGGGGGTTGAGAGCTATGCTAAGGAAAGACTGATAACGTTATCTAACACGGATTGGTGAGTTGCCAGTTTACGAAGCCTCGATACAGGGTTGACAAAGTCTAGAGAGCAAGTAATAAGGAGTAAATGAAGGTAGATAGTACGGTAGAGGTGTTTGAACAACTTCGAGATAAGAGGTCTCATAACACCAATCTGCGGCCAGCGAGGAGGATCCTATTACATGATTGAAGAAGGGCACGCTTGTAGAGGTTGTGGAGGAGTCTTGAGGGAATGATCGTGGCCGCTAATTGAATTCAGTAGAAGTTGAAGCATTGCTGGTCGAGGAAGTGATGATGTAGAAAATATTATAGAACTCGGTCGTTAACCGAGGAGGCCCCTATACGGAAAAAGTTTCGCCCGACCCGGGCTTGCAGGGCACGTGAACACTCAGCACAGCGATCTCGCGAACCATGTTCAAGGATTCAAGCACAAGTAAAACTAGAAAACTCATTGAGATTGTTTACTCATGACAGCCATTCAGCCTTTAATCTTTTAACACGGATTTCCATGATTACGACTCCAATGTGTTCATAAACCTTTGGGCTCTTTGTCCAGAATGAGGTCCAGGGGCACCAGGAGATACACGTAAAGACTGGAAAGGTAGGTTCAAGTCACGTCCGACCTCTACGCCCGAAGATAACTAGTAGATTGCACTTAGAATGGCGTTTATTTATTCGACATTGTACAGCGCTCCCCAAACTCTTTGTCATGGGCAATACGCCTCGCCCAAGCATTTGTCCTATTCCTTCCAAAGTGCAGATGACACTGCCGTCCGAGTTTGATTGTTGCCCACCGCTCAAGGTTCTGTCAGGGGCAAGTCAATGTGAGCCACCAAGCGTTGCTTGAACTACTTAGCCGGTCCCCACATGGGGTGTCTTTTTATTGCCGGCTAGGACGTCGATCGTCATAATTCCTCTTCTACTCTTAAGGCTCGCGGTTCCAGAGTGATGCTAGCTGGTTCCAGAGCTGTCGAACTATCTTCATGCAGGCCCTTCACCGGGGAAATTCGACTGCTTTGAGTATTAACCGCCCTCAACCAAAAGAGGATCGTTCAAGGAACTGATAGCGGCGAAGCATCGTGAGCGTCAGCATGAACCACTTCCTGGATAGATTAGAGCCACATTCTCGTCCTGCCTCTAGTAAGCCCTTGATCATGAGAGCTGTGAGGAGATATATTAGTCAGCATGAACGCGCAGATCTGGAAACTAACCAATACTGCTCCATCCTACCGCACAGTTCAGTCCATGTATGAATCTATGTGCTAGTACCCTAAAAATTCAATAAATTCAAAAATAAGGCTTGCTATCAAAATTGTTCTTGTACAGACCTCCTAAAATACAAAATCGTCATCCAGCTCACATTCCGCGTCTACATTGTCGTCATAAATTAGCTCAATCTGTACGCTCGACCAATCCTCCACCCCTTCAACCTCATCCAGCTTCTGAGCTAAATATGTCTTTGCAAATTTCCAAAGCGCCTCATCGCCTATAAGAATGGGAATTACAATGTTGCGCTTCGCAGTTTCAAGGGTGAGCTGGATTCGTAATAGTTTGGACATCTCCTTGAGTATTGGGATTGCCTGGATAAAATCTGATAAAGACTGTTGTTGAAGGTTGCCGCCAGGCCAGAGCTCTTGGGTTTGTTTAGGTTTATTCGTGATGATCCAAAAAGCCGGTTTAGCAGCCGAATATAGAGGTTGGGTATTGGATGGATGGCTTTTGACTGGGAGTTGGATTAGGGGCGGTGACGTGGGATCGGGACGCAGCGTTGATGGCAGGCTGTTCATCATCTGCGCTACCGGGGCAGAATATGCTCGATGACTAATGGCCGTGGTTGCATCTTCACAGTGACTGGGTTGATTCATCGTTGGCGTTTCACAACGGCTATTTTCTTCTGGCGAAAGGGTATGCTTGGCTGCTTGGATTTTCCGATGAGCAATTCGAGAGTGCTGACTTTGCTTCCAAAAGACCTGCTTTAACAAATCTACTATCCTTTTCAAAATTAGCCCCTGCTATGAGTCTAGCATTATTGATCTGTAGTGATTTTGCAGTCCTTACTTGTCTTTGTCGTCTGTATATCGGACGGTGTTGTCCCCAGACCAGTAACTCTGCCCGTACTTTTTGAAGAATTCCTCAGCAACTTCTTGGAGATCTGATTGGACATCAAGATTATTCCAATTGTTTAGTTCAGGTACAAGCCGGGCGCGGCCAGTGCGGTAGGACTTTGTCCATCGGCGTGTTTGTCTTGAGAATGCGGTAGTGCCTCCGGGCGCATTTCGAATGCCAAGCCGTTCATAAAGCTCGCTGAGTGAAACTCTAGTCGAAAGCGGGGAAAGCATTATAGCCTTGGATCTTGCCATGGTGTAGCAGTGTAGAAATGTAAGAAGTGAGAAGTGAGAGTATGTCTGGGCGCTTTGTGGATATGATGGTGGTGATATATAAATACTAAGCTCTTGCGCCCATCTGACTTGGAATACGAGGTGCATGCTTGCGAGGCATTTTTATTTGTATGCACCTCTCAGCTGTACTAGGGTTCCTGTTGAGAGGGGAGGGGTGGTCAGGAGATCTCCAGAAAGGCATACGTCAGAGCATGAAGAGGAGAGCTGAAGCACTTGCCTAAAATTGCATAAACGCCGTGTTCCTTCCGCCCGAAACAATGCTATGGAAGTTTGATCAAGGCATACGCCAGAGTGACGTTTACAAAAGCATCAAGCTGAGTACTTGCACGAATATCGTTTCTATTCCTGCTATCTGAGGTGGCGTCGTAAACTCACACATCCTTGATTGCAGTTCCCTCTTCTCTCTGTGCTAAACATCAGCAATCTTTCTTCGCTATCCGTCGGTTGACGATCCAAGCCAAGCATCTTAGCAGATCCATGAATTCGACAATCTAGACTCAAACACTCGATGCAGGATTCTCGTCCCGCTATCCTACCGCCCAATGTAGCAATGTATTGCAACTAGTCATCAGCACGATCCTGAATTCAGGGGGCCGCTTCTTCTCTCAGCGGTCCTTCTAGGCGTCCATGGGCTTGCGGGCGTAGCTGAATCGGCTTGCTTCATGTAGAGCGACAGGAAGAGCCAGCTCCAAAGCCAAGTCCCTCCGCCGCAAAGACTCCCGTCCCTTACCCCTCTCAAAGGATGCGTAATCTGCCTTGGACTTGGTTTAAGAAGCATTTTATAGCAAGGTACAGGTGCTGCGTGACGCTTCAGAGCAAGCATCCGGATCAAATGTATTCATGCGCATAAGACACTGCCGCCCAAATCGCCCAAATGTACAGCAACTACAGGCTGACCCGAACTACCAAGGATCCTCCTTGCTGCTCTGTCACTTACCGCTCGCAGGATTCGGAATCGGTGTTGCCCATGGGATCGACAGCTATGAAGTTGCTGAAGTGCTTCTATCTCTCAACTCGTGGAGGGGGTGGATGGTGAGGCACGAAATGCCGCATAAGCAGTACATTTACGACCCCCAAGAGATATTCATATCAGGGAATTCAGACTTGAGTTGACTCAGGAGGTGACTCATCGTACCCCAGTGATGCGTTCCCGGCTCCCGATAGCGCTGAGACTCTCGGCCTCCTTGAAGATTAGTAGACAGGCGTGGGATCTGTAGATAGCTTGGACCTTTTTATATCCTTGGATCTCTGGATCCCCGATGGTATGCTAACGCAAAGGTGGCCGAAGGCAGCAGCATTCGGTGGCGATGACCATTCCTTAACTTGATCCTGCGGCTTCGTGGTGGATCTTGCATTATACAAGAAACAGGCTTCGTCGTGGGTACGTTTCTCGGATCCGTCAAAGGGCTCTCTCATTGAGGTGAATCAATCCGTCGGATCAGCCCGAAGCAAGCTTCAATTGCATGAAGGATTGCCTGACATTTCATACGTAATGTTCATGCGTTGTGGTGGCTTCAAGGGCGAGGCCATAGATCGCGTGGTTGACTGTTGAGTTGTTTCATGACCCTTCACACAAGATTGCAACCGGGAAGGGAACACACTTTTATAATGAGTGCACATTCTTGACACCGCAGGGTCCCGCACCATACTGGCGGTGATTAGAACTACACCGGAGAATGTGATTTGGATAAGGAAGTATGCATTGAAGATGTGAAACTTTCTAGTTGTCCTTCAGAGCTCGGTCATGACTAAATGGACGGGATTATCTTAACATTCAAGACCCAATCTTACGAACAACTCCACGTTGCACAGTCCTGAAGGCTGCGGAGACTAGCAGTTCCCTGAGACAACACTATCCTGCAATATGGGCATTCTGAGCGTTGTTTGCGTAGCCACGGTTCAATACAGCCCCGACAGAAGGAGTGACCTACATGTATCAGCTAATCACGCTATCAAAGGTATCCACCAGAACTCACCACATTTGGTAAAGACTCGGTCTTCGCTATCAGCAACATCCTCCAAACAAATCTTGCAGTTTGTTGTAAATAGTTTCCTCACAATCTGCCTAGGCATCGCGTGCTTCGGGCACCGGTAGTAAGAAACGTCGTTGTAGCAGCTTCGCAGAAAACAGTATTTATCGTACCAACACTTGCCACAGAGAACCTGTAAGTAAAAGTCAGTATCTCTTAATAATCTTTGCTGCTATGCGTCGTGGATACAACTATAAGATGCGAAGGCAACTATGCGAGCCTTGATGCCACGTTCCTTCCCAAGGACACTAGGGCAGAGAGCGCAATGCTCGGTGTTGGTGGTCAGATCAATAATTTCCAGCGGCTGGGACTTTCCAGGAGACGTTGCAGCGAGTCTTGAGGCTCGGTCACGTTGTCGTTTCGGCACGCCTCTATCGCTATGGGATAAATTGGTGAGGCTGGCAGATTTTCGCTTGCACCCTTGGTTGCTGAGGGTCGAGGCTATCTTTGATTTCAAGACGACTTCAAGAGGTGGAAGATCGACGGCGTCGTCGCTGAGGTCACCGATGTCGTCATTCCTGTTGATGCCGCTGTTTCTCCCATTTCTGGAGGTCTCTGTGTTTTGTTAGACACAACCCATGCAGCTTTCAATAACGTACGTTGGGATTTACCTTTGTCAGCGCTTTTGATATCCGAATCACCTCTTTCGGTGGATAGCTTGCTCATATAAACCCTCATTGATGCCATCGTACTGAGTGATGTGAAAGGACAGGGATGAGAGGAGGGGGAATGTATGTAGTGGTGGATGTGTGGTCACGAAAGTCAATGTGGGCATACAGACTGATGGATTTATTATACTTTGACGTAAGAATGACGGCTAGTCGACTTGTAGCTGAGGGAAGCGGGAAGGATGACTCTCATGTAACCGAAGCAGCGGAAATACTTATTCCGAGCGATTCCTTCCAGACTGAAAGATGACGGCATTGATGCAATTTCAGGCAAGTGCTGCCACGGTGCCCAACTCCGACGCATGAATATCGTCTTGGGAAATGGTGGCTCCACTTTGCCACCAGGCAGCTGCTGGCGTAGTGTATTACTCATGTATGAAAGAAGGCATCGCGTTTTGTTAATCGCATTCAGCCCTCCCATTGACAAACGGGAGCCATCGATTGGGCGATCGCATGAACTGGTGAAGGGGCCAATCTACACTGGAAATAGGATGCTGGAAAAGGTTATTTATTCTTCCAAGGCCTATCTGAACCAACATCTCGCCCCGTCGAGTCCACCGTTTTCTTCTCGCAGACTCAGCAAGACGAAAACAATTACCTGCAACATGGCAGGCTTTTTGGATGAAGTCCGCCGTGACCTCAGCGTAGCAGAGACGGAAAAGAGGCACCTTCAGCATTCAATACAGTCCCTCTCTTCGCAAATGGATACGCTCATTGACGAGGTCAACTCCAATGAAAGGGAGCTTTCTTGCATAATCGACATGTTTCGTCAAAGGCGAATCAGATTTGAGCAAAAGATTGACTATTGTCGACGTCAAGAGCGTGAACAAAATGAGGAGCTCTCGAGAACCGAACACAAGATCTTCTAGTGAGTATTCTAATATAATTTCCCAAGGGTTGAATTCATTATCTATAGTCTTACAGAGCTTGAAATCCTGAAAAGGCCGTTAGATTTTGGCAAGTTCCCGGAGGAGATTCGAAGGATGATATTGGAGTGGACTCTCGTCGATGATTCGCCAATCGATTTCGGACTGCAATCTTCAAACGGCCATCGATCCAGAAGATTAGCTATCTTCCGAACTTCCAAGCAGATATATAAAGAGGCCATCGCTGTCTTCTACCGTCAAAACAAGTTTGCAATGGACGGGACGAATCTGGAGCGCTTCCTATTTCCGGAAAGAGTCAACTATGTACGGCACCTGTCCTTACATCTGGACAGTGATATTTCAATGACTAGGATTCTCCGCGCTATTGAGAGGTGTCAAGACCTTAGAAGTCTCCACATCTGCTTGGTATCGGTGCCACGTTTCCAGGGCCGTGCAAAATGCAATGAAGAACGCATGAGGTTGCTGAAGTTCCAGAGGTCCACCGCGTTGGGGCAGGTCAGTACGGAAGTCTACCGCTCTTCACCCCTCAAGATGATTTTGGAGTCATTACGTTCCATCCTGCAGAGTATATTAGAAGGGGGAGGATTTGAGAAGCCATTGAGAAAGAGTTCTAGGATTGATTCACACAGCACTAATAGAGAAATGGTCCAGCTGGGAAACAAATGGTAAATTCATGAATGGTGAACTGATATGAACTGCTCGGGAGTGTACGTGGCCTTCTCACTCGTGTAGTGGAGCGAGAACGCTAATGGATTCAGACACAAATGGCAAAGGAATGTACCTCCCTGCTTGGAAGACAAGTTTGTGATGGCTGAGAAGTGGAATTGTTTTGGATGGTGAGGAGCGTATTTTTATGGGCTTCTGGGAGTCTTCTTAGACTTTCGTAAGGCTTTGCACGTATTTGGAGTTTAGGCGAGAAATGGAAGGATCTTGTTCTGGCTGCATTGACTCCTGTCGGCCTTGAAACACTGGCTTTGAAACGCTTTTCGAGGAGGTCTTTGACAGCTTGGCTAGGAAAACATGTTATTTAAATTTATTATCAGATAATTGGTGGTTTAGCCGTTTGTTGAACTTATGGACACTGCAGAACACTGGAAGGATAGAAATATATCTCAATTCGAGGCGCAGACAAGCTGACCTAAGTCCCAGAGCACGTAGGAGCTAATTTCGATGACATAACGATGAGCAACGCATCCGGGAGCCAAATACTATTTGTGCACACATCCAAGCCCAAAGTTCCATAGACATCTCAAACGGAAGTTTGACAAAAATGAAAGAACTGCAATAGAGCATCCACGTTATTCGGCCTGTGAGTGACGTGTTGACTTGGCCGGGTTTGTTTGCTTAAAATTGCCTGACGTTGACACCCCCTTAATTCGTTCGCTCGTTTGTGCCATTACTGTGATACAGTTGGTGGCGCCCCAGAGCAGGTACATGTTGCTTGCGTCCCTTGGGTCGTGAAGCCGTTTGACAATTTCCACGAGCCTCCGCTCGTGCTGATGATAACGTTCAAGCAATCTTGATTCGTGAAGCTGGCTAATCTCCGCTAGCCGAGTAGCATTGCTCTTCGGAGCCTCTTCCAAGTCAGTTGAGTCGGCCTTACGCTTCCTACTTTTTGTAGGCTCATCAGATACGGAATCATATCTAATAACTTTGCTTTCGGTTGGTGCAAGGTCAGTATGAAGACGCTTTATATGGTCTTGGAGATTCCAATAGCGGGGGAAACCGTTTCCTGGAGCACTACGCTTGCAGCCTTCATAGGTGCAAAGATATGGTCTGTCCCCATGTCCATGCAACCCATGAGCTTCACGCTCATGGCGAAGAAGGCAAGCAGTTGAAACGAAACGGAGATTTCCACAAACAGCGACCTTGCAACGGTAAGGTTTCAAATGGGCGTCCACATATCTGCTATTTAAAATGATGTGGTTAGTGATGAGAGGAGAAGAGAATAGACTTGAATAGAATCTTACTTATATTCGTATTTAAACTTTGCCGGCTGGTGCTGACACTCTTCATGTTCCTCCCACGGGCAGTGGTAAAGTCCATCGCCATGAGGAGTCACATTTTGGTATAATGGATGGTCCCGACCGTTTTTGTTAATGTCAAGTTTTGGAGGTTCATTGGGCGTTTCCGAAAGCTCTCTTGAGCGATGATATCTGGAGGTGGCTGTCAGGTCGCGAATTCCTGTAGATTTTCTCGGCTTCGGTTCTCTCATGAAGCTGGTAACATAAAGGGCATATCCACTAGAATATGTGACGATACTGAACATACCTGGGGATTATACGATTCGGCAAGAATTCCAAAGGTTCATTGGTTGGTGCGTTTATTGTCTGTGGATGAACCGCTTCCCCAAACGGTGTTGAAGGTGATGCTTGAGATTCTAGGGAAATCGAGTTGCGCCATGTCGGTGGAGAGTCGAAGATTATCTCTTGACAGAACTCCGAGCCATTGGAGAATTTTGTATTGCTGACAGGCCTTTTTGGCTCGGCAGATAAGGGCTCTGCGGCGGCGAGAGAAGTGAAGGAGGGTGCCGTACTGAATGAAGCATTGTTGATGTTCGACGAAACAATGCCTGGGTCTTCATGCAATACAGGCCAATATCCCAAGGAACCTTCGGAACCTGGAAATTCGGCACTTTGGAAACGATCCATTTGCTCTCCACCCGTATCTATAGAGGGGGGTGCTGATCCGTGATATGATCTCGTTAGCCGTACCGTAGCATACACCACGATTGGTTTGCTGTCTTTCGCTCACTCTTTAGATAGGTAACAATTCATGGATGGAGAAAATGTTGTTGAATGTTGCGGACATCAAGGTGATTAATACTCGGCGGAGGCAAAAACTTCCAGGAACCCCATGACGAAAGCTCAACAGCTTTGGAGTCAGCTAACATCAGGACCTAACCGTGAGACCTACAAGGGGAACCAGGACTGCGAAGATCAACGTCCTGGCCGGCCATGTAGTGACGAATGTGAAGATCCACCACGCAGTTCAAGCAAGGTTTGGTTGATCACACCGAGCTAAAATTGTAGCAATGATCATGCTGACGCTCAGGATGCTACCACTGCCTCGCCACCGACAATTCCTTGAATAATCCTCCGTGGTGTTGTATTGCACGGGGCTAGGGCGGCTCTCATGCAAGTTAGTGGCAAGTACTTCTAAAGCTGTTCATCCTCCGACGCATCCACGCAGACCAGCGGGTCTCCAGACAGGCTCCCATGATCAGGACCACCCACGTCAACAAGGGATCCTAGCCGTGTTTACTACCAGCTGATGAAGTAGTAGGTTTCGAAGCCAAGGAGAAAGCGTCCATTTTGCTCTGGATGTGAATCGGACCTGTATCTCACCGATCCTATGCACATCAAGCAGCCTACGCGCTTCCATAAGATTCTGGGGTAAAGCTGCAGCTGCCATGGCGGAACAGGAGCCATGAGCATAGATAGAGGCAAGATGGATTAGCCCGGACGACGCAGGCAGGCTTTGGAGCCGGCGTGCCGCCTTGAAAATCCACCCCGATGTTAATCTAGGCCACGAAATACGGAATACTTGAAAAGGTATCTCCATCTCACAAAGCTGGCAAGGAAAGACCCTTCCCATGGAGGGTAAACAACTGGTGTGAAGGCGAAGTGAATCTTCTTCGGTACTTTGGCGCACTTGATTGGATAAGCCTTGTATAAGACAAGTTCAATTCCAAAGCGCATCTGCCTCCTTGATCGTGCACGGGCCACGGTGCCGAACTGCGGTACCGTGGCCCGTGCACGATCAGCCTCATTGGTGTGTTGAACACCCACTGCAGCCATCGCATAAACATTCTTTTCCCTGGCCCTTTAAGAAACTCCGTCCACACGAGGCCGTTATTTCGCAATTGTGCGGAATTTCACGAGTTGCGACGAGCATCTGCCTCCACCACCCAGATATCTTCATTACACGGAACTCTGCAGTAGGGTCGCACGAGTGATTCACCTTTCTCACCCAATTGCCTCTTTCTCTCGGGTAAATCTGGGCGACAGGCTCATCATTCAGATCGGGTCTGATAAACTCCATAGGCCAGCCATCTTTGTGAGTGTCTAAGGGCACGACTTCGCCGCAAAATTCCCCTAGGATTTGATCTTTCAAGTACGTCAAGCCAATCGCACGAACGCCTTGTCCCTTTCGCCCTTCATTCGTGATCCGAGGCTTGTTTTTAGGTAAACAGGTACTGATGCAGTCGCAAATCTTTTCCTTGGTGCATAGATGGCATAGCTCGCATTGCCGCTCATCCGAAGGGGGAACCCACATAGGGTGCCGTGGCCAGTCCCAAAGCCAACCGTCTGGTTTAGGCCAATCATATCCCGCGGGCTCGTACTCATTTTCCGTTATCACATGGAACTTCTCCATGAACAGATCCAGCTCCTTCATGGACATTCGAGAGATATCTTTGGGATCTTCACCCTCCCATTTGAACTCAGGGACTTCCGCATCAGATAAAATCGATGCTTGAAAGATTTTCCCCACGCGACACAAAGGCTGTCTAAACTTATTGGCTTTCAGAAGAGAGTGAAACAGCTCGATATCGTTGCCAGAGAGCTCCCTAAACGTACTGCCAGATGCGTGAGGATTTCCCCCATTCTCCAGGTTCGGAGGAATGAGGCACAAAAGGCCATCGAAACTGCCACATATTTTCTTCCATCGTCGACCCTCATTAAGGTAGCGATGTACCTTCTTACGGTTTCTTCCATCGTCCTCCCACCCAAGGCCATTTATGAGTTTTGTAATAGCCACTGGATCCGCTTGCACTCGGCCGTCCTTTTTCCCGTCTATCTCTTCTGCGAGCTTCACCTTAAAGAAGCGGTCCAAGAACACAGCGAGGTGTGACCTTTTCTCTAAAGCACCAATAGCTTGTACCAGTTGCACACCGGGAGTGCCGTCATCATCAATCTTGAGAAACGGTTTCGACCGATCTCTCCAGCTATAGATCAGAGAGCACAAGTGATGAAAGGCCTCTTTCCCACAAACGGCCGTCAAGAGACTGCATATTTGAGGCGGGACTAGGGGGGTCGCGGAATGGGACTCGGCCGGAATTGCCTTCTTTTTCGACGAGTTGTTACTCGGTTGTTCCACTGTGACTGTGTCTCGCGGTAGACGCGTCCTTTTGTTTGCTTTAACCTCGGCCGGAATTGCCTTCCTTTTCGACGAGTTGTTACTCGGTTGTTCCACTGTGACTGTGTCTTGCGGTACATTCGTCCTTGTGTTTGCTTCAACCTCGACCAGTGGACCCCCCTCCCCACGAAGTCGTAAGTGCGCTGCCGTTATTGCATGCGGGTCGCAGGTTTTCTGACAAAATTTGTAGCCCTTGGGAATGGTTGGCAATGAACTGGGTAAAAGGTTGATTGCAATGGCGTAGTTGCCATCCCCCTCATTCAAGACCTGGTGATATGTCCCGCGCATCGTTACTACACCCTCTCCTGGTTTGGTATAGATAAGAGAGTACGGAATCTTCCACTCGTCCAGTTTGCTCGGGAGAATAGCACGGCTAAGGTGGCGTACGGCCTGGGAGCAAGTTGCCATCTCGGGAAATTCCTGACGCATGTGACGCTCTAGTTCCTTTCCGTAAGCTGGCTCTACTAGAAGCCAAAGTTTGTGGCCCCCAGATCGCAACAGATTCAATGAGAGAAACTCTGCATCCTCCTTATGCATGATTGAAAAACACACCCCACCGCTGAGATAGGCATAAGTTGTCCCAATGCCACTAAGGTTCTCATAACCATCTATCCGTTTCAGACCTTCGCCTGGGCTAAGCTCAATATCCGGAAATAGAGGATCCCCAATCACGTAAGACATGTCTTGTGGAAGCTTCCTGAGTGTTGCCTCCCAAAAGTGTCTTAATTCTTCCCGAGACCAGGACTCCTTCTGGCTTTCAGGAAGGGGAAAGCTAGGGAATACAATCTCGCGATTCTGTTCTTTTTTCAACCTGACGAACCCTTGAGAATCCGATTGGCAAGAGAAATTTGTGCAATGATGTTTCCCCGGCTGCACAAAACTAGCCTCTTTCACATTGAGAGGTGGTAAATCTCCGACCGTAATTTTGAAAAAGCCCTTTTTCTTGACTCTTGGGTCGGAAGAGAAGCGCTCCAGCATTCCTTCGTTGAGGTTTCCGCTAATGTCTTCATGATTGCAGTGAAACGTTGGTGCGTTCCCTTCCTCGGACCGTAGATCAAGAAATGCGTCATTCGGTTGAGTTGTGCGCCTGAGAGACTCGTTTGAAGACGCTGGTGTGAGCGGAGCCACACAGCTAACAGGTACTCGATGGGCCTGTGGCGGAGACACTTTCGTCGTGATATTCTGGCCTGGAGGTGAAGTTGGAGATGGGAACCCCACTGGCTTGGGTGCATTGTTGGCCACTGATTGTTGCTGTACATTTTCAGGAATTGCTGGAGGCACCTGTTCTGCACACTGAAGTTGTGGGGGAGCTTCATACTGCAACTCGGCTTCTGGCGCAGCTTCAGCATTCGTCGCTAATGCCTCGCTTTGCGAAGTGCCAGTGTCCGCGGATGAGCGTGTGTCCAGCGTCTTCTTGACGCTCTTTAATTCTGCTGAAATTTCATCGAAATGCCGAACAATTTCCTTCACCCATTCTGGTCGTCCGCTGGATGCCTTGGTGCGAACTGAGTGGCGCCGCTTGGGGAGCTTCGTGGTGAGAATTTGGTCGAATACGTTCGATAACTTGTCGAGTCGCCTCTCAAGAGCTTCTACTTTCTCCGCGACGTCTGCCATCGTGCATCTCAAAGAAAAGATAGAAACAAGATGCGCTTTGGACGGGTTGCTGAGATCGATGCTGAACCTGTGAGAGGAGACGTGGTCCAGAGGTGGTGTCGGAAATTATCAAATGCTGACTCAGCGGATTGAAGGTCACGCTTCTGGAGCCCCGTGACTTCCCACCTTTTCAAGGTTAAAGTGGCAGAAAACCTAACCCAACAACAAACATCAAAAATAAATTACCCAGTCGCCGCTGGTTACGTATATTCGGCAGTATCAATCTCAAAAGCATAACGAATGCTGAAAGGTCGCTCTTGTCCGGGACAAACAATACGTTCATTTGAGCCGGCTTCGCAGGCATGAAGCACAACTTGGTTATGTGATCTTCAGAGCCACAACTCCAGCCCCATGCCAACTCAAAAGCACCGTAGCCGTGGAGATCCATGTGACGGCAGAGGTATGCCACGAGTATTCAGCATGGATCCCTAGTCTTCGAGTAGATGATCATGCCCAAGACAGAATGCGCTGACATAGGGATTGTACAACGGCTGCTGCCCAACATGACCATCATTGCATAGACTACGCTGAATGGCCGGAAGTGAAGCATCATCGTATTTCACCGATAACCTCAGCGGTTAGTCTCAGGATCAGGTCTGAACATTTGCTAGTTAATCCTCCAAGGCGCAACCACTTCCCGTCATTATGCGACGTTAAGATCTCACCGGGAGCCTGGGTGCTGAGTCTTCGCCTTGACTTCCGGGTCCTCGGCAGCGCATGATTCACCAGAGATCTGACCATTATTGCATGACTCTCCCTTAACGGCATGTCAGGCCTTGATACGGGACCACCTTTGAGATATCCACAATTAGGCCAATCTACCATACAACAGTCGCTCTTGGTTCATTCCACCACAATCCCTGAGCGGCGCCGACCAGCTGATCCGCCGATCCATGAATGGACTATTGTTGACTTCTCATCTTACGACGAGGTGAGAAGCACCAAGCTATACTAAACTTTGCAAGGATTCGACTCCCTATGTCATGGATTTGCTGCGGTCTTGGCTGTTGGCATGATGTAAATTAGTCAAAGGTCCGTTCTCGGTGTAAGTATCGTCGTTGCATGAATTTCAGCCCTAGATCGAGACCTAAATGCAGATTTACACCGATTCCCTAGTATACCTTACAAGGCAGAGCACCCTCATATGGTGCTTCGGTACCAGGGTATGTTCCAATCGCAGCTCTGCCTTGCATCTACCCGTAACCAAGGCTGTAATCGCTTTTTAGAATGTCGATGGTCGGTGCTCATGTCAACACTTAATGCAAGCGTATATTCTACGAGCATGATGAGCAATCTTTGAGTTGATTATTTGTTGACATTCACGAGTCAATGCAAGAATATCTGGAACCTTACCGAGTTTGATGGGGCCCGATTATGCACTTTCCAGGGAACCTGATTTGGGTCCCTGTAAGGAAGAATAATCACTAGGGATTACCCAAGTTATTTTAAGAATTGGGCCTCAGCAATATGTGAGCCAGATAGTAAAAGATGGCTACCTTGAGGGCTCGGTTTTTGGTGGTTTGCCACAATCCACCTCTTCTCAAATCGCAGAAATCCCAGATTGCGAGCATCACAACTTCAAGGAATAAGTTAGCCACTGAGACGGTGTATAAAGCATCATTGCTGCCCACCGAGAAGTCTTCGATCCAAGCCAAACATCGACCAGAACGGCATCAAGACAGTTGGTCCAGATCAATCATTTCACCATCACCTCAGCCGTGCCACATCTATCTTATTTTCATCCTTAAAACCGCCCTCCAGGAAATCCAAATTCAGCTGGAATCATGTCTTCGGAGCCGCGACCTCAGCTACATAGAGGCCAACCATATCAACCAATCCCTGGCAATGGCACAAGATTGCAGCCGCATCCAGTCAACCAGGACACCCTCACGATTGAACAACGCCTCTACGGCGCAAAATCCGCAATCAGCGAATCTTTGAATATATTGTCTTCCAATCGCAATACTATCATGAGTTTAAACCGCGTTCGTGCGACTTATCAGCAACAGCTGGAAGATTGGTCCAAAGCATACACAGATCTGGAAACAGCGCACAAGAAGACTAGTATCGACCTCGAGAATATGAGTCGAAATCACAACTCCCTCAAGGCTCAGCTTGACGAGGCTAGTCGATGTTATGATCTGAGCGTCCAACAATATAAGAGAGAGCTCCAGGAAAATCTGGACAAGCTACGCAAGGAGAAGGAAGGATTGGTTCGGGAGCATCGAGACGCGTTGGCTGCGGCTGAAGATCATGCAACAATCGCCAAGAAGAGGGTCATTGAGCTTGAGGAGCAGCACTCTCATGAACGACAGAGTCTAGGAGGAAAGATTGTAGGGTTGGAGACGAAGGTAAAGTCGATCCGGAAGGATCGAGACGCGTTGGCTGGAGCATTGGAGGCAGCGGAGAAAAAGATCGCCGAACTCAAGCAGGAGAATGCAGATTTGATCCAGGACCAAGACGTATTGGCACCAACTGAGGAGACAGCGGAGAAAAGAATCTCTGGACTCGAGGAGGAGAATTCACACTTGATCCAGGAGCATCGTGACGAGTTCGCTGACGTTGAGGATCGAGGAATGGTTGTCGTGGAAAGGATTGCAGAACCTGAGAAGAAAAAGGTTAGTGTCATATAGGAACGCTAATTCCGGCTGCTAAAGGTTAGTTCTAGGAACTCGAAAATATGCGCCTGACGGCCGAGAGTGGAGCATCAGCTGCAGAATCTCTGGAGGCCTCTCCGGAAAGTATTCCGTCGTCAAATACTCGGAAAAGACCGAGATTTGGGAGCCAACAAGACGGAGACATGCAGCAGCAATGTAGAAAGGTAAGGGGGAGGAAAGCTGCAGAGGTAATTGAAGGAGATACGATTATTGTCCAAACGGAGTGAGCGGTGGAGGCAGTGGGAGGTGATTGTTAACTTTGACATGGAGACGGCGCTTTCTAATACGGTGTAATCGAATTTTAGTCAATCACATCTAGTTAGTATTAACAGGGTTGCCTCACCAGTGATATCAATTTGTTTCTGCCTTTACGTTTTCGAACGTTGGCCTGTCCTTGGCGATCTTCTCTTCTTGAGGGAGACAAATAGTCTCCTCTCGCCGTACGCGAGCATGTCTTCATTTGTAAAAGACGTAGCTGGAAGAAGTTGAACGTGGACGTCACAAATCCTACTTATCTTGCTGAAGATAATTATCTTGAGATATGGATCATGGGACGCTAAGGGTATGCATGATAATACTCTAAGATCGTAGTCAATTTCAAAAATTCTTCCAAAGCTCCTATCGTAAGATACTATCTCCTTAAAAACCGTATTCTCACAAGACCTTCTTAAGAGATCAAATGTGGAATGCACGTGGTTCCCATCGATCTTTGCCATGCAAGTCAAGTTCATATCCAGCTGCAGCCTGGTAGAAAAGTTCCCCACGTGCAACGAAAAACCATTCCTGTCCTCTTGATAACGTGAACGAGTAGATTAAACCCGGCTCTCGTCTATATAATGGTTGGGGGGGTTTGATCACTAACTCACTATGTACGTGTATTTACCAGGCAAGTTCGTCCAAAGTTAGAGAGATTCTCAGATTCGGAAAGCTCCATACCTTTGATAAGGCACTACGGACACTTCAAATTCACACCTCTTCATCTATTTCCTCTATTGTCTGGACTTTCCCAACGCTTCGGAATCGGACAGATGTATCCGATAATTCAATATCGTACTTTCCTAATTCCGGTGGCTGTCGTAGATAAACGCATCTGTCGGGATCGAGTAGAACTGCATCGAAACAGTTACCTATAGTTAGGCCGCTATCACTTTTATTAAACAGGCTAATGCGAGCCGCGACAAATTTCCTAGCTATGTCTTCAGCTTCAGTACGCGTGCAGTTTAATTTCATGGGGATTAGCTGGCCATCCGGCTGACGCAGTACGAAAGATACCCTATCTTCGGTATTGCTATATTGGTTCCGTGTAAACTCGCCCTCCTACTAGCTGTTAGCATGAGTCTAAAAGAGGGAATTATAATTACCATATGCTCTGAAGCGTTAATATCCTCATTCTGTCTTAACTTACGCCTTTTCCCGCGTATAGAAACGTCCGCGGGTGGTTCTTCCTCCTCGCGTGTTAGTCGCGTTCTTGCCCTGGACGGAGGTTCATTCGGCGTTGACATCTTACTCTCGGGAGTCTGGTGAAGCACCATCTGATTCTCCAGCGTCTCAGGTTGGACAATTATTCGACTCTCCGGAGTCTGAGCTCGTACTATGATTTGGTTCTCTTGCAACGGAGGACTTACCATCATCTGATTCTCTGAAGCTTGAGGTAGAATCATATCCCGAGAGAGTTGATTAATTCCTTCCGCTGGGTCGACTTGTGTGATGTCGGGTAGCACGGGAGTCTGCACATCGCTTGTGGTATCTTCAGACATCGCAGAAGTACTCGCAGAATCTTCGGAGGTGGTAGATTTTGGAGACGAACTTGTGCTCCAGTCAGAAGAAGTAGATGCATGATCATAATCTACCTGCATAACGTCTTCTAAATCTGGTGATGGCGGAGATCCTCCCTGCTGTTCAAACAGAGAATTCTTGGGGGGTCCCCCAAAGAATGCAAAGAAGACTGACCTGCGGACAAAAAATGAAGATACCCCGTCACCTTCCCCCACAGTCGGTTCATAAATGAATCGCAAGAACAAGTATTTCCGGGTGCGTGAGTGCGCGTTATCGAAAATACGACCGCATCGTCGCGAAACTGCCTCGCCAGGACCGTCAACAAAGAGAGTAGGTGGGTCACCTGGATCTGGCCTCTCGATTGCGGTGTCAAACATCTGTTTCATTCTAGTGAGGTGTCGCTGAACTAGACCCTCATCATAAGTGAAGTAATCAGCGTTTCGAGCCTCTAACAACGCTGCATATGCCACCTCAGCATCAGGATTCTTCTGTTTTAAAATCTTGATCTCTTTCGTAGCAAACCCTACAGCGTCCGCCAGAAGCCCGAGTCTATGCCAAAGTAGCGAACTAGGCCTCTGAGGTGCGGGAAGGGTTTGCTTTTCCTCCTTCTTTGGACATTCTCCCACTAGTCTGTCGAAATGTCGCATGGCATAGAGCCAAAGATGCAGGATTCCATACCATATTTGATCCTCCAGAGTTCCAGCGCAAGTAGTAAACTTCTGCTCCCCGGTCTGTACTTTGACCACGCCCTCTTCTTGATGAGTTCCGGCGAATGCACGCCGCAAGGCTTTACGGATCGTCCCTTTGAACTCCGATGGTAAAAGCTTCCTTATCACTCTCTGCAGTGGTCTAAGATACTTCACGTCCTCGAATAGAGTATGAATTGTACGGATTGGATCTTCGATGGTACTCAACCGCGTCCAGATCATATCCCGCTGGTTCTGGGCGCGGATCAGGGGGAAAAGCGTTTTTGTCTCCATTGGTTTTCGCAAGCGCTCAAGATCTCCTCGTAGCCGCCCCGGAGCTTTTAGTTCCACCAGTTTGACTGATTCGCGATCGGCTAGCTTCATAAGCTCATGGTCATCTCCGAATATGTAGGACCATACTTTTAAAATATGTTCCTCAAGGTAGTGTATAATTTCCTAAGAGAAGTCAGAGTGATGTCTACCATAAGCCCCTTGATCACGTACCTCATCGCATTTCAAGGCCATCATTTTATCTAAAACCCCAATATTCAGGCCATGCCAGATTCCAGGTATATCTGTAAGAGCATTGAATGCCGCGGGAAATCGTTTATGCTTATAGAAGCGGATCAAAAATTCGCTCTTCTTCTTGGTAAGACGAGCCCACCACTTCCTTTCCGCAAACTTGTCTTGCTCTGAACTGTACTGGTGAATCTTGCGATAAATTTCACCGTCAGAAAAGTTCGTTGAGTTCGCATACTCTTCTGCTAACTCTCTCTGCCAGTCAGAATCCGAGTCTGCAACGACACAAATTAGATACCTGCATCCAGTGGGAGTTCTAGAACTTACCAGCAATATAGAGATCCACAGTCCACCAGCGATCTGCTGGTTTCTGGAGAACGGTTTTTGCAGCCTCCACACGCTGTCGACCGTGGAGGCACGAAAGGCGGAAGCCTGGGGGGGATTTTAAGTGCGGCGGTGTCTCCCTAGGAATTTCTAGCAAGCTGGCAGGATCGAGTTCCGATAGCTCAAGAATACTCAAGAAATCAGACGACTCAATAATAACGGGTACATGATTTCGAGGCTCGAGACGATGGCATCCTTCTTTCTTAAACTTCTCTCTTAGTGACTCGATGATCTTCTCATTTTTTTCTCGGACAAGGCGGGAAGAAAATTCTAGTGTCTCGAGATCAACACGGGCCGTTCCACGATAATTCGAGTTCCTACCATTGATAATTGTCCTCTCCCAAGTATCAACTTTGCTTTGTCTCATTTTTTCTTGGTGGAAGGCGCAACATCAACATACCGTTTCATTTCTTAACCGCGGCCAGCGTGGAGCCAATTTTCGCTCCAATATCAGCGCCAGCGTCTGTCGAGCGCCAGCGCAATCGATGCGCCAGCGTGAGGGAGCCAATTTTCGCTCCAATATCAACGCCAGCGTCTGTCGAGCGCCAGCGCAATCGATGCGCCAGCGTGAGGGAGCCAATTTTCGCTCCAATATCAACGCCAGCGTCTGTCGAGCGCCAGCGCAATCGATGCGCCAGCGTGAGGGAGCCAATTTTCGCTCCAATATCAACGCCAGCGTCTGTCGAGCGCCAGCGCAATCGATGCGCCAGCGTGACGGTGCTAGTAGCCCAACAGGCGCATCTGATAAGCCATTGGAGAGTATTTGGTATAGAACGGGGTTTGGAATTTTACTCCTTTTTGACGCAAACGCCTACCTCATCGGGGATTACTGCGAGAAGTTTATAGTGAACCTTCATATTTGGACTTGAGTATCTCTTAGATCATGGAACCACATATCTCAAAGCCTCCGTTGTCTCACCCTTCGCCTTTTGAACGTTCGGCTCGACGTCTCTAATATTTTCCTGACTATTACCTCCTGAAAATGCTTTTAACGTGTTCTCCTCTCTTGCAAGCTTCTTTAAGAAACACTCCTTCAGCTCCAGTTCCTCCTCAGCCTTCTCTACTTCTTTGGAAAATTGACTTTCCGCTGATTTGCCTTGTCTTCGACGGTCTCGAAGTCCGCGCTTTGCTTCCCAATCTTTGCTTGCTAGGAGGATCCTCTCCTCGTTCTCCTTTGTTGTGAAGCGGCGTCGACGTGATTCGGGACAAGTCATCCGTAATGTGTTAGGGGGTACTTGAATACTCGGCGCCATTGTTAGAAACTTTTGAAAGATTCAATGTATAAATTTTAATTGGTAAAGAGGATGTTTTAGAGAATCTGGACCAGGTTCACAAGTCGTCTAAAATAAGAACTAGATCTAGACGCTTCCAGGCTCTTACACGAGGACCTACATCTGCCCCCTGGTCTCTGCCCCTGGTCCCTGCCCCCTGTCTTTGCCCCCTGTCTTTCTCCTCTGCCACGTTCTCTGTCAGCAAGCCATTCCCGCCCGTTTCTACTTCCGACCTACCGTGTAATTTGCAGTAAGATACTACCTTTGCGAACGAACACTTCATATTGTAAAAAGAATTATTCCTTCTTATATAAAGCTAGCTATAAAAGAAAGCTTCAACCGAAGCTAATTTAGTGATAAAAACGTTATTGCTTAATCGCGCCTTAAACTTGATCTTTGAAGTGACCTTACTCAAAAGTAGTATCTTACTGTGCAATTAGTATGCTATTTGCGGCAGCCACTGGCCAATATGCATCACGTGAAAGGCAGAATGACTACAAGAAGAGAAGGGGGGGTAGGGGAGAGAGGAGGAGGGGTATATACAGGTAACGCAACCCGTGACTTATTTTGGTCATGTGATAAGCTGGCCAGGCACTGGTCCAGCGCAATAACAAACGACAGCGGGCGAATAAACCTTAGCAGTGAGCTTGCTAAAGAAACATCTGGAGCCTTGCACATGAAGCGCAGTCACAGAAGGCGGCACAAGCTTGACTAAACTAAATGATTTGATCTAACTAAATCACCAATTCATTGTGTCTATCCTAAGAGAAAGCAAAAGGTATGCACTGACTTGCATTGGACCCACTGAAGAGTCCCGGGTGGTCGTCGAGCACACAAACACAAGCAATGCTTAAGCGATACATCCTGAAAGCAATACATCCTCACACCCCGGTCAGACAGATCGTGTAGCAGCTACTGCTGGTAACATTCGACTAGGTTTCTTAGTATGACAATCTAAGGCGTTTGCGCGATGAAACGAGGTTTACCTCAACTGACTGTGGTCGTGGAGTCCGGCCTTGCCAATGTGGGCGTGGCGCCTCGGAGAAAACCTCAAGTAGTTCCACGTGGTGCACTTCTTGGTCAAATCGAGCGAACGTTGATAAAGGCATCAAGTCACGCCGAGTATTCAGGAGGTGCTGAATGTCAGGAAGAATACTTTCCAGGAAAGGTTCCATATCCACTAAAGGGAGGTTCTTGACCATGTGCCTCACCACTCTATCTAGAGCCTTACCAAGTCTAGGTAGTTCAGGAAAAGCATTAGTAACGTAGCATACGAGCGCGATGACCTCATTATCCGACAGCTCTATGTTGTTGCTATTAAACTGTTAGCTGGCGATTACCGGTTTGGAAACGAAGCTACTCACATACGTCCCATTGCCTCTTGACTCGCGAGGAGGAGGAAGCCGAGCCCAAAATAGCCTGACAATCTTGTAAGCCGCTTACCAAGGCGGTTTTGCCTATGCAAGAGTTGTTTTCGTCTCTCCTTCTTTTCGACGAGACCCCAATCGTTAGGATATAGACGCTGTAGAAGGAACTCTATCGCGTAAGTAGCAGCTCCAACTCCGGGCTGTTTCTGTATACCGGACTTCTCAATTTCGTCAATCACCCTTAAGTAGTACTGATACTGGAGAATTCGGTGGAGTAGCATACGTAGATCTATATGCGTTCGCCCCTCAAGGACACTAATACTATGCGATATCTTCACAAAATGGTCCGCAATCGAGTCTTCGCTCGACGGTGCCCGGAAGTCTGATGGATCCCACATCCCTGTCCAGAGAATGATTTGATCTCTCAAGAACGAGACGGCATCATCGCGAACTAATAAATCTCCAGTTCTTATAACTTCAGATAATGTGGTCTGACTCATGGCTGAGCTAAACATTGGTGTCATAATGCTGAGAGCTTGGAGGTACTTCATCGAAGGACCAGCTAGCGTGTTGTTCTGTTGGTCCGCAGCGTTAGAGACGTGTTGGGGGTCCGACTCTGCACTATCTTCCCGAGGAGTCGAAGACAATGGCGTTGGGGAGTCAACGAGGCAGCTACCACTAGTGCGGCGCTGCACAGATATCGATGATATTGAATTATCGGAGGAAGCGGTCGCAAAGGAGGGACTCTGAGGCGCGGAAGAACTTGGCGTCGTTCGGGAACTAGAAGCTCGTTCACTGGCGAGCGGGGATGTTGGCTGCGACGTCGGGGAGAGCACACTTACCGCAGGGGAGGCAGAGTTGGGCAGCGCGGTAGCGGGAGAAGGTGAGTCAGTACGGGTCGCAGATATTGACGAAAGCAGGGGCGGGAAAGCGTAGCGTTTTCCCCTACGACCGTCTGCCATAGACTCCAAATTCAAACATAGAGGCGTATCATTACTCGTACGCGAATATTGTACCAGCTGAGACGGTGCCGATATATTTGACGGATGAGCATGGGCTTTGGTATTGTACGACATAGCAGAGGAAATGTGCTGACCTTCAGTCTGGTTAAACAAATTCGAGGCTTGGTCTGGGTCGAGGTGAGAAGGTGTCAGCTGGAGCGCAGAGAACGCGAAATTCGCGGAAGGAAGTTTGAATACTTATCTTGAGTATCTTATAGCATTGAGTCTTTTTGCAGAGTAATCCTATATCTTTTGCATTAAGCGTGGCAAGCGTGCTAAAAGTATCCAAAGCTTTGCCAAGAGAAGTATTAAACTATAATCTGATCAGCTTGGGACGAGTCATAAGGGCTTGCTATACTTTTCACCTCCGGATCGTTCATGAGAGCTTGAGCCCGATCTCCATTTGTTTCTATAGAAGGCACCAGAATGGAGGTTAGCATGGAAGGATGAATTGAGATAGGGCGTGGGTGATACCATTAACTGTACTAGGAAATACGTGGCTGTGATTTCCGCCATGGGAAGTTGACATGGGTGGATTTTAATCCTGTGGAATTCTTAAAGAGGATGTAGGATTTGGGCTATTAGTTTTTGAGAAGTTTGTTTCCAGAGAACTGAGGATAAATAGGAGGAATGTATTGATTAAACGCTAGCAGGCGTTTAATGATTGCTCCAATCGAGAAACCCCTGTCTAGTCTGGCAGAAAGAACAATGGCCACATCTAAGGATAGAATATAATGCAGTTGAGAATCGCAGATTGGGGAACAAAGTTGGATTTGAAGTGACTGAAGGCTCCCGTCCTATTTTTAGAACCAAGGGGGCTAAATCTGGCTGCGTGCCCTTTGTGTTCTAAGGGAGACGATTCAGGGCCTAGCGAAAGTCTCGACTCGGACTTTGAAAGTTTAACAATTGCATATCATGGTTGTTGAGGTTACCCAACAGCTCAGGACTGACATCCCAAAATATTGGCCATGTTCGATGATTTGGCATTGCAATGACTACAGGTGCAGGATACGATGACCTGACTACTAACCTTATGTATATCTGGCACTGAAGATGGCGACTGGGGTCTCAATGAGGCACCAGTCGATGTGAGAATTTTTCTCTCTACTCACATCTCACGCCACCAGCCCAACGTCAACCACCGCCCACGTCAGCATATGTAAGAACAAGCTACTTCCCAGCTTCCAGGTGGCCACTCTCGTATTCCATCTGTCTTACGCAACCCCACGAAGCATATCTATCCGCTGGACGTCATTCTCACGATAGGATGCTTCTAACATGTCGAGCATTGTGCCAGTCGCGGAACAGCCATCTCGTCTTTTTATCGAAGGATTCTGGTCCATCCTCGAAGGAAATCACTTCATCTTCATATAGATTACGTTTCACCACAAAAGGCACTTCTACCCTGTTTTCTGCCATTATACTTGACGCTGGTCTCCTTTTTGTGATTATTATCACCGCTCTCGTGTGCCCACCTCTTTTCATTTTCGTGATTGGGACCACTGAAATCTACAAGCTCGTCTTTGGCACGAGGAAGCCAGGAGTTAAGCCTGAGGCAGCTTTACCAATTCGCCCACAAGGCTGCCTGTGAGTTTGCCTTGGCCACGGATGGTACGATATTACAGGGAATGGACAGCCTCAATCCACTACCAAGACCTCGAAAGCCAAGTTCTACAATTGAACTCTACAAACAGCCACCTAAACGGGCAGACATCAAGGGTGCAGCAGATGTACCATGAGGAGGGAGTTATGAGCCATCTCCTAGAACAAATGAGTTGAGGAGAGTGGCTAGGATGGAGACACCACCAGCAACATACGTCCCGACGAAAGTCAAGGTGACGCGAAGACTCTTCTGCTGCTCTTTTGAGTAAGATACTTGATCTGAAGGACACACATGCCGTACATGCCAACAAGTGAGATGCCCAGTATGCTTTTATAAGGCTGGTTCAAGGATAGAAAACGCATTTTAAGAGTCTCTTCTTCAAAAACAATGATCCTAGCTCCGTGAGTTTGACAGTATGAGACCTTACCTGGATGGCAAAAGAGTAGCTTCCATCTATGGAGAAGGATTATCATTTCTTCCCCAATCTCCATGACTTGAACTGGACGCAAGCCGGGTGCTGTTGCACTTGCCAGAGACACACGATGTACGGAAGTACGGTACCTTCCGCAGCAAATTTTAATTCGGTTGCACAGTTATAACTTACACATGATGAACTCACATTGCAGCTTACCTTGCATTTGCACACGCGTCATATCTAAAATTACTCCGTATTCGAGGCAGTGCAAATCCTTTTAATGCAACCAAACCTTTTAACTTTACTCATTTAAAATTAAGATCCTCTTTGGCCTCCAGACCAGAGTTCGTTGTTGACTCTCATCCAGCCTATTAGAACCTGGCTCTGGTTGGGGTTGGTTGGGGCTAAAATTAGTCGCGGACCACCCTCACGTCCCGCTGTAGCAGGCGCTAGAGGAGGTTCAAATAGGCTCCATTTTTTTGTAGTTCGCCATCACCCTCGCCGTCTCTCCTTCACAAAATCGACTACTCCACTGAAGTTATTCCAACACCAAGTTCTATACAGACATCAGCAATCAATATGTCAAAGACGATTCAATTTTTCGCTACCTTTTCCACGATTACGTCTAGATTAGACTCCTTCCGACGCCGGCCTTACGAATATTTCCCTCCCAAGCAGCTAGCAATAAATGGATTTTATAATAGTCCAGGCAGCAAACCCAACGAGATCACCTGTTTTCTTGCAGGTCGCAGGGGTATTTTGTAGGTAATCAGGTAATCAGGTAATCACGGATGAAGAACTGCAGCGCTAACACTATAATGGCTGTCTTTGGGCAGATATGCGTTGGGAAATCATGACATACTCAAGCTCAGATATTGCGAGACCAACGAACTACAGCTAGTGACTTATCGAGCCCGATTTCCGCAGATACCTGCATGTCAGATCCGAGAACACCCCTCCTCCATGCCAATATCCCCAAAGCACATCACAAAAGCTGATTTCCGACCAAGATACATCCGTCGCGACAGCGGCACACTTTGTTACGGAGTTTATCTGGACTTCCTACGCATTCCAGACTTCTGTTGAGCGTGGAAGACGGACAAATCAGCGCTCAGTTTCGTTGCGATTACTGTGTCAACGATACAGCCAAGTTAGATGAGCCACAATTGAAGAAAAGAAAGGTCACTCATATAGGACCTGGCAGGTAGGTCGGCTTTTCTCAAACCCCAGAATCTTGAGTTACATATCGAAGGTTATGACGTTAGAAGGAAGATATTGTTGTTACTGGTGAACCTAAAGGTGTTTGACCAGTTGCACCAGGTGTTGTAATGGCGGCTAGAATTACGATTAATGGCAGGGAATTGCCATAGTCTAAGATTGTGGTTAAAGTTAAGGAGTCGATAAGTGCATACGAGTTTGCCGATACATAGAAATTGGGCTGATAGAATTGTACATTTGGATGCTCAATAGCGAATGTAGAAGAGTGGAAGAATATATCATATCAGTCACAGATGAGATGTCGGCCAAATTGTGAGGTAAGTTAATAGGATGCTATAATCGTAGATAACAAGGATTGTGCTCTCGAAGGAGGTGCGTGGAATTTTGAGATTTATTGAATGGGATGAGAAGAGGGATTTATTTGAAGGTGACGGGTTCTGATATCCCAGTGCTTGGCCGTCGTTCAACTCATACAACGTCCGATGATCCACCTTGATGTGTTTTGTCGTAATGCCGATGCCATCTAACCTAACGTCCCTCCCTACGTGCCGAGAAACCCTGCGTGCCGAGAAAAGACATGGGTACTTTGACTTTGAGCATCTTAAACTCCACACCAACTTATGGATTTATAAATATAAAAGATCAAAAACATTATATAGCTACCTCATAACAATTTGACCCCTTCCGAAGAAAATTCTGATTCCACATCGTCGCCCTTTCGCCTGATTTATCCGATGGGCTGCTGCCAGAATTACACTGGTCCGAGCGCCAGGACGCCTCGGCTAATTCTGACCAATGAGAGAGCCGCATTTCAGAGGAAGGATGCAGATATTTATCAAGATCTATGAAATTCTACAAAACAAGGCCTAACCTTGCAAAGATGTATACCGCACTGTTTACAGCCATATGAGCTGAGTTTGCCTGTAGAAGGACGTGCCCTGTTTGCTGCAATTTCTCCTAATGCAACTCTTTTCTGAGGCCGGTCCTCAAACCTCCCTCCTTTGCATGCGACACACCACCCTCTCTTTGCCATCTTGACGTGTTGGTGAGTATGAGGAGGCCTAGAATCGGCCTCAACGCTGACTATAGAGACTCGTTTCTTTGGACTACGATATGAGGTCTCTTTTGCCTTATTAATTAGCCCTTCTACTAGTATCCGTCGAAACTCTTGCTGACTCCGGAAGCTCAAATTGCGTGGTTCCTCCACTTCTGCACGCTCAGCAAGTAGGTAGGAATTCACAAGGATAAGTCGGAATATCCAATGCTCGATTGCTTGATGCCCACCCCTCCGAATTGTACGTAAACCAGCCCCCTGGGCAATCAATTGGTCTCCTTGGTCAACACCTCCCATATTGTAGTTGTACATATCAGCGACAATAGGTATAGGCAACGTTTTGACAGCTTCGCCTTCAGCAAAGGGAGCTCTTGACGTCTTTGCCTTGGAGCTAGTCTCTTTTGGGCGCTTTCTTTTCCGGTCCACAGTCTCCTCACCTGACAAGACCGATGTCATAAACAAGACAAAAGCTTGATCCTTCCACCCAATTTGGAGTATTTTGCCGTCTTTTGTAGGGAAGGCATAGAGCTTTCCCCACGGGATGACATCGCTCTTGTCTGACTTCTTGAGATCAAGGAGTTCTTGGATAATTCCGGAGTTGGTTCTACATGTCCCCGTGACACCAAAACCTTGGTTTCTTGCGTAGGCTACGAATCTGGTTGATACGAAGAGGTTATCAAGAAATACGTGATAACCGTAGCCAGTCAGAGGCTGCGGGAGCCTCTGAAGTAACTTGAGGCATACAGCTTGCGTCTTGTTGCCGTTGTTTCCTGCTTTCTTAGTACCTCCAAGAGCCACTGGTGTAGAGGTATCCACAGGCCCATTTCCTTGCCCTGGGATATGCCAATTCCAGCAAAGGATGAAGCCCAGACAGGCAATTGCCCATACTTTAAAGCCAGTGGGTGTTGGTTTATTTGGTACTGTAGTAGCCTCTTTTGCGTGGCCCTCAAACCGGATGATACACTCGTCGACGGCAACATCTCGTCCCGGGATATACACGGAAAGATTCACATCCTGGACGTGATTAGAGAGCTTATTTACCTATTAAATGTAAGTAAAATCAATGCCCGGCATTGTATACCCTAAGACTCACTCTCTGGTACGGCCCAGACGCCTCTTCCCCCGCCAATCTTACACGTATATGGAGCTCTTGGAATCGATCCCTTGACATATGCTTAGTAATATCATGATGGGCTAGATATTCCTTATTCGACCAATAGTCAGATATCTCATATTGAATATTGTAGGTCATGTAAATCCGTATGGCAAAGTAGACGTAGAGCTCGCCGGCGCACGTGGGGTACCAAAGAAGTGAGCGTGCGTATGGATTAGAGTGGTCTTCCGGATCCCGGACATGTTGATTCGTCTTCTGGACTATCCAATCCATGATTTCCGGGGTATAATACATAGTAAAAAGGGAGAGTGGATCGTCTGGATCGACCCCCTCTGGGATCCGGATCTCAGGGGGGTAATCAGGCAAATGCATAGGGTAAAACTTATCCCCGTGACTTTTTAGAGGCGGCGCATCCGATCTACGGGTACCTGGATCCGTAGGATCAGCTATTGTATCCTCTGGCATTATGGTGATGATAAAACTGACGATTTTAGGTGGGAAATGGTGGGTTATTTACATATCAACAATGCCCTGGGCTTTTGGTGTTCCTTCGGAATAACTGTTGTTCCGCCCCGGGGCAGGTGTAATCCTGGCAGCAGCCCGTCGGATAAGAAGCTTCCTTTTAGGCTGCAGAACGAGCCTTCTGCCACAGCTATACTAGCGAGTTCTTATTATCCCTTGCACATCATAAAAGTTCTTATCCGAGCTCTAGATCTATTATTTTTGGTCCGAGACCCTTTTAAGCTTCGTGGCTGTTGTGGCGTGCAAATAATTGCAGGGCCGCCACGCGGCTCGGTACCTCCAATCGACGAAACTGACGATTCTCGGCTAGTAGGGGCTGACCCCGCACCTCCCGCAAAGCTTTGGTAATTTTGCCGGGTAGTTTCGCCATGGCCTGCTCAATAAAAGCCGGCCTGAGACTTAAGGCTGGAATTTGACAAGAGTTGGATGATCGAAGGTGGACTGTGTCCTGAATTTCTTTTGTACTCGCTCGATTCCCAGACTTTTCTAGGTTCCGTCTTAGCAACAAGAATCTATTATGCTCATGACTTCCAGCATTCCTGCCGTGAGCCTGAGGGACTGGCCTGGTCTTGCGCGCTTCTACTCGTGTACGACGATGCTGTTACCACGAGGCTGCCGCCAAGCTGAGTGCGCCAGCCGCAACCTGAGCTGAAGTCTTCCACCTTTGCATCTGTGTCAACTCGACGGCTCAAGTACCACCGGAACTCTTCCTCCTGCGATCCTCGACTCGTCGACTCGAAGCTAGTTGAAAAATGCGTCTGCTGCAGTGCGACACAGATGGCGCCTTCAGCCTGACCCAATTCGCTGAGAACGACATACCGAAATATGCAATACTTTCACACAGATGGGGAGCGGAGGAGGTCACATATAACGATCTATTAGACGGCACGGGCAAGAGCAAGGCCGGCTATGGAAAGATACAGTTCTGCGGAAAACAGGCGAGGCGTGACGGCTTGCAATACTTTTGGGTGGACACCTGCTGTATCGATAAATCTAATGCCGTGGAGTATCAACACGCGATCAACTCGATGTTTCGCTGGTATCGGGATGCGACTAAGTGCTACGTTTACCTGCTAGACGTTTCGCGCCCTCGTTCCGTTTTGGCCAACAATGCCACCGAATCTTGGGAATCGACATTTCGAAAAAGCGAATAGTTCAGACGAGGCTGGACTCTACAAGAGCTTATTGCACCGGCATCAGTTAACTTCTTCTGCAAAGATCGGGAGCTATTAGGCAATAAGGTCTCCTTAGAACGGCACATCTGCGAAGTGACAGGCATTCCAGCCAGAGCCCTTCGAGGAAGCCGTTTGTCTGACTTTACGGTTGCTGAGCGATTCTCGTGGACGGAATGTCGTGAGACGACCTATTAAGAAGACAAGGCATATTCACTACTAGGGATTTTTGACGTTTACATGCCACTCATCTACGGTGAGGGGAAGGACAGGGCGTTGGCGCGACTTCGAGAGGAGATTGATAAGGCTTCCAAAGGTACGTCTTTCTCTTCTGTCATAGAAATAGGAAGCTGCTGACTGGATCAGGACATAAGCGCGAGGACTTCTCAGTCACCTTCAGCCTTTCTGATATCTCCGATGTCGAACACTTCGTGGCAAGGAAGACAGAGCTCATAGAGATACATCAGGCACTTAGTGGTGATGGCTCCCGCCGAGTAGTAGTTCTTCGCGGTCTCGGCGGAATCGGCAAGACGCAGCTTAGTATTGCATATGCGAAGCGGCATAAGGATAATTACTCGGCAATATTCTGGTTGAATATCAAAGACGAGGATTCTCTGAAGCAGAGCTTTGCTAAGCTAGCCAAGCAGATATCAAGAGAACACCTATCAGCCATCCGCGTTAGCAACCTAGAGACGAAACAAAACCTTGATGAAGTAGTTGAGTCTGTTAAGTCGTGGCTGAGTCTGCCTAATAACACGAGATGGCTAATGATCTACGACAACTACGACAACCCTAAACTACCTGGTAAGTCGGATCCCACGGTAGTGGATATCAGAAAGTTCCTTCCCGAGTCATATTAAGGGTCAATCATCATCACGACGCGGTCATCAGAGGTCAGAATTAGTCGATCTATCCAGATTCAGAAGCTCGGTAATATGCATGATAGCCTGGAGATTTTGTTGAACATGTCGAGACGAGAGTGGCTAGTAATGGGTAAGGATATTCTGGATTTAATGTCACTTCTCTAACCTTAACTCTAGATCCTGATGCTATGGAGCTTGCAAAGGAATTAGATGGACTTCCACTTGCGCTAGCTACTGCTGGAGCATACCTTGATCAAATAACACGGAGTTTCTCAGACTATCTTCGTTTGTATAAGGAGTCCTGGGCGAGGCTAAAGGAGACAAGTCCTGGGCTGGGCGCGTACGAAGACCGCACGCTTTATTCGACATGGCAAATCTCATTTGACAATATCAAACAGCGGAGTCCCCTCTCGGCAGATCTACTTCGCCTCTGGGCGTATTTTGACAACTAAGACCTGTGGTTTGAGCTTCTTCGACATAGCGACTCTAAGGACCCGGAATGGCTACGAGAGCTCACTAAAGATGAGTTGAGCTTCGATAATGTGATGCGAGTGCTGAGTAACCATGGACTAGTGGAAGTAGCCACTTCTTCACAACAATGGAGCGAGTCCAGAGGGTATAGCATTCATGGATGTGTACACTCCTGGACTATTCATGCTTTGAACCAAGAGTGGGATTACGATCTGGCTAGGACAGCTGTGAAGTTTGTGAGAGCACATGTCCCTGGCGAGAAGGATATTCAACTATGGCTAATGGAACGTCGACTTCTCCAACATGCAGCAAGATGCTTATATATGCTTTCGAAGGGCTTAGTAAAAGACGATAAGTTAGCAGATTATTATCACAACCTGGGCATCCTCTACGCCAACTAAGGCAAGCAAGTCGAGGCCGAGCAGATGTACCAGCGGGCGCTGCAAGGCTACGAGAAGGCATGGGGTCCAGAGCACACGTCGATACTCAACACGGCCAACAACCTAGGTCTCCTCTACAAAAACCAAGGTAAGCTGGTCGAGGCTGAACTGATGTACCAGTGGGCGCTATAAGGCTACGAGAAGGCATGGGGCCCGGAGCACACATCGACGCTCGCCACGGTTAATAACTTGGGTCTCCTCTACGCCGACTAAGGCAAGTTGGTCGAGGCCGAGCATATGTACCAGCGGGCGCTGCAAGGCAAGGAGAAGGCATGGGGTCCAGACCACACGTCGACGCTCGACACGGTCAACAACCTGGGGAATCTCTGCGCCGACCAAGGCAGGCTGGTCGAGGCCGAGCAGATGTACCAGCGGGCGCTACAAGGCTACGAGAAGGCATGGGGTCCAGACCACGCGTCGACGCTCAACACGGTCAACAACCTAGGTCTCCTCTACAACAACTAAGGCAAGCTAGTCGAGGCCGAGCTGATGTACCAGCGGGCCCTGCAAGGCTACGAGAAGGCATGGGGTCCAGACCACACATCGACGCTCAACACGGTCAACAACCTAGGGAACCTCTACGTCAACCAAGGCAAGCTGGTCGAGGCCGAGCAGATGTACCAGCGGGCCCTGCAAGGCTACGAGAAGGCACTTGGTGCAGACAATGCTGCAACTTATATCCCAGCCCTAAACACAATCTGGAATCTCGGCTCTCTCCTAGAAGATAAAGATGATTTTGCAAAGGCTAGGATCATGTATTCAAAGGCTTCAGTTGGGTTTGACGAAGTAGTTGGGCCTGACCATCCAAATTCTCGAGGCTTGCGGGACAGACTTCGTATTTTAGATGAAAGGATGGACAACACGGCCCTACCAGAGGAAGAGCCACATGAACAATCTGCAGAGGGGCCGTCGCATCTAGGAACTTCCCAAGAGTCAAAGCGCAACAGGCTACTAAAAAAAATCAAATTTAGGTTCAGGTAAGTTAAGTCTTTAATCATGTATCTGGTAGTTTAATGTATATATATATTTTTTCATAACCTTGATAAGTTAATGATCTTGCAAACAAGTGTCTTAGATAGCATATCTCGCCTGGATATTCATGCCCCCAAACCCTCCTTGTTCCTATTGTGACATTATTCTGTTGTAGAAGGACTCCGCAGGTTCGATTTTTATCTTCCTATTTGTTCCGCTTTCTACTCTGGGCAGATCGTGACGTTCTGTCCGTGTGTGTGTCTGCGTCTGTATCCATAAATGCGCGCTGTACACCTCCATCTCAAGGAGATGCAGCTAGGAATTGGACTCGCAGAGCTTGTTGCTTCTGGCATTTGTGGCAGTTATCCTCTGCAAACAGTGCCCGCTGATGGGCGCTATAAAGGTTTGCGAAATGCGTGTCGATATCGCTGCTTCTAAAGTAATTTGGTCGAAGAGAGTGGTTAGGTTAATAAGGAGGTAAGTTAGTAACGTCAACAACGTTCGCGGCGTTGCGTGCCTCTGTTATCAGCATCTGGGTCAGTGTACTTGATGAAGCTATGACAGTTGAGTTTAGGGTTCTGCAAACATAGTACATTGAGATCTTACTAGGAAGAGCTGTGCGAACAATGCTGTTGACCCAGAATTATTACTGACAGTGAAGGCCTTACGTCAAGAGCCACAAGCTTGCCTGTTGACTATATAAGCGGAATTATAAAAGCTTTGCGGGAAATGCGGGGTCCGTCTCTTCTAGCCGAGAATCGTTAGTTCCGTTGATCAAAAGTACCGAACCTCGTGGCGGCCATGCAATTGTTTGCGCACTACAGCAGCCACAACGCTTATGAAGGTCTTAAACAAAAAAAGATAAAGACCTAAAGGTTAGATAAGAATTTTTAAGACATGTAAAGGATAATAAGAGCTCCTTAGTAAAGCTGTGGCAGAGGACTCGTACGAAAGCCTAAAGAGAGGCTTCTCATAAATCAGGCGAAAGGGCGACGATGTAAATACAAAATTTTCTTTGGAAGGGGTTAAATTGTTAGTC
Organism: Cadophora sp. MPI-SDFR-AT-0126; assembly: GCA_020747065.1. Taxonomy (NCBI): domain Eukaryota; kingdom Fungi; phylum Ascomycota; class Leotiomycetes; order Helotiales; family Ploettnerulaceae; genus Cadophora; species Cadophora sp. MPI-SDFR-AT-0126. The sequence continues at coordinate 3,399,358 of JAGMVK010000002.1, read as the reverse complement.
AATAGTTATATAATAGAATTAATCTTCTATTTTTATAAATGCATAAGCTGGTGTAGATTTTGAAATGCTTAAAGTCAAAGTACCTATTGCTTTTCTCGGCACGCAGGGGATTTCAGTTGTTTTGAAGTAGCATGCTTAGATTGAAAGGAGCTAGGCTACCTCCACAGGTATATATACCTGTGGGCACGTGACTATGACTAAGAGACCTGGGTTGCGTATCCAACAGTTTCTCGGCACGCAGGGAGGGACGTTAGGTGTCGTTGTTGTTTACTTAATTAACTTATCTCTAGCGAGGTCACTTTTGGCTGCGCACCCCGCACCAGATGAACCTGGAGTATCCACTATTTTCCTCCGTCACTCCTCTCCTCCCCTTCTTTCCTGTCATCCATTTTTATCAGCAAACATGCCGCCATAATTGAATGCCGCACAGAATATTTTAATCACCGCCTCGCCGAAAGGCGAGTTTGATACCAACCAAACAGCCACAGAGGCCTCATGCAGCGTGCGCGCGGTCCAGGAAAAGCCGTTTGAAGAGACAGCTGTCCGAAATGCCCAACCTCCATAGTGCCTGAAACAAAGGAAGATGGAAACCTCTTCTTCTTGCATTTCCACTTACTCTCAAAGTCCGGCCTCCCCACATTACATTATCATCAGGAACAACAGCGAATGGCGCCCGCTTCTCGCCTCCGAGTTCTTCTCTCGTTCGATGAGATGCCGGAATGGTTCCGACGTGAATCCAACCAGTGGATCCTCCGTGGATATCGGCCTATCTCAGGCTCGGCTTACGCTTCGTTCTGCAGTTGGTTGTATATCCACAACGAGTCGGTCAACATCTATTCCCACCTTATTCCGGCTGTTTTCTTCCTGTTCGGCGAATGTTACATCCAGCAGTACCTTACTAACCGATACTCCGGGGTTACTAGCGCCGATTTAATTACTTTTTCTATCTTTATGTTGGCTGCCACCACGTGCCTATCGCTGTCGGTAACATACCATACCTTAGCGAACCACTCCCAATACGTAGAACATTTCTGCCTGCGACTAGATATACTAGGTGTAGTTATCTTTATACTAGGCGACCTTATCTTAGGAATATATATAGTTTTCTGGTGTGAACCTTTGCCACGCAATATCTACTGGTCTATCGTTAGTTAATCTCCATGTACACAGTTTTATTTTTCCTCATTTCAGACCTAGTACTTGAGTCTAATACTCTTCTTCCTTGGCTGATAGATTGGAGTTTTCGGGACGTTGACTATCTTTATTACAATGCATCCCAAGTTCCAGGGGACAAAGTATCGCTCTTTCCGAGCATTAGTGCTCGTGGCGACTGCCTTGTCCGGTTTTACACCCTTAATCCATGGACTTAGTGTGTTCGACATATCGCAGATGATGAGAAAAGCTTTTCCCTATACTCTAGCAAAAGCAGGCTGTCTTCTATCTGGGACTTCGTTTTATATAGTAAGTTTCTTAGTTTCGTACATAAGAGAGAAATTGACTCTAAAACATGTGGCTCTAAGATCAGGTTTCCCGAAAGTCGATATCCTGGTAGATTTGACTTATGGGGCTCCCATTCGATCTTTCATATCCTAGTGGTATGCGCCGCTGTGGTCCAGTTGATAGGGTATCTGGATGCCTTCTGCTATGCTCACGCAAATCTTACTTGCTAGTTTCTTTAAGTTATATACATATGCCAATTATGGGCTTCTGATTACTGGGACGGGGTTCCAAATTCTGACTCTACAAAAACGATTCTTAAATTATATGAGTTACAGTACGACTATAGAGGAGCTTAAGGCTCTATCTATACAAGATTTCCTGGGCTAATAGGACCTTCTAAGGGGTATTATAGAGCCATCATAAAGCCACCTTAATTTAATTACGTGACGCTACCTCCAGGTACAGTAAAAGGTGAAATGGTTGTCATTGTTTACTTGATTATTTCCATATTATTTTTAGCGAGCACTTGTGGCTGTGCACCCCTGCTCCAAATTATGCGAAGACGTGGACCTGCTGAAAATAGCCGAGTCACTTACGTCAGTGCAGTACTTACTGTACAACCGGCCATATATTGCTTATCAGGGAGTTTGAGAGCCCTTCGAGCCACCAAGCCGGAAGGGGTAGTAACTTACTGAAGCAGTTTCAGAATTCAGGTCCATTTCTAGCCCTCCTATACAGCTGCTCGACGTCCAGACCAGGCTCCACTTCTGAACCTCTCAATCCAGATATGAAAGTTGGGTCACAAGTACAGATACTGTACTGTACATTAAAAGGCCATTCTTACTCCTTACATTATTAAGTCTCAAAGATCCCAGGCCGTTAAATAATTCATTAATTATTCATGCCAAGCCCTCACTTGATCGTCCCTGATCCAGAATACATCAAGGCAACCTTTGACACTCAGCCTCCAGCGAATCAAGGCATCCTACACTTTCTATATATGACTGAGCCATGCCGCTGGTCTCACAAGCTCTTGCTTTCAACCAAACTTTCAGCAATCTCGATGTAGTAACGAGCGCACGAGCTAAGCTAGATCAAGCAGTAACGGCATACCACAAACCAGAACTAACGAAAAGTGCCAAACTATTCCTTGAGAGTTGGCGTATCTTACGAAACGAATATGAAAGTGGTCTTTATAAGAGACTTGACTATTCTTTACCGGTAAAGGAACAAATGCGGCAAGAACGGTCTGTGGCACGGGAAACTAAAGCAAGAATGCTTTTGAGTCTCGTTGCTCTTCACGATCTAGCTCGGGCTTGTTCTCGTATTAACGAAGAATACAAGGACAAAACTGGCAAATGCAAGCTCGATGTTTATGCTCTCCGGTACGGCTGGGAAGGTAATACAACTACTGAGGTGCTCGAAATTGAGGAGGACGATGAGGACAACGCTAGGAGCAAACCCTGGCCTAAGGGGTCTGGCATAGCTCATGTGCTACCATTAAAGGATCCGCTCGGGCGTTTGCTAGAGGAGGCCAATAGCTTCAAAGAGGCTGCATTTATTATTGCAAACATTTGTTCTCTTCAAATTGCTTCTGTTTCCGAGCCATCGAAAGAATATCAGGACGGGTGCGACTTTATCAGCGACAGCCTGCTTTGGATGCGCCGCAGAACTTCCTTTGAAATAGCTTCGGTCAAAGCTGCCGATAGCAACCGCTTCAAGCAGATGCAAGAAAAGACCAAGAAAGATTCGGAGGACGACGAAGATGAGAAAACCCGAAAGAAACTGGTATTAAAAATGAACGACTGGGAATCCAAGAAGAAGCCGCTAGACAAAAAGGACGAGGAGGAGTTGAGTGATCTCTTTGACCAGCTCCATGCCGCAAGCCTGTCGGAACAACTAATTCGTCAACTCGAGCGGTTCCACGTCACAGATAGAGCAGGTCTTTGGCGGTACAAAGGTGACAATTTTGAGCGTATACAGGAGAAAAATAATGATTCGGATGACGAAGATGACGAAGATGATGAGGAGGAGAGACTTCTACTAAGGGGTGGTTAGATATAAAGATTTGAGACTCTTGAAGATGTGATCGTATACTGAACTATACGAGAGAACAGCATCCCTGTTGAAGATGTGGATTGGCGATATATTCTAGATGAAGAGATAAATTGTGTTGCTGAATATTGTCTCTTTTGTTTTTACCAGATAGCATCTAACGTCCCTCCCTACGTGCCGAGAAACCCTGCGTGCCGAGAAAAGACATAGGTACTTTGATTTTGAGCATCTTAAACTCTACACCAACTTATAGATTTATAAATATAAACGATCAAAAACATTATATAGCCATTTGTTAACAATTTGGCCCCCTTCCGAAGAAAATTTTGATTTCGCATCGTCGCCCTTTCGCTTGTTTTATAAGAAGCTTCCTTTTAGGCTGCAGAACGAGCCTTCTGCCACAGCTATACTAGCGAGTTCTTATTATCCTTGGCATATCTTAGAAGTTCTTATCCGAGCTTCAGATCTATATTTTTTGATCCGAGACCCTTTTAAGCTTTATGGATGCTGTGGCGCGCAAACAATTGCAGGGCCGCCACGCGGTTCGGTACCTCCAATCGACGGAACTAACGATTCTCGGCAAGAAGGGACAGACCCCACACCTCCCCCAAAGCTTTACTTAGTAAAGTTGTTGGGCCTGTTCAGTGGAATGGTGAAATGAAGCCTTTCAAGCACTTCTGTTTCCATATTCACCGTCCTGTTTAGCCATGCAAGATTTTCTGAGCGTGCTTGCAAGGTTACTCATCTTTGACAAAATAATTTCCTTTAACTATTCCTATCTATAGTGCTATGTCCTTCAACCACTCCTCGACTGATACGCGATATATCGCATCATCGGTTGAAGGAGACCTTCCTATACTAACACCGCCCAAATCAAGGAACTTGTGGCCTTGACACGAAGAAGAAAACTCTCCAAGTCCATTGCTTCCCAGTTTATTAAAACAGCTCCTACATAGATCACCATCTTCACATACCCTACAAACGAGTCGACTGGTATTGGCAGTTAGATTGGTACCACAGCCATCGCAATAAGCATAGTAAGCAGGTGAGTTTAGAGTAAATTGATGCGCGAAGGCAGCTGTAGAATTTGTATCGTCTCCGATCCAGACGAACGCTCGCCCAACATAATCAAATAGCGCAAGTCTTGCGGATGGAAACTTGATGCACAGACCGGCTAATTGCTTGACGTACGCAAGCACAACGATACTGGCTGAGAACTTGGCAGCCGCATAGCATCGTTGCTTGAAGACGTTGCCCAGGTTGTAGATTGTGCCAAGCGTTAACGCGTGCTCTAGGCCACAGGCATTCTCGTAACCTCGCAGCGCCCGCTTGAACATCTGCTCGGCCTTAGCTAGCTTGCCCTGGCTCTTGTAGAGGTTCCCTAGGTTGTTGACCGTGTCGAGCGTCGACGTGTGGTCTGGACCCCATGCCTTCTCCTTGCCTTGCAGCGCCCGCTGGTACATCTGCTCGGCCTCGACTTGCTTGCCTTGGTTAACGTAGAGGTTTACCAGGTTATTAACGGTGTCAAGCGTCGACGTGTGGTCTGGACCCCATGCCTTCTCCTTGCCTTGTAGCGCCCGCTGGTACATCAGCTCGGCCTCGACCAGCTTGCCTTGGCCTTTGTAGAGGAGACCTAAGTTGTTAACCGTGTTAAGCGTCGACGTGTGCTCCGGGCCCCATGCCTTCTCCTTGCCTTGCAGCGCCCGCTGGTACATTAGCTCGGCCTCGACCAACTTGCCTTGGATTTTATAGAGGCTACCCAGGTTGTTAACCGTGTCGAGCGTCGACATATGCTCCGGGCCCCATGCCTTCTCGTAGCCTTGCAGCGCCCGCTGGTACATCTGCTCGGCCTCGACTTGCTTGCCTTAGTTGGCGTAGAGGATGCCCAGGTTGTGATAATAATCTGCTAACTTATCGTCTTTTACTAAGCCCTTCGAAAGCATATATAAGCATCTTGCTGCATGTTGGAGAAGTCGACGTTCCATTAGCCATAGTTGAATATCCTTCTCGCCAGGGACATGTGCTCTCACAAACTTCACAGCTGTCCTAGCCAGATCGTAATCCCACTCTTGGTTCAAAGCATGAATAGTCCAGGAGTGTACACATCCATGAATGCTATACCCTCTGGACTCGCTCCATTGTTGTGAAGAAGTGGCTACTTCCACTAGTCCATGGTTACTCAGCACTCGCATCACATTATCGAAGCTCAACTCATCTTTAGTGAGCTCTCGTAGCCATTCCGGGTCCTTAGAGTCGCTATGTCGAAGAAGCTCAAACCACAGGTCTTAGTTGTCAAAATACGCCCAGAGGCGAAGTAGATCTGCCGAGAGGGGACTCCGCTGTTTGATATTGTCAAATGAGATTTGCCATGTCGAATAAAGCGTGCGGTCTTCGTACGCGCCCAGCCCAGGACTTGTCTCCTTTAGCCTCGCCCAGGACTCCTTATACAAACGAAGATAGTCTGAGAAACTCCGTGTTATTTGATCAAGGTATGCTCCAGCAGTAGCTAGCGCAAGTGGAAGTCCATCTAATTCCTTTGCAAGCTCCATAGCATCAGGATCTAGAGTTAAGGTTAGAGAAGTGACATTAAATCCAGAATATCCTTACCCATTACTAGCCACTCTCGTCTCGACATGTTCAACAAAATCTCCAGGCTATCATGCATATTACCGAGCTTCTGAATCTGGATAGATCGACTAATTCTGACCTCTGATGACCGCGTCGTGATGATGATTGACCCTTAATATGACTCGGGAAGGAACTTTCTGATATCCACTACCGTGGGATCCGACTTACCAGGTAGTTTAGGGTTGTCGTAGTTGTCGTAGATCATTAGCCATCTCGTGTTATTAGGCAGACTCAGCCACGACTTAACAGACTCAACTACTTCATCAAGGTTTTGTTTCGTCTCTAGGTTGCTAACGCGGATGGCTGATAGGTGTTCTCTTGATATCTGCTTGGCTAGCTTAGCAAAGCTCTGCTTCAGAGAATCCTCGTCTTTGATATTCAACCAGAATATTGCCGAGTAATTATCCTTATGCCGCTTCGCATATGCAATACTAAGCTGCGTCTTGCCGATTCCGCCGAGACCGCGAAGAACTACTACTCGGCGGGAGCCATCACCACTAAGTGCCTGATGTATCTCTATGAGCTCTGTCTTCCTTGCCACGAAGTGTTCGACATCGGAGATATCAGAAAGGCTGAAGGTGACTGAGAAGTCCTCGCGCTTATGTCCTGATCCAGTCAGCAGCTTCCTATTTCTATGACAGAAGAGAAAGACGTACCTTTGGAAGCCTTATCAATCTCCTCTCGAAGTCGCGCCAACGCCCTGTCCTTCCCCTCACCGTAGATGAGTGGCATGTAAACGTCAAAAATCCCTAGTAGTGAATATGCCTTGTCTTCTTAATAGGTCGTCTCACGACATTCCGTCCACGAGAATCGCTCAGCAACCGTAAAGTCAGACAAACGGCTTCCTCGAAGGGCTCTGGCTGGAATGCCTGTCACTTCGCAGATGTGCCGTTCTAAGGAGACCTTATTGCCTAATAGCTCCCGATCTTTGCAGAAGAAGTTAACTGATGCCGGTGCAATAAGCTCTTGTAGAGTCCAGCCTCGTCTGAACTATTCGCTTTTTCGAAATGTCGATTCCCAAGATTCGGTGGCATTGTTGGCCAAAACGGAACGAGGGCGCGAAACGTCTAGCAGGTAAACGTAGCACTTAGTCGCATCCCGATACCAGCGAAACATCGAGTTGATCGCGTGTTGATACTCCACGGCATTAGATTTATCGATACAGCAGGTGTCCACCCAAAAGTATTGCAAGCCGTCACGCCTCGCCTGTTTTCCGCAGAACTGTATCTTTCCATAGCCGGCCTTGCTCTTGCCCGTGCCGTCTAATAGATCGTTATATGTGACCTCCTCCGCTCCCCATCTGTGTGAAAGTATTGCATATTTCGGTATGTCGTTCTCAGCGAATTGGGTCAGGCTGAAGGCGCCATCTGTGTCGCACTGCAGCAGACGCATTTTTCAACTAGCTTCGAGTCGACGAGTCGAGGATCGCAGGAGGAAGAGTTCCGGTGGTACTTGAGCCTTCGAGTTGACATAGATGCAAAGGTGGAAGACTTCAGCTCAGGTTACGGCTGGCGCACTCAGCTGGGCGGCAGCCTCGCGGTAATAGAATCGTCGTACATGACTGGAAGCGCGCAAGACCGGTCCAGTCGCTCAGGCTCACCGGCGAAGTCAATCTCGATTGACAATAATGTATTCTTGTTGCTGAGAGGGAAGCTAAAGAAATCTGGGAATTGAATAATAGAAAAGGAAATCAGGACCCAGTCTACCTTCGATCATCCATCTCTTGTCGGATTCTAGCCTTAAGTCTCAGGAGGGAACTTATTAAGCAGGCTACGGCGAAACTACGGCGAAATTACCAAAGCTTTGCCGGAGGTGCGGGGTCTGTCGAGCCAAAAATCGTTAGCTTTGTCGATCAGAAGTACCAAACCGCATGGCAGCTCTGCAGCCGTTTACACGCCACAGCAGCCACAAAGCTTATCAGGCTCTCGGGCAAAGATATTAGGATCTAAAGCTCAGCTGAGAACTTTTAAGGTGTATAAGAAATAATAAGAGCTCGCCAGTATAGCTGTGGCAAAGAACTCTAATAAAGCTTAAAAAGAGACTTCTCAAGAGTCAGGCGAAAGGGCGACAATGTATATTTGAATTTTCTTCGGAAGGAGTCAAATTACTAATTAATACCTAGGTAACACGGCTAACCCCTTGTTTTCATTGATTTGTAACTTGGTGTGGAGATCGAGATGCTTAAAGTCCAAGTACCTCTCGTTTTTCTCGGCACGCAGGGTTTCTCGGCACGTAGGGAGGGACGTTAGCATCAAATAGCTATTTATTAGCAATTTGATCGTTGCCGAAGAGATTTTATATTTGCGTTATCGCAATTTCGCTTGATTCATAAGAAGCCTCTATTCATGCTTTATTGCGAGTCCTCTACCATAGCTTTTCTAGCTAGCTCTTATCGTCCCTTGCATGTTTCGAAAGCCCTTATCTAAGCTTTAGATTTGATTTTTTTTTCATCCGAAGCCCTTACAAGGTTTGTGGCTGCTGTGGCGAGCGAATTGTTGTAGGGCCGCCCCGCGGTTCGGTACTTCTGATCGACGGAACTAACGATTCTCCCGCACCTCCCCGCGAAGCCTCGGTAAGTTAGTTTCGATGCAGTTCCGCTTATATAATTAATCAGTGGGGAAGCTTGGTGCTTTTGACCTGAGGCTTCCGTTCCCAACAATACCAGGTCAGCAGTAGCATCGAACGCAATGCGTTGTTCACACAGATCATCCTAGTAAGGTGTCAATGCATTTTGTCTGCAGAACCCTAACCTCTATATTCACAGCTTCATCTAGCACGCTGACCTGGATGCTGACAATCGAGGCAAGCAACGTTGCGAACGTTGCTGAAGTCCCTACCTTCCTCCCAACCTGAACACTCTCTTTCGACTAAGTTACCTTACGAGCAGCGATATCGACACGTATTTCGTAGGTCTGTGTAGCGCCCATCATCGCGCATGGATTTGAGAAGACGACTGGCCTAAATGCCAGAAGCAACCGGCTTTACGATTCAAATTCCTGGCTGCATCTCTTCGAAATGGCGGTGCATAGCGTGCATGTACAGAATTCACGATCTGGCGAGAGGTAGAGAACGGAACGAGTGGAAAGATAAAGAATCGAACCTGCACAATCCAAGACTAGAATAGAATGGTGTCACAGTCGGAACAAGGAAGCTTTAATGAAGCAAATTATCTAGAGATATGCTAGCTTTGTTCCTCGATGGCAAGTTCATTACATTAGGTGATAGTAGAAATGAGATACGATAAGTAAAAGAGATATCATATTCAAAGCTTTAAATACCATGCATAGGCAAGTATCGTCCTAGATTCATATTAGTTGGTTCAGCCCTGGTCGAATCTGAAGAAATGATAATCTCCCTGACGAATGCCCTAAAACCACAATCCTGTCCCATGCAGCTTCACAAGTAGGTCGATAATTAGTAGGTAGCCAGAGATACCTAGCAGTACCTTCTAATAGCCATTCACCAGTTACGTGTAAGGTCGGAATGTGTTTGCCGTCGGGGGAGAAGGCTACAGACCTGACCCAGCTAGAATGGCCCTCGAGCGTCTGCTGTAAGGCTCCAGTCGCTGCATCCCAGAGCCGCACCGTCTTGTCGTCCGAGCCCGACACGACCTGCTTGCCATCGGGAGAGAAGGCCACAGACCAGACCGCGCTAGAATGGCCCTCGAGCGTCTGAAGCGTCGCACTCCAATGTGCTTCTACCCTAGGCTTTCTCAGGATCCAATGCGGAACACATGTCTCGAACGTTTCTCGAATAATACTCTTCTCTGGAGCAAAGACAAGAGCCGAACAATATGCTTGAAGAGGCGCCTGTTCAATAACTGATCGGGCGGCCATGGCAAACCGACTTGCATCTTCTATAAACGCACGCAGATCAGGACTTCTATTAAACTTGTTCATATTAGGATAATCCGAAAACGATGAGACTACACAAAAGACGTACCTGAAGATTCGCGAGCTTCCGAATCATAACTACGCCTTCGGGCACGCTTTTCAACAGGCTCAGCGCCTCAAGCCAATACAAGAAGTACTGGTGGAGGAAATTGTAGACCGAGCTACTGGCCTCAAGGTTCTTGACTGAATTTTTTGTAATTCGACTTCCGAGGAAATGATCGACCCAGTAAAGACAAGAGTACCTTATGGCGGCGAGAGGATCAGGATCAGGCGGTTCTACTTGGTCGATAGAGATCCCGGGAGCCCTTAGCTTATAGATATCACGCTGTAGTGTTATGGACATGACTTGCAGTGATCGAGAGAAGATACTCTTATGCACGTCTTGTGCTCTGAGGAGAAGTGGTTCTTGAGGTGTCTTTCCAATCAAAAAGTCCTTTGCTGACTGGTGTACGAAAAAAATCGTGCGCTCTCGGATTGCGAGAAAAGATCTGCAGTAACCTATGATCTCTGCTAGAGCTTCATATTCGCCATCAACTCCATTGGGCATCTTTACCAAAGTCACTAGCTCGTCAATTGTGATGGGCCGATACACAGTCGATACGACAGCCAGAACATTCATACACAGCTCAGAATCCTCTGACGCCTTGATTTGATCCAGCATCCGCTGGTAGAGTGCATCGAGTCCAGGAGGCAAGGCTTTCAACTTCTGGATGGCTTTCCACCCTGAAAGATTCGACAGCTCCTGGCAGACTAACGCCACCCAGAGAAAAGTACCCTGTGCGTTCAGCGAAAGATGTTGCTGGATCACATCTCGTGTCTTGCTCGTATATTTGTTCTTCTCTCTGAGATCGTCAACTTTAGTTTGAATGAAAGTCGCAACGGCAGTGGAGACGGAATCTGCATTTAGCTCGAGACATAGCCTTTGCTTCTGCATTGCGGTGTCGAGCGTCTTCTCAATTTCTGGCCAGTTGCGGCTAGAGACTACCCATTTGACACGAGTGGATACAGACGAAGTCTGCGCGATAAAACATAATAAATTTGGCAAGTCGACTACGCATTCATCGAGGGCATCGACAATCAAATAAGTCGCAACTAGATTCGGATCGTATAGAATACTAGAGAAAATCTTGGTCAAAGCAACCCAGGCATTCGCATCTTCAAAGAGCGCCTTGCCAGCTTCATCGTAACTCGCTTGCACATGCGAGACGAGAGATGGCTGCTGGTCGACTAGTAGATAAATCAGACCTCGTAGCACAGCTGTGGCACGGTTGATCCGGGAATCTGTGGCCTGGCAAAAGAAGTACGACAGAAGTGCAGACTTGGCCAACGAATTCTGTAGTTCATCGGCAATACCGCAAAGCAACATTGTCTTGCCCTTCCCAGGGTCGCCCTTGATCCACAGTAACCGATTGTGTTGATTGGTACGCCATTGTTGAAAGTCGGAGGCTTCTATCACCCATCGGTAAGCCTCCTGTAGTAACCCTCCTTTGGTGGCCTCGATACGTTCCTTATCTAGACGGGGATCGGTGGGCCGTAAGTCTTGCATACATTTCTGTATTTCGCGAAATCTATTCCACAGCCGATCGAATGCTTTCGCGACTCCTTCACCATAGGCAGGGGCCATAGAGACACCGAAGATGCCCAGCAATGAGTACGCTTTATCCTCCTCTTGCCCCGTTTCTCGATGTTCTATCCACCGCATACGCTCATCGATGTGAAACTGAGATAACGATTTTGCTTCGAGCGCAGAGGGTGAAATGTTTGTTGCTCTGCAGATTTGCTTCTGGAGAGAGCTCTTGTCACCAAGTCGCTTGCCCTCGAAAGAGAAAAACTCCACCGAAGCTGGGGCAAGGAGCTCTTGGAGTGTCCAGCCTCGAGTGAACCATCTGCTCTCCCGAAAGCTCAATTCCCAAGTATGCTCTGACGACTGATCACTTGCTTTTCGCTTCCTTGTCGAAACATCGGACAAATAGACATAGCATCGACTTGCCTTGCGATACCAACGGAACATAGAGTTGATGGAGTGCCTGAGTTCGGCCTTGTTTTGCTTATTGATACAGCAGGTATCAACCCAAAAGTATAGCAGACCATCTTGTCTAGCCTGTTCTCCACAGAACCTAATCTTCTTGAAACCCTCCTTGTCCTGGCCAGTCCCACATATCACTTCCGCATATGTGACTTCTTTGCTATTATCCTGTTCCCATGTGTGCGAGAGTATAGCATACTCAGGTATATCGCTCTCATCGAACTCGGTCAAGCTGAAATCGCCATCGTTGTTGTGCTGTAGTAGATGCATTGTTCGACGAGGTTCGAGGATCGTAGATAAGAGGGTTCTCGATAGTAGTTGAGCCGTCGAGTTGGCATAGATGCGAAGGGTGAAGACTTCATGTCGGGTTGAGGCTGGCGCACTCAGCTGGGAGGTAGCCTCGTGGCAGAGCCACAAGCTGTTGCAAGCTTGCCTTTTGATTATATAAGCGGAATCACGGCGAAACTACAGCGAAATTACCAAAGCTTCGCCGGAGGTGCGGGGTGCGTCTCTTCTAGCCGAGAATCGTTAGTTCCGTCGATCAGAAGTACCGAACCTGCGTGGCGGCCCCACAACTGTTTGCGCGCCGCAGCAGCCACAAAGCTCATTAGGATCTCGGACAAAGGGAAAATGGATCTAAAGCTTAGATAAGAACTTTTAAGACGTGTAAGTAATAATAAGAGCTCGCCAGTATAGCTGTGGTAGAGGACTCGTAGTAAAGCTTAAATGGCGGCTTCGCACAAATTAGGCGAAAAGGCGACGATGCGAATAAAAAAATTTCTTTGGAAGGGGTCAAATTGCTAATAAATAGCTGTGTAATGCAACGGATCTTTTAATTTTATGCACTCATAAGCTAGTGTTGAGTTTGGAATGTTTAAAGTTGAAGTACCTATTTCTTTTCTCGGCACGCAGGGTTTCTCGGCACGCAGGGAGGGACGTTAGTGGACTTTACATAAATTTAGTACACGTCTAACTGATAATATTTGACATTAGGCGAATGAATTTGGTTCTAAAATATCCAAAACTGCTTCCACTCATCTAAGAAATGGGCAAAGTCTAATGTTCGGGAAGCGAGCAGAGACACCGTTATTCCAGGCATATTCAACCTTTTGCGGAGTCCAAGACTGACGGCTTCCGTGCTTCGTCATTGCTGCTGACATGCGACTCCAAACTCCGTCAAAGTCAGCTTCAGCCGCTCCAGTGATCGCGCCAAGTCGCCAAACCAAGACTATGATACGATCATATTCCTCTTCTTTGTCAGCGGCTGCAGCCATTCCCATGGCCTCCACCTAGCACGGTTAGCAATACTCTAATGAATTGCATGATGCCACTGACTTCGGCGTTACACCTTTTCCACATACAACTCCACGCCGATGGTGATTTCTTGACCCCTCTTTTCCTGAACTCACTAGCAATGACTTCCCAGCTCGACTTCGTCTCTTTCCAATCCATCAGAGTCATCTTCAGTTGCCAACTCTGTTTCCATTTCTCAAAACCTCGGCCAGCACTTCCTTCGACGTTGGTCGGTCGTGGAGAACTCCTTTCCATACTGCCGAAAGATATTGTGGTTGTTGGTGGTAATCTAAGGAGAATGACCTAGCATACTTATACAGATTAATTCGTCACGTTCTTCATGAATCAAAATGATTTAGTGAATGTGGGGCAGAAGAGTTTGGATGTAATTATGCGTGGCTGACTCGAAGTCTCAAGGTTCCCTCCTTCCTTTCGTGTGGACGAATTGAGTTTGAAGTGAGGAATCTCGCGAGGGTCAGACCAATCAAAGGAGGCGGAGTAGCATCTTAGACATAAAGTCTAGGAAACTAAGTCAGAGTGGTAGTCCCGTGCGGTAGGGAACGGCAGAGACCGGGGGCAGAGACCGGGGGCAAAGACATGGGGCAGCGATTAGCGCCTATTGGATCCGCCACGCCTCGGCAATGGAAGTCTGAACCACCCCTCGGGCATCTGCGCCAAACTTGCGACGAAAAGTTCTGAAAAAGGAAGTTCCATTTTGCAATGGTGGAATCATACTTGTCTGGAACGTTTTCTTCATCGATTGATATTCGATGTTTCCTTCATCAACGTCAAATATATTTTACCAGCGTCTTTATTTGATAGTATATGTTAAGTAAATGAACTAGAGCCAAAACTGGATCTGCAGCTCATGCAATGTGAGGACTCCGGAAAGGAACCAAATTCGATGGAGGCCATATTAGGCTACCAGAAACATGATTGATCATACTTATTTATAGATCCATTTTAGTGTCACCACCCTCCATACCTGAGTTCGATGCCCGAATCACGCATTTTCCGAACACTGGTCTTACCAATATACTCCCAGCCGCTGCCGAGTATATATATGAGAGCCTACCTAATATGCATCTCAAACATCACCTCCTTTTTCAAAGATTTTTCATTAAGTGTTTTCCTCTATCGAGTCTTTGAATTTAATTTCCCTTCTGCTTTCCTCCTCAGGCACCATTAATCTCTCAGCATGCTCTTCAACTCTATCATCGCCTCTACAGTCCTAGCCTACGTCGCAGTTGCAGTACCCACAAGCCCAGAGCCAGCACCGACAACTACTGTCACTTCTGCATTACCCGTATCAACCGGACCTAGTCTCACCCAGCAACTATTCCTCGCCGATACTGCCGCCGATCGATTCACTCTTCTGCCAAAGGATGAGCAATTCAAGTTCGCCTTCAACAACCCAGCATTGAAGGACAAGGGAGGGAAGGGAGGAGACCTCATTGCCGCCAACCGTAAGACCTTCCCCGCTCTCGTCGGCACCGGATCAGGCATGGCAGTCGGCTTTTTGAACGGCTGCGGCTTCAACACTCCCCACGTCCACCCTCGCGCTACCGAGCTCCAAATCGTTACTCAAGGCGTCCTCCAGACCGAGATGGTTCCCGAGAACGGTGTCTTTAATAAGCCTAGCGATCCCACCAGCGGTCGCCGTGTTATCAGGAACACTATTAACCAGTTCGAGATGCAGCCATTCTACCAAGGCTCCGTCCATACGCAATTTAACCCTTCCTGCCAGCCAGCTGTCTTCGTCGCTTCTTTCAACAGCGAAGACTTCGGAACTGGTCAAGTCACTGACGAGCTGTTCACTATGAGCCCTAATGTCATAACTGCAGCATTCGGAGAAGCTATCGATGGCGCTGATGTCGATAATTTCAAGACTACTATCCCGAGTAGTATCGCTAAAGGTGTCGAGGAGTGCCTTATCAAGTGCGGCATGAAGAAGCGTTCAACTTCTACCTTAACATAATGACTGTATTTATGACAGGAACAGGGAAGTACGGCCTACAGGCGCATAAATAGACATGGCAGCGATGATAGAGCATCATTACGGATCGCATTTGGAGTTTAGCGTAGCGACCTTTTTGGGATATATTTTACATCATCTTTGAGTTTCTTCTTAATTTATATGCTGGAGTGGAAATTCGTTCACTGTTATTAATATTATTGTATTGACGCGGAGATTGGTGGTACAGGATAGGGATAGATATCTCAGGAGGCAGATATAAGATCAATCGAACATGCTTCTCTCGAGTTGTTCTATCAGTGGCGCGGAGAGTGAAAGCGTTCCCACATCTTGGGTAACTTATCATGCCTCGCCTGGGACAAGGCGAAGCTATTTTATAGCCAATAAACATGTTGTTGTTAGAAACGACGATATGAAGATTCACGTGACGTGTTGTTTTTAAACCTGTAACTTATCCGATTCGTAATTAACTTAACTTACACATATTTGAGATTTTTAAGTTAACGTCCCTCCCTGCTAAGCGAGACACCCTGTGTGCCGAGACAGACCAATGAAATCGCAAGGATTCTGAAGTTTTCTTCGTAATTTCTCTTTTAAACCAACAACAATAGAAATTACTTATATCTAGAGTTAGTAAAATATTCGTCACATTATTCCTCTTAATATAGCGATCTGTCGATTTCGTAATTTGTCCAATTTAATTGGTCTGTCTCGCCACGCAGGGTGTCTCGCTACACAGGGAGGGACGTTACGCGTTTAAATTTCCAGAAACAAGGCAGAGATACGGGGCAGAGACGTAGGGCAGAGACATGGGGCAGAAACAAGAGGCAGAAACAAGGGGCAGAGACATGGGGCAACAAGTAATACTTTCAGGCACATGCCTACGAAGCCGATGATGTCTGCTTGTGTTAGAGCTCCATTTGATTTACGGTGAATGGACCGATCGATACAACTCCCAATACTGAAGCTGAATGCAGAAAATTCATTGAGCAACTAACAAATACAGATTAAACCATTAACATCTTTCACCTTAATTCTTCTTTCAAGTTTACTATCAGAGTCCCATTATGAAGTCCCGTATCAACACCATTCTCATTACTGGAGCCACCGGCTTTTTGGACAGGGTTCTCGCTGAGGAACACTTACGTCTGCGGAATGATTATCACATTACAAAAATTGTCACCCCATTCGCGGCACTGAGATTATGGACGCTTATAAGCGCTTTGAAGAGCAGATTGCTGCCTTATTGTGCTTTATAAACCTAAGACTGGGTAGAACACGTTCGGATCATTAATGGTGACTTCGCTCATGAGCGTTGCGGTATTCAGAAATCGACTATGTAGATAATTGTCAAAATGTCACCCACATAGTTCATGCAGCTGGATACAAAATTCGACAACACGATATCGTACGCCCTGTCGTCCAACATTGACGGCGCTTTTCACAGCTTCAAGCACAGGCTAGTTGGGGCTTGTCTGATGGTACCGAGAATCTCTTCGATTCGCTATCATAATTGATCCAGTCACCCAAGCTCGCAATGCGACACGCAAGCCAGAGAATACGCTCTTTCCGATCATCAGTCATTGAAGCCTTCTCAAGATATTTCTCGGCGTCATCGATCTTGTCACTGGCGAACCACTCCTTAGGATAGTAGCCATCAGCCCAAAGCAAGCCACGCATGGCAAAATCCTCGGGGACCGGTCGTATATCGTCGTCCTTGATTGGCAACGGGAAGTCCGTGCTCTCAATCCGAGCTTGTGTTGAGTAGAGCGCCAGCAATGTGTTTAGCATCACTGTCATTGACTGCCACGGGAATGATGCCTCCAAGAGCTTTATCGCCAAAGGATGCTTTGCCAAGTAGTACACGTACACAAGTGTGACGTGAATAAATGGCAGCACATTAGGATCGCCAATCCTGTGAAGCACAATTTCTAATGTCTCGTTACTTAAGTACTTTGCTCGCTCAAAAGACTTTACCGCCGGACTATCGTTACCGGTTATATCGACATCAGCTTCGCCGGTAAGGTTCTTAGTCATAGCTTGGATAACAGGATTATCCTTGGAAGCAAAACTAAGCATTGCCACACTGTTAGCTACAGCTATGTAGTAGCCTTGCTCCATAAACTTTTTCGTTACCCTTCCAATTTGATTGTCAAGAAGACTAAGAAATTCCTTAACTGCAAGGTCAAACTTCTCGATGTCGCGATTAGTGAAAAGCAAGCCGTGGGCTTTGACGAATGCTGTATCTAGAGATGGGAGTCTATATTGGCCAAGAGCGTTGTTCGAGTTGAGGACAGGCTCGAAGAGAGTGAGGATAGACTCTCTCGCTAAGGTGTACGGAATCACTACGCAAAGTGATTTTGCGTAATAGAAAAGCTGTTGAAGAGCGTTTGGTCTCGCAAGGATCGCAAGGTGATGATATAACCGACCAGTTATTGGTGCTTTTTCTGAACCCTTGGAGTACCATTGCCTTGCGACACCGGTCCAAACCTCTCTATCGCGGATATCGTCATCTTCGATTGCCATTCGGTACCGACCGAGATCTCCGAGGAACTCGATCCAGGTGCCTTCGAAGACGGGCACAGTCTCGTACAGCAGAGTCATCATGGAGTAGGCAAAGTAGATGAAAGCGAGTATGTGATCCAGAGAGGCAGGGAGCCTATGTCTCAAAAATTCAAGGAACGGATGGATTCCGTGCCTCCACATGCGGGCTGGCATCGTGAAAGCAAGCCGTCTTAGGTCAGGCGAGGCAGACGGATGCTGACTTATAAGGAAGAAGTCATGGTACTTATGGAGTAGCGACCTGTGATGCATGAAGAGCCATTTCCATTGGCCATACCTCATCTTCGGTTGAGACGCAGAATCCGCTGTTTGAGTAAGTCTTGCTTGTATGCTAATCCCCTCAATGCACTTGGCCTCGATCGTCACTAAAAAAAAGTTAGAGATGACTCAAAATCTGTTTCGATAGCGCTGTCTCAGGAGCAGTAACGGATGTATAATACATCTTCCATGTCATTGAAAAGCAAAAATAACTTACCCAGACCAGCATAGATTCCTTCCGCCTCAGCGACAAGTTGATCTTGACTGATTGGTGTGGTCAGAGGCTGCATGATAATGTCGTATTCGCCATCCCGTGTGGGTGAACTTTTGAAAGAGGCATTCCGACCAAAGATAAGAGGGCCATGTGGAGGATCTCGGGAGGCTTGAGCAGTTGCTGGGGAAGATTTTCTAGGGCGAGAGCGGGGTGCTTGTGGTCTTGATGTCTGTGCTCGTATGCTGGCGAATGTTGAAGTCCCTCCAGAGGACGGTGAAAAGAATGTTGTGTTTTCCGTCCAGGGCTGCTTACTTGCAGATTTTGACCTTTTTGATCTGCTTGATGGAGGAGGATGAGACAGGTCACGGCACGGACTCGCAGAGTCGGCCGAGCTTCCATCCTCTATCATCGCCCGCTTCCTATTTCGGCCGTCGTCAAAAATAGACTTCTGTTGACCAGCTTCCCCTGAGGCGATATCTGGGCCAAGTTTCAGCGTAGGCGTGACTGGTGGCAGAATCGCGGCGTTTGCGTTATTCTGATCTGGGTTCGGCACTGGTGGGGTCATCACAAGGTGGCGTTGATCTTCATGTTCAGCCTGGGCAAGATTCTCGCAAACCCCCCCTGACCCAGCAGTCGGATCCAAGTGTGATGTAATGCATAATCGGGCATTTGAATTATTTCGCAGCTGCATCGTATTAAGTTCAGTCGCTCGTACCAGTCAGAGAGTGGTCGCTGAGTCTACATAGAAGATCTTTAGCAGAAATTAAGGTACGGGGAAAACTTTTACATGAACTGTCTCGGACTTCACCTACGGAAGGTAGCGATTGATGGAGAGGTTTGCGTAACTGCGTCTGATTTGGGACTGGGAAGATGACCGTGATGAGTAGAAGAGATAACGTCGAGTTATTTTATTCTATGTGTGGAAACGAGGATATGGTTGAGCATGAGGACCTAATGGGTGGCTGCGTACTTGCATATATACAAGTACGGCAGTCCATCTGTTGCTCGCATATTGCCTCTTCCTTCAGCAGTATACCGTAAGCACTTGCTCTTCACCGACGACAAAAGTTACCATTGGCTCAATAGGACTAGGCAACAGACAACGTTGCCCCGGTTTTTTCTCACCAAGTTCAAGGCTTAGGTGCTAGTGACTTCATGGGAAATGCCATAGCTGGGCCGTTGAAAGGCGCAGGCATCACTTCCCCTATCTTACAGGCTCCGACCCACCACAACGAACTGGGCCAGCTCTGGATTCCTTGCTTTGGAATCCAAGTAGGATATAGTCCCGCGTTGCCTGCTCGGGGAAGCTCAGGAGGGGCCGGTTTTGGACCCTTTGTTCCTCGGTTGCACTTGTACTCTCCAATCATACATCCAACCGAGATTCTCCCGAAACCCTTTTTGAACCACACTCGTCTTTATACAGGTGATAAATAAGTCCCCCCTCGTGATTATTCAGTTTTCCCATGAGCGAATTTCTATGATGCGGATATCAGTGGCATTTAATTTACTCCTCTTTGCTTCGGACGTTTGGAGTTAACGTCTCACCCCTGGTTTCCGCCCACCCCTAGATTCCGCCCACCCCACTAATTTCGTCACCTGATTTTCAATACTTAATATTTCTATTCTGCGTCAACTTCTATACAAGATATTGTAGAATCTGAATCTCCTTCTCTTTCTGATTCTACAGGTTCAATTTGGCGTTCTCCAGCTGCGATTTGAGCCTCCCTAATTGCACGTGTTCTCACAAACCGGGAATTTGGACTAGTCAGGACTTTCTTCCTTTTCCTTGGCCGTACTTGCTCCAATCTCTTTTCCAACTCTTTGACCCTCATATTTGCCTTCCCTAATTCGTAGTCTCTTTCGTCCATTCCCTTTATAACCTTCCTGAAGAGTAAACGATTGACTGGAAGTTGGTCATGTGACCCGTTGGCTAGGGTCCGAATCTGTACGTATATCTCTTTCCGGTTTCTTGGAGTATGCAACTCAATTGAAGTGTCGGAAACCTCTGGAGGTAGTATTGGCATCTCTTGAAGCTTTGGGAGAGTCGGATTTGTCGATTTATTACTGTTTTCCAAGAGCAAAGGGCTTATCAATGGCTTTGCTATAGAGACCGGCCATAGACCGGTAGTTCTCTACCCAGCCTTAATATTTGAAGCTGTAATACTTTCTCGGCGTGCCTTCTCGTAGCATATGAGGAAATTGCGCTTGCCAATTGGCGTAGAATCGATTATTGAACTCAACTTTTGAAGCTCTTTCCGGTAAGCACGCTTGAGAGATGAAAAAACTGTCAAATCAAGAGGTTGTAAGACGTGTGACGTATGTGCCGGTAAGAAAAGAAGGTAGATATTGTGCTCGAGACACCTCCAAAGGAAATCCGTAGTCTCGTGGCTCCTATGGCTGTCTAGAATAAGGAGTCTTGCTGAATGGTCACGTGGTTCCGTCTGAGGAATAAAGACCTTTTCCAGCTACTCCAGAGCCGTCTGATCAGTTGTCCACCTATTTTCTGTGGCTGTAAAGTACTATAGATCGAATATATCTAATTGCGATGGAAACCATTGTTGTTGGACCGATTTTCCCTTGTATATTACAGCCGGAAACGTGGAGAGACCTGTTGCGGATATGCACTCAATAATTGTCGTCCAAGAGCGCGAGCCTGGCTGTTTTCCTTGGACCTTACGTGCCTCTACACTCCCTACTATATATCTATTTAGACTATAACCTTCCATAATACCAGTCTCGTCCATATTCCATCGTTGAGAGGCTGGAATTGCCTTGATTGCCGGAATTGCCAATTTTTGGAACCACGGCTTAATAACTTTAGAACAAGGGTTATTGACACGTACAGAATCGACGTATATCTGCCTCTTGTCTTAAGAATAGGATTTCGAGCCAAAAACCGTGCCATCCAGTGTTTTCCAAGTGGGCGGTGGTCTCCTTGAAGAGCTAGGAGCCTCTCTCCAAAAACCCGTATCTGCGTGTGGGTAACTCCATGGCCAAGAGACTCTTGAGTTAAAATCCAATTGGTCAATCGATCTTCAATTACAGTAGGAAGTCTTTGCATGTGTTTAGCGGCCTCCTTATGTGGTTGTGTCGTTGCATTCCGATCACGAAGAGTGGACCTTGGAATACCCTACTCCAGACATGCCTTCCGCAAGGACTTGCTATTTGCGATCTCCTCAACAGCACACATGACGTCACGTTCAGTATATTGAGGCTTCATGATGAGATCAATTCACATTCCAAATTTCAAGAAAATCGATTAGAGAATAAAATATTAAATAATTATTGAAGTTGGGTGGTATAAGAAGCGGTGAGGTTAACCGAGGTGGGCGGAATGTAGGGGTGGGCGGAAACCGGGGGTGAGACGTTATGCTTTTGCCACGCCTGTCTCACGCTTTCTCCTGGTCTTCGTACGGTTCAAGTCACTCGGACGAACTCGATTCCTGTGACATTGTCCCTAATGAGCCTGCAGGAGCTCATACCATCAATCCTCAAACGGCTAGTCGTATTATTGGGGCTGATAATTGGGATTACTAGCTCTTAGGTTGATAGCCAGGGATTCATGGAGCAGTGCCATTGCCTACCAGTGTCACACAAGGGTACAAGAGGGCATCATCGAATCCGCGAGGGCGAGAAATTGAGAATCATATCATGATCAGAGTCGTACGGCCTAGGAAGGAAGGGTTAGCCAGTGGATAGAAGTGCGGTTCTAAGACGTGGCGTTGCTCTTGCATGAACCTCCACCTCTGTACGACCCCGACCCGGCTGAGCCTCCTCTTGCCAGCGAATATGCCGCGGATGTGGTTCTCATTATCAGGGCTCACATGAATTTTCAGGCGCCATTGGTCCTTGAGATGAGTCTTTCGTGGCGTTGTCGTGAGGTGTATGATGAATCTCAAACCAAGAATTCGGAGGGCAGGGCATATAAGGCACTAGTGTGCACTGGGGATCGGCCGTAATCCCTTGCATCCGGGAACAATCTACCAAAAGTGGAAGGTATCTAGGACGAGCGGCTTCGGTGCTGCTCAGCCGTATTGCCACAGGGTGTAGGGTATGGAGCTGCCCGGTTGAAAAGGGTTAAGTGAATTCGCAGAAACAGGATCTGCTGCTTCAAGTGCCGCCTACGTGAATGAAATGGCAATTAGAGCCGAGAAGCAAGATATCCCCACTGTCTCTTGAATTTTTGCTCACCACTGTACTGCTGACACTGGGTAGCAGTCAGATTTTGGGTAAAAATTCTGCCTAGGAGGCAGATTTATGATCCCATCCGTGTACAACCTACTTCAGCAGACGCAGTTTCACGCCTCTCATCAGGCCCTTACTTAGCCCTTCGCGAAATTCTCTATGAGCAGAACCTACAAATTATCTTCAATTCGAGAATATGAGGTGGGGTACTTGTTTCATAGGAGTGAAGAGGCGCAATATCTGGTCACATTTTTTCAGCTTGAGATCATTTCTATGGTAAAGTTGCACGGTTTTCTGACGGAGCCAAATATAGCCACCCTCGGTCTGAGAAGACGGAAGTGTCAAGTGCCATTCCTGAGACACCGAGTGGCAGCGACTTGGAGATACTGTGTCTAATTTCTGATGTTCCTGCTAATATGGCAGGTACGATGAGTCCAGGAAACCCTCCCCGGTTCAGGCTTCAGCAACCTAGTCATGCCGTACTATCCGCTGAAAATTCAACACGACTAATCCAACAATCGTATCGTGAGAAGGCGACAGCCAAGACAAGTGATCAACACGATTGACTAAACCTAGCGTGCCCGCACTGTCCGAAGGTCAGGTAAATGTAGGCAAGTGTGGCAACAGTTAGGCATCAGGGTTACTTCTTGTGACTGAGCCCTAGATTTAACATTTAGAGAACTTGATGTCCTCCCTGTTCGGCCGAGACTCAGGCTCCAAGCCAATCAGCCAAGTCGCAGCTCGGCCTTTGCATCAGGTTAAGCGGGAAATTACGTCTCACAGCAAATGCAAGATAGTCAGGTGATATTGTATCTTTCTTGCTCAGCTGAGGCTCGAGGATAATCGCCTAAGATTTCCCATTTGTATAGCGACAATTGTTTTCATGTGGTGCGATCCTTGGAACATCCTAGGTCATCGAGGCCCGTTGAGGAGGTAACACCACTAGCGAAGTGATCTCCAAGGCGATCTTTTCTTGGTAGAAAATCCCGGGCACCCGCCACTGCCACATTATCCTGGAGAATAGTTCTCTGGGCTACAAGTCAAATCATTTTGCTATTGCTATTGCTTTCTTACTAATCCGGGGTTTGCCGTTGGAATTCTGCAGCCTTAAGAGAGCTAGATGACGTTGATCAATGCCTCGGTAGCCCTGATCCATGTAACAGTTCTAGTCCCTTTCCCGATAGGGCTTCATTGATCTTTTCGATGAAGGAGCAGCAAATATGAATCCAAAATCATAAAGTGGCGAGTAGGACCCTCCCAGTTCGAGCCAGTTATATGCCGAGACGCACAGCTCCATAAAAGATAGACCAGCATAGCATAGCCACTGGACCTCCTTTTCTGCGTCACCAGAATTTTTCCGACTATAACTAGAGAACCTTTGTCCCTCTCATGGCTTCGTCACTTACAATTTTCCCTCAGGACTCTGACCATGTATATGCTACGCGTCCTCTCCATCGCAGCATCATCATTCACTCTGGCTATATCCATTACTGCTATTGCAATTCTCTCAAAGCACGAGTGGCAGAAATACAAACAGAACAAGCAGAACCACAACTGTCATCGTCCGTGTTGGAAGTCCGTTTTGGATATTGCCATTACATTCATCGCTAGTGCCGGACTTGGCATCAGTTTGTTGATCTCCTCAGTGCTGTATAACGAAAAACTGATCGAGATATTCCTCATAGTATTTGGGAGATTTCTACTTCTGAAACATGCAAGTATTCACCTTCATTAACGGACTTTATCTGATTGCAATCAGGCTGGATATCTTTGGCGTTGTATTGGAATTCAACAAACTGTGCGGAGCACGGCAACAAATACCCACCTCAACAACTCATTTAAATTTACCATAGGCACAATTATGCCTCATCTCCGCCAGGTTATCACCTTCGTATCTATAGGCTTCTTGGTTTCTACTGTCTTTATTGCTCATGAATCATTTCGGAATCACAACCGCCCACTCATGCTGAGACTTGGTTTGATATCATTTGCTGGGGAATATCTTGGTCTCTCCAGCCTATATGTCTGCCTGATCTGGAATTTTCGGTATCCTGGCGCGAATTTGTCAAGATACTACCAATTGATTTTGGCTCTTGTATCAAGCCTGCTAGGATGTTTTAGCGCTACCATACTTTCCTTCCTCGGACCGGTATATCGATTAAATTGGGTGTTGGTCCTATGGGTGAGTCTTCCAGGATGTTTGTTACCTGGTGTCTACTAATATTTGTAGATACAATTTGGCGCAGCTACGCTCTGGTTTGTGCGGGGAATAGTCATTGGGGTATACGTTTTATTGCTTCATAGACGGGAGCAGAGAGCGCGAACTTCAAGTAACGCAATCGAGCTTAGGGTGCGTCGCCTTCCGCATATTCAAGGCTTTGATGAGCTAGGAGACGAGTTGTAGGAAAATTCATGAGTACATTTGCTCCATACCCTGTGCTTTTACTGTGGATGTCGACGAGATTTTTCAACATTCTCTGCTCAATCTTTGAACAGCGACACATATAAATTCGCCTTCTAGCTGTAATTATGAGCTTTAAAACGATTCACAGTACTAGGGAATTGAGACACGCGAACCTTAATCGCTGCCTATCACTCGTGAGTCGCGACATACTGCTTTGTAGGTGTACCTACTCCTGTTTGGGAGCGTCTCTCCATATAGCAAATCACCTCCATATCACCTACGACGGGAGGCCCATGTTACCACTGATAAGAAGGACGCAATGGACGCAAGATGTCGAGATGCATTCGAATTCCGAAACTACAGGCGATTGCGAGGACTATGAGGTACTATGGGCACAGAAGAAAATCGATGCAGGGGAGTTCCATTTACTGAGCTCATGGATATCACGGTTAAATCCTTTAACAACATGGTGCGATCGTTACTTACTTCATTGCTTTTGCAATTTTCATTAAGAGGTTTTCCCCCGCCGAAAGCAACCTCAAGACCAAACTCCGTAAGGTGCACGACTATGAGCTTTCTTTTAACATTCTTACTGTTATTCAAGATCCAAGTACTGTTCTGTATAAGAATATGTATGAAGATCAGAAAATCTGATCTAGTTCTGATGGTTGCCAATCACCAGACTCTGTTTGAACCCAGCCCCGTTTGTTTACTTAGGTCATCAGGGGTTCGCTTAATCGCCCAATCGCGAAACTCCACCGCCAAGTCCTCCGCCAAACACCAAAACTGGGCAATTGCACCACACCATGAAGCCAAAGGACAGAGACTGATCTCAATTCCCTGCATGTGATAAACTCTATGGTAATAGTCTAAAGCTATATTTGTCGCTTGAAGGTCAAGCTGGGGTTCTCGAGTCAGATGCAGAAGCCAAGAAATCAAATTGAGTGCTTCTTCAGGTGCACTGTCGATTTTGTCCAGAGGACATTGTAACGCGTGCACACTTCGAAATGATTTTTCTTTCCCTCTTTCTGGATACTTGGGGGGTAAGGGGGTAATGGGGAGCGGGGATTTATTTCCACGGCTTTCCTTTACTCTCATAGGCCGACAACCGCCATCTCAAGTATCGAGCACTTTCCCATGTCGAGTCATAATTGATGGAGGTACTATCTCTGTCACAGTCAATCGTCATCGCCGCTCTGGAATCGGGGTGTTCTGAAATGCAGGAACAAGACATAGTACGAGAAGGGTGAGGGATTGTGATCATTCCTACAAAGACAGTGGCTTTGCAGGAGCGGCTGAATTCTGTTAACGGGGAATCTTGGTCGTTGGCTGATCGATTTTTCGAATACAGACTGATAACGTTGATGACTTGGGTGAGTTATCCTAATGAAGACCCGCTCCTGGACAGCCATTCATGTGCTGCACCAGTGAAAAGTGCGAGAGAGTGAAGTGGCCAACTGAGAAGGAGACTGCCGCAGTAGATCGAAGGACGCAGAAATGAGGACCAGCGATGGCCTGAACCTGCACTATGCCGGATGTTCTTCTCAGAAGAAGTCGGCCAATCCAAGATTTACTACACCCAAACTAAAACTTGGTGGAGGTGGGGTCGTCTTCGTCCGAAAAATTCTTATCGGTGGTGAATAGGGGACTGGATACCAAGCTCGATATTATACCTGTCGATGAAGTTGGCTCCCACCTGATTCATGAAAAACTTCGCGTATATTCAAGCGTTGCTGAAACCATTCAAATGCGAATTGTTTTTTCTGTTGCAAAAGTGCAGTAGTCGCTTGCCCTTGGAGATACTTGTCAAAATTTGTAATTGTTCTTCAAGCAAAGAAGCGACACTTCTTCCCTGCCAACCTTTCGACATTGGCCCGCGTGCCCTAATCTTTATTTTGTTCGAATTCTTCAACCAAAGGATGGGGCTGCATATAAATGCCACCAATTGTCAGGATCAAGGCAACAGAGCGGAGGCCGTTGCGGCCAAGAAAGCCTACCCGCTGGTCACAGCAATGAACATGCTATTTGAGCCTTACACATATTAAATATATGATTTCGTCCAACGAATTTCATCATCTCTGTGGATCGGGAGGAATATATGTGAGTTATTTGCGCAGGGGGATTTGTGAAAACCTAATGTAATTTCATAAGAGCAAACTCCTAAAGACGGACAAGAGCGAGGACGCTACTCCGAGGAACGTTGAATGAATGTTTGATCCTTATTCTAGTTCTTATCTTATAGATATATCACATCTGCAGATTTCAAAGAAGTATGGGGTGATGCCGGTGGCTGTGGTTTAACTTACTGTTATTAATTTTTTCTTGTTGGGCCGCAAACATAATGGCGGAGCGAAATGGTGCAAGACGGAGAACTTGGTTTTCCTCAGTCTGATATCAAAGATTTTTGATACATTTCTACAAAATAAAAGTAGGGCAAATTTTCAAGTATTTAGAGACAAACATCAAATACGCTGTCAAACTCTTGTATCATATTTCTAACTTAGAACTGATTATCCTTTTCAAATAGTAACCACATACTCCATCCATCGTCTATTCCGACTGTTTTGATAGCGTCCATAACAACTCCCTCCATAATAGTTGTTTTGCTAGAGTGTAGTAGTAAATTAGCCATTCCAAAAGACGTCATCTCCATGGAGGCTGAAGTTAAAGTTGCAGAGGGGAAGTGACGTCAAAGTCATGTGAGGCTTCAACTATCGTCGGTCTTGGCAGAATCGCAAACAAATGCTCGCTTAGCTAGCCTCTTGTAGGGTCGTCCTCCACCATAACTCTCTTATCTCCTCCGTCAACCTTTCCAACTACAACACCTCCACCACCTTCTTCCTTCTCTCTACTCAAAGGCCACAATAACCTCTTTTCAAGCTGCGCAGGAGGCTTTTCCATTCCCTCAACTGTGTCACGCGTCTTCCCAGCGACAGAGACCTCGTCGCAATGGCCATTGTTGACTTTCCACCTGCGGAGCTCTCTTGGGAGGCATACAACCCTCAAGGAAGCTAAAGAAGAGGCGCGGCCTTTCAACAATCAAGCTGAGTACAGAGCTTCGCCGCTCCTCTATCCCAATCTCTCTCTTTCCAACCTTACAGCTTCAAGATCAAGCTCAAGATCTAAACTGACGATCTCCAGTACTCAACTTCAAGCTGAGTGGCTCCAAGCTCTCCAACCTTCACCTTACTTCCGCCAGCCTCCACACAGCTCCTCTGCTGAAGAATATCACGCCAGTACCTCCGAATCAGAGCTCCAGAGCGCAGATCTCTGAGTTAGAGGCACCTTCTGCTTCCCAAGGCTGAGTCGATCTCTTCACCTTCGCCAATCCCCCCCCCCCCTCCCCCAAACCTCTTGCGCACAGGCCACATCTCCATCTTCACTTGCGCTGATTTTCCACAGAGATCTCTGCTTCTGTTGCAAGCTTAGTGACGTCAGAGCTCCTTCAGGTGATGTTATCCCTATCTGCGGCGAGTCTTCGACTTTGCTGTCGCTACTTCAGGTACAAACCTCCACTATCTCACCCCGCAACGGTCTCTTGCGCTCCCACCACGAATATCTCCCAGGGAGAGGAGCTCTGCAAGCTATTTGGCAGGTCTCCTTTCACCATCTCCTTCAGAAACGCGTTGATTCTGGCGATATCTCTACAGGTACACTGCAAGACCTTCGATCTGTAGCTTTCAAACACTCAGCGGCCACCCCCTTTTACCATGGCTAAGTTTCCTCTTCTCCTTCGTCCCAATCCTTTACTGAGTCAAAATAGCCGCTAACCTCCTGACACTCTGCCAATATTAGGTTCGTCCTGCTTTCCTCCCACTTCATCGAGCTCAAGGGAGCTGGCTCTCATCTCTGGTATTAGGAAGAGGCCTTGGGCAAAACACAACCTTCTACATGGCTCCATATACGTTCTCCACCTCTTGGGTTTGGAATGTGCACCGTCTTTGGCCAAGACCTGTACTGATCCTCCCTTGTTGAATGGTTCGCGTGAGACAAAGGGTCGTTCAGGCCTTGAGCAAGTAGTTGAGTGTGTTAACCCCTACGTCCTAGTATCCATAGCCCCGGATGAGTCCAGATCAAACTTCCTTCCTGCCCTTTAGCTGCTTTTGAGCTTTGTGTCTATGATTGACGACGACTTAGGACGCGTCCAACTCGGCGGCACTCCCCTCTTACCCTGCAACGGTCTCTTGCCCCGACACTACACATACGCCCAGGCGTACACATACCGGTGGGGCTGAAAGTCTGGGCTGCCTGTGGGAAGGCTGACGTGTCAGGGAAGGCGAGGACTGTTAGATTCTTGCTGAAGTAATGGGGGTTACTGAGGCTGTTTCTGCTGTTGAGTGCCTTTCCCAGGCTCTGAGGCTTTATTGCTGGGACATAAGACCCATTAAGTTGCTGGAGGAGTTTATTGATATCTTGGGGGAGTGAGGACTGTCAGGAAGACTCAAGAGTGATGGGGGTCGCTTTTGTTTCTGAATGCTGTTGAGGCTCTTCCTTGATTGATGTCTAGCCACAGCAACTTCCGTCCGCTATAGAGGCTGTCCGATAGAAGCAGGTCTGATTCTCCTGTCTTCAAAGCATGAGCATGACATGCTAGAGGGTGTTGTCTACTGTGGACTTGTCCGATTGGTCCAGTGATAGTGTTGGGAATGTCCGATGGCTCCTGGAAGACGTATAGGTCTATCATCGACTCCAATATCTTGAGGGCTAGCCAGTTAGAGCTTTCAACTTAGGTTGCTTGCTTTGGCAGAGGCACTTTTGAGCATCTTACGCAGGCTCGCGGATTCTGATCCCGTTGTACCATACTTGCTTTCCTTGTGTCAGTACTCCTGTTAGCACTCAGGCTGCGGTAGACCTTGAGCTACATTCTTTCCATCCGCTCCTCTCGATGAGAGTGAAGATGATGCAGATAGGGGCCCAGACCTAGCAGGCGTGACCAAAGTTTGGCTGATCTAGAGGTTGATTTAACATCTCCTTCTAGTGACGTCTCTGTTGGAGGTCGTCGGCCGATGGCATGTTCAGGCCTTCAACGTATAGCAAACCTCTACTCCCTAGGTGATTCTAGAGAGAAGAGATTTGTTTCTTGTGGGGAACTCTAACCTTTGGGTGATACCAGAGCGTAGAGATATTAGCTTGTAGGAATAAGGCCAGAGAGCTTCTGCCTTTGATGAGACCTTGATCAGCTAGTGCTGTATCTCCTTGGAAGCCGCGGCTATAACCTGACTGGTAGGAAACTACTGGAACGGCGAAAGGCATAGGCAGTCCTAGGTCTGAGGTAACTAGAATCTCTCTGGTCCTATATACGCTTTGTGGGGAAAGGTTCCATTGAGCTGGTGGAGCCGGGGCTTTCATTGCTTTCCGCTGGCAGATTTCCTCCTTCAGGTTGCTCCTAACAATAGATCGGAGATCTTTATTACCGGGTAAAGCTTCTTCTGTCGTTGGTGCTGTTGGTATTAGTGGTGCTTGCCTTGGGGGTTTCTTCTTCTTGTGGTCTTAGGGGAAATCTTTTATTCTTGCTGGCTATTCTCCTAGGGGATTCCGCAGATAGGGATTTGGTGGTTTATTCGGGGAAGCGGCGCTTAAACGGTTGGTGCTTTGCACCTTCCTTTGCGTGTAGGGGACGGACCTTTCACTGCTCACTTCCAGAGTATGCACTTAAAGTCGTTGCGGTCTGCCTTCGGGGCGCGCAAATCAGGCCCGTTCTACCTTCCTATTCAACGAGTGGCTTATCATTGACTCCGCGGAAGGTACTAGCGATGATGGAGAGCTCCATAGTTCACGTTGTACACTCAAGGGAGTTATCAACGCTGACGTGGGTGACGTTTGGCCTTGTGTCGAATAGTCACTCCGTGGGGCCAGATCGTACTCTGATGATTCAGGGGCGTTCAGGCTCTACTTCTCCCCAGCTTCTTGTGTGTTAGTGGCCTGCGTTCCCTGTAGGCACTTGTAGGCAGTGCGGCAACAAATCGAGGCTGTACCGAATAGTACTGGCCGAGACAAGTGCTGGCGGTCGTTCCCCCGTTTGAACAGTTGGCGTCCTCGCTGGAGGAGGTTTCAGGAAGAAGATGTGTAGTTAGAGAGTACCCTGTATTGTTGTCGTTGGCTCTGGGAGATCTCCGGAATTCTAACAACTACGCCGTTACTTCGCCGAAACTGTTGTGTAGGCTGCATAGGAGCTTTAATATCAGTGCTTGAATATTGAAAGTCGTTTTTAGTACGGCGAAGTGGTAGGTTGTTTTCAGGGCCTGATTTGGCGCTAACCTCCCTCCCTTGGTCACTGGAATAGGCGTTTGATTCAGCGTCCTCAGCGCTGTAAATGACTTTCTTCCGTACGTGAAATAGCTTGAGGTTGCTTCTAGCATGTCCCTTTCAACTAGGGGCCCTCAGAGCCTAGCTCCTTGAGCCTGTAGTAACCCTTTTCGGTGTTGGCTTTTGCTATTTCGTACGGTCCTAGCCACCTAAAGTCTAGAGCTCTCCGTGTTGACTTGTCGATCCCCTCTCTGAGTCGTGCCGAAGAACTATGTCTTTGACTTGGAATGGCCTTCCTCGAATATTATACTTGTCGCTGAAGACATCTCGACCCTCTTGTCTCCGGCGACTCTTTCGTAGTATTGCTTCATTGATATTTTCTTGCCGCATTTGGAACTGAATTGCCCTGAGTTGTAATAACTTCGATCGATCGGTGACTTCTTCGGTAAATAAGGTTCTCCAGGTAGGGTACTGCGTCTCCACGGGAAGAATAGGCCCTCTGCCGTAAACCATATAGAATGGTGTAAATCCAGTAGGTCCGTGTACTATAGTTCGATCCGCAAACAACACCGCGGGAAGGTTTTCGATCCAGCGGTCTCCCATTTTAGAAAGGGCATTTTTAATTAGCCCGTGGCCTCTCCGCCATCCCATTCGCTCTCGGATTATAAGCCGATACCTGTATTCGCTGAATTTCCATCTTATTTAGGAGCTGAATGACTTCCCCTATATTCTCTTTACCCCTATCAACAACTAATCTCCAGAACAGGCCGTGGCGACAGATGATTTCCTCCTATATAAACTTAACCACTGCTATAGACGAGGCGTCGGTAAGAGCCTTTGCTTCTACCTAACTACTCATATCATCCCTGGCAACAACCAAGTATTGATTTTCTCGCCATTTAGTCATATAAGTGATGTCTAGAGCCTACTTCTCCATCGGTCCATTAGAAGCCGTAGGGAAGAGAGGTTCTGTGATGGACAGTCCGCGTAGTCACGTGTGTGTCGCAGATCACGGGACTTGGGAGTCACGAGAGGTGACTGGACGCGACGTTGCGACAGGACTAGCGGCCGCGCCTTCTGTACTTAAGCTCGAGGCTCCTTTCGAAACCTCTTTTCTCCTTGTCTTTTCTACTTTGTATTGTAGCTATCAATGAACTCCCGTTGAGCCGTCACAGGTTCCTCCTGCTGTCCCAGTGATCTCAGTTGACACTCAGCACAAGTTCGAACGAAATCCATAGTGTCTTTATAGCACCCTTTCTAAAATTAGCGTGTGGATATGCGGTGGTATGTGTGCTCTCTCCCTTTGTGGCCAGAGTCGTTGTGGCAGCTCTTAAGGATTCGCACTTTCTCTCGATCAGTGTCGATAACGAGTCTAATAATAGGGGCCCTTTCATTGGGAGCTTCCAGATTTTCCGGCCGTGAACTCCGAAATTCAGAGCTTCCTTCTTAAATGTTCTAAGGGTTTTCCTATCCATCCCTTTTGGGGTTTTGAGAGTCGTCAAGGCGATTTGTAAAAGTGATCGGAATACTCGGAGGGAAAGACAGAAAACTCGTAGCCGCCATCCGATTCGCCACTAGAGTTGCTATCAGAGCCTTCTGAAAGCTCTCCTCCTTCTTTTAGCTGTTGTATTCGAGCCTCCATGTCTTGGAGGATATCGTTCCGTCTTGTAAATTCCGGGTCCGTTTCAACGCTCTCTCCTCCCTCGTCGAGCTCTGCAGGGCAAATCTCGTATGCCCCAAGCTCTGAAAGAATCCAGTCTTCATCATTATCAGAGGCATCATCGTCCCGATCTAGGCCATACAATGGCTTTATTTTATGCGACGACTTGAGTAAGATGAAGGGCAGATCAGTGACTATCTCGCCCTCGAAAACTAAACATATGCTCAGGTCAACAAAGATTGATGTCAAGCATTTAAAGGATAGGAGAACCGCGCCCAGAGGAAAGGCTGGAGGAGTGTGGGCATCAATTTACATTAGAGAAGAGTTGGAGAGGAACAAGTGGA
The DNA here is from genome assembly GCA_020747065.1 of Cadophora sp. MPI-SDFR-AT-0126. NCBI lineage: Eukaryota > Fungi > Ascomycota > Leotiomycetes > Helotiales > Ploettnerulaceae > Cadophora > Cadophora sp. MPI-SDFR-AT-0126. Next base: position 3,366,175 of record JAGMVK010000002.1, on the reverse strand, counting down.
TAATCAATTTCTCGCTCGGTCTCCATTTCTAATACATGTCGACTCCAAACGTATACACTTTATTCGACCGAACCAATGTATCCCATACCAACCCAACCCCCACTTATTTATAAAACCAATACTCTGCAGCATACTCTACGGTCTCAACACCGGTGCCCAAACAGGTTGGTCCAATGCCTCCAGCGGTGACAACGCGATACACCTGACTCAGCCCTATGCTTGTGTATTTTCCTCCTTTATCGGTCAGGAACAGCCAATCCACCGCGCCCGTTTTTGCGGGCCCTTTGTTTGCTCCTAGGGGAGCTTTTATACTGGCCTTCTTTTCCGCAAACAGAATTGACTTTTTAGCTGAGAGATCGAAGACAGGCGTTCCAGCTGCATCAAAAAAGTGGTGGCCCAGAAATGATAAAAACCCCAATTGTGAGGTATGCGTAAAGGTTGGAGGTGGCAGGGGTAAATAGACGGCTCTGGGGGGAACTTGATGGAGGCAGTTTTCGCTGAAATATGCGAGTGACGTGGCGTCTGCGGAAGACAGGAGGTCAATAATTTGTGCTGAAGAGAGGTAATAGACGAAATACTAACCGTACAGTGTTGCTACTGCGCCAATTGCAACTGGGGCTGCTCCGGGCCCTGTGCAGGTGTAATTTTGAATGCCTCGGCCTACGGCGATATGCGCCAGTGTCATGATAGGACTGGGGAGCCGTGAGCTACCTATGAGAAAGCGTCATCTTTCTTCCCCCCTTGCAAGTAAGCGAGCAAACAGAAGAGCATGGGTTACAAACCTGATTTAATGGGAGGCATAGGAATTGTTTCGAGTGGTGAAGTAGGCTTTGTGGTAGTTAATGCACACTCTAGAATGGGCGCTGATGGGCTTGCTGAGGATGCGTAGAATGGCGTGAATGCCATAAGAATGATACCGCTAAAGATCTTGTATATCAAAAGCATGGTGGGCACAGATTCGATATTTCTCGTTTCAAGAGATTAGCAAACCGAGAGCTGCATAAAGAATTTGAGGGTTGTTTCCGTTTGGAAGATTAGTTGGGGAAGTCAACAGCGGGAGTTTCGGTACTTATAGACATATAAAGGGTTGAAATTGGAGTTGCCAGATACGTTGAAGGCGAATAGACGTCGTACAGGCCCCAATAATGTTAGTTTCTGGCCGTGCAGTTTTTAAACCGTCTTACATTAGGGTAAGGATCATCACAGCGTCGGAAGATGATTCGATGTAATTCCATTAATCTAAGGAAATTTTCAGAAGGTACACAGACAGAAACTTAACATTATTTTGGCCCTGTTTGAAGTACGTTTGATCTATTGATGCTGCCCTCTTTCGACAGTTAGCAACCAGGCCCTCAGCGCCACGCGGTAGAGGCAGGGGACAGAGACAAGGGGCAAAGACATGGGGCAAAGACATGGGGCAAAGACATGGGGCAAAGACATGGGGCAGAGGCTTGGGCGGAGCAATGATCCGATTGATAAGTTAGTCCCACAACGCAAGGAACAGAGTCGCAAAGAATCAACCTTCGTTGCACAATTAAAGTTTTTTTATGTGGGTGCGCTTGAATTAAGTTAGCTTCTAAAAAGACTCTCTACTATCAATCAATGCTTACTTCATGAGATGCCACATATGAAATTACCTTTGAACGCAAGGCCTCTTTTTACTGAAAAGAGCTAAAGATATTCAGAAAATAAACGATGGTGAAAGGAGTCGAGGATCTAAATCAGAAGCTTCTATTCTTGCCATCCGAATTTTTAGTCTTATATACAAGGCCGACTATTCCTAAGCTCATATTGATTGAATTTAAATTTACAGTAGAAGGCGAATTGGGTGTCGCTAGTTTTAAAGATAACTTTTTGAAGCGGGCTCTACTTTCCTGACCCTTGTGGCTGTGCACCCCTGCCTAAATGTACTCCAAGGTACCACTGACTGTCATCGCAGAGTGGAGCTAATTCTGGTCTATAAAAGCCCGTACCTATTATTCATCGATCGGCCGGAAACCAGGCACCTCTCGACTTGTTTTGACTACGGTTACAACTATGGAACCCACCTCTCGTCTCATTGCTATCGAATCAGTTATTGAGGCCGAGGTTCAGAATATTAATCTTAGCATATTCAAGGACGTGTAGGCCATTATTTTTATAAGTCCTATTTCTTAAACCCCAACTAATACATAATTATTAGGATTGAGGACCCTACTGAATGGTTACGTACCAAAGCTAAGGAACAAGACATACGACTTTGGATTGAACAAAATGTCGATCGTGAACTGGAGATATATTTAGGGGTTAGCTTTACGAATAAGACCTTGAAATATCGTCGCATTAAACATCAATGGGTTGAGAAAGGAGACAAGGGATATGAATCGTGTCTAGAGGGTGATAAGATTACCTGGCTTACAGAGGAGAAATGTAGATGTGATTGTTTAGCAAATTATACAATTATAGTTGTTGAACTTTCCTCTGAGAGAGAGATTACTATACTTTGAGTGGTTCTCTGGAAGGAGTAAAGCATTGTATACTAAATTTCGAGTAGAAGCTGCTAAAGAGAGTCGACGGGTATTTAATTCGGGGCGGGCATGGTAGCGGCAAATAGCGGTGCGTTAGATAACTTGCTATTCCCTATCTAATGAATAGCATATTAATTGCGCTAAATTATACACCTTGTTCTTATTGTCATTTCCGATTAAGCTGTTTGAAGATATTGTTTTGTACGAAGTTGTTTAGGTCATATCACATAACTAGCAAATAGAGGGAGGGACTGTCATAGAAGCCCGTAAAAACCCGTAAAAACTCCGAGGAAGTGGCCACTTATTGTAACGACGCAATATTACTAAGTGCAGTATCAAGTATGGGAGCAAGAGGGTAGGCAAATAGTAATATTATAGGTCTGGTACGAAGGAAACAAGAAGGTAAGGAGCCCTCAGAGGGGGAGCGGTCCTATATATATATACGAATCTGGTCCGGCTTCCGTCCGGTAATATTCTGGCTAAACCTGAGTACCCCTATTTCCAGCACTTCCGTCACTTCAACGTTACACTTATCCTCTCTGCGTGAACCGGCGAGAAGTAATCAATGTGGCAACGATTCCCTTTTACCTCAACGTTTGTCGACTCAGAAGGCTATGCTAGTATAGAAAACGACTGGCTGAACGACAATTAGGCGTCAAATTATGAAATCCCGAGTTTTTAACTTCTGCTAGCTAATTCTGCCACAGGCCCACTAGCCCTACATTATTGAAAAAGTTATCTATAAAATTAGCGACACCCAATTCGCCTTCTACTGTAGTAATGCGAGCTTTCCGAAATCTCGATCCACTAGTAGGTTTCCACTATTACATACAATAGGAGGCTATACGAACTATTCATAGAGCCAAAAGTGTATCCTTCAACGCTTTTGTTGTAGAGGTAGCCCAAAAGTGCCCTCAACACTATGGCTATTTCAGCTCATATCTTTAGGGTCCGATTTAGGATCTTTCTAGCTGCAAGGATATATAACTACTCACATCCCTTCTAATAAGGCAAAACAACAACATATGTATATCGCAAAATGGATATAATAGAAGAATTCGCTTTCCTTCTTACTCTGGGGTTAAAAGTGGCTATATTTGGAAAAGACCTTAAGAAATCCCGTCGACGTTCTAAACAAATAAACCTTTTCATTATCGTTACGCAATCAGGAGATGATGAACTCTGCTACAACGAAGTTCTTCCGGAAGGTGAGTGGAACAGACTTAGCAATTGGATCCGATGTGGAGACCGGACGGGCTTAGCAGCTGAGTGGAAGGAGCTTGACGTTGTCGGCAATACGAAGTTTAAAGTCTACTTAGCAGGAGAGAACCCGGGAATAGACTGCTCGGCTGTGATGAGTGAGATGTTTTTTAACAAAGATGGGAGGAATTATACGTACATTTTCAACAGAGAAACCGGCCAAAAAGTCCAGATCACACATCCACAACATGAAATTAGTCTAGGTAATACCTCATCACATACTCCTATCACATAAGCTAACTGCTACTTAGGAAGACAAACTGAAATTTTTTGGAGAACTGCTAAGAACTTCTCTGATCTCATAACTTTGGACCGAAAGTTCCTCTTGGGACAGATTCCTGAAACACCATACCACCATGGACAAATCTTTGAAGAAACGATTCCGCTTGTACCTGGTTTACTGAAATTACACGATTTCGGGTTATTCACTATCGATAGCCAGCCATCTGGTTGTGGGGTTGACAAAAGAGGTAAGATATTAACGGAATGGCAACAAATGCCTTTTGTCAGTTTTATTATATCAAGTAAAGATATTGCGTATTTGGAGTTCTTTGAAAAGCTGAAGGAAAGAGCAGACATTGTCGTACATGCTCAAGAGCTTTGTCCGTTCCGGATAGTAGAGGGTTCTCATGACCGGCATGTCGTGACACGCGAACGAAAGGCCAATAATAAAAAAGATCTGGAAACTACAGAGTGGAAGCCATTAGGAAGTGTTTGTTCTAATAGAAGTATGGCATTCCTTGTATCAAAGTACTTTCCGGCGATGAAGCAAGATAAGCCAGTATACTTTGATGTTGCCGCTTATAGATGGGGAGTTCAATTGGATGTTTTAAAAGTCATCGAGGAGGTCATGATAGGTCTTGGATGGCCTCTTATATCTGACATATAACAAGATTGAGTTTCACAAAATTTAAAAAAGTAACGTCCATCCCTGCGTGCCGAAAAACCCCCCGTGCCGAAAAAAATGATAATGTCCATCCCTGTGTGCCGGAAAACCCTGCGTGCCGGAAAAAAGGATAGGTACTTTGACTTCAAATATCTTGTATTCTGTGCACAACTTAATATCTCCTATATTTTCTTATATATTATATTCCATGGCCACTTCCTAACACCCTGAACTTCTCCCACTAGAAAATCAAGTTCGTATTGTCGCCCTCACGCCTGATTTGTAAAGAGTCTCCTTTTATAGCGAAATATACTTCCTCTACTACAGCTGCACTACCGAGCTTGCACCATCTCTAAAACTTATAGAATGATCTTAGCTGAATTCTTATGCCTCCTCACTATGCGGGAGATCGTCAACTTCCTTGTGACGGCTGTGGTGTGCAGGTTCATGCAAAGATCGCCACGCGGGTCGGTACCTCGTCTTGGATTAAGTGGCGATTTTCCGACCCCACATTATTTAGCCAAAATCCAAAATCCGAAATATACTGCCTTAGTCATAAAGGCCAGCAGTGGCTGGAGGGACTGCGGCTTCTCATTCATCTGCGTGGACGAGGGAGCCACTGAGTTGAATTACCATAACCCAGCTTTTCGCATAGGATCGATGCCGGAGTGCCATCTCGCTCCTCGGAGTTTCTACGGGTTTCCATGGGCTTCCATGAGAGTTCCTATTGCGAATTAAGTGCCACGACCAAACCACAAAATAACTTCTCCGACAGCTTAATCGAAAGGACCATGCGAACAAAGAGGTATAGTGCAATTGATGAGCCATCCCATCAAATGAGGGATGGCCACTTACTGGCTTCGCCAGCGCAACGCCCGGTTTGTCGTTCGGCCAATTATCACCAAGCACTCAGCTGGAGCCTCAGCCTCAAACCTTTCATCAACCTCTTCATCTCAGACCCATCTACACCATCTTAGCCTTCGCGGCTAGATTATTTGGAGCGCAACCTAAGTACTTCCGCCTATAATCCATGCTCGTCGAATGGCAGACGCGCAGACCGTCGAATGCTCCAAGCCCAAATGCGTCTTCTGAAGCTCGAAGCAAATGGCGAATTTAGCCTCACGAAGGACATCACCCACCCTACATCTCCTTATGCGATACTTTCACACACCTGGGGAGAAGATGATGAAGAGGTCACCTTTGAAGACCTGAAGGATGGCTCCGGGAAGACGAAAAAGGGATACAAAAAGCTTCGGTTCTGTGGACAGCAGGCTGCTCGTGATGGCCTTGAATACTTCTGGGTGGACACTTGCTGCATCAACAAATCGAGGGACGCTGAGCTTTCAGAAGCTATCAACTCCATGTTTCGCTGGTATCGCAAAGCGGCAATATGCTATGTGTATCTAGCAGATGTTTGGACAAAAGATCAAATGGACCCGTCTGTAAGGCCATGGGAAGTAGCTTTTGGGAATAGTCGATGGTTTACCCGTGGCTGGACACTTCAAGAGCTTATCGCGCCGCCGTTAGTGGAGTTCTTCTCCTTGAATGGTAACCGACTTGGTGATAAGAACTCATTAGAGGCACAGCTTCACAAGATAACAGGAATTCCTATTGTTGCTCTTCGAGGCAGCCCTCCTTCTGACTTCAGCTTCAACGAGCGATTATTGTGGGCACGAAATCGGGATACCAAGCGTGAAGAAGACATTGCATATTCCCTGCTAGGCATCTTCGACATCTCAATACCGGTTATCTATGGCGAGGGGAAGGAGAACGCATTCCGTAGGCTGAACCGCGAGTGGAAATATCGGGTCGACGAACTTTCACAGGCTACCTCGAGTTATGCCAAGCGATTAGGCGCGCTACAGCGGACGCTCGAGGGGCACAGCGACCCGGTCTGGTCAGTAGCCTTCTCGCCCGACTCGAGGCTGCTAGCGTCGGCGTCTGGGTACAAGACGGTGCGGCTCTGGGACGCGGCCACCGGCGCTCTACAGCACACGCTCGAGGGGCGCAGCGGCGCGGTCAGGTCAGTAGCCTTCTCGCCCAACTCGAGGCTGCTGGCGTCGGCGTCTGAGGACAAGACAGTGCGGCTCTGGGACGCGGCCACCGGCGCGCTACAGCAGACGCTCGAGGGGCACAGCGGCCCGGTCTCGTCAGTAGCCTTCTCGCCCGACTCGAGGCTGCTGGCGTCGGCGTCTAGGTACAAGACGGTGCGGCTCTGGGACGCGGCCACCGGCGCTCTACAGCAGACGCTCGAGGGGCACAGCGGCCCGGTCTGGTCAGTAGCCTTCTCGCCCGACTCGAGGCTGCTAGCGTCGGCGTCTGAGGACAAGACAGTGCGGCTCTGGGACGCGGCCACCGGCGCGCTACAGCACACGCTCGAGGGGCACAGCGGCCCGGTCGGGTCAGTAGCCTTCTCGCCCAACTCGAGGCTGCTGGCGTCGGCGTCTGAGGACAAGACGGTGCGGCTCTGGGACGCGGCCACCGGCGCTCTACAGCGGACGCTCGAGGGGCACAGCGGCCCGGTCTGGTCAGTAGCCTTCTCGCTCGACTCGAGGCTGCTGGCGTCGGCGTCTGAGGACAAGACGGTGCGGCTCTGGGACGCGGCCACCGGCGCGCTACAGCAGACGCTCGAGGGGCACAGCGGCCCGGTCTGGTCAGTAGCCTTCTCGCCCGACTCGAGGCTGCTGGCGTCAGCGTCTGGGGACAAGACGGTGCGGCTCTGGGACGCGGCCACTAGCACTCTGTAATAGAATATCGCAGGTGACTGCTACGTCTCGACTCCATTATTGGGTGTTCTAAGCTTGATCTTGATTGAAACGTTAGAATTTTACGGGTTTCAATCTCACTATCGAATGTCACTCTTCGAAAGCTTTTTGTTATCTGAATTTTATTGAACATTATACGTAACTTAGCTGGTCATAATGCAATTAACGTACTTTTAGAAATAGCTGCTGCATAAATTAATTTATATTCTCGCTTATGTATACTTTATTGACTGCGTCAGAAGAGAGGTGAGGGGAACGCTGTAATTACATACTATCGTGGTTTATACTCGATTCTTCTATTTCTTTCCTAAATGTTCCATGTGCAACATAATATGTCCGAATAACTTAATCGTAATGACAATAAGAACAAGATGTTAATGGAATTGATGTGGTGGCATCTTCGAGTTGTGCAGCCACGTGGCTGATTGTGGAAACCAACAGAATATAATCAAAGTCACGTGATTAAATAAAATGAAGTATTAAGTATACGGCTAATTTACGGTAATTACAAATATAATACTATATGAGCACCTCCTTCGCTTATTATAATGCTTGAGACAGTATGTACCTCCCCCAACTCTATCCGGATAAATCCGGCATAAAGTTTCCTTATCGCTCTGTGCCTTGAAACCTTGTAGCTATATTCTTCCATGATAGAAGCTTTGTGCCATGGTTGCGGAATTTGGAGTCAGATTAATAGTAATGATAAAGCAGGGGGGATAGCCGAAAGGGCTTTTAACGCATCAACGGGACAATTGATATTTTAATCAGAACCATAGTATTTCCTTACTGAAAAACTAGACGATTGTAGAGAAATAGCTAAAGAACAATGACAAACCAATTGCAACTTTACATATTTATGTGGTGGAGATCTGAGACCCGCAACCCATGAAGTCATTCCGGCACGGCGGGTTTTCCGGCACGCAGGGATCTACGTTAGGTACTTTGACTTTAAGTATCTTAAAAATTGTATATACCTCTATATTTCTTAAATTTTTTTTGTAAGTTGTGTTCCGTGGCCATTCCCGGATAACCTAAACCCCTTCTACTAGAAAATCACGTTCATATCGTCGCCCTTACGCCTGATTTACAAAGGGTCCCCTTTAATAACGTAACAGAGTTCTTTTACCACAGCTTCACCACCGAGCTGATACTATCCCTAATACTTGTAAAAAAGTCTTATTCGAGTTTTATAGCCTTACTATTATATAGGAAATCGTCATCAGCCTTATAGCTGCTGTGGCGTGCAGATTCATACAAGATCGCCACGCGGGTCGGTACCTCGAAACAATTTTGGTTAGTGCGAAACAACCCGGCACATCCCATAATATTTACGCTGTAATTTCATTTATGGAGCCTTAGGCATAAAGATCAACTGTGGCTGAACGTACAAGGGAACTATCTCGGGAGCTCCGGTGCTTTTGGGCAGCACCGCAATGGCCAGTCGCCAAACTCTCTGGTTATTTTGTTATACTGCATATCTCTATTACCTTTTCACTGTATTCATCGTGCGAGTGCTCGATATGATGGAGGCTGAATAGAGTCAGATGACGACCGTTTTGCGGGGATGCTTTTGGTTCGCTTAATGGCTGCGGAGCCGACAGGTCTTCGATACCTTTCCATAAACACAGCCTTGTTAGCGAATCAACTTTTATCTCTAGGATCGTTATTCAACCGCACTATTCTTTTATTCACACTCCGATCGCTAGAGCTACGAACCCGAATTCCACATTCATGATGTCGGATCCTAAGCCTTCCCCAGTTTCGGACCCCATGAACGAGTGGTTTGACGAAGCGTTCTTCCACGGACCAGAAGAAAAAGCCAAGAGATGGTACATAAGTGGGGACTTGTTTAGACTGAATCCAGAATTTCCAGACTCTGTAGACTTCATAGGCCGATGTAAGGTTCCTACGAAGTCGGCTTTATTAGATCACGGCTTAACGTCTTTGAAGCTTTTCCGCTCTTACCAGCACTGGTGAAAACGTACGTGGCGATTGATAGATTGAACAGCACAGAGACAAGTAACTGTTCAACGTCCGTAGAGGCCATTGATTATATCATCCATTTCGACCGTGCGTTGGTGGCTAGGGGTCGCAATTTCGATACTATCGAGAGCTGGCGAGATTATATGATTGATATCCAAAAACAGGGAAAAATTTTCGCACCTGATTTTGCTCAATGGGATAAACATACAAGGGAAATTGAAAGATTGGCAAATGGTGCTCTCACCGAGAGTAAGAGGGTGCTCGAGGAGCACAATCGGCCGGAAAAGAGATTACCAAAGGAGGTCGTAGATGGTATCTGTGCGAGAAGCGGGCTCCTGCAGAGATGGACCAAATTAGAGCTTGAGGTGGTTCGAGCTCAAGAAGACTACAAGAGATGGAAGATGCAGCAAGATGCCCCTCCACAGTCCTCGCAAAGTATATCACACCTGGAGACGAACTGCTGGTACGTTGTCGAATGCTAACAATTCACCAGTGAGAAAAAGGAGAGGATATCACGCAAATAGCGCTGCCACAATGATCCCTTTAACGACTGCGTCAACGCCCCTTGAGACGCCCGAACACCATGAACGATCATCCACACTTCAAGTGATGGGACGTTATTTACAGGTGAATACTCCAGCAAAGACGGTTGTGCCTCCACCGACCTGACCCATCACTAGGAGGACCTCACAATTTGGAGCATCAATCTTGCGATCTATATATCTTGCACTATAATCCAAGCCATCTCCTTCTCTAGCCAAACTCCATCCAACCTCTCTGCCTCCGACTATCTCAACGCTATCCAGACAACACTCACGCAGCTGCTTTCGGTTCTGATGACTTACATCCTCACTATTCGAAACGCTAGCGACTATCATCTTGGCATACGTTACCGGCTTTGGTTTGTTCTTGCCTGTATTCTCCCAGTCGTGGCTCTCAGTATCTTCAAGTGGTATGCCGGAATAAGTGCATTAGTAACGTTCCTTGGCACTGCTGTTACGGGGTTTTTGCAAGTGCTTTTGGCTGTTAATATGAAGAGATCAAAGGTCTTGCCATGATGCAACCTACGGCTACGCATTGAGTAAGTTGAAGAGAAGTTAATGGGTACCTACTGTAGGGTCAAAATAAGGTCATTGAGTGTTCTGAATCGAGGCCCTGTAAAATTAGGAAGGTCATTCAAAATTTGCCGATGAATATTGGCCGATGGCAGAGCGAAAGCAGCTATGTGGCTACTTAAGGAAATTTCTAGAACGACGCCACTGTTCACGTGACACCTTTATAATGTAAAATAAATACGACTAGCGTGGCTGTGAATACGATATTATATAAGAGCGATAAATCCTCCCTCGCCTATTAAGATACTTGGCATTTTATGTACCTCTCACTTTGGTCCGGATAAATCCGGCAGGCAGGTTTCCTTATGCTCTGTGTCTTCAAACCTTGCATCTATATTTGAACTCAATAGAAGCTCTATACTACGGCCGAATTCCGGGGACAGGTCAATAGTCATAATAGAGCAGGGGGTAATAGTTATAGCAGCTTTTAACGCTCTTAACAGGGCGATCGACAGCATAGCTAAACTGCGGTATTTTTCTGACTACAAGTCGAGCCCTTATAGAGAAATAGCTAAAGAACAATAGCAAACTGATTATATCTTTATGTATTTACGTGGTGGAGATTTAAGACCCCTAAACCGTGAAGTCTTTTCGGCACGCAGGGATTTTCGGCACGCAGGGATGGACGTTAAGAACGTCCCTCCCTGCGTACCGAGAACCGAGAAAAGTAAGAGGTAACGTCCCTCCCTATGTGCCGAGAAACCCTGTGTACCGAGAAAAGACATAACTTAAGTACTTTGACTTTAAACATCTTAAACTCTACACTAATTTATAACTTTATAAATATAAAAAATCAAAAACATTATATAGCTGCTTTACTAGGACTACTTATAGTTTTAGTTTTAGTCATTCGTTTTTTATTAAGACATTAGATTTAGAGTAAGCTTTAATTATTTACTTTGTTCGATTTTTATTTATTAAAACTATATATTATACTTTGTTATTATACCATATGACTGAGTACTGCGGTTTGGGCCGCTGAATTCGACTGGTTTGGTCGCTGTTTTATGCAGCCTCGACCGCTCTCTAAACTCTGCCTGCAGCGCACGTGCCTCGGTTCGCGTGGAGCGATGACAACTCCGTCCCCTCCCAGAATTGCTGGCTGTCAACTTCATTCATCCTAATCATCCAAGTCCTAATCCAGGAGCCAGAAATGGCATCCTCCTCGTCAGTCATGGCAGGCCTCGTCTGTCTCTGCCTTGCGGCCGCTCCCGGCTACATAAGTCTCGCAGTTTCCGCGCACCCTCGACCTCCAGCAACCATCGCATCCCCTTTGCACACTCTTTTCCACACTATTCCCTCTTCACCTTCTCTCGAACTCTCGACGAGTCTCGTGGCCTTGGCTGCGATTCCCTCCTTCACAAAGACTCTTCAAGTTTATTTTCTCCTCGCCGCCCTCTACATCTGCACCACCACTCTGCAATCGGCTCTATACTCATTCCTCCTTCACCTATCTTGATCACTTTCTTCCTCTCGAAGGCCTTGGACCTTGAACACTCGACAGGTCCGGTGTCTTCTCCCTGCCCTCGACATTTGCTACGATCTCCTCCTCTGCGAAGCATCCTCGAAGTTTATTCCCTCCTCGCCGCCATTCATATCTCCACCGCCCCTCTGCAACTCGACTCTTCACACGACCGTCGACTCATGAACTCGATCGAGCATCATATCGTCAGGCTACGTCGACGCCGAAGCATTGTACTCGATCGACCTCGCATCCCTCTTCGAAACCTCTTCCCTCCTCTCCCTCCCTCCTCTTTGGCTCACTCTTGGCGGCGGACACCCTCGCTGCCACTGAGACTTCTTGGGCCTGTACAGGATCATGGCTCCCGCCATCCAAGTGCCAGTGGCGCGCACATTCAACATCCTCGAGAATGTTCTCAAAAAACGCACCGACGCCAATCGAATATTAAGGAGAGGGAGAAGCAGATGCTGAGCGGGGAAGATTATCAGCGGATGGAAGTCGGTTTGGACAATAAACCGTTCCTGCAGCCGTTGGATTCCGAGAATACCAAGGCCAGTGTCTACTACGTTAGACGGAAATTTATAAAGTATGCTCGTGAGACTTGGATCTTAGTGATTTGATTAGGTCGAGCTGACTCGAGACAGGTTCTGTGACCATCGTGACTTAGGAGATTGACGTACCGCTATTCTCAAGCAGAATTGTGGTAAGGGGAGGATGATGTCCTTCCTCCACTGGATCTGTGCGGACTCTCTAGGGAAGAAGCGGAAGAAGGGGAAGAGACTCCACACGTACTGGCGGGATTTCAAGATGCTCTACCGCCGAGTGAATGGCGAATACGTGGACGCGAATGATAGACACGAGGTCGTCAAGGTATGGCAATCCTCCTCCAATGCTCTTGTATTGTACGCTGATCCATGATTGAAGTACATCGACGGCACACTCAAGGTCGACTTTGAGCTGGATACCACGTCTAAACCCAAGCCCATGGCCGGACCGGACGACCTGCTTCTCATGCTCGTCCAGCACTGGGCCCGCGATGAATCCGTCTTCCCTACCGAGGACGATCGTCACGACGTCGCTACTGTAATGCTGTCCCAAGCCTACACAGGTGGTCAACCAGCGGAATTTGTTCACTCATCGAAGGGCAAAGCCAGCGAAGACCCCCTCGGTGAGAGAGAAGAGACCAACAAGAGCGCACACCCTCGGAAGGTGGCCCATGGTGATTACGACGATGATAGCGACGCCGACGACGAGCCCGAGTGCGACGATGACAGCGACGCCGGCGACGACCCTGGATCCGACGACGATATCCTCCTCGACTCTGAGGACGATGGGAGCGATGACGGCGCCGCCGATGAAGACAGGGACGGGCACGGCTGCTTGCACAGCGGCTACAGCAGCGACGAGACAGATGTCAGTATGACCGAGGAGACAGACAAGCGCCACACGACCGAGCTCGATGAGTGTGGACAGCCTCTACGTCAGAACTCGGACGCCGCCGAGCCTGGCGAGTTCGAGGAGGCGAAGCGGAAGTACAAAGCGCTGTGTAACGAGGACGTCTGCCTCTGGATCGTGCGGAACCCGAAGCGGGGGGAGAGAGACCTTCTTGCCATAGAGGTCCACTTGCAGAACCACAAAGGAGTGGACAATAAGCCTAAACCGTACGTTGCCCTCGCGAGATATCTCAGATCCTAGCTAATACAATCCTCACAGCACGACCTTCCTCTTCAGGGAGAATCCTCTCCCTATCCTCTATCCGATCTCCTATATCTTGACCCGTACAATCCGCGATGACGCGATCCTCGTCGATGGCTACACATCCGCCGAGCCCTTCTTTGCCACGGACCTAGGGAGTTAGAATGTGAAGGCGATGAAGGTCCATTGGAAGCCGGAATGGCTCAAGCGGCCGGTCTTTTGGAAGTCGGTCTGGACTATAAACGGTTAGGTGAAGCCGAAGACCGAACCCTTGACCTACTCGAAGTATGCCTTCTACCTGAACTGTCTTGGGCGAGACGCGGGCTTTGAAGATAAACTGACGAGCTACTGTTTCCGCCGAGGCTGTGCTAACGCTATCGATGGTATGTATCCTGTATCACATAGGCAACTTCTCGAGGCTAACAGCTGTTCTAGGTAAGGCCTCAGACGCTATACGCGATCAAGTCATGAGACATAATCCCTTCACGGGGGTCTTCAACGAGGTATACAACAATTAAGCAGTCAGATTCAATGTGCAAGACGCCTATCTCGAGAGCGATATCACTGATGATGGGCTGACCCGTGCCTTCACCCACATGAGTATTCGATGCAACCCCGGCGCTCCAAAAGAAGTCCCTCGAGAGGTGATGGATCGACTCCTCGCCGCGGATCCAGAGATTGCCGTCCTTTAGCGACAATTCAAAGAGTCACATACCCGGATCAAGTGGGAGTACAAGTTCATCAATCGAGCGCCTAAGGAGATCAGGGAGGCGCACAAGAAACTTGACCAGCAGCTTAAGGCTGCGACGAAGAGCCTGGAAGACGAGCTCGAGGCCGAACACAGAAAGGATTACTTCTTCTACATCCACAACGAGATGATGAAGAGGCAATTGAACAGGCCGCTGAACGAGACCGTGGTGGAGGAGGAAGCTGAGCCTGTCATCGAACATCAGCTCGAAGAACGGACACGATTACAGCTAATCCTTTGCGATCTCTCCAAAGACCTTAGTCCTCAATCTATTGTTGCTCGAAAGGTCCTTGCCATCAACCTCCAGATCGCGCTCGCCTCGCGCCAAGAGCTCATGACTCGCCAGCGGCGCTCGGCTCCAGCCTGCAAAGATCCTCTCAAGGAAGAATCTCCCGTTCCCGCTCCTGCTCCCGCTCTCGATCCCTTCCTACCGGCTAGTAAGTTTCCCCTCGTCTGCGAAAAGACCCAATGCATATTCTGTATTGGCAACGAGCGGCTCTCATACGAGCAACGGACGCGCAAGTTTCGCCGCGTTTCGTATATGTGGGACCATGTCGAGAATATTCACTTACGCGGGGTGCTAGCAGAGCAGCGGATCCCTTTGGTCAACCAAAGTAGCTGCTGTGGCAGTCATCGCTCTTGTCTACTCCAAAGCTGATGTCAGTGACAACTTGATGATTGCCAGACTTCAAAAATCTGAAATGAAGGCCCGATTCGTTTGGTAGAGCGCTATTAGATCATTTTTGACGGTATCATAGACTTACCTGGTGGTATTCTAATCAGACGACATTATTTGCCCCTGGGATGGAACATTTCTCCCTGTTCCGAAAGAGAGTGTCATGTCTCAAGTAATTTTTGTATTCTAGCCTAGGGAACATCAAAGAGAAACATCTTGTTCGATACTTGAGTCATGCGGGGATCTTGTCGTACGTCACGTACTCCTCTTTCTTCCCCTCATACAACCAAGCTGTCTTCCTATTGTATCTTGTCTTAGTCCAATCATACCTGTTAGTATGTCTAGTACCGCCACGAATATCTTTGAACAAAAATTCAGCAAGGCGCGTCGTGTGGGTGCTACTTCGTCTACATCCATCTCGGTGTATTGCCAAGTTGATGGTCCTGCAGCATCGCCTCCTGGACCTTGATGTACATCGTTCATCAGGATCTTGCTAAGCCGAAGATCCTGCACCTTCACCTTCTATACCTTTAGAGACCTAAGTTTCTTTCCAGCTACAGAGTCTAAAGCACCATCCCATTGATATTGGGAAGAGGAAGTCGGCGCTGCGCTTGAGCAGGTCACTGGCACAACATGACTCCTTAGAAACTCGCTTGTGGCTTGTGCCGCCGCCTGACGTCGCGTATTTATCATTGTTGCCCCAAAATGCCATGCGTGCGCTCACTGTTGCGCTACTGAAAGAGTTGCTTGTCAAGATGAAAGAAAGACTGACATTAGCCTTCTAATGTTCCTTATTTCAACTGTACGGCAAAGAGCCTACTATTACTCGATGTTTGATGTCAGAGTAGCATGAATGAAATGATCTATTGTGGCCTGGCTTCGTACAGAAAATTTTCAGTGGTTATTAAAACAGCTATTCCTAGCATCGCCCCTGAGCACTTTTGCGCCCTATTCACATCACGCAGAAGTTATCTGCGTCATCAAGGTCGCACAACGTTGGCAGTCTGAGGCATTTGGAAACTTATTTCTCAAGAACTGCTTCTCACCAGACCTCTTACTCTCCCTGCTTATGAAATCAGCCCTCGATCTGAAACAGGACGAGACGGGGTAAAGCGTACGAAAGTACTGTGAATTTGATGGTATCAAGCTCGGCAATTCTTCGCTCTTCGAAGGTCCAAGGCTTCTTCTTGAAAGGATCAAGACAAGGTATGTTGTCTGAGTATGTCCAAGACTTACTGAAGTCGAGTAGCATCGGCCTTCCTGCGATGGCAAAGCCAATAATGTTGTCTTCTTTTAGATCAGCATGGATAATCTCCGCGTGGTGTAAGGTTTCGACCATTTCGCAGAGGTGAATAAAAATGTGGATATATTCAGGGTCCATCGAGTCAGAATGGAGGTTTTTGGCTAAGATCAGTGAGTAATCACTTAATCGCAGATCATGCCCATCTTGACAGGGCCGTGGTTGATCCAGTAACTCGAGAATAACCATACACACATCGCCATGGTCAGGATTGGCCCGACGCCATGGCTCAGGGCAGCTTGAGTATAAGAGCTTTGCAGTTCCATAGTACTCTGGGAAAAGTGACCGTGCCGAACCTCTGACGCGTTCATCAATGCGCTCGTAAGCGCGACTCTCTCGGTGCCATGGGTTAAAGCAATAATTGAGATCGGCATCGGAGACTTGTACCCCCTTCTTTAACAGTAGTGCTCGATCCCATGCCATGTGATCTTTGCCGTACACTTTGTACTTCTCAAAAGATTAGTCAGAAGTCAAGATAGGGGTAAAGGAGTACTTGCTAGTTTGACCAAGAATGGCTGTCCAGCTTCCGAGCTTGCCATATAGACCTGACCCGATCCTCCAACAGCCAAGGGCGTGTTGAAGAGCCGTAATGGCTTTTCGAAGATGCGAGAATGTCCCGGGGAGTAGCATCCGGTTAAATCCATTGATGGCCGTATGTCAGTGTGAACTGAAGGACCAGAGATTCCTAGAGGATTGTGTGGGGATCCCATCACTTTAAATAATTCCCAGCGTCCGTGCACTCCCAGTCCTTGGCATTGTAATTGTCCGTTGTGGCTTGTTGATAGTGGGGCATCACCAACGTTCGTGCACTAGAAAACGAAGAAAGTGATTCGCAAGTAGGCCCAATTTAAGTACGTAATCAACCATTGTATATAAATAGATAAGGAGTCAAGGACTACTAGCCGTCACCGTACGTGTCATTTTTGGTAGTCTCTTTGCCTCCCAAATTCCTACGGCTTAGCGCGTCATCTTAACATATTCCCGATATTTATGAGTTTTTGACACCCTGTAGGCCACATCGCCTTCATTTTGCCATGTTTTCGTGTCCGCCTTCAATCTCAACAGTATTCCCGAAAAGATCTCCTTGTCTACTGTATCCGTTGTGTCGATGAGGTAACCTGCTACCCCATTGTTCGGACACTCTTCGACTGTTGCGCCAGGAATATATATAGTTATGTCGGCCTCTATGACATCCCATTTGATACCCTTTGACGGAGTCCAGTATTTGTTGGATGCAGCTGCGGCTTGGCTGGTCCGTGACGACGTCTGGCTGGAGACGGAGCCAGATAGGGTGTGCTTTGAGGGCTTCAATGGAGGATATGACGATGAAATCGAACGGTCGTCAAAGGCGAGTTGAGCAATAAAGAACAGAGCCAAGTTGATGGTCATTTCACGCTTGTTCCCTGCTGCCCATGATATCCGTGCAATTTCGAGAGGAGCAGGATTCATCCCCGAAGAACTACCGCTTCGCCCGCTATAGGCAGAATGATCGAGGGACATGCCACTGAATGCTGTAGACGCAGTCGAGATGTCCGACAACACTCGACGGTGCTGGATATCGCGAGACGGCCTTTGAGTTTGGGCTTCGACGCCGTCCTCAGAGTTCGTGATCCGGATTACAACCAGCTCTTTATCCGTCAAGATCCATGCATATCGTGTTCCAAGGTGTATTCCATAGTGCTGGGCTTGTTCGAGAGGCCTAGCTTTATTTATGAGCTGTGGGCTGTCAAGATAATTGCTCCAGTCTATCTCCAACAGGCCGTCACTGTCCCATTTCGAAGATGACTTGATGTCTCCCGGACAGAAGTTGCGAAATGTAGCAAGTCCGTCATTCTTGGTACGCCCATCTCCTACTCCCCAGTCAGGAGATCCGTCGGACTGCTGACTGAAGAATTTCGATCCTTTCCCATAGTAGCCCTTGCTGGTCTTGTGAAGAGCATTGCTCACTGGCAGGAAATTGTTGACCGCGACAAGTGCTTCGATACTGTCCTCGCCAGCAACTTCATCGAAATGCGCATGATGAATGAGGGAACAGGGGTCGAATTCGGGAATGGTTTTGCTGAGCATTGACTTATATCTTGCATACAAGATGTCATACCTGAAGTCCTCCCAAGGCCTCACGCCCTCGATCGGAATCCATCTGTCGTTCACGGTAAGTGTACCGGGTGCGATGGACGCAGAGTAGAGAGGTGGGTTGGGGCGACAAAGATAATCTAAGACCGTCGTAGGGGCCATGATGCGTAGAAAGTTGGAGTTTGAGAAATGAGAGAAACACGCGACTTAGCTATATCTTTATACAGAGAGACTCAGTTTGCCCAATACTGTCATAAGCATTCTTCCAATGGCTACTTCAAGCTGGAGCAAGGCAACGGCAGATCTGATGGAGGCACTCGCAATTTGGCTATCTACTCTGGAGCTTGTCCGCACGCAGCCGAATTTGAAATTTTGGTACACCCATATGAGAAGATCCTAGAATAGTATTGGCTAGACGTTTGACTCTGCATCTCCGCAGTGGCAGTCCATGCCACTAGCAAGCGTACGCTGTCAATGCCTACTGCTGTTCTGTGTGTAACCCCAGCAATTTCTAGTTGTACTTCTTTGCCGAGCGCAGCCTGCAAATCCAAATCCATCCACAGTATCCCCAGGTGTTGGGTGCTGCGCATGGTATTTTCGGCGCAAGGGCAATCCTGAGAGGTGGCTTCGGAAGTATCCCTTGCTGACGTGGTGATTGGCATCGAGGGTAAGCCATTTCGTGACCGGTGAAGCGAGTCGGTTTTTGGTGGCAGTTTGGTAGACAGGACACTCGCTTCACCTGAGACGAAATCGGCCAGCCTCGCATGAAAGCCATAAGGCAGACTTAGGCGATTGCCAGGGCTTCCCGTCTCGATCTCGAGGACGAGACTGAATAGCCTCAGGATCGCATCCCCTCCCAGTCCACTTCTTCGCCCGGATGTTAGGTTGGCAATATCGCACGTGATAGCGGGGTTGAAAGAAACGATATCGGACGTATCCAAATAGATCACATGATTCGAACGGCTGGTCATTTTGTACTAAACCATATCGGGCTAGCGCATTGCGGGTGCCTCGTGCCAGTTTTTGTCACCCCTCCTTGGAGAGGACAAACCCTCACAAAGTCACTCATCTGAACACCATGGCTGCAGCGCTCGAGCATCTGAAAGTTACAAAGTTGACCGAAGAGGAAGTAGCAGCGGCTTTGGAGTGCCAGAAACAGCTTCATACCCTGAGGTTCCGACAACAAGATGGTTACGAAGTCTGCGATGACAACAGCGGGCTGGAAAGTGCTTCACGCATGTTTATTGATAAGTTCGCTCCCTGGTCCAAAGTAGAACTCCATCCCCGCTTAAATTCCACACCAGAACCTCACAAAACCCAGACTAACACAAGCAGTTCGGCGGCAAAGCCTCCAAGCTCAAAGCTTTTCGATTCAACGAGCCTGCGACGTTACCTGCGGTTGACTCAATGCTCCTTGTACCTACAACAACGACTGGCAACCCCACCATATCAGGGCACGCTCTTCAGTTTGGGACGTATGTGCAGCTCACCCAAGATGTGATCATACAACCAGGAGTTATATGTCTCGTGTTCAAGGCTCAGTAACGATCAACGGCTACCAAGAATGACCTGTGGTGCGGAGGAATACTTATTGCATCGTTCCACATCCCCGGAGCTGTTGTTTGAGCTGGAGGAGGAATGTTTTGACTTGACGGAGGAGGAATATAAAGACCGTCGTTCCAGGAATCGAGGAGGACAATCGGATCTGGAGGGAGAATATCAATGCCATCGTTCCAGTCGCTAGTGGCAGCATTCAAGTCAAGTCGATCGATGCATTGCCGGGGGGGAATATCGATAGCGTCGCTCCAGGTTGTCTGGGTCATATTATTAATACCTGAATTCCAGGGAGTTTCTAGATCCTCATTCCTTGCTTCAAATGTTAGATCTGCGTGATCGACGATTCCAGTTGGCATCATTGAGGAAGCCGTGCCAAGTGATCCTGGCGTACCAGAAAACTCTTGTCCGCCGGGTTGTCCGCCTCGAAGTCTGCCTGGAAGTCCATACTGTGCAGAGACTTCTTGGTTATGAGTGTGTAGCATAGGTTGGTTTTGACCTATAGAGTATGTACCTAGTCAGCAGAATGCATCAGCAGCGGATAGAGAATTTACATATCATTTGTTCGTGCTCCTGAGCCTGGACTGCAGCCTGATAGAGCAGGTCTATAGGAGTCGTTCCACCTTAGTCGTGATTAGCTCCATCGACAGAGGCTCAACGGCGGGTGCTCACCAGGTAAGTTGAAATGAGGAGACAAAGCAGATGACTGCTCTGTTGCTGCTCGTGCTGCTCGTCCATGCATGTCATCAGCACATGTATTGTTAAATTCTGTAAGGCTCCATCGAAATGGTTTCATTATCGCTTCTCGAATCTGAGTTCCAAGAATATCAGCACCCAATTTTTCCGAAATCTCGCAGAAACGTATGGTTTTGAGATGTGCGACTGCCTTCTCATAGAGAGGCCCATCAAGGGGTAGAGTAGATTCCCAGCTAAAGATGTCAGTCTTTGAATATGGGGGAGGACAGCCAGACTTACGTGTGATCTGTTACGCTCTGCGGCAGCAAAAATGGTGCTCCATTACCCAGAGATTTTGACAGTCGCGCGTATCGAACCCCACAGGCAACCCATCGCTTAATGTTCTTTCTGATATCGGTCGGTGAATCCGGAATGGACGAAGATGTGAGAGTTTGGACAAGTTGATCTTCGAACGTGGAAGAAATATACTTTCTCCCCAAGCAGTCGACGAGATCATTAAAAAAAAGGACAAAGAATCTCCAATTGACTGTGTCCCATTCCCGCTGAACTTCGAGTCGACTGATGCCCAGATAAGCCTCGCAGAAGAAGACTTTGGGCGGTTTCGTAAGTTTGGTTTTAAGATCAAGTTGAATACCAGCCCAAGACCAGAAGTCGGACGGACACTGCTGGCACTCTTTATATTTTCCCAAAATCTTGGTTGACAGGCTGATGCGTTGGACTCTCTGAACTGCCAACAGAGCCTTCTCTGATGCGTTTTTCTGCTTTGAACGAGTGTCTCTCGACTTCTTCGGCGGCGTGAAATATCTCTTAACGACGTCTCGTACGAACTTGTGAATCGTCAGCTTCGTCACTCAGGTTATGTTCCGACTGCTCACATCTGGTTGTAGTAACAGGTCTTCAATCCTAGCACTCGGGTCGTAATTCTGGAGCTTTTCGATAATCGACTTGACGGTGACCATCGTGAATACTGTCCGTCTGGTGGATTAGTAGCGAGAAGTGCACAAGCCGTCTGACTTTCAACCCAGGCCACACGCTAGTCCGAATTCGCAAAATTGAGAACACGATATTCTCAATTTTCCAGGAATGGTAAGGCTCATCATCATGACCCCTGCCGGCCCGCCCTTGCCGCATCGCCGTAAGCTTGCGAGTCACCCGCTCCCAAACTTAGCGCTCTTCTCTCTAGTCTGTCGTCAAGACTTTCTTTTCCTGCTGAAATCCACGTTTAACTCTTCAGGACTAAGAGACGGCTCATGAAGTTAATCAATTTGGTCGATGGCCAGGACGAAGAACCTTAGGAGCGTCTGAATGTATAAGTAGAACTCTGCAGAACGAGGCAACCTGCATACGCCCTCCTCCTCTCCTGGCTTCTCACCGCTGCTGCGCTGCTTCGCCTCACTTCATCCTCTCACTTACTGCATTTGTTGCAGACGGGCAAGGTAACAACGTCGTACCTACCCTCTTTCCTCTTTTTATTTTTCCGGTGCCGCTATTGATTCATGATGGTGCTGGTCCATATCCAGGTCAGGAAAACAGGCACAGATTGGTCCGTGGCAGACACAATTGCCTTCGGGCCGGCTCTCTCCCTCTCCTTGATCGCACTTGGAGTCTGTATCGCCCGATTGAG
The DNA here is from genome assembly GCA_020747065.1 of Cadophora sp. MPI-SDFR-AT-0126. Classification (NCBI taxonomy): domain Eukaryota; kingdom Fungi; phylum Ascomycota; class Leotiomycetes; order Helotiales; family Ploettnerulaceae; genus Cadophora; species Cadophora sp. MPI-SDFR-AT-0126. The sequence goes on along the minus strand of JAGMVK010000002.1, from coordinate 3,343,828 downwards.
CGGATGCTATAGCCCAAAGACACGATGGTCACAGCTTGGTATCTGCTTCATTTCCACTGCATTGGCTTTATGTATGGTTGGTCTGGTGTCATCCAGGCGTTACGGCATGTCCCTCTTTCCTGGTTGGCTTGCGCTCGCTGACTTTCTAGGTGACCAAAAGCTCGCAAGGGTTTACTTCGGGCTACTCCTCCCCAATTGCGTCTGCCCTGGTCTATACGAGGTAAATTGCTCTAAGCTGGGTATTTACAGGAGTTCACATTTGACAGGCCGAGTTCATGTGGAGCGTTTTGTATCACTCGAGGATTCGGAGGACTCTGCTCAGTGTGGCAATTGTGCTGTGTCTTATCGTTCTTGGACTTTCTATGTGGTATGGCTGACCCGCCTCAATACTGTTAAGAAGCTAAGACTAGTAGGGCAATCATGAGGAGCGATCAAGTCCTGTTGGCTACAGGGATTTTCCTGGCCATCATGTGCTTATTCTATGTGGGTGCATCGGGCACATACAGCTATCTCCTGTTCGAAGCTAGAAAGAGTAAGTTCTCTGTTCGAAAGATCTTCCAAGCCGGAGTTGCTTGTTGCCTTCTTCTCTTTGTTTCCACTAGCATCCTTCTTGCGTTTGTTTGGGTCGGTCTGTGTTCTGGGGATCTAGGGCTTTGGGTGAGTGAAGAGCTCTTTCTACTGGGTAGCCACTAAGCAGAGATAGATCCTGTTTACTGCGTCTAGTATCTCCACTATTCGATTCCCACTTTGGGTCTGGTGGAGAAAGATCAACACTCTATTCGGCTGTGGTGGCCAGAACGAGCGGCAAGCAAGTTTTGTGTCCTTGGTGGAATGAAACATGGTAATCAGCGAGGACCAGAATAGCGTCTTGACGTATGTCAGCGTCGGTAAAGGGCAGGGGAAAAGGCGTGTGATGTTTTCAGATCGGAAGGATCCCAGGCATCTTCGATGATTCGAGAGGAGCCCAACGTAATTGCACACATTTATTCTTAAGTTGGAACCCAGATTGAAAATAAATAGCGGAAAGAACATCAGCGTGTACAATCTCCCCCTGTCTTCAGCACAACACCCGATCATCTAGATCTTCGATCGACTCATCTTGATAAAACTTCTCGAGCTGGCATAATAGCTGTCTGAGATCTGTCCTGGTGCGGTTTGCATCTTAAAAAGCGTTGCTCCCCAGAGTTGAGATAAACCACAACTGAGCACACTATCTACTCCACCCACGCGACATAGTTAAAAGCGACACACAGTAAGTCCAGACAAAGACGCCAAACATAATAACGCTGACTGACCAAGAACGTAGAGTGCATTCCATATCTATCTGGAAATCAAACGGGTGGGTTGTTAACGATTCTTAAGAGATATGAGATTTTGATGGACAGAAAAATAGGTCGAAATGGATCAGATCATATTAACATGCAGCATTGCGTACCACGAATGCCCAACCTGCCGGTACAAGTGGACCCGATATCGCCATAAGGATCAAGAGAACCGTTCAGAGGGTGGAAGGTACTGTGGGACCGATGAACTTCATCGTAGTTGCATACATGATCTTGCCTTGAACAACTGGGAGGATCGCAGTGAGCAATGTGCCAAGTGCCTGGAGAAAAAAGAGCAAACCTAGCAAAGGACGTTTTAACTGTTGGCTGTTACTTTCGTTTGGATTGCAGGTTTTTTTGATGGTTCGAAACGAGCTCAACGTAATTACATATGTGTATTTTGAGATCGAAGCCCAAATTCAAAGCTGTTCTACTTAAAGTCACAAGGAAAAGAAAATCAATGTGTGAAGCAAAATCTATCTCCCTACCTTGACTTATCAGGGCTAGTGGGGTGAACGCATAGGTCTCTTCCTCTGAGAATGACCAGGTATCAGACTTCCTTTGGCATGAAAATCTATGAACATATAAGATCATAACATATCTCCTCAGCATCTGTACTTACCTTATTCAACACTAATGGCGAATCCGGGTTGCTGCCACGACTTTGAAGAGCTCAAATCTGAACTTTGCCTGTGGATCTGCCAGTCTTGCCGCAGCGGGCCACATTGGTCTATTTTCCAGTGCAAGTATTGCAAATTTAAGATTTGCCAGCTTTGTATGGATAAATAAGAGCCTCGCGCGAGAACGCCGTTTTCCGTTCAATGCTCTCGCAATTGAACAATCACCTCACCTACCCTTTATCAGGGAGAGACTTTCCGAACCCTCCTCATTCGACACCTCTTGATTCGACATTCAACCTCATTCATCCTGAACAGAAATGGTGAGCACCCCCAGCTTGACATTTCCCGGGTACTGACACGTCCAGGAAATCGAACGACGATCAACACCTCTGCCAGAGCCCTATATCATTCAAGTTGCTTGTGGAGCACTAGAAGAACTCTGGACGGTAGAAATCGAGCCAGATATCCTCGTCAATCCCTCCGTCACCCTCTCTCCTACTAAGCGCAAGCTCCTTCATAGTATTGCGGGCCAGCTTACTCACAAACAACGCCTCCTCCTCTGTTGCATCAAGTGGGAGTTCAATGCGAATGAGGCTATCGATCCCTCATGGGCATTTTACTTCGGACAAAGAGACCAAGATTATTCAAATCCAGTGAAACGGTATAATGCACAAACAGGAGACCAGATGTCGATCGAATTGGCATCTTCGTATTTTGCCCAGATAAAGGTATGTGTAAAGGGGGCTCGTTTGCAAGGAAACGTGCTGATTCTGAATAGGAAATAGCTGAAGTCCGACTGCGTGTGAAGTACTGCCTGATGGATGTTGCTCGAACGTTTCTCCAGCTCAGGCTTCTATTCCACGACGCGGACCGTATCGACTACATCTGCAACGAAGTATATAATTTCTGCTTTGCATGTCGAAAGCATCCAGCCCGCGATATCACTTGTGATCTGCTACGGCATTGGTACATTCAAAAAAGGGGATGGTTTGAGTGAGTATTTGCATTCTATCGTATAACAATAGCTGAATGTACAAGTGTGTTCTATAGCATTGCCGAACTGAAGATAATGATAGCAAACCCAGGTCGTCTTGTCACGCCTGCCGACTTCCATCGAGCTCTCAAAATTGCAACCGTAGCATGTTGTGGTCTCGCCATACCAGCCATTCAAGCACTGATCCAAAATCAGACGTTACAGATAGTAATTGATTATCTGCAATGTCTCTCTGAGTGCGCAGCTCTCCAAGATTCAACCATAGAGGGAAGCATCCCTGGAGATCTGAATGAGTATATCAGGGACCTACGGCGGCAGCTCTCTTCGAGAGTTTCGAATAATGTCAAGAGTGAAGGCTCGGAGGATATCAAGCTGCGACGAACACAGGAAAATACTGAGGGGGAAGGCGCAAAATAGGGGAGCGAGACACATATAGAAACAGCGCAGGCAGTTACGACATGTGTATATATTTCACGTTTGCCAGGTTTCCTCTGAAGCAAGATTGCTAAGGAGATCGCGACCACCCTGAGGAGCACGAGCGAGAAACAGTGATGAATCAGATGAATAGTGATGATTGATATATTTGTATACTAGCCCAAATCATGTTTGATTCCGCCTCTATTTGAGGCACTTCAAGCTGGCCCAATGTAACTTGTCCATGTATTCGTTTCTTGATAATCTTAAGCTGAGCTTTTCACACGACCGTAGGAACTGAAGGTAGTTCTGGACTAGGAGTAGAAATGTGTAGCTGACTCGAGGTAGTCAAACAGCCCATATCCCAAAACATTTCCGGCCCAGTCTTTTGGAAAGTGTAAGAAATCGAACCCGAGAACAGAAAGCAAGACTTTCTTGCTAAACTACTCGCGAAGGCATTGCAAGTATCATCGTCTTTACAGTCGATAGCGCATTGTGGGATATCGGCGAACTTGACAGTCATATACTTGGCGAGGGTATTGTTGGAGAGAGTTATGCTGTTGATATCGATCCTTTCTCCACAGTTCAAGGATGAGCCATTGGAGCCATTGAAACCGGCGGACGAGTAGTGGAAAAGAGCTGAGAGAATCCAAAGTTTACAGTCGCTTACAAAATCGGCTTCCCCTCCACACTCGCTAGGAGGATTCCGAGCCCCATATACCAGAAAAGGCTAGCGCAGTGTGTAGACATTCTCACGTGACTCGGAAAGCATGAGAGCTAAAGGATGCTTTGAAGCTACAGTCGCTTACAAAATCGGCTTCCCCCTTACACTCGCTAGGATATTATGAGCCCCACCTACCAGAAGAGGCTAAGCGCAGTATCATATGAGCATCCAGCGACAGTCCACAACACCGATACCCTGCACACGTACAGTAAGCGTTGCTGATGGAAAGAATAAACTTGAAGCTTCTAGAAGGGTATAAGAATAGTACATAAAACCCACCTTCTCCAAGCCCCTCTTTATCAAAGTTATAAAAAAGAGGAGATCTAACGTCCATCCCTGCGTAGCGGAAAACCCTCCGTGCCGGAAAATTTAACCGGTACATTGACTTCTAGCATCATGAAATCTATGCACATCGCAATATCTCTTATTTATTTTTGTAAGTTCTATTCCATAGCCACTCCCACACACCTTTAATGCCTCCGATTGAAAAAATCATATTCGCGTCGTCAGATAACGCCTGATTTGCAAAAAGTCTCCTTTTATAGCGTAACGGACATTCTCTATTGCAGCTGCATAACTGAGCTTATACTGTCCCTTAGACATATGAAAACATCTTACCTGAGCTCTAAGTCCCTCCTAATACGCAGGAAATCGTTAACAGCCCTATGGCGGCTGTGGCGTCCAATTCATGCAGGATCGCCACGCGGATCGGTACCTCGGATCAAAGCGAGTGATGATTTTGGTGGAGAACAGCCCCACATGTGCCACAATATTCATTCCCTAAGCTCGCCTCTGTAATCACTGGACAGAGAGTAACAGAAAACTGTAGCCTGATTACTCTCGCATAGACAGGAAAATCCTCCACAAAATTCAGTAACAATGGCGCACCTCTATCAAGATCATCGCCACATTCCAGGCTGGTGTAGCTTAATAGAGAATTCAATTGAATGACGTAACGATGAAAACGCAAGAGATAGCTCTGGAGCCGAAGAAATGTGCTAAGTTAATTGTCCATTTATATCTAGATTTCCTTTCCACCAATATTGCCCTTCTCATAACCCTAATGTGCCTGCCTACCTATCGAGGACGCAAGTCCTTGATGTCTATATTATTGGCAACTCCAACAATAACAAAACCCCTATTATCAGTACTTACGTCCGAAATGTCTTGACTTATGTTCAACTCTTCTCCAGGCACGTTAATGAATCCTGCCAGAGCTATACCATCATTTGTTGCCTTGATGCCCTTGATCTTCTGCCCGGTGCGCTGATACACTGTTCGCGAGAGGGCTTCCTCGCACATGTTGCGCAATGCAGTGCTAGCAGCTTGCTGTCTTTCAAGCTCCCGGAGAAGCTCCTTCTTGCTCTGCTCCGACTCCTCATCTCGCTCGGTGCTCCCGCCCACTGTGAATCGTTGCAGACTCTGCTCAATCTCCACCATCTCTTTGCCTGCCCTGGTGAGCTCTTGCTCAAGGTCGGCCTCAGTTGCTTCAAGGATACTATCTTTCTGCTCTTTCGCCAGTTCCTTCTGGCTGGCTACCACCAATCTATTCAAAAAATTAGCTACTAGCAGAATAAGGCGGTTCTGTGGTGAAACAAACAGGTTCGCTGTAGTGAGGGCAATGTTGAGGGTGCTTTTACAGTCATTGAGCTGCCCTTTGAATGTCTTGATCCTGTCGGGCCCAAACAATCCAATCTTCCATCGAGATATCCAGAATATCTTATCCTCTTTAGAATGCTTCATCCAGCGCTCGACTTGTGACTGAAATGCTTTGCATGCTCTGTCACAGTTCTCGACAGCGGGCCCGATTTGGCTGCTCCGAATGATCTGCAAGGAATCGTCTTGTACATTAGCATTCAGCTCCCGCAACACAGACTCAACGACCCGAAGGTCGGCGCTGAGATCTTTGATAGTGCCTGGCGCATCTTTGATATTATCGATAGTCTTGACAAGGAACTGAGCGCTCTGAAGAGCTGCCGTAGTGATGCCTACCACAGAAGCGGTAATACTGAGCGGGTCCATCGCCACAGAAGGAGCGATTCAAACACAATGATGCAATAGTGTTTGGACTATAGCGCGGAGAAGACGTCTTGGAAAGGATGTATTGAGGGTTGAGGGAATCCTTCAGCTGAAGCGCAACTGAGGTGACGGTGCGGGGTGGAACCAATCACCGCGAAGATGCCAAACATCGTCGTTCCTATTCTGTAAGCCATGCAAAGCATTATCGTGAGCGCAAAACTATCGCGAACCAAGACGACGAATACAGTCTATGCTCAACATCCTCCACGTTTGAAGCTATCGCATCGGGGACTGAGCCGCCAGCAGCCTGATGCCTTTAGCTCGCCAAGACGACCCGCCGTGGTCGCCCCAGCTCAACAATCAATCCATCAGCGGCTTATCTGCGACAGACAATTCCACTCTTTTAGCAGGCCTCTTTCTTGGGGATGTTCACATTGGCGAAAGCAAAAGTAAGTTACGTTCTACTATCTCCGTATCAAAATAGTAGGAGGCTGATAAATCACCTCAGACTTGAACGATCTACTCGGGTTCCTGCCTATCGCAAAGGACGCGCTGTTCAACGCATACGCCCGCCAGGACGAACCTGCCTGTCTCCCTAACACACGCGTCGACCTTCTGCAAGAGATATATGACTGGGCTGATGGAAAAGCTGGACACAATGAGCGATGCATCTTCTGGCTGAGCGGCCTAGCTGGGACGGGAAAGTCAACAATCTCCCGCACCGTCGCCCGCAGATGCAGTGAGCAGAAGCGTCTTGGAGCCAGCTTCTTCTTCTCAAGGGGCGGCGGAGACGTGAGCCATGCCGGCAAGTTCTTCACAAGTCTTGCCGTACAGCTCGCGGATGCTGTACCATCTCTGCAAACACATATCCGTGATGCTGTGAGGGAGCGGGGCGATATTGCGAATCTGTCTCTCTTAGACCAGTGGCGCGAGCTTGTCCTCGGTCCGCTGAAGTTGGTAAAAGCAGACAAGCTTTCATCTCCATCTTCCTATCTGCTTATTATTGATGCCCTTGATGAGTGTGACAATGAAGACCACATTCGCATAATTCTGCAGCTTTTAGCTGAAGCTCGATTGTTAACGACGGTACGACTTCGAGTCTTTTTGACAAGCAGACCTGAAGCTCCAATTCGACACGGCATACGCGCTATCCCACAAGCCGAACACCAGGACTTCGTACTCCATAACATACAGCCAATGATTGTCAACCATGATATCTCTCTTTTCTTGGAATACCATCTGGGGATAATCGGGCAAGAGTGGACTCTTGGACCTAAATGGCCAGGCGAGGAAGTTCTGAGACAGCTGGTTGTCCATGCTAGTGGGCTCTTTATCTGGGCGGCAACAGCATGTCGATTTATAAACGAAGGCAAAGAGTTCGCTGAAGACAGGCTTGATGAGATTCTTGAGGGCACTGGCTTTGACGGCACGCCGGAGCAGCATCTCGACCAAATATATATCACTGTACTTCAAAGCTCCATACCTACCACTTTTAGACCACTGGAGAAAGTGCGGTTATGTGTAAGGCAACGAAGAATTCTCGGAAGCATTGCTATCTTATTTTCCCCGCTCCCCGCTGCCTCCCTAGCAAATGTAATTAGCATCTCTGGGACACAGGTTACGCAGACGCTCGAGAGACTACAAGCTATCCTAGATGTTCCAAAGGATGTTGCTGGTTTGCTTCGCTTACACCACCCTTCATTTCGCGACTTCCTCCTCAACAAAGATCGATGTGGAGAATTTTGGGTGGATGAGAAGGAGACACACCAGATATTAGCTACTAGTTGTATACAGCTAATGTCCCGGACACTCAAAAAGGACATCTGCGAAATGCATGCTCCCGGTAGTCAAGCCAGCCAAGTTGAGAGCAGTAGGATTAAGGAATGCCTTCCGTCCGAAGTTCAATATGCATGTCTGTACTGGGTTCAGCATTTGCAAAGGAGTGGTGCTCACCTTCACGACAACTGCCAAGTCCATCAGTTCCTCCAGGTACATCTTCTTCACTGGCTTGAAGCGCTTGCGTGGATAGGGAAAACCCTAGAAGGGATTCTTGCCATTTTATCATTGGAGACTTATATTCCAGTAGGTTATATTTCTAAATAAAATAAGAACCCAACTAATATATCTCTAGGCTAATCAGAGCCCTAATTTGCATGCATTTATCTATGATATAAAGCGATTTACCTTGTCTAACCGATCAGTAATTGAACAAGCACCTCTTCAATTATACTGTGCGGCTCTACTCTTTGCTCCAGAGAATAGCATTGTTCGAAGGCGATTTGGGGATTGTATCCCACATTGGATTCAGTTGAAACCAAGAGTGCAAGCACATTGGAATGCGGCATTGCAGACGCTCGAAGGGCACTTAGGCGAGGTCAACACAGTGGCTTTCTCCCCTGGCGGGGGGCTCGTCGTGTCTGGGTCTTCGTCAGACAATACCGTGCGGCTCTGGGACGCAGCGACCGGGGCGCTGCAGCAGACGCTCAAAGGCCACTCGAGCCCAGTTGCTGCAGTAGCCTTCTCCCCTGACGGGCGGGTCGTCGTGTCTGGGTCAGGCAATACCGTGAGGCTCTGGGACGCAGCGACCGGGGCGCTGCAGCAGACGCTCAAAGGCCACTCGAGCTTCGTTACTACAGTAGCCTTCTCCCCTAACGGGCGGGTTGTCGTGTCTGGGTCAGGGTTTTTCGATAATACTGTGCGGTTCTGGGACGTAACGACCGGGGTGCTGCAGCAAACGCTCGAAGGCCACAGGGGCTCGGTCACGGCAGTAGCCTTCTCCCCTGACGGGCGGATTATCGTATCTGGGTCGAACGACAAGACTATGCGGCTCTGGGACGCAGCAACTGGAGCGCTACAGCGGACGCTCGGAGGCCACTCGAACTCGGTCACGGCAGTAGCCTTTTCCCCTAATGGGCGGGTCGTCGTGTCTGGGTCAAGGGACAAGACCGTACGGCTTTGGGATGCAGCGACCAGGGCGATACCGCAAACGCTTAAAGGCCACTTAGGCTCGATTAATGCAGTAGCCTTCTCCCCTGACGGGCGGGTCGTCATATCTGGGTCGGACGACAATACCGTGCGGCTCTGGGACGCAGCAACTAGAGCGCTGCAGCAGACGCTCGAAGGCCACTCGAACTCGGTCACGGCAGTAGCCTTCTCCCCTAATGGGCGGGTCGTCGTGTCTGGGTCAAGGGACAAGACCGTACGGCTTTGGGATGCAGCGACCAGGGCGATACAGCAGACGGTCGAAGGCCACTCAGATAAGGTTAATGCAGTAGCCTTCTCCCCTGACGGGCAGGTCGTCGTGTCTGGGTCAAACGACAATACCGTGCGGCTTTGGGACGCAGCGACAGGAGCGCTACAGCAGACGCTCAAAGGCCACTCGAGCTTCGTTACTACAATAGCTTTCTCTCCTAACGGGCGGGTTATCGTGTCTGGGTCTAGGTTTTCCGATAATACTGTGCGGCTCTGGGATGTAGCGAGCGGAGTATTACAGCAAACGCTTAAAGTTTACTTGATCAGGATTAGTGCAGTAGCTTTCTCCCCTGACGGGCGGGTTGTCGTGTCTGGGTCTAGGCTTTTCGAAGATACTGTGCGGCTCTGGGACGCAGCGACTGGGGCGCTGCAGCAGACGCTCGAAGGCCACTCGGATATGGTAAAGTCGATAGCCCTCTCTAATAGTGATTTCAACGGTGTTTTGGTATCAAATGAGTGGATAGCAGAAGGAGGAATGAATATTCTCTGGCTCTCACCAGACTATCGAGCAAGTTCTACGGCTACATGGAATAACAGTATAGTGTTAGGGCATTCATCAGGCAACGTCTCATTTCTCAAATTTACTCCTGGTCCAAAGGTTGTATAAAACGCTAGGTTATTGCTTACAAAAATCAATTTAAATTCATGTAGGTCTTCATTATATACATGTGATTTTATATATATTTAATAACTTGGATAGGGAGGGCCTTGGGGAGCTTGATGTTCATATGCTCTACGTTAATGTTCGACGGTTGTCTGGAATATTCCAGGTTGTTCTCTATACCATGCCAAGTGCGCGTGTCGTATCATTTTTGGGATTTACAGAGTGATTTGTTCAGAAGTTTGCCCTAACTACGCACAAATTATCTACGATTGATGATGCAACGGTCTCGCCACTGTCAAGCAGGAAGCGTTGCAAAATCAATGTAATGTCCGCCAAAGCCCGCTATAGGCATTCTATCACGTGATATAGCCTAGCACCTGATTTCCAAGGTCAACTGTGGCTGGAGTTTTGTGTGGCTGGTGCCGATGCTTGTGGCTATTTAGAACTGTGGCTGACGCAAGGCTCATGCCTAAGGCTTCATAAATAAAATTATGGCGTAAATATTATGGGGCGTGCGAGGTTGTTTCGCACTAACCAAAATCGTGATCGAGGTACCGGACACGTGTGGCGATCTTGTACAATCCTGCACGCCACTGTAGCCACAAGGCTGATAACGATTTTCTATATAGGTGTGAGGCCCTAAAGCTCGAATAAGATCCTTTTATAAGTATTAGGGATAGTAAGAGCTCGGTGGTGGAGCTATGGTAGAGGAAGTCTATTATGCTATAAAAGGAGACTCTTTGTAAATCAAGCGTGAGGGTAATAATGCGACCGTGATTTTCTAGTGGGAAGGGTTCAAGGTGTCTGGGAGGGGATACGGAACATAACTTATAAGAAAATATAGGAGATATTGAGGTGTGCATAGATTTTAAGATGCTTGAAGTCAAAGTACCTATCATTTTTTCCGGCACGTAGGGTTTTCCGCTACGCAGGGATGGACGTTATTCCTGTATGCACGCGCCACACCTCTACGCATCACGTGTGCGCTACGTCTCGCTTTCTTTGTAAGAGTTGGGGCCACAGCTCGTGGCACACCTAAGCGAGATGCCCCTCACACACCCTCATGTTTTGATATTTTGTAACTTAGTAGTATTACATCCGATTACCTTCAAATTTATATTATAACTCAATGAATAGTAGCTAATCCTTTTAATGAAATTACATCCTCTAACTTGCAAGTCAATCTCTCAACATATGGCCGATAATCACGTGGATCAACCTAGTCCTAGAGCCTCTGAATCTCCCTCTTCAACTGGTCTACAGAAGTCGGTACAAATAGCAACTTCTTCAACTCTTCTTTCATCCACCGCCATACCTTCTCAATAAAGTTCAAATCGGGTGAAGAAGGCGGCCAATTGAACCCTCGAACCCCGTGTTCTAGTCTTAGTAATCGAGCATGTCCTAAGTGGACCTTTGAGCCGTCTTCCATAAAGATATAGTCAGGACCGAGTGTATCAAAAAGCGGAAAGACGATTGGCTCAAGAACTTGATGTAAATACGCCTTAGAATTGACTCCTTTTAAGCCTTCTTCCTTCTCAAGAAACACAAGGGGCGACTTCCAATCCCAGCCTATCGCCCCCCGGATCATAACCGACACTCTCCCTGATCGATATATCGATCTAATACAATCAGGACACTTCTTTTCGTCGATTCGTCGTGTTACCCAGATCCGACCGGCCTTCCCAAGCTCAAATATGCACTCATCTGACCATATAACCTTCCTCCAGTCCCCTCCCCTTGGTCGAGAGGCTGCCCAATCACTTGTACCCCACCAGCGATGCTCCCTAGCAAAGGCTACCGTATCGACTGGCATATAGCGCCACTCTCGCTGACACCGCCATCTTGACTATACCGCCAGGTCTAATCGTATCGCTCTGACTTCGCGTATGTTATATCGCCATGGCGGAATAAATATTTTGAGGCTAGACATAGGAAATTCGCGTATTTTGAGTGTAAATAAAGGGGTTTGAAGGTATCCATTCTAATAACTATTCATCCTCTACATCAGCCATGTCCTTATCCTCCGCACCTACGAAGGCGAACCGATTTGAAACCCGTCCATCTGAAAGCTTGGCGAGGAACATCAAAACTACGCAATTTTCAGAAATTTTTAATTAGATAGAGCCTTGATAGAAATAGAATTTAAAAGGTATCAAGTAAGCCTTAGTATCGGATTCTCATGAATCTCAAATTTTACAGATATGCCTTTAGGAATCGTTGAGTTACGCTCTGATTTTCCAGGAGTCTCGTGAGGAGTGACCTCTCGCTTGGGGCGATGGACGGTTTTCAAATCGGCTCGCCGTCGTAAATCATCTCCTGAAGAGTCAAACTCCGAATCAGCGAGGCCATCGATATCGTCGTCTTCAACCCCTCCTTCTACAATCGGTCGAGTAGCGCGCTCTTGATCTCCAGGTTCGCCGACACCATGAGCATCATTCCGTATTCGCCATTGAGCCAACTCCCTCACAGTCTCTTGTTCGCTGATTCCCCTAATATACTTGCGGCCTAGAACTCGTTGAGAGCGAGCAGTTGAGTCTTTGGCAGGTCTGCCATATCGAGGACGAGGTTTAGGAGGTTGCAAAAGGCATTGGAGATTCAGCGTAGCTTGACCTGCAGGCAAAGGACCTGTTGAAATTCGAGGGACTGGAGCCATGAGGATCATACTATACAAAAGGACGGTTTTAGGACAAGAATTCTGGTCAGAAGTGGCAGAGGAAGATATACAAAAAAGGGGTGTTTTAGTGTGGATCCAGGGTTAAATTATGATCTACAGCGCCACTCTTGACCACAGCGCCAGGTCCAAAACTATTAAATTACTACGGAAAAGTTATGCCGCCATGGCGCTATATGCCAGTCGATACGGTAGTCGCTTTTTTGCTTGCTTACGAGAGATAAAAGGCCTCGGGCACGCAATACATCGTCGGTAGCCTTTTCGACGTAGTTCTCGGCGAATTGTACGGGCAGAAGCTTGAATTCCGAGGGCTCGCTTAATCTGCTCAAAGGTCGCTCTCCGTGTCGTGTGATTACTTGCGATATATCTAATAATTTGACGGATATCTCGTGAAGTGAGTAGTCTTCGTTGATATTGCTTGCCTTTACGAGTTGTCCGACTTGATTTAGCTTGACAGATGTGTCGTGCGGTCGTACGAGGTACTCCTAATTCGTGAAAGATCTGATTCCACGATTTTCCGTCTGCGCGAGCTTGGCGAACTCTAGCTCGTTTAGGTGTAGGCCAATTTTCATTTGGCTTCTGGACTGGAGAAGAAGAGAGAATATCTGTCGCCATTCTTAATTTTGAAAGAATTGATTAGAAGATTGAGTTACAATTGAGAGTTGAAAATAGGGGGTCAGAAATTGAGGTGGGGACGCAATTTCGCTTAGGTGTGCCACGAGCTGTGGCCCCAACTCTTACCTATCGTAAGAAGATACTATAAATCTAGTAGCAATTATGGGCTCTTATTAAGGCGCATGTTCCCTTTAATCCTCTATAATACGGCGAGAGCCGAAATCAATCAATGAAAGACCATGTTCCTCTTGATGAACCACGATGGGAGGATTTACCCTTCGGAGAAAACTCGTTGCTGGGACCTCTGCTCATTTTCCACTTTCCAGTTGTTGCCAGTCTTTGTGCTCGATTTTTGATGTTCAACCCAGCTCCATAACATCACGACCGTTATTACTGTCAGTGAATACATCGGTGCAGTAAGTTTTAAGTATGCTGTCAAACTTCGCCGCCCTGTCTGCTCCCACTTCTTCGAATACCATTTTAACCTGGTCGAGTCGTGGACTATTGAGACCGTTGGAAATGGGTCGAATGAGCTCTCGGTAATCGGCGCCATGCTGCAGAAAAAGCCCAAAAATCTGCAGATATTCATCTGCTAAAGCCCCAGGTGACATATGCTCCACCGAAACCTGATTTCTCAAGGAGCCATTTTCCACAAAGGTCGACAGAAAAGCCACCCAGGGACTACAAGTCATCCAGCGACCTTCTGTTGGCGAGAGATGAAGCTCTAGCTTGTCCCGCAGCTTATGATTTTCGTAGATAGGCTGTGGCACGCAATTCACGGAGCCACCGCCAGACTTTGTCTGGTACAACAATAGAAGGTTCACCATTTGGGCATTCGGCGACCCAGTACGTGGCTCATTGTAACCCCAGCCATTGTACTCCTCAAAAGTATAGGAGTAAGTTGGACCGTCTGGTTCGATTGCGTAGTAAAGTAATGGGAGCCCAAGACTTGTCGGGTTGTTGACGTCAAAGCCTGCAGATTCCACTCGATAACGCAACCACGAATGAAGCCCTTGGTTTACTGCTAAAGCCATAAAGTCATCGAGTAATGCCAATTTGGCGTCAGCCAGGTCTCCTGAGTACTCCTGATTGAATCTCTGTTCCCATGTCTTGAGAGCACCAATCTGATCTTTACCCGTGCTCTTCTGGGCTCTGGCAATGTAAAGTGATAACCGATCTGTCTCAGCTTCTAAGTCTTCGCAAAAGACGTCGCTTTCGTAAAGGCATAGTTGAAAATTCATGAAGAAGACATCGAAATTGAATGCTGTGAAGTTTCTTCCTGCAAGCAGATTCCAAGGGAACGAAGGGTCCTGGAAGTAATCCTTTGCGGTTTGATGTATAAACTGTACAATGGGATAGTTATAGTCCGCATCGACTACTTCGAGGAGCCCTCCGCATACGCCCTTCAAGCGAGTGCGCATCCGATGGGTTGCCTGCTGCCACGTGTCATCACCAAAATAGTCATCGCTAGCTCTCGTAATGGCATCAAGTTCAACAGTCGTATAGCATAACATGCGAAGTTCTTTGAAGTGTCCCGGAGAATCCAGTATGATCTTGAATATCCGGTATGCCTCTTGGTGATACAAGGGGATTATGCGGCGAATCATCTGTCCGTAAAATTCTCCCAAATCTTTTGGTAGCAGTCGGATTCGTTCCTTCAATTGAAATGCAAAGTCTCGGTTATCCAAACCATCAAGAAGAGATTCAACGGCAAGTCGTACCCATAGAAAAATGCCCGAAGACTCCCGGACAATCTCGTCGGCGATTTTCTTCAGTTCCTGAGTTTCTTGTGGATTTCGAGGAAAATTCGTCTGGATTGCTGATTGGAGTCGACCATGGGTGTATAAAGCAATGTCTCTCCCCGTGTGCTGGTGGACGTAAATTCCAGGACATCGCTGGAATCGTACCTCGAATGCGTTGTTAGGTCGAGCGGATACACACATCTTGAAGGTGCATGTCGAATTTAGTTGAGAGCTAGGGCTGTTGCCACAACACAATTCCATCAGAATCTCTAAGATTTCTCGGTCACTTCCTTCATGCTCATCGAGCCCATCAATAAAGCAGCAAATCGACACTGGCACTTGATTCTGTTGTACCAGTAATAGAAAGGCTTGAGATGCCTCGGATAGTGTGAGACCATCTTGAATGTATGCCGACGCCAAGTCCCGCATTTTACACAATCGTGCCCAAAAATCCGGGAAAATCACACGAATGAGTGGTCGACAACAAGAGAGGATCTCGTGTAGTAGACCTCGTAACATCCCCAGCCGCGACTTTTGCATTTGAGTGCCACGATCGTGGAAGAAGTAGCTGGCAACGACAAGCGTCTTCTTATCTGCCCAAAGGCACAGCTGTGTTCGGACTTGAGCGCTGTCGCAAAGCATTTTCATCATCGTTGACTTGCCGGATCCAGCTTTGCCACTGATCCAGTACAACTGATCTCCACTGCTAGAGAGCCATTGAGTCAGCCCGCTCTCTGGCCTGTCTTGGGTACCACCTTCCTCGAAGATCCATTCGAATGTTTCTGCAAATGGCCGACATATGTCGTCTTTTCGGTGCCTTATTGCACGAAAGTGCAAAGCTTGTAGTATCGCTGTATATATTAGCAATTGGCACCCTTCGGTGTAGACTTTTCTCACCGTCCTCAATGTTTGCCTCTTGTCTCTTGTGGGCTAATTATCTGTCAGAAAAATCATGGGTATTTTCTAAGAAGCCCCTAGGAGATCGCAGGAACACGAAACTTGGCCCGCCGCGGCATTGATTTAGAATAGGCCAGCTTTAACCCATATCGCATTCATGTTTTTGCCTCCGTGCTCTCCATCAATTCCGTTGCATGGAATTTTCTGCTAGAACTTGCTTTGTAACCATATCCTGCAACTCACCTTCTTCTCTGGCAGCTGCTGCCTCGACAGTGTTTCGGACGAGCCGTTTGATGTGACTGCTGGTTCTAATGTATCCAACCTCGCTCAAGTTCGAGAACTTGCACATCGAGTTATGGTCCCCGTCGATGCTTCCATTCTGAACATGGAATCCGTCATAGCATGCTGAACCCTGGGGAACAATCTACGCAGAAGTCAGTCAAAGTAAAAGATGCGTAGCTATAACCGCTTACGTGACGTGAATACCGCCCCCAAGTTCCAGGGACTGCCATCCGCTTTTCTTCATGTAGACAAACAATTGGCATCTTTTCTGTGATAGACACAAACGCCAACCGCTGCCGTTCCAGTATATCAGAGTCTTCAGCAAGTGTCGATAGTAACCGATGGTTTGGTGATCGTAATGTTGCCCACGCTGCCCAAGACACGATTTTTGCAAAGTTCTCCTCGAAGCTACCCCGATGAGGTGTTCCCATGAACACTACACCCGCAGTGTGAGAATATATGGAACTGAGTTCGGGGTCTTGGTTGGTCGAAAGCAGAGTCTGCGATCTGCATAGAGCCTGTGGATTCGAAGTATAAGCTCGAGTTGTCAAGAATCTAGGTAATGTAGACGCTACCTCCTTGATCACAAGTCCACCAAGGCTATGGCCTACAAAAACGATGGGTCGGATTGACTTATAATAATCGAGATTTAGCTTCAGGAAACTAGAGACCTAAGTGCTGCGGCACCTACTTCATGCTCTGTCTCTCGCACATTGGCGAGGTCCCCAAGCAGATTCTCTGCGTGAGCAAAGATACTGTTCTGACTCGAGAAGCTGCTGATTTCGGCGATGGAGGAGTCATAACTCCAGCTCAATATCCTCACATCTTTCACACTCTGCGGCAAGAGGTCTCTTGGCCAGCAGACGCCATCAACGGTCCAGGTATCGAAGGCATCCCCTCGAAGCCCATGAACGAACACAACATCAGCACTTACGGGTGCTGCGCCCTCAGAAAGAACATTCATTGTATGGACGGAATTGTTGTGCGTGCAGGAATATTGTATACTGTACGGGGGAGCTCCAAGGTATATGCGGTCACGACAATGATGATGCTGGATGTAGATTACCATCTACTGGAGATGATGATGAGGTAAATGAGGGAGGGTGATCTGCGGTCCAATAGTTAGCGTCGCGGGGAAGCGCTGCTTATTTTTAGGAAGAATCTTAGCTTGAGATTCGTGGTCCTTGGCTTCTCTGTGCAGCGGGGCTGCCGAGCCTCAGGGCCAAGACACACGTGATCCTCAAATCGTGACAGTGGGGCTCAGAATCTTTAAGCGAGTGTGGAGGGGAAGCCGATTTTGTAAGCGACTATACAGGATTGTTCGAAATCGGCTTCAGTTCACAACTCTTGATGACTTTATTTTTGACCCACGGCATTTTATGCAGTACTAACCTTCTATGGCTAGCCTAATTCAGGCTCCTACACTCACTTAATCCCCTGTTCGACATGTTACGTGGAGAATTAGCCGATGTCGGCGGATCCCTGGGCACGAAGTAAACACTCATCTGCACTAGCACTATTATGGTTAGCTGAATTAACGTCCCTCCCTGCGAATCGAGACACCCTGTGTGCCGAGACAGACCAATGAAATCGCGAGGATTCTGATTTTTTTCTTCGTAGTATCTCTTTTAAACCAACGACAGTAAAAAGTATTCATATCCAGAGTTAGTAATATGTTCGCCACACTATTCCTCTTAATATAGCGATCTATTAATCCCGAAATTCATCCAATTTCATTGGCCTGTCTCGGCACACAGGGTGTCTCGCTACGCAGGGAGGGACGTTATAGACTTGATTGCCGAACGACCCTGCAACGTGATGTCACACCTGGAAAGTGGACTGCTGCCTAAAGTTGCTGATGGCAGGATGCGAGCCTCAAACAACGGCTCTGTTGACGCCTAGTTTAAAACCGCTCTTGAACAATCCAATTCATCAATTGCGCCCAGCCTCTCTTGGATAAAGTAGGGACTGCAACACACTTCAATTACTGCTGTTCTATACAAGCTGCTCCTCCATCCCGACTGACCTTGCTCAGTCGCCATCCCAGCCTTATATCGACCTGAAGCTGGCACCTATTCCAATCACTTCGCTCAAATCCGACGCTACATCCCATAAGCTCGCTTTAACCTCCGATTTCTTGCAAGTTCCTAGTACTCTACTCTTCTCAACTTGTAGGTATTTGATTGAGCCTCGTCATTGATGATTCTTGAGCAGCTGAGTTCGGTGTACTGACACACAGTTAGTAGCTTCACGGTACCGCGCAGACTTCCAAGTCCAGCCGAGTTGGTGCTTTTATTGTCTCCTGGTGGATACCTCTTTCGGGGTGGATAGCTACCGACTTGAGCGAACGTTTCATGTGGCGGTCCACCATACACGATCGATACCCCTTCCCTGTCAAACTTGCATAGGTTCCTCAACGTCCACTCAAATCTTCGAACTCTCACAGCCAAGGCATTCCTATCGCAATCAGAGCTAGCTCTAATATACGAGTTCTGACGTTGTATTGCTTGAACCACCTGCAATGGATAACAATGCGTCCGCCGTTGCGCCGGTGCAAGCCCAACTTGGAATTGATAGCACAACATTCAAAACGGCTGAAAGTCTTCGTGAGCTTATCAGCATCGCATCTCGTCCAAATGTTCAGCCTCAGGCAGTTTTGGCAGTTGAACAATTGGGATTCAGTCTGCTAGCTTCACCGGAACGTATCGACGATGCTATTGTAGCGCTTCGTGGGAATGACTCTGTTCGAGTTGAAAGCGCGCAGGCGTGGATCGGACTACGGGCAGGTGAACTACACCGTATTTTTCGAGAGTCTACACCTCTACTACAGTTCTTCCTCCTCTTTGCAGCATGCAAAACTTGCTACGCAGACTCTGAGATAGGCGACATTGCCTTCGGAATGGTGGTCAAGGCTGGTGTACTCAAAAGGTATCCTGTAGCTTCTGAACAGCTTACGCAACTTCTACGGGTCCTTTCGAGCCATGCAGAGTTTATGGCGCCTATCACAGTCATGCACGAAATAGCAGTCGCAGCAGATGGCCACCGTCCTAAAGCACACCTCTACGGTCATATTGAACCAGGAGAGGTCGCAGATATATTCGTTCAGGTATTTCGCAACCTCGTTGATGACATGGCCTTAGAGGTGATGCTTACTGGTACTTACCATGGGGTCTGGTTGGCTACAGTGTTTTCTTGGTTGCTGCCAAAGGAGGTGTGTGTAGTTGTGGATAACGAGACAATACGAGGGAGCCCTGGCGCGAAGCTAACAATTAACATTATTGCACGCGAGAACACCCCTTGGCGCCTAGATGTCTGGAGGAGCGACGGAAATAAGAGCCCAAGGGGTTACGTATTCGAAACGGATCGCGGCATGGAAATGAGATACCCGAAAAGATTTCCAATCTCCCAAGCAAAGTTTCACTTCGGCCAACTTTATATATCATTAATGGACCAAGAAATAAGACCGAAAGCTATAGCAGCCATAGGAGATGTCGCCGGAGCCCTGACTTGGTTGCTTGCCGAGCATGGCAAATTGTATCTCGATAAATCTTGTTGTCGGGACCGGCAGCAAAAATGCTCGATTACCTATATCAAGGATGTCTTGAGCGACGCAAGCCAGACAGGATATAGCCGTGCCGTGACAAAATATGGCTGGAGTGACCTACGGATGGACGAAGTAAACGGCCTATACCAGATAATCTCTAAGAGTTTTCAGGAGGATCATACAAGTCCGAGATCAGCCGAGTTAGTGGTTCGCAAAATAAAAGAGGCTTGCTCCAATTTCTTCAGGGATGCCATCGGAGAAGAAATTGTAACGGACGGTATCGACTTGATTGTTGATCCTGCGAGCTATATTGCATTGGACGCGATAGTTACTTCGACTGCAAATCCAGCGGGTCGAGGTTGCAACAGATATATGAGTCTGGATGCAGCTGCGAATCTGAATGAGACAGATGAAATAATCGGTGCCCTGTTGTCAGAGAATGGGCTTAACATTAAATCTTTCAGGCGCTTATCTTTTGCGCACCTCTTGCCAGGTATCACAGAATTTCACGATCGAGATTTGGTTGTCACGCAGAATGGATATGTAGCTGGTATGGCAGCTCTTTGGGATTGTTCGGCTTCGCAGAAAGATGCTTTGCAAATCCGGTACACAACAGGACATATCCAGAGAGACACGATTACATACACCAGCATTCGAGAGGCTGATTCAGGATACCATCTGGGCAAGCGCACCCCAAGCCTAGTGCCGGTAGACTTGGCTTTTCTACCAATTACAGAGTCTGCTCTCACAGAAGCGAGAAAATCATCTAAACTACCGATTCCTAAAGCACTCTCTTCAATGTTTCCGTTTGTTGGGGATCATCAGCTGAGCCTCCCCACCAGTCATCGATACTCTCATCCTAGTCTCTTCCCAGAGAGTGAAGACCTTTCCTTCACAACAAGGGTATCAATTCAAGGGAGTGTTTTGATGATCAAACATTACATTCAACGCCCTTTTATTGGAATGTTTGTGGTGAACGACGTTCAGTCAAATACAGATACGGATCCTGATAAGGTTGAAAGAAGAAGCGTTTCGTGGATTGACTCGGTGCTGAGCTTGGCTACCGCCACACATGTAGCTCGCGATCAAGAGCTCATGGGAGGTCAGGGAAATATTCTGATTAACCGGCTAGCCCAAGATGGTATTGCGATACATAGGGCTACGCCATTCTATAATCATGACATTGATAATTCAAGTCGAATTATCCTCAATACGTCAAACGAGTCAATCCGCTTTTTTGCTGCTGGACAGTCATTTGAATATTATAGTCCACAAGACGAGTGCTTTATTCTCGTTATTAGGCATGGTTCCTTGTTGTCCTCGATAAGCGTGGCCCATCAGGCACTGAAACCATGGGTTATAGTTTCCTAAAATGCGACTTTTTATTGATGCAATAGTCTACTACTATGTACTATCCCTAGAATGTTCTACAGTACAAAGGCCAGTGAATTCTCAGGCGTCAATTCTCTCATGTGATGGAGCAGAAACAATGCCGATGGCCGGTGATGAGGTCGGATTCTCAGGCAGAAGTCTTCACTTCACGTGTAGCAGGGAAAATAAGCTAATGTAGGGTCTAGAGTTAAGCTAGATACAGAGGGTTAGTACCGCATAAAACATGGGTCGAAATTTTTTTTGAGTGTTCGGAACTGAAGCCGTTGGCCAGCCAACTATTTGGAATGTGCCAGCCCTACTAAGTGATTCAAAACTAGCAAGGAAAGCAGTTGCATTCATGGAGAGCACAAGACTCCTCGACCAACTCAGCAGGGGCTAAGCAGCACCTCAACCTCACAACTTCAAAATACAACCCATAGCCACAAGACGGGTAGGACAGACTACTTAACAGGAAGCAACAAGACAGCCAGGGTGAAGGCCCGGTACTATGGTGTAGGAAGGGTAGCGAGCCAGGGTATGCAACGATAATACACAAGAATGGGCAGTGGACCTCCGGCTTAGTGGTGAACAGATTGATTTCCTATAGTCAAATTTAATTTTCATTTGTTATTTCAATTATCAAAAAGGGAAAAGGACTGGAGGATTCATGGGCCTTGAACTGTTTACAGAACTCTCTGCATAGCGCTGACATAAGCAGCTAAATAGAGTAAGGATGTGATAAAAAAAAAAATTAAAAAAAGGAACTGAAGCCGATTTCGAACATTACTATAGGAGTAGGAATCATAGACTCCTCGTAGTTTCCTTGAGGCTCTAAGATCAAGTTGATTCAATGTCTTTTCAGGATTTCAAGTTGTCTCTCTATATACAGAGGTCTTCTCGACCTTTATACCTCAATCGTCTGATCCTCTTAACCCTTACCCCTAAAGGCTCCCAGGATCTGACGATTATGCCTTAGATGACTAAGCTACCCCCCCCGAACGTTCGCAGTAACGATTCGTGCACAACCGTCACACCGCGTTCTCCTGGCCGACAGGGTGCTCGTTGGGATTGCCATATCATTGGCCAGCTAAGCGAGAATGGATTTTCCCTGTGAGTGTGCGGGGAAGCCGATTTTGTAAGCGACTGTATTCATAGTATTCATTTCCTCCTTTGTACATTGGCAAGTGGTTAGTGCCGAGTTCTCCTTTTTTTATACATTACTAGAAGTGTTCGCCCCCAGAGGTATATTTAGAAGTGGATGCTAAGTGCCCATATTATCGATTCTCTACTATATTCTTAAAATAGCACTAACTTTGGCTTCCAATACCGAATTGGTGCCATGTCTGCTCTGCTGGGCTTTCCCGAACCTAAAGAGGCATATCCAAAACAAGAACTGGCATCTCGCTTAAATAGGGGTTCTACAGACTTTTAGGCATGTGCCCTATATGCCACATGCATAAATCTCGCGTGATAATAATGGATGACGTCTAAACCAAGCGGATTCTTCGTACCCTATTGTATCCAGTAATATCAACTAACGTCTAAATCATGCACTACCTCAACTTGTTCATATAACCGTCCCTAGTCAATCAAGGCTTTCAAGCACGCTCGAAACATGTCGCCGCCATCCTCGAACAATTTTCCTCCAAGACAACCTGTACCTATTATGAGTAGCGCCCCACTTCTACTGGGCGGTCCGTTGTGCAGTGACGACATCGCTAACACACCAATGTTCCCCGCATTTCAGAAACTTCCCCTCGAACTACGAAATGAAATCTGGAAAATAGCCATACCCTGCCGTCTGATTACCATCACCCCGGAACTGGACCCGGAAAATTTCACTGGAGAGGTGGAAATCCAAACAGAGTCAATCACAATTCGAAGCGTGTGTCAGGAGTCTCGCAAGGAATCTTTGAGAGGTTATGAGACAGTCACCTTCTCCGACGAAAGTTTCTCCTCCATGTATATCGACTGGTCTCGGGACACGATCTTTCTGGATCTTCCTGAGGAATGTATAGATATCGACAGGGTTGTGAGCGTCCTTGGCACAGCTTTTCGATCAGTACAAACCCTTGCAGTCAGGATGAGAGCACATTGCTTTTGGGGCCTTGCCACGTTCTTGAGGCAGTCCAAGAAGCTTAAAAAGTTAATTTTTGTCGACGAACCCGAGCATCCATCTTTCTTGCACACTGGGAATGCGAGCTTGTACCTGGTGGATCTTGGCACGTGGGGTTTCATCAAAGGAAATCTGACGGACTTCTCTGAAAGCCATGAATTTTTCGGCGAAGGGACCTGGATCAAGCTGGCGGCATCAAAAGGACTTGAACCGATTGGTGTCAAGCAGTGGGAAATGTCCGTCGAAAATATTTCTTTGGTTAGACGATTGATAGAACGGGGACAAAAGTACTTTTTGTTACTTCCACTTGCCTAGTATCTGCCTCTGTCAATACATTCATATTCACAAGGAACAAAACTCATACACCTCACACGGAAGACGTAAACAGGAACTAAAGGGAAGTCTGAACATGGTCATAATTCGGAAGTATCGACAGGCGTAACAGCCTCGTTGTATCTAAGACCGTAAGTCGCAGGCGCATGGCTCTCTTTCGACCCTTGCGTGATCTATCAAGGAAAGCTATTGAACTCGAACCGTGACTTTCCAACCAGGGATTGTAAACAATGGTGAATCTTTTCCACCCAAAATATCACAAGCCAAACGCTTCTCCTTGCGTGTGTGAAATCTTTTCAGCTCCCTTTGCTACAAGGGCATATGCTTATCTGTGTACATCTCAAACTCAGGCAGCCAAACGTTACGTAAGGCTGATCATGCCCCGCCTCTGGGCCCGCGTCCCCTTGGAGCATCGCGGAGTCGAAGCATCACGTGACAGTCTTTGTGGCCTGGAATGAGCGCAAGTAGGCCTCGAGCTGAATTCGCCATCGCATTCACGACGGTCGGCCGTCATGTCTCAAACGGAGCACAAATATGTCACCGATGCTACATATAGAACCTACCGCACAAAACAAGACAACGACATCCGCGATGATTCAAATGACAAGCATCCCTTGTTGAAGACGGCAATAAGCAAATTCTCAGCACGTTCAATAGCGGCTTATCAAATGTCAACGGTACCCTGAGCGCTGCAACAAGGGAGCTGAGCAAGGACATAGGCAGAGTCGAGAAGGACGTGCGACTGGTGAAGAACGAGACCAGCTAGACTAAGGACAGATTAGATCGGATAGAAGACAGATTTGGTCAAATGGAGGGCGAAATGGGGGATATCAAAGTATTTCCCGTCTACGATCAAAGACTTTTGGATGTTACAGTTTCCACATTAAGGTATGGACTGCAAAATATTTATAATGCGTGTGCTGACTATTCGAAGAAGACAAGCTGATCTACCTTCTGCGATTCTACCAGATCCAAGGCTATGAGCAATGGGGCCAGTCACCCGACGATTTAGATCAAATATTGGCGAGTAATATAAAATATACTTCAACGAGCAGGTCCAATCCGCGGCTGGAGTGGGATGACTCTGACGATTTATTGGATAATCTATCTTTAGAGGAGGCGGTTCGAAATTATCCTCGCGTCGCAATTGATGAGCTTGCTTCCTTTCTAGGATTGAGGTTCGAGGACATCCAGAATTTTTTCGAAAGGGCAGCCCTGCTGAGGGAGCAGCCTTAGTAGTCGGTATACAAGAACAGCTTTAGTAGCAGTTGATGCTCCGACGGTAGTATCTGAAAAACGAACGAGGAACACGCCGCCTCGAGTAACAGTGATAATAATGCCTCTGCATACGAGTGTCACTACTATACGTTCAAAGTCACCATCGGAAAGGATTCTCTGGAATAGATCCGAGGATGAAATGTTCGTTCGTTGGCGAACGAAAGATGGGCCCTCAGATATTGAGAACTCTGCCCCCAACCCCGTAACCTTGGATATATTGATGCTTATCAGTTGTGACAGTTATGCACCTTCCAGCTGTTTTAAAAAGAACGAATCAGAGCACTGCTCGGGCTACTATCTAGTACCAGCTATGGTCTAAGCCTTACTAATATATGGCTGCAACTCTGCAGGAGCTGGAAGGAGGTCTGGGTTATTGGGCAGACGAGCTCCACAGATCAGGTTTGCAGATCATTCATCATGAAGAACAGGGACAGAGGGCGCATCTTGTGACTTGTCACAGCTATTGTAGTTGTCATATTGAGATAGAAGAGCAAACAAAATATATTCCTCTAATTGCTATTTGATCTTCACGGGTTCCTCTTAATCCTGCTAAAGTTATTATCGTACTGTTACTCTGTTGTTAATTCATTTGCGCTCCAGCGATTCTGGCAAGTTCTATGAAGATATATAGGCCTTACTCTGCGACACAGGAGTCGGGGTTGTCTGTTCTCTCGACGGTATTCGACGCTGTTGCTGGGCGAGACGTGGATCTCTGGACTATCTAGCCCTTCTCTACTTGCAGTGCTCAGATTCCTATTGTCCACTTTGTCCTCTTCGTCGCTCATGCTTGAGCCCCTTGAAACCCTCCGTCACGCCTCCGCTCTGAGTAACCCCTCCTAGGATCGATAGTGAAGGTTTGTCTGACGGCTTCAGCTACTAACTTGTCTAACCTCCTGCTTCTGCCCTTTATGTACGGCACGGCGCGTGCGATTCGAAGTCTGCTTCGATTGTGGATGCAGTTTGTATTTTCGGGCATTGTCGAAATGACGCAATTAGTCCTAGAGGTCAAGATATTAGCATTCTATTGATGTTGCGGGTTACCGGCCCAGAAGAACTCACCAAGCCCACCTTTTCCATCGCAGTATCCCTCCTTTCTCAAGTGATTGCCGGCGCTGCTTCGCGGTCGCGTCGCGGAATCTTCCTCAACCGTAGTAAAGTGGGAGACATGAATTGGCGCACTTTCGGTGCTCTGACGATTGTCGGCTACAGCCGGCGCCAAAACCACAACCCAAATTCCATGTCACAATCTTGCAGCTTCGGACAGCAGCGACAGACGACAACATTCAGCCATCGAGGTGCTGGAAGGTCCCAACGATCTAGGTACAACCCATACCTTCCAAGCTATCGCGAAAATATCAAAGGCACCGATCGGTATGAGTGCTGAAGATTCGTTTCGAACAGAGGTGGAAAAAAAGGTACACCCTACCGCACGACGTTGAACGTAGCTAAATCCTCCCGTTAGCTTGGAAGATCGGTGACTATTGGTCTAGAGCAATCTGGTGACGGTACGATTAAGTCCGGAGAGGACTTCGGGCACGTATTTTCAGCAGTTATAATAGCTGCTAGCGAGAAGGGCGAAGGAAGTTTGCGGGTTACTGGAGGAAACAAAAACCTTGCCGGTGCAACAGTCGGGGAGGGAAACGAAGGTCTATTCGTGGTTGAGGTTGAACTAGGCCAGAAATGTACATTCGGAGGCTACTATACAGTGAAGCTTGTGTATAATAGGCAGGATTAGCGTTTCAGAAACTCGATCACTTCTCCGAGTATCTCCTGAGGCATTTCAATTAACGGCGGAAGTTGATAATTGGTCGGCGCTACAATCCAGAACAAATGATCCTCAGACCCCCAAACAGACAGAAATGACACCAGCATTTTCTTGGTTAAGAATACGGTATGTCCTTTTATAATGTTGAGTATGGCTGGCCGCGGCCCCGATGCTGAATAGTGTCGTCAGTGATTGCAGCGCCATCTCTACAAGACTTGTCTTACATGCTGTCTCTACCGGCGGTAGATTGTTCGAAGATGGCAGCGACTCTGAAGTGATGTTGTCTAGAAGGGTGACTTGGAGTAATGTCAGCTATGAGTACTACGGGATGGTAAGTGATATTACCTTCGTAGCATGCATAATCGCGGACGAGACGGTCTCGACAGTCATTTGGCAATACTTTCTTTGCACGTTCATAGGAACGAACATTGAACTTTGCATTCTTCTTTGCATATATATAGCGAAGGTATCGAGATATTTCTCATTGTCCTCTAAGTGTTTGATGGTGTTGTCGTGGCTGACTTTCAGGAGTGCCGGGAGGGAGAGTTGCAGAAGAAAATCTCGCAAAGGGTGTGTATCATCTCCATATCGAATTTTCAGAAGATTCGAAAAATCCGCTGAATAGCGGTCGGGTGGTTTATCGAATCTAAGGTATAAGGAAGTATCTTGTGTTTGGGTCGACTTGATTATGTCGGAAGCGTTGCGCAGCAGGATGAGGAGCTCTTTCGACTTTGCCTCTGAGAAGGAAGAAGGACTGAGATTCCCGAGGTCGTATTCTACTCCATCCTCTTTCATAAGCAGTTGCATTGGCATCATCGACGACTGGGGATAGGCAGCTTGAGAAGGGTTGAGACGGTGGAGGATTGCGACGTACGACACGGTGGACCGTACGGCACGGTACACTGGGTCCAGTATAGGCATAGCGTTCGGCTGTTTGATTATCGATACTGCGCTTGGACTCTTGGCAGGAATGGATGCTGATTCGTTCATTCTATCCGCTCCCCCCGCCGGCTTGAATGTTATATGATGAAGTTTTGTGGACTGAATGGCCCTGGACGACGTGAAAGCACGAGCCAGATTTGGGTCTGTTATAAAGGCAAAGGTGACTTTAGAGAGGGTTCGAGAGACTCTTGAGCCCCTAATAAGGCCGAATATACGCTAGATGAATGAATAGCGGGGGATAGTAGGACCCCAGACAATGGCTTGTCCCTGCTCCCATGTCTATCGTATTCCCAACGACATCGCCGAGTTCGCATCCTGATTTGCCCTTTCGTCATGACTTACGACAACTTCAGAAGTCTGAGACAGTTCTTTACTTCTTCCGCACTGTGCCGCTCCTTGCAGCAGTTATCCTAGCAAAACGGACGAGACATTGGGCTTGTCCTTGCAAGCCGTCATGCGAACCAGATTGGAGCTTCGATCCCCCACATTTGCCTTGTATCGTATACCCTCATCAAAGTCGACAGATTAGTATCAATCATGCCGTGCCTTCACAAATGCAGCTCATTTCAAAAAAAATTTGGCAGTGTTTGTTGGTTAGAAGCTTCAATCTACCAATCGACAAATGTAACGACTGGAGCCTATCACCATGTGTGGTTATAAACAAGTTTGGTACTTCGATTACTGTCACCGTCGTTATATCGTCCAAAACTGGTGTGAAAGATATAAGACCACGCAGATACGTTGTCCCCCCCCATGTGGTAGCTGAAGAATGGTGAGCTCTTTTGCTTCACAGCCTTACTAAGAATATATCACTGATAAGCTCTATAGGATAAGAGAGTAATGTGGTTCGTTTGATATTTCTAACCTCTTCCTTCTCTAATCAGTCGCAGTGGATTGCCAGCCAAAGATTGAGCCTTCTTGGATGCGGTAGTTCCCTCGTCCAGTGGCTACAGGACCCGTGATTCGTCGGATGAAAATCGGTCAACACGAGTATCGTTTCCCCCTGGATATCCGAATCTCGAGAATGCCTCATCGCTATTACTCTAGTGTTCGTGTCTTGTAATTAAACCGCGAGAGTCTCCGCACTTTCGGATCTCCTGGTTGAGAGTGGAAAAGATGGGTTTCTTTCTTCTGTATAACTTTGCGAGTATGTCTTGGAAACTCGAAGTCCTGCACCTTAAAGATGTAGGTTTCATCTGTATGCAGCCTGTAAGATGTATATCATATATATATATTTCGAATGACTTATGTACTCATACTTGTCGGGGTATATATCTATGCTAATTCCCATTTTTGCTACTGCCCTTGATAGTGCTATCCGTATTTGCTCGATGAATATGAATAATATTGAACGTGATATTTGGTTGTGCGAAATCGACGACCTCGAGAAGGCCAAACTAAAGCGAGGATATGAATTGCTTCTCGAGCTAGTTATCTCGACTCGCTATGTGCTAGAAGTAAGTGGCGCTGCTGATCGCAGGATGAGAGGCTAAAGCCCCCTAGGCTCGGCGATGTAATTCTAAATTCACGTATTATCTTATTTATGTGCTTTCGGTCTAGTAGGGCGCACCCCCTGCTTTGGAAATCATTGAGTCGTTCGAGGAGGCATGTCAGAAGCTGATGGAAGGAAAGGGACATGTTGGGGGAGTCTGGGAGATCTGGGAAGTCGATTTCAATGACTAGGTTATAGAGACATTCAAGGAGCTGCGGGCTATACTCCTAACCTTGAAGAAGGCTAATCTCTCCTCGATTATCCCACTGATCGCTCGTAAGCGCAAGGAGATAGGATTATTAGAGTGGAAGTAATATAGCCGCTACTTCTGTTCTTCGAGTTCCTGTGAACCTATTCTAATCATCTATCCTCTTCTAATCCTGTACACCTTGTATTCTTTGCTAAAGGTTCAGGCGAGAACACTGCGAGAAGGACTATGGTTTTGGAGGCCTCTTCTTAGCGAGTTCGTAATGTCCCGCGGGTTTGGGGTCAGCGGGCTTGATAATTCCGGATTGCCCTGTCTGAAGCGTGAGTAAGGCAATCCGATCTAGACGTACCTCTACCCTGCTGAAGCTAAGTAGGCGATTACAGGACGCCACCTGCGGATGAGACATGGGACCTAAGACGCTCATAACTAACCGGAAAACGGGTCAGAAAACAGGCGCCCCAGTTTGCCCCCTGCCTGCCCCTATCCCCTTACCGCACTGTGTTAGGACTTGTAATTCTATTGCTTCTTATAGGGAGCTCGTTGTCTGCAACCAGGGACGTCCTCCTATCCGAGATCCCTTTCTTTTAACGACTGAACGATGGAGACCGTGTTATTAAAGCAGTACTCGGAAGTGAGAAGAGCTTCCCAACCTTCTCGCTGATATACACTAAATTCTTCCTACCAGATTTCGGCTTCGACAAATATAAACAAGAGACAGCGTGCCTGCAAACTAAAAGTTAAGACTGGATGTACTAGCTGCAGGTACAGACTTACTTTCTCGTTTCCTGTATACGCAAGTATACTAATATACCCTTCCTAGTAGGACTCGCAAGGTAAAATGTGACGAAGCTAAGCTATCTTGCCTTCGATGTATTAAGCGAGGTTGGAGCTGTGAATTCCTAGTAAAGAATGTGGGGAACAGAAGACTTCGACCCTAGGAGATTAAGCCAGCTCCAACCGCTGCTTATCCGCCTCCGTCGCTATTATCTAAGATATCTCCTCTTGAATCACTAGGAATCATACATTAGAAAACTCGTCTGCAGCAGGCTATTGTGCCTTACTGCCAGCCTACACCTTAACCGCTTCCCCAGAACCCTCTTTATCTTAACACCTAGCAGGCGCAAGATATCGCTCAATGTGGCCTCGCGGATATCGAGCTACCCCATGCTCTGACGACATCCCCATAGATGGGCTCCGAAACGGGTGACGAGGGGTATAATTCTGCATCTAGTTTCGCAGATATAGAGCCGTTAGACCTGTCTATATGGAACTTTGTATGGGAAAACAGCAGGCGTTATTATAGCAATAGTTATGCTCCTGAAACCTTTGGATATAAACCTTTTGTTAACAGATCGCAGGCTCCGATGGCCGTTACTGGGCACTAAATGATGAAACCGAGCAGTCCTGTATAGGTACAGCCCATAAAACCTAGAGGGAACTGTTGTACGGAAAACTCACACTTACGCCAGCTGAGTTCGGGCAGAGGGTTCTTGATATTGGTACCGGTACAGGACAGTGGGCAATGTTTGTCTGCCCCTTGTTCTAATTAACCCGACGCTAATTGAAGATAGAGATTTCGAGGAGAAGTACAGCGCTGCTTAAGTGTTGGGCATAGATATCACGCCTATATAGCCTGAGCTTGTGAGTCCTAATGTCTGGTTTGAAATAGATGATATTAACTCAGGTGTGTACGAGGCGGGCGACAAGATTTGGGACTTGATTCACGTTCGTGAAATGGATGGTGGTGTGAGAAATTGGCCGGATCTGTTGAGCAAATTGTTCAGGTAAGGCTCAGATTATCTCTCTACCCTCTCTGATCCTGACTACGCCAGGGGAATCAAACATGGCGGGTGGATAGAGCTACGCGAACATAGTCTTCACCTGAAGAATGCTGATTCAGTGCTTTCCGACTGGACACAAATAATAGTTGAGTCGGGGACGAAGTCTGGAATAGAATTCGACGTCGTTAACAAGCTCAAAGGCTGGCTAGTTGATACAGGCTTCAATAATATCCAGGAGTTCAGATTTCCCGTACTAATCGGTCCTTGTGATGAATAGCCAAAACTAGGGGAGCTAAATAGACGTCGGTTACTTGAGGGGATATAAAGTTACTATCGGCGGCCTATGATCGAAACTCTGCGTAAGGCGCCTCGTGATGTCTTGATTTAAGAAGCGTGTGTACGAAGGTCGCTCGAGACAACACCAAACCTTTCTCAGGATTTGTGAGCAGCTCCCTTATAGTTACTCCGGTCACTCACATCCATCTAGTGTCATTGTAATTGGTCAAAAGCCGCCAGGCTGTGCTAGAGGGTAATCTTTCGTGTTGGCTTAGAATGTTTTCTTGTTGTATTTGTGTATTTGTAGCTACAATTTGTGAGATTACACGCCTAACATTTACTTCTAGCCTATGGACTTGAAGAAGGCAATGCGAGTCTGTTTCTGAACTCTCTGTTCTGGTCTGAGTTAGAGGCCGGAACCCCTCTTTAGCCCTTGTCAATTTTCCTGTCATGCTGAAGTGCTGCTGTACCTCTCCAACGTCCACGCTCGCCTGGGAACTTGCCACTAGCTGTAATCGTGGAATTGGACCTGTTCCAGACACCGAGAGAAAAAGATTAAAAGAGAACGAGATCACGCTGAACAGGTGCGCACTCATTGACTGTCTCTAAAGTTTAGGACACAGTTCCGTGGATGCTCTCTGCGTGAATCCGGAGATGTATCTTATGTTCCAGGGACATCCGACAGACCTTACACTGGAGCCGATCCCCTTCTTTGATATTAGCCAGATGCTTCCGCTTAAAGTGCTTTGTTAAGTCTCCCAGACTGGCAAACTTGTAGGTACGCTTTTCGAACGGCAAGCTCTGCTCCCCTAAGCAGACGAAGCAAGTGGTGCTTCTCGGTAAACACTAACAACATAGAGTCACTCAACGCTTGCTTCTCGGCCTGGGCGGCTGCCAGCTGGGGGCTGATCTCCTTCGACGGCATCGGACTCGTCCGTCGCGTCGACGACCTTTTACGTGGTACGGCAGCAGCTCCCCCCTCCTGGAAGTGGCAGTAGGCAGCGACTGCATCGATAGCCGCATTGCGGCGGCGGAACTCTTCTTCGATAGTCGTCCCCGGCAAAGTCATTACCGTCTCAGCTAAGCGCTTCTGGGGCGGGGGCATCTCATCGTTCTGGTCTAAGGTAGTCTTTACGTCCTGGCTAAGCTTGAGCCCAGAGA
Organism: Cadophora sp. MPI-SDFR-AT-0126; assembly: GCA_020747065.1. NCBI lineage: Eukaryota > Fungi > Ascomycota > Leotiomycetes > Helotiales > Ploettnerulaceae > Cadophora > Cadophora sp. MPI-SDFR-AT-0126. Next base: position 3,311,405 of record JAGMVK010000002.1, on the reverse strand, counting down.
GCTGCCGCTCGATCTCGTCGACCGGGTGTTCCAGATCCCAGCGCTCTTGGACGTGCTTGAGGAGCGCTGCTCTCAGCCGCTGCCTGGTGTTGAAGATCGCCTGGCCGATGATCCGGTACCCTGGCTGCTGTGTCGCCGTGCCCTGGAAGCGGCGTTTCCACTTCTCCCGCTCGTAACAAGGCGGCAGACGACGGGATCCCCCAAAGAAGTAGTTCAGGATCAATATGCCGTTGGTGGAGTGTTCGGTTCGTGGGTGGGCAAGACGACGGGATGTTATCCTCTTGATATTGGTTTTCCCATTGGGCTTTCCCACGTCCGCTGTGCAAATGCAGAGAGGCTAGCATTTAAATCCATGTCTGTACATGGCCTTTGAAATGCTCCAAGTGATCGGGAACAAGCCCTTGAGACTTGCACGTTGGTTGACAACACACTATCTTGGCTTGCGGATCTTTTCCTTTCTGCCACAAATCTTATTATCCCGCCACCTACCTTTCCAGTCGCGACAGTGAACCCCTCCCACGAGAGCGACTTGGATATAGCAAACACGAATAAGAGATCTATAGTCTATTTTGACGAACGCACAAACCTTGGTTCCCGGAGCTTGACGCCGTGCACTGTCTATACGTGGCCTTTGAAGTGCTCCACGTGCTCGAGAACAAGCCCCTGAGACTTGCACGCTGGGTGATAACACTCTATCTTGGCGTGTGGATCTCTTCCTTTGAGGTGAATCCGTTCAACGTGATCCATCATCTTCGCAGGGCGGCAAAAAGAGCCCATCCGCTCGTCATAGCTCTTCGATTCGTCGCCAATGCAGATCGGGCACTGGTCTTTGGCAAGCTTGATAGGGAATAGCTCGAGACTGGGCGGAGGCGATTCCTCCTTGACGAGAGGTGGCTGCGGTAGGGCAACCCGGAGTCGGTACCTTCGAGGCACTTCCCGGCGGCGGCAGAGGCCGAGCATAAGACCGGCAAAGTGGATCCGGCGTGCAACGATCTCCTGTGGGGTGAGACCAGTGACATGATTGCAGATGAATTCGGCTAGTTGCGCCCGTTCGGGGATCTGATGTTCAACGACCGGTTCGGTATACTCCTCTTCCTGCTGTCCACTGTTCTGCCTCTCGATATCTTCTATCGGCCGACGGCGGAAGTAGTCCGCCCGGAACTCTTGAGAGATAACATTTCGCCGCCGAGTTCGTGCAATACTGATCTCTGAAGTAAGACGTCGAACTTCCGCCTCGACCTCCGTTCCCTGGATCCTGTAAGCTCCAGCTTTTAGCTGAGCCCGCTTCTCCTCGAGATCGGTGATACGTGGGTCCGGGGGAAACGCTGCAAGAACATCGTCCGGCACGTGGACTGGCGCACGAGGATCACGCATAAGGCTCATGTGAGTGAGCATACGTAAGATTCCATCGGCAGAGGGTCGCTCGAGGACAGCAGACTGGACGTCGAACAGCACCCTCTCATTGATGTAGGCTGCGTTATACACCGCCGAGTTCGGGTTGTGTCGCATGACCTGATCTCGAACTGCACTCGTGGCTTCATCTAGACGGAAGAAAGGCCCATTAGCATATTGGTCTATACATGTGATATTACAGAATACTTACGGTCAACGACGTTGCCTGTGTTACGACGGAAGCAACGGGAGGTCAGGATCGCTAGGAGGCCCATTAAGAGTCCTAGGAGTTTTAAGCGGTCCGCGAATTGAGAGTAGGTGAAAGCGAGCGTTGGATATAGAAGCACACCGTCAACTGCTCCTCCATCCTGACGGAAGATTGGAGTCTTCAGTATTTCTTGCTTCTAGGTCAATGGCGTACACATAACCGGGCCCGATACCTTCTGCTCAAAGACTCGCTCTACCGTAGTTAGGCTCAGTGCCTCGAAGGCTTTATCTGCTACAGCCAAGGTGACGAGATAGGTAATTGGACAGAGCATAGGGTTGTCTACTTCAGTGAAGAAGAATATCGTGCTGTCATGATTAGTTAGTTCGATTTAGGAACATATGTTAAGAAAGAGTTCGTCAACTCACGGCTTCGGGCGTCTATCGGCTCCCTTATAGTGGGCTAGCTTGACCTCCATCGCCCGCACATCCGGCTTTCCCGCTATAGGGTTCCGCACGACCAGGAGGCGGACGTCTTCGTAGCAGAACGCGTTAAACTTTCTCAGTTCCATTCCAACATCGCTCATATTGACGTCGTCATCAGAGCCATCACCATCGTCCCCAGAGCCCAAGTCGGCAACAGCGCTATCATGGTCATTATCGAAGCTTGAGTCAGTCCCAGCGCTAATTTCAGCATCTTCGAAGCCCCTATCCGTCACATGTCCAGCGCCGGCATCGTCGTCCTCAAGGCCAGGCCACCGCTGCTTCTTGTTCTTCTTCTTCTTCTTCGTTTTTGCGTCGACCAGCTCTGCCGGCCGGCATCCTGTAGTGAAGAGGATAAGCAAGATTAGTGGGTACTAGACACGTTGCCGCTCCGTGCTGAAGGTAGAAGTGTCGCGTGCCCAGTAGTAGATAAGCAGGAGTATGAGTTCGTCCACACCAAAGACAGGCTCTCCACGACCGTGATGTCGAGTTCGAAGTCTTTTGTCAGGGGACCGTAAATGTACTGCATAAGCGTTAGCACCCTTGCCTCACGATGAGGATGAGATAAAAGAGGCCCTTTACCGCGAGAACCTCTTTTGTATCATTGGTATCTATGTGGCGGCCGTTCTCTCGGTTGAAGAGCATCTTCAGCCGTAGATAATACTAGTGGACTGTACTCCTCTTTTTCACCCGACCCACCGCAGATGTGAATGCAGAATGTTATCGAGGTCCCCTTAGAACAGTTACGGATTATCGAGCGCTAGGGCGGGTTATTAGGTAGGCCGGCACAGAACCTAGGGCAACTGTTAGTCTAACGATGTACTTCTGGTCGGCGGTCAAGCATTTGCTCTCTTACCTGCTGAACATGTCGATAATATCCTAGAGGTTGTCTTATCGGAATAGTTGCGCTTAACAGTCGTGTTATTATGTTAGTCGATCAGTTTCTGGAGACTTTCGGGAGACCGTAGTTGGATCTTCGGTTTAGGACGACGACGTTCAACACGATTAATGATGCGTGCGATATGCGGTTGCGAGGTTGGGGGATTGACTGTGGCATGGTTCCTTGCGACTATCGTGAAGGGGGAGTCGTTCGGTCTTATAGTGGGGTGGTCGAGAGCAGAAGGTTCTCGGGCGAGGTGCTGAGTCGAGAGGGGAGAGAAGGGAGAAGGGGAGAAGGGGGATGAGGATGAGGTTGAAGAGGGTACATATGTAAGCACGAACGATGGGTAGTGCCATGATGATCACTTAAGGCCCCCCCAAAACGGGGGGGGGGTATGAAGTCAGGACATCGAGAACTGGGATCAGAGAAACAGAAGAGAGGAAGAGGTCGGTCGATGTTGCGGGGCGAGGATTAGCCGCCAGGCGCCCTGGGACGCCACACGTGATGGGGTGTGGAGGGTTCGAGCCCACGTAAAACAGCGACCAAACCCGCCGAAAACAGCAGCTCCAACACTACAACCCTGAGTAATTATAAATAAACAATATAAGGCTTACTATAATAAACAGTTAATTTAAAACCAACTGGTTTATTAAATTGTTAAAAATAAAGAAGCTACTGTAATGAGGCGCATATTCAGAATCAGGGTGTTGCCTTAGGCAACGTTAGTTGCGAGCCTTAGCGAGCTCCCTCCGCTTATAAGAGCTCTCCTCTACTCCTAGAATTAGAAGAATTGAAGACTTTTTCCACCTCGGATTTTAGCCCTCGAGTGGCTTCTTGTGTTTTACCCCTTACATTTGGTGACCTACTCAGTTTTGCGTTATCCCAGGTCTTTACACTACTATAAACCGAGATTCCCTTTATAATTATTAATACGCCCTTACATAGTGTGACGGCAGAGACTCATGGCAGAGCCTTGGGGTGGATACTGGATTTCAGGGCCCGCCTAAGCGAGCCTAAACGAGATGAAGCGAATCTCCCTGTATATTACCTCTCTCCCTCCATACCTTCTTTACTACGTAGTTGTAGATTCTAAGAGACTCTTGTTATCGTCATATATCTCTTCGTCGATATGTGAGGCAGTTGTTACACGTGACAGCTGTCTTTCTAGAGCAAGGCGTCACACCTTGAGTCCCACTTTTCTTCGAGTCGATATTATATTTTTAATTTTTTAAGTAAAAGCTTTTAAAGTAATTCTAAATAAGTTAAGTTAATACTTCTTTATTAACGTGCATCCCTACGTGCCGGAAAACCCTACGTACCGGAACGACATCGTGGGTTAGGGGTTTCAAATCTCTACCACATAAAGATATAAAGTTATAATTAGTTTGCTATTGTTCTTGAGCCATTTCTCTACAAGAGCTCAGTTTTGCAGTAAGAAATATTATAATTGTGGTCATGTTATCAATTGCCCCGTTAATGGCTTTGAAAGCCCTTTCGGCTGTCCCCCCTGCTCTATTATAACCATTAGCCTTTCTCCAAATTTCGGGACCATAGCACGCAGCTCTTATCAAGAAATAATATAATTCCAAAGTTTAAAGATGTAGAGCGAAAGGCCACCTTCATGCCGGATTTATCCGGACAAGGTGGGAGGAGGTACACATTACGCCAAGCATTCTTAATAAGCGAAAGAGGTGCTTATAGCAGCTTATTTACCATCACATTTACAGTTACCGTAAATTGATCGTATTATTGCATATTATAAGCTTACGTGTCACGAGCGCATACCTTGTCCTTCGACTCTGATGACTATGATCGATCTTTTGATACTGTAACAAAGAGGCTCGAATGGCTCGGACAGTCCGCCATTACCTTCTGCAGTGGCTGGCCACGATTCGCTGGACTGGCGCGCTCGTAGCGATAATGCGCAACGACGCCATGCCGCGAGGCTGTCGTCCAGCTGAGCAGTACGAGCACAACCTCGACCCAGCCTACATTCCCACACAAACGCATGAACATCGACTCTACGAGAACTATTCCCCGACATTCTTTCGCTCAGAGATTCTCTAAGATCCTGTCTGAATAATGCGCCTCCTACACTTCAACAACGATGGCGAGTTCAGCCTGACGCAATTCTTCGACGATATTCCTCCATACGCTATACTCTCACACACATGGGGACTGGAGGAGGTCACCTTCAAGGACATGATGGAAGGGGATGGAAAGAGCAAGGCGGGGTTCGACAAGATCCGTTTCTGCGGAGAGCGGGCTAGATGTGATGGCTTGCAATACTTCTGGGTGGACGCCTGCTGCATCGACAAATCGAGTAGCGCTGAGCTTACTGAGGCGATCAACTCTATGTTTCGCTGGTATCAGGATGCGGCAAAATGCTACGTGTATATGTCCGATGTTTCAGTTAGTGGTTCAATTGGAGACGACGAGTTCTCCCGAAGATGGAAACCGGTATTCAAGAGAAGTAGATGGTTTACTCGTGGCTGGACGCTTCAAGAGCTTATCGCTCCGAAATCAGTTGAATTCTTCTCCAAGGAGGAACAGCGGCTCGGTGACAAGCAATCACTAGAGCAAACTCTCCATGAGATAACCGGAATCGCCATCCAAGCCCTTCGGGGAAGCGCTTTGTCTCATTTTAGTGTGGATGAGCGCATGTCGTGGGCAGCAAAACGTCAAACAAGACGCGAAGAAGACAACGCATACTCTCTACTAGGCATTTTCAACCTCTATATGCCGCTCATATATGGCGAAGGACGGGAAAATGCGTTGATTCGGCTTCGGAAGCATATCAGAGAGTCTTTGGAGGATAAACTGCTGCCCCTAGACGAAAACCGACAACGAATGCTGTTGGACTCGTTGAAATTTGACCAACATCATGAGATCCTCAAGTGGCTCGAGCACACCAACCCTTCTAGGAATCATAATCGTGCACACGAATTGCATGAAGAGCATACCGGCGTCTGGACGCTCCGATCTCAGGAGTGGAAGGACTGGTTGGAAAGACGAACCAGATGCCTGTGGATTCATGGAATTCCAGGCGCGGGCAAAACCGTCTTGGCGTCCTATCTTATTGAGCAGCTCAAAGCCAAGTTTATGGACACTAGTGGCGTTGGCTACGCTTACTACTATTGCTACTTTGCTCGGAAACAAGACGAGGCGGGTCCATTTCTTCGATGGGTTATTAGCCAACTGTGCCGTCGGGCTAGACGGGTCCCTTCGCGGCTGGTCTCCCTACACCAACAAGGATGTGAGCCCGGCTTCCCCGAGCTTTTGGCTTGTCTTGAAGCAAGCCTCGAAGTCTTCGATGTAGCATATATTACGGTTGACGCCGTGGACGAGAGTATGCCGTACAGATCACTACTCAATATTCTCAGAACTCTTGGAAGCGATGACCGATTTCGGAAGATTCAGCTCTTAGTCACAAGTCGTGAGTATCTCGACATCGAACGCATCCTCCTCGATTTTGCTGTCCCGATGGCCATGTCCAATAGTCTCGTTGATCAAGATATCCAACATTACGTACGGTCGGAGCTAGCATCCAACCGCAAATTCAGCGCATGGCCAGAAAGCGCCCGAACGGAAATCGAAGAAGCGTTGACTAAAGGAGCAAAGGGAATGTAAGGTTACAAGGTCATTTGTCTTTCCCCACTGATGAAGAAACCAGGTTTCGCTGGGTTATCTGTCAACTTGATATCCTCGAGAGATTAAAGACCCCAAGCGCTGTCACTCGAGCTCTACATGATCTACCAGAAACTTTAGACGAAACTTACGAGAGAATTCTCTCCAGTATTCCCACGCAGCACCGTCGGTTTGCCCGACGAGCCTTTGCAATTCTGTGTGCTCATGCAGACGTTCATATCTCAGACGAAGATCCGATATGTGCCGAAGTTCTTCTATCTGCAATTGTAAGCGGGATGCGAGAGGAAACCGGGAATGGTCATTTCTACGTTTGTGATACAATTCGAGAGGTGTGCGGATGCTTGGTAAGCATCACGCAGGACCCATTAGGGGGAAAGGAAGTGGCGCTCCTTGCTCATTACACCGTCAAAGAGTTTTTATATTCTGAACGAATCTTCAATAGTCGAGTCGATGGGGTGGATTTCTTTGCCCTAAATGACCGGATTGTGCGAACAGAATTCGCTGAAATGGTCTTCAAAGGTGCTACAGAAGCCGAAGAAAGTCAAGAAACCGGCCAGCCCGATATTTTCAGCGATTTTCAAGACTACTGTCTTGCCTATGGCGCCATCATTATTCGGAAGTGGGATCTACTGCTCACAAGATGTAGTAGCTTATATGAGCTCGCTTTCAGATTTCTGAGTCCTTCGCAATCCCACTTTACGAGGCTACTTCGAATCGAGGCCACAATCAGCGATGCAATCAGCGATGATGAGTTTGAACCTCTTGTCCTCCAGTGGGAGTCGGTAGCCAACAACGAGTCCATGATTCTTGGAAATCTGCTTTGGTACCACGCATGGAATCTCGCAGAGACATTTGTCGTTGAGAAAGATCTGAAATCTATTCCCTTTGAACATCTAAGTTGCGCTGAGTATCGTTGTGCAGGGCAAGCGAACACACATGGTTCCCTTTTAACCATTCTGGCACGCCTTGGAAACCATTATAGTATCCTACCTTTCTTGAAGCTGGTGGATATACTCTACCGAAAGTTAGATAAATCGACTTTGCTGCTTTGCTGTACGGCTATCCACTACCACAATGACTGCCACCGTTCGTCGGAGTATGGGTGCATCCTTGAGTGGCTCATTGATCATGGAGCAGATCCAAATTCGACTTTATTTGGGTTGACTCCCCTCCAAATTGCAATTGCTCGTTTGGATTATGAGGGGGCAAAGTTGCTTCTGACAGAGGGTGCAAATCCGAATGCAATTGGGACCCCGGCAGGATTAATGCCATCGGGAATCCACACAATCAAGACCAACGCCAGCCCACTACATATCATCAGAAGCGGCGCCTACGAAGTAGAAGCCATCGATGATTTTGTTGACCTTCACTCACCTTACACGACGGAGCCGAAAGCGACAGTCGAGGAGCTTCTTCTAGGTTTCGGCGCAAGAGATTTTGTCAGGCCCACACAAATGATGATGGAGTTTCTTTTAGGCCCGGGGCCTTGATGAAATTAAGGCAAGATCATGTCTAAGTGGACAGGAGGTATAAAGAGCTGCAGGTTAAAAATCTGTGGACATTGAGATCCTCAGGTACGGGATAATGATTGAGCCAGAAAATGGAAGTCCAAGGTCAGTGCAATTCTGAACTTATTCAGAAAGAACCAAACGTAGAGGGCTTGCAAGAGTTGAAGCAAAGAGGAGATGCACTTCTCCACCATCAGCGGCGTCATCACCCCGAGCTTGAAATAGCACTCCCTATTCCACTAAAAATCCGGGGGCTAGAACAAATGCAGGTGATTGCTTTGTGTCCGGTTCTGGGCGGTGGAGGGGCTTATTGGGCGGATCGTAATGGCTAGAGAGGTATATATGCGAAGGTGGTATACTGCCAGTACGTGAGTTGAACTGTGGGGCTGCAAGTCCGAGTGTCTCCGCGCCGAGGCCGCGGAGATGCGTTTGGCTGTAGTTTAGGCTCTATTTTTCATTGCGCTGTTCAGCTGTAGCAGAATCAGCGATATGTATGCTAGTTAGCACGTTGACTTGGGCGCTCTCTGCAATTTGCCTGCGTTAACAGGGAGGACGGCCGACCCACTCCGGCCACACCCTTGTGAGGTGGCGAATTCTCTAGAGTTGACTTGGTAACCAGAGGCATGGCCAAGGTTGAGTTGGATTGCAAGGCTACAGGGCTGGTCGGTACGTTTGCCAAGATTCTGCACAGCCATAAGGCCATCAGCGATCACGTGCTGCTATCGGTATGTGCGGGGCTGGTGATCGCTTCGGTTGGAGGTACCGGTCGGCGTGGCGACCGTGCATGAATTTGCGTGCCATAGCAACCACAAAGCTAATGATGATTTCTCCTAGAGTAGTGAGAGCCTTAGAGCTCAGATAAGACCCTTGATAAGTATTAGGGATAGTATAAGCTCGGTGGTAGAGTCGTGGTGGACGAAGTCTACTATGCCATAAAAGGAGACTCTTTACAAATCAAGCGTGAGGGCGATAATACGAACGTGATTTTCTAGTAGGAAGGGTTTAGGGTGTCTAGGAGTGGCCATAGAATATAACTTATAAGAAAATATAGGAGATATTGAGGTGTGTATAGATTTTACGATGCTTGAAGTCAAAGTACCTATTATTTTTTCCGGCACGTAGGGTTTTCCGCTACACAGGGATGGACGTTAGCCCAGGTAAGAATAATGTTTAATAAGTGATCACTAAGTAAGAGAGGATAGAAGGGTTATAAGGTCATATCACTCAATATATAAGTGTTGGGGCCATTGTTCTCGGCTACTTTAAGCGAGCTCCTCCAAATCAAGACCACATATTCAATAAATCACAACTCAATTAACTTATCTTTTAGTAAAAATTCTCTAAACTCAAGATAAGCTCAACGAGTAGCAGTTAGAATATTGACGAAAGGCACTAGGATCAACCTGATCCCAGTGGCTTTGGATCTCTGCTTAACACCTCCACAGAAGCCAGTACACAACGAAAATTTCTTCAACTCTTCCTTTATCCACCTCTAAACCTTCTCAATTGGGTCTATTTAGTATTTTCTATTCCTTAAATTTGGTTTGCATGTATTCCTCGAAGGAAACCGTGTATATACCGAATATAGTTGCGTGAAGTCAACTTTTCCTTTTCTTAGGTGTAACTTAGCAAGTTCCTCGCTACTTAGGAGGGATTACTATTCCTGAATTCTAATTAATAAAATTGAAAAATGGAAAACGTAAAGCATATTTGAGATGTTATTTTATTCTTAATATTTAAACCACTGCTTTAAACAAATGTTTCCAAGTCAACAACACAATGTTTCAGTTACGATGGACTATCATGGGCATATTCTCTTTAGCTGCGATTACTTGTGTAGTATTAGGTGCTCTTGTCCTGGCCCAAGACAACACCAAGAAAGCGGGCATTGCTACTTTGACTGTAAGAATATAGTTTAACTTCGCCGCCGTACCCTCTCTTATGCATCGGGGCATCCCACTCGGACCCATTCAAAGCGGAGTAGCAAGCTTGACAACCAACCCCCTTGCTGCTGCTAGCAAAATTCAAAGTGCCGTCGGTACCGTTGAGACACTTGGCTCCAGTCGTTCCATTCCTCGAAATTGCTCTCTTGGAACCAAGCAGTTTTGCCTTGGTTTCGATGATCGGACGGACTGTAGAGATTTACCTCTCAAGATTTCTGACATGGATGGAGGTGATGTCGTTCGGGCTCTTCAGCCCTTGGAAGAGATTTTGGCTAAAGTAACAGCTGTGAACATCCAGACTTGTTTGACATTTGGGCTGGTACTTATACTCTTCATGGCTGTGCTGTTTGCTTGTCTATTATTCACCAAGCTGCTTGTTTTTGTACATTTCTTGCTGCGACTTGGAGTGTGCACAATATGCGGTTGTTTATGTCTGGCATTCCTCCTCATCCCAACTGTCATATTGTATTATGTACAATCAAGGCTTGGGGATTTGGGACCTGGAATTGAAGTCCACAAAGGTAGCGTGGGAAGTTATTGTATCAGTGCATTCTCCTGTGCCTGTCTTGTGATGGCGTTGACAGTTGTGGCAAGTATTCTGCTGTAAGGAAGAAGAGCTTGAAATTGCACGGTTGGGGGGTTGGATCTTTATGATAATGCAGTGCTCTTAGTATACATGCTATGCTGTCGGTTCTTAATTCTAGAATGATATTGATCAAATAACATAACGTCCCTCCCTGCCTAGCGAGACACCCTGCGTGCCGAGACAGACCAATCAAATCGCAAGGATTCCGATTTTTTCTTCGTAATATCTTTTTTAAACCAACGACAATAGAATGTATTCATATTCAGAATTAGTAACGTCCATCCCTCCGTGCCGGAAAACCCTGCGTGCCGGAAAATTTAACCGGTACATTGACTTCAACCATCGTAAATCTGGTGCACACCTTAATTTTTTTTACATTTTCTTTTCAGTTAGATTCTATAGCCACTCCCGAACACCTTAAATGCCTCCGACTAAAAAAATTCACGTTCGCGTCGTCGCCCTACGTCTGATTTACAAAGAGTCTCTTTTTATATCGTAATAGACTTCCTCTACCACAGCTGCACCACTGAGCTTGCACCATCTCTAAAACTCATAGAAGGGTCTTAGCCAAGTTCTTAGGCACCCCACTATGCGGGAGATCGTAAATAGCCTTGTGGCGGCTGTGGCGTGCAGATTTATGCAAGATCGCCACGCGAATCGGTACCTCGGATCGAGGCGAGTGACGATCTTGGTGGGGAACAGCCCCACATACCCGACTCCGGACCTACATTTCAAAGCCTTTTCCTCCAGATGGTCACGTGAGATTCTACTTGGAAATAGTCGATATCGACATAGGTGCCTCATTTAAAAGCTCAAACACTCACGCTGAGTACCTATAAAGCATAAATCGGCACCTCTATCACACATCTTTATGATAGTATGGTACGCTTCAATATCTATCGAGTTTACCCATCTCTAGAACTTTGGACTGACGATACAACATCCTCTTGCTCAGCCTTCCATGCATCTAAAGCTGTGCAGGATGAAATACAGTGTGGATGATCTAGCCCCAAGACACGTTTCCGAGACCGTACACAATCTTCCATAAGTCTTACAGCTTCAGTTTCTTTGCCGTTTTCCTTCCACGTGAATGCCAAGTTATTCATGCTCGTCAGCGTGGAAGGGTGGTCCACTCCGAGCTTCGTCTTGCTCGTCTCCATGACTTGTACCTCCAGCTTCTCAGCATCATCCCACCGGCCTTGGTTCCTGTACGTCGATGCCAGGTTGGCCATGCTGGTCAGCGTGGAAGGGTGGTCTACTCCGAGCTTCGTCTTGCGAGTCTCCATGACTTGCACCTCCAGCTCTTCCGCATCGTCCCAACGGCCATTATACTTATACGCCAAGCCCACCATTGCCATCCCATCTAGAGTATCGCTATGCTCATCGCCGAGAGTCTTCTTTCGAACTTTCATTGCTTGAATCGACATCTTCTCTGCCCCTATGCCATTACCCATTTTCCACGCGTACCAGGCTGCCTTGTAAAGCACTGAAGTCCACTTTAACAAAGAATCTTGTCCACTTGGCTTCTGCACTGCTGCCGATTGCGCGTGTGGGAAGAGTGCCCGACACCTTTCCCAATTCTCGTATTCTCCCGTCGGAAGCTCTGCGTCAAGATTCTGGATAAATTGATATTTCCACCTCTCTATCAGCCCGTGAGCCTCAAGCCATTTTCGCGTTGCTAACTGCACTAGTCCGTGCATTTCGAATGTCGTGCCATTCGCGTTGACGGAGATGAATGAATAATTTCGTAGCACTGAGACATCCTCTTCAAACCCATGCTTCATCGAAGACTGTGATGTGGTATTGGCGTCGCTATCACTGTCGCCAGTATCATTATCGACGTAAATTTCATCAGTGGTCTGTCTCTGGTCCTGTTTTGACTTTCTTTGCTCGCTTCGATTTTGAAGTAGGGTCTCAGGGATTCCTTGCCGGTCAAAAAAGCTCATGAGCGAAAGTAAATCGGCCGCTGATGGTCTGATCTGACGAATATAATCGAACGATATCTGCCACGTAACGATGATTGAGTTCTTCGCCTCCCTATCTCGACGGAGCTGCTTGCCATTATAGTCCAGAAGACTTGTCCTCTTTCGATCGCTCTCGCGAAAGCTCTGAAGATACTCCTGCACGGAATATCGTGGTTTCCTGCGCAAGATGAATGCAGCTGCTTGAACAATAGCGAGTGGCATGAATTCTAGTGTTACAACAAGCTCAGCAGCGACATCAGCGTCATCACTACCGTTATCGTCTCCTCCCAGCTTGTTCTCGAAGAGCTTTAGCGCATTTTCACTACTCATCGGGTCGACTGTGATAATGTCGCGCTGTTCAACTAGATTCAGGGCCTCATCTTGACTCCGCGTCGTTACAAGAATCGATCCATGCGTGCATCGCGGCAGGTATGACATGAGCGACGTTGAGTTCCCGTTCTCTCCGCCGCTTGTTTGCCTATCCTGCCTAGTCCTTCGATCCTTGACGAGAAAGCCAGCATCATCCACATTGTCAAGTATCAGAATCCACTTTCCCTTCCTATCGTCGCACAGCCAGTCGTGCACGAGCCGGAAGATATTAGCTTGTGGATTCTGGCGTCCAAAGATTTTAACGCAGTTTGCAATGTCCCGAAAGCTTTGCTCAAACCGAGCAGCGTTGCTTGCGTGAACCCAGAAAACCCATGTCTCCGGCGAGCGGTCTCGAGTTCGATAAGCATATTCGATGGCGAGTTGCGATTTGCTTCAAACCCGTCAGCAGTTTATGTTAGCAGGAGCGTTTGCGCTTACCCGACGCCGCCCAAGCCGACGAGTGCGATTCGAGATCCCAAGACAGCACATTTCTGGTGAATCTGATCAAGTATCCCTCGCTCGATGAAGTCTGTGTCGCGGCTGAAGGGTATGACGATCGACGGGTTCGGTGGAGTCTCTAGTTGCTCTGCCGGTAGGGATGACATTAGCGCCGGTTCAGCTGGATCGTTGCGATTACCAGGAGGTGCGTTAGGCATCGGCTGTCGGGATAAAACTTACCTTTCAAAGGTTTGTCGATTGCCTCCCGAAGCCGCTGAAACGCCTTGACTTCTCCTTCGCCATAAAGAAGGGGCATTTGGACATCGAAAATACCAAAAAGCGAATATGCCTTGTCTTCTCTGCGTGTGGTTTGTCGACTTGTTGCCCACGAGAATCGTTCATCGATGTCGAATTGGGAGAGAGGTTTATCTTGAAGCGCTGTAGTGGGGACTCCTGTGATCTCGTGGATTTGTTGCTCTAGAGTTCTCTTATTTCCTAGTCGGTTGCCTTCTCGGGAGAAGAATTCAACTGATCTTGGAGCAAGGAGTTCTTGTAAGGTCCAGCCTCGTGTAAACCATTTGCTTGCTCGGAAAGCAGATTCCCATGTACACTCCGCGGACGCATCACTTGCCTTCCACTCCCCCGTCGAAACATCCGATAAATAAACGTAGCATCTGGCCGCTTTCTGATACCAGCGAAACATCGAGTTGATAGCTTCAGAGAGCTCAGCACTGCTCGATTTGTCAATACAGCATGTGTCAACCCAGAAGTATTTCAAGCCATCACGCCTAGCCTGCTCTCCGCAGAACTGTATTTTGCCGTAGCCAGCCTTGCCTTTACTTGTGCCATCTATTAAACCCTTAAAAGTGACCTCCTCCGCTCCCCATCTGTGCGAAAGTATAGCGTACTCGGGGATATCGTCTTCAAAGAACTCGGTCAGGCTGAAATCGCCATCGTTATTGAAATGTAGCAGACGCATTATTCGACTAGGTTCGAGGATCGCAAAGGGAAGGATCTCGGTGACTGATGAGCCGTCGAAATGATATCGATATGAAGTGAAGTGAAGGTTGGAGAAGATGTTGCGTTGAGGCTGGCATACTCAGCTGGGCGACAGCCTCGCGGTAATAGCATGGTGGTACATCACTGGAAGCGCGCAAGACCAGCTAGTCGCTCAGGGGTATTCTGGAAGCCATAGGCATATGTTTCTCGAAGTCATTTTCGGTTGAGCATGATTTGTTTTGTCGCTGAAAAGAAACCTACAGGAATTCGAGAGCGAATGAGAGACACAAGGCATGGAAATTGCACCTTTACTTCTCTGGAGTTCGAGCCTTTAGCCTTACATCCAAGGCAGGAATTTGATCTCAATTCTACAGCCCTCCAGTGAGGTGATGGCCTTGATGCCTAAGGCGTTATTACTAAAACTGAAACGGAAATGTGGGGCATGGGGGCAGTTCCCCACCAAAGATCGTCACTCGCTTCGATCCGAGGTACCGACCCGCGTGTCGGTTTTGTATGAATCTGCACGCCATAGCCGCCACGGGGCTGTCAACGATTTCGTATATATTAAGAAGGATCTAGAGCTTAGATAAGACCTGTTCATATGAATTTAGGAGTAGTACAAGCTCGGTGGTGCAGCTATAGGAGAGGAAGTCTGTTACGCTAGAAAAGGAGACTCATCACAAATCAGGCGTAGGGCGACGACGCAGACATGATTTTTTAAATAGGAGGCATCGAAAGTGTGCAGGAGTAGCCACGGTATATAACTTACAAAAAATAATAAGAGATATGACGGTGCGCTTGTATTTTTATGACTCTTGAAATCATTGTACCGGTTAGATTTTCCGGCACGCAGGGTTTTCCGTCACGCAGGGATGGACGTTAATAATTCCTACTAATTTATTATTTAATAACTTAATTAACTTAATAACTCTTCGTGCCGTGTTTGCATGCACCAGACAGAAAAATGGAACAACCGCAACGTTAGCACCGCCACAAAATTAACTT
The DNA here is from genome assembly GCA_020747065.1 of Cadophora sp. MPI-SDFR-AT-0126. NCBI lineage: Eukaryota > Fungi > Ascomycota > Leotiomycetes > Helotiales > Ploettnerulaceae > Cadophora > Cadophora sp. MPI-SDFR-AT-0126. Next base: position 3,295,986 of record JAGMVK010000002.1, on the reverse strand, counting down.
AACGATCAATAACTGCCTCAGTCTAGAAATCAGTAGAGACTAAGTTAGAAGTGATTCTGTTTGCAACTCATCTTGATTTCTCACAGCACTTGGTTTTCGTCCCCGGGCTTCTCCCTATCTTTTGGAGTCTTAATTTTCTCCAGAAGCCAACTATAGACCGAAAACAACACAAGCATCAATCCTGCGCAGATACCGCTCACGGCGAGGGTTATCTTGGCTGTTATAGACCAATGATTATTGTGAGCTGCCATAACATTGACTAACGTGGTCAGTAAGGCAACGAGCGAGTTTAGCAGACCTGGCCTTTACTGTATTAGTTCTCTGCGCATCCTATACAGCTGTGAATACTCACAAGAATATCTGTCCGTTTAGCCAAACATACTCCTTGTGCCATTTCTTCCAGAACCAACACGTTCCCGAAATCCCAACCCCACACATTACTACCGCAACCGGCAGCAGCGGGAGGTTTTGGACAGTTTCTTGAACAATCTCTCCGCCTTTGCTACTACTGAGCGTAGTAGAATGTTTAAGGGAAGTAAAAGTGGCGGGTAACACAACAAATCCGGCTAACGTGAGCCAGGAAAAGAGAGCTGTAAGCATATTATCTACTATAGGCACTTTATTAGCTTGGGTACACAGTTTCATATAGGGAGTAGGGGTCTCGTTATCAGTGGAGCTCTCCTCTTTCTTCCATGCTTCAGACATGATGTAAGGTTCAGGTCAGGGGCCGATAAATATTCCACTTCTGCCATCTCGCGCCAAAGCAAAGATGCGACATGTCGTGGTGCAGCACTGGCTTTAATAATTCCGGATGTTTCTATTTTAGGCGGGGGTCATATAAAGACACCTTGATTTGTCACAATTACATTTCAGGGCCACATTAAGCTCCCACCTGAAGACTAATAGCCTAGACGATCAAATGGTATGTACGAGTTTGACTGTTGAGTTTCATAAGCATTGCAACCCAGCCCTTGGCCGTAACACGGTCTCGCCAGCATAACTATATCCCTTCATTCAAAGCTAATGTCACTGGAAGAACGCTTGGGCAGTCTGTCGCGTCTCTTCTCAGCCATTGCTTTACGAAACTCAGCATAGCCTCCTGAAATATGTTACCCCTTGGCATAAAGTGAGCTCCTGGATGGTACACTATCAAGCGATTCTTGCACCTCCCTGCTAACTTCAGCGTATGGTCCTGGGGTATAACCGGATCCAAATTCCCAACAAAATGCAAGACTGGCGTCTGAACTCGCGGATAGTAGAGAGATCTGTATTGGGGGTGAGACAATATGAAGCCGCTAGAGCAGATAGCAAAATGAAATGGTGGTGGAAGGAACTATATATCGCATCAGTCCTGCTCATCGACATTACACCTAGCCCTGTGCTAGAGTGGCAATGTAGAAAAAACGTACTCTTGAATCCATCTGGAGATGTTGTATGAGCTCAGGAGATGCTCGGCGTTCTGCAATAGACACTAATATATGAGCCGTGGCTGCACCAGCAGAGAATCCAACAATTCCTACAAAAGGACCTGCCGTCCGGATTACCTCGAGCATATAACGAATCGTTTGACCGTAGCCTTGCATCACTTCCGTTGTGTAATCTCCAAATCCCCAAGTCCAGGCATCGAAGCCTCCTTCATCTCCTGTGGTTGGACTTGCAGGCAGAATTCGATGCGGCGCAGTGGCATAAAACAATTCGACCCCGCCTGGGAAAGATGGGCAAGCATTCTGGAGGAGATTCTTGAAGAATCGAGTCTTCCTTTCAAATGATGCTCCCGATTGTGCATTTCCTATAAATGCACAGCAGTGAGCAGGAATGTTGTGATGTGCCGTAACATTATTTTGAAGGAGCACATACCGTGGAGCATCAGCACTTTTGCTCTCTTAAGAGAAGTTGTTGAGTTCCATTCCACGCTCTCCAACCTGGCAGCGAATGAATCGTTAGTACCCCAGATTTAGATATCATCTATAGTGGAGCAGAGCTGCGTTCGTACTCAGCTTGGGAGGGAGGCTTTGGACGTCCGTACTCATCCATTCTCTTTGTTAAGTCGATGGGTGTCGTGAAAATCGTGCGGTTAAAAATACTGATCAGGTTCACTATTCTTTCACAATTTGAAGATGCGGCCTTCCCAGTTGTCCGTGCCGCGTGGAACAATTGATGCAACAATGCTTGGTCGGTGCGCAAAGCGTGGTCTGTCAAACGCATATCTGGCTGCCGTAGTCGTAGGTGAGTCGGAATATTTCACGGTGGTCATGCTCAGGCTTAAGCAATACCTGATGGAATAAGGTGGCCTACTGTTTGCCCCCGGTTTCTGCCCCCGGTCTTTGCCCCCCGTCTTTGCCCCCCGTCCTTGCCCTCCGTCTTTGTCCTTGCCCACATTCTCGCTTCCGTTTGCGCTAGGCATTTAAGCAATCTACTTTTAGCCACGAATTAATTGTTATTCTCATGAGGTAAATTTATTGAGAAGAGTACTCTGTAGCCTTTGAAGCTATATTTTAAACGGGAAGTTGACGTTTAATTGTTTGAGAATAGAAATTTTGACCTGTATGGTCAAGCATTATTGGATGCGTAGAGCAGATGAGACAGAGCTTCATTAAATTAAGTCTAGATAGTGCGTATCCATATAGAGCCCCTTCTTCGTAATTTTCTCGCTCTGACTATAGCCCTAATTCAATTTGTCGAGCCTTTTTATCAGATACTCTCCGCAGAGGGCGTTCCTCGATTTATATTTCAGGGAGTCTCTGCGTCTGCCTTGAAAAGCGAGGATGATGAGCTTTGGAAAACCAGCAGCTCAAGCCACCAACAGAGCTGGTTAAAAAGGCGATGCCAACAAAGAGAATGAGGTTTCGGTACTTCGCCGCTGAAGAAATATCCTCCACCAAAATACTACTCACAGATCCTCCAACAAGATTCCCTACCCCACGCTGGAATTCGAATGTGCTATATAACCACAGCCCCGTAGCAGACATATCAGTTAATGCCGTGACGAAACGGCAATATAACACACTATATCCACCGGCAAAGAATCCATATAGCAAACAAAATATAAGTAAAGAGGCAATCGTCCGACTTAAATACCAGACACAAAGAACAGTGATAGAAGAGCAAATCGTTGAGCCGACCATAAGAGCGAGCGCGCCGGAATGGTCAGAGAGGTAACCCATAGCGATTTGGCCAAATATTTGGGAAATATTCAAAAAAGAGAGTAGGATAGTTCCCTGATTTGATGATAGACCCATGGCAGATGCGTAGGCTACAATATGTCAGCATTTCACAACAAGACCGCTTCGTTATTATTTACATGGTAGATAGATATTTGGTAAGAAGAATACAAGCCCTTGAAGAACATTTGAGCATGTTACTGAAAAGAACATTGGCTTCTTGAATACTCCAAGCCTGATTTTGTTCTCAATTCCGTTATCAATTTGGCGCATGAGTCGACCACGAACGAGAGGAAGTGTCGGGCCGACGAGTACAAACTTATATCATTATTAGACATTTCTCAAATTAACAGTTGATATGCTTACAATGGCAACCCCATATGCTCTTAATGTAGTGGCGTACCCGTATTGTTTGAGCATTTTTTCAATCATAAACGGTAGTCCAAGGCCCCAGATTCCAGCAGAACCAAATCTAAATAAATTTAGTCTAACTTAGTTTGAAAAGAACCAAGTGACACTTACAAGATGCCGTAAGCCAGTCCCCTCCGTTCAATAAACCACCCATTCAACATATTAAGGAGAGGATAGTATATGATTAGGAAGCTGAGGCCATAAAGAAATCCTTGTGTGATGATCAAATGCCACACCTGTGTAGCAAAGCTGCTAGCTACTAATGCAAGACTACAAACCAACCATCCACCCCATATCATATATTTTTGGTATGTAGGGTATTTGATAGTAAAAAGGGCAATCAAAGGTGTACCGAGATACGATATCGCCTAATAGTAGTTGTTTAACAAGGTAACAATTAAGGTGGAAAGAGGGGGGACATACGGTAGTCAAAGTCCCAACCAACGACAAATATCGATTGCTGGTAAATGTATTGTTATTCTCATAATAAGATCGAAAAACTCCGAATGTTAACGGGAAACCTCTCAACATCAGTTAAGTAATTAAGATGCGAAGGAAAGTATTCACCCCACATTAGGCCTTCGATCATACAGGCTCCCATCATGAAAGCCCAAGCTTGTCGACCACCATCAACAGGTGAAAGTATAGTATCTTCATCGGCGTTGACGATAAACTCTGTACAGTTACCCGGATGGGATCGTGTACTGTCACCATTAATCATATCGGGAATGTTGCAATGGTTTGAAGCTCCCCCCAACTCAGACATTTCCAGGGTGCCCAAGTAAGCGAAGAGTAAATCAACAAAGACACAGAATCGAGAAATGAGTAGTGGAAGGGATATTCGGAAATTTGATTGTGGAAGACTAGGAATGCAACTTTTGAAGTTTTCCCATACCTCATCTTGGCCAATCAACAAATGATGCGGCTCTTCGGTAGTGGCTGGAGACCAAGGGCAAAAGCCAGGGGCAGAGACCGGGGGCAAAGACCGGGGGCAGAGACAGGGGAGTACGTCTGCTTAACTCAATGCTACTACATTAATTCACTTCCTAAAATAGCTCCGCTGACTTTTCGTAGTTGTAGAACCCACCGAATGCCGCGACGTTAGTGAATGCAATCAATCGGACGAGCGACCCATCATGCTTATGATTTGCCACGAATCGGTGCTGCACTGGTCAGAAAATAGCATATTGATCGTTTGAATGGACTTACGTGGGCCAGTTTTTCTGGTGTGGAGACTTGGGTCATGGACAAGAATTCAACTGCATCTTCCGACCACCGTTCTGGGTGGCGCAAGCCGAGAGACCCTTCTGGCTGGCTGTCCTTCTCCATCACCTTCATCATTACAATTCCGAGCGCCTTGGTGTCAATACGTCCTGCAGCACCATTGGCACTCTTGCTACAACATTCGATATCGGCTATAGATTGCAGATTTAGTGAAATGCCACGGCGGGAAAAAGTATCTCACCTACCAATCTTAACCTCACTGACCCTAGTCCCACCAACGTCCTTCAGAGACAGTAATATATTCGAACAACTGATATTACTGTGGGTCAAGCCCTCTGAGGCTAGGTAAGAAATGCCATGAAGAATCTGAAAATTTTAGCGGATGTTCTCTCGCATAAGAGATGGTACCTACCTCAAGGCTTAGCTCAGCTAATTGGGCCTCACAGGGATAGCGGGGAGATCCATTGATTCGTTCGAGAGAGATATCCATGTATGGGGATATAATAAAGAATTCTCGTTGGGATGCAAAAACTTCGTGGATAGGAACGAGGTTTTTGTGATGGAGTTGACGTACCATCTCGAGGTTCCCTCTAGCTTCGGGTTTAGAAATAGTCCTGACGGTATACATTTGGTCTTGTTTTGATCTTTTGTACGCTACGGTGACTGCTTTGTGCCGTCCAAGCCGCCAATCCTCTTGGTATGATTCCCATAGGGAACCTGCTTGTCCAGAAGCAAAATTTACCTTTCTTCCGTTCCCATGAGTTGCTGAATTTCTAAGTGGGGGAAGAGATGCAGAGCTAGGTTGGGCCCTTTTTACTGGTGGTTGTATTATAACAGACTTTGAATAATCTTTAGCTAATTCCAACGGCTCGCCAAGTATAGAACACTCGGTCCCAGGCCATGTGCTATCTCGGTTTGGACTCTCGGATCCGGGTTCATAATCGAATTCGGTCTCGGACTCCATAGGTACTTTGAGGAGCGCGTTGCAAAAGGATCAAATTGCACACAAGTTCGCTGTTGAGATTTTGTGCTTTGAATCTCGGTGCTGAGGGTCATTGCAGTAATAATGGAGCTTTAAACCGCTCAGATTCTGGTGTCCTAATATGGCTCTTCCACATCTCACTCAGGTGAATAATTGCGAAGGAAGCTAAAATTTATTCCTGTTGATCTAATTTTGGCTCCCGGTTGGCCAAACTAACGGATGGGAAATTTACGCGCGGAAAGCCAGAAGGTCTCAAGGCTCTATTGACCTACACGGCGCGAATGCAGACCACTGGCAGGAACCGACCAGAATGTCCAAAGGAACCGGCGATCGGAGGATTTCAAAGTCATGACAATTCGCATCGGGATAGTTGGACAGTCACAAGCTCGAGCAATACCGGAAAGTCTGGAAAGCTTCGGCCTGGGGTTGAGGGGTTTTATTTTCTATGCAATGAGAAAGATGCACATGTTTTTGTGGACAGTAATTTTCAGATTTTTCCCCTTGAATTGCTTGACTTATTTCGGACGATGAGTGTCCACCCAGACTCAGTAAGGGGGTATTTACAGTTATCACCGAAACAGAAACTGGAACCCAGATACCGCCAGACGGCCATGCTTTCCATTCCATTCTTTCAAATCAAATTTTGTGAAATACCATCTCTAGAAAGAGTGTCGAGCACTTTGAACTCAGTGTGGTAACCCCAAGACGAAAAAATCATTCCTCGTACCCCTACACCTCACTTGCGACAGGAGCCATAGAGAGGGAGGCGTCGATGAAGTAGTGGTTGGGTATTTCTAGCCGGACTCTGCACAAGTCGAGGAGTGCTCGTGTGAATGAGAAAGAGGAGGGATCTGCAGATGGCTATTAGAGCTGATTCAATGTAGAAAGAAGAGTGGACTCTACTCCATGAGGGTTTGAATTTTCATATGCGTCGTAATCATGGCTATTCATGACTGGCAGACCCTGGTAGCTCATATTGGATGGCCTCATGGTATCATCCTCGTGCTTTATAGCACCGTCGAAATGCATATCCGAAGGTAGAGTGACGGGAACCAGCGCAAGATAGTTCGAGAAGTCTGAGTATTCTGAAGATGACGGGTCATGTGGGTGGACGATATCTTCTGACGCTGGATAAGAGGGGTATGCCAAGAGAGGTGGTGTTCTGGACGCCTCGCGTTCAAAGCCATGTGCAAATCTCGGACTGTCCTCCACTGGTGGAGTATATCGGCTCAGCAACGGCGGCTGTCGGTGCAAGATTTCTGGACCGCTCTTACAGTGTTGCTGGAAATTCTCCTCTACAGGGTGTTGCTGTTGTTGAATCTCAGCGTGAACTTGGGGAGGGGAGGCTGAAGAAAATCCAGCGCGTCTCTCGAGGTCTTGGAGACGTCTCTTTAGCTTTTTGCCTAGCAGTATGTCAGTCATAGTCCTCGGATAGGCTGTTGCAGTATTGCTCACGGTAGTTTCGCTGGGCGATTCTGTTTTGGATTCTCCTCCGGTTAGCCAAGTCGGAGATCTTGGTCCAGTCCTCATCTGGCTTTGCTGAAGGGCTGAAAGCACTGCATGTGTCGTCAGTGACATCTCGAACAGCCGTCGAGTATGAGGAACGTTTTCTAGACATGCTGGTGGGGGTGGACGACGAAGATACACCGCTGTGGAAGGTTATCAGAATTGTTGGTCTTGAGAGGACTGTTGATCTGGATGATGGCAGGTTCGAGACGTCTAAATTGGGGAACCTGCTCCTGTATATATATGGATATGGCACCGCACTTCATCCGCCGTATAAGGACCTTACCACAGCCATGTGCTTCGGGTCCTTGCATGGTCCAGCTCACAGCTCAGCTGCCGACCAGGAACCTGGCCTGGTTGCAGCCTGAATAAGGCCCCCTGGCTGCAATTTGCCACACTACACTCTGCTAAGTATCCTGGCTTGCACCATCTCCCCTCCACCCGCCCTTCGACCGTTGCTGGCAGGGTGTCTGTAGGCGGTAATGCCAGGCCGACTTTCTGCACCTTCTCCTGGTCGAAGTGCAGGGCCTTACCAGGGATAGCGCCACGCCTCTCGAGGTTTACAGCAAAAGTGAGGGTGGAGGCTCGGCCTGAATTTATCACTCCCATCCTGACTCATATCACTCTTTTTTTTTTGTCTGTAGCATATTTTACTTTGAATTGATTAGAGTCAAGGAACAGTTACTGATTCTCGGGGGATATCTCGTCACGTAGGAATAGACGTTGCGTCTGAATCATGGAATGCAGACTCTTCATTGTGGATAGAGAGCCCCTTGAGGTTAGTTGCACAAGACAATGCCTCATATAAAGGGTCCAAACCCTGGTCCAGCGCCGTCAAATTTACCTACCCACAAACCTAAAGATGAATTTACAGGCTCTCAAGAAATCTGTGGCAAGGATTATGGAAGTAGCCTCGAAATTGAAACTTGATAATTTCTTGAAAAACCGCTTCAAAATTGGAAATAATAAATATTTATGTAGTCGGCCAATATTCGATCCTGGTTTCGTGTCTGCCACCAGGTTGTCAGGCCGTTATTGCCTATGCTAACAAGGCGGAGGAAAATACACATTGCACGACAAAAATCCGTCGTTTCCATATCGCTCTCCCCCTTCCGTCCAGCAACCTGTTATCTCTACACGAAAGGATAGGACATCCGTCTCGACAGTGTTCGCCATTTCCACTTAGGTCTTTCTAACATGCAAAGCTGAACAGGCTCAGGCAGGTACGGAGTATTCCTCCCGATCTCTTGCCATTGGAAGAACATAAAGCACCATCAACCAAAGACACCATAGCCTGAATGTCTGCTTATCCGACATTAAATCTGTCCGTAACAGTGTTTTAGACGCAATCAAAAGGCCAAGTAGTAAAGGGAGTAGAAATCCAGTAAAGGGCAATTGCCAAAATGCTGGAGCGACAAATGAGAATAACATAATCATATGAGCATTGACTAGTCTTGTGAAAGAATCGCCGAGGACTATAGGCATAGTTTTCCGACCTCGGGCTCGATCTCCTTCTTGATCTTCCATGTCTTGAAACTGGATCGTGCAGGTTATAGCTGCTGTAATAACTGCGGACCAGTAGTAAGCAGTCATATCCAGAGGACCGCAAGCGACTTGTGCTGCACCCGCTCCAAAAGATATGAATCCCAGTGCGTTGCTGATATTTCGAACAATAAATGTCTCCTCTGCTGCTCCAAGATCATTATACATCCATGTGAGTATCATTAAAAAGATACTCTCCTTACTTCCACCGATATATAATGTTGAGAAAAGTACGATTGGGATCGATGCAAGAAGAATTTGACGAGCTTGTTTGGATGTCAGTCGACCAGATGGGATCGCGCGCCAAGGTTTATTGATAGAGTCCTCTGCAATCGCGTCTGGAAGTCGTTGGTTCGCGAGGTTAAAAATCCAAAGGTTCATCCACGTCCAAAATATTGATTTCTGTAGCCCGGAGAGAATTCTAATTTTTGGTAGAGAATTGGCACTGAATAAACCAGAGAAAGCAGCCGTGAAAGCAAACGTCGTAGCAGGAAGCATTGTCGTCTTAATATCACTCTTCGTAATGAGATAAATGGTTTTTGCGTGGAACAAAATACCCCTTTTCTGAAAACTTGTTAGACCTTGCCTTTCGTGGTTATCTAACACCATACCTTTGTCTGCAGAGGTAATTCAACCCCATTCAAAAACTTATCTTCCATTCTCAGAAAGAAGATAGCGTTCCACAAAAGTATGAAAATTAAAACAAATTGGACTCACGTGTATATACACATCTCAACTCTCCCTAATCAGACCGCGATTAGTCTAGGTAATATCTATAGTTATTTTACAGTACTCTAGTGCTTACCATACGCAACCGATAGATAGGTTCAATTCGCAGCCTATATAAATGTTTAGTTGGCTTGTTAGACTTGATATTTTATGAGTTTTGATGTTGCAGTATAGAAACGAAATTAATCTCTCAAGCTCTGCGGCTATATTCTCACGATTCTTAGCTCGTACTAGAGTTCTAACGAATAAAGTCTTTTTCTCCTAGGTTATATCCTCACTTGTTGTCATCAAGTTGTGTCTTTGGTCATCAGGACTGCCAAGGGTTTGTGTCTTGCAGGGACAATGGCCAGGTGCAGAGACTGGGGGCAGAGACTGGGGGCAGAGACTGGGGGCAGAGACTGGGGGCAGAGACTGGGGGCAGATACGTTGCCGAGACGCTAATTCGATGCCACGGATCCGATCGTAACTGCCAATACGATCCGAAGATCGGCAAGCTATCGTTGGGACAAAAAGAGATCCAGACTCATGCCGCCCTCGCTAGTCTGATGGTCGCGCTTGATAGGCGAGTTAGTCCTGCAGCAGTCCCGGAAAATAAGCCCCTTTGCCCCTCCCCCCCTCCCCGCTTGTCGATCGCAGTCTTAAAGGCTTACTTACACGTCATTAGAGATTTATGTGCGTGCCAGTGAAACGCAAAGCCGACCCTCTTCCTCACCACTTACGCGACACGTCCCCACTTGAAGACCTTCAATGGCGGACAATGGCATCTTCCACCTCCTCATCCCTCCCGCATGAATAGACGGCAGGCGATTCCCAGCTTATCCTCGCCATGAAGACGTCAAACAGTAGGAAAAAAGCAAGATGATCTACTCCCCAACCTCAGACTGTTAAGACAGTCTTTGACTGGATTCATTCCGTGAAGGCACTATCATCAGCCCGACTCCAAATTATTTCCCTCGACATGGAGAGTACCTCGCCAACCTTTCCTCAGTTCCCTAGATTGCCCAAAGAACTTCGATTAGGGATCTGGACTCTTGCTCTTCCAGGACCGTGTACCATTGAGCAGGTTTGGAACCATGCAAAAGTGAAATGGGAATTCGTCCGCGGGATTCCAGCCGTGCTTCAAGCTTGCTCTGAGTCACGAACAGAGTTTTTGAGGAACGACAACGTACAGGGCGTAAGCGTCGTGTATCAGTGCATTATGGATATCCGCCCATTCTATATATGCTATGATCTGGATACAATCTACTTTCAACGCCAATGTTTGTTGAACCCAGTCTAGATTGGACTGCGACTTACTATGACACAGTCCACCACTTCAAGCTCAATCTCATAAACGAGCACCTTCGTTTTCTTCAAATGGATTGGGGAATGGAGCCATACTGGTGGAGCGGCACTCAGCAAGGCCCGACCTTCCTTCGTTCGCTCCCTCGTCTCGAAATGCTCACACTTGTTGTCACCATTTCAAGGTGGGTTTTGGAGGACGGTGAAACGGAAACTATCATGGACATCGCGAAGAGGCATACTGCGGCACAGTTGCAACTTGAAAAGAGCCGGTATCCTGACTGGCGCACGCCTATTACCAACTTTAAGTGTAGGAAGGATAAGGTTGATTGGAGTATTCGTTCTATGGCAAAAGGTCTGCTGCCCGAAAACCGCAGCGACAATCAGCATCTATATGACTTGGGCAGGATTTAATCGATTCAATGTAAGACTCTGCACTAGATCATACTTCACTATTGACATAGAGTCTAAACCGTCCATGAGAAGGCTACTATATCACTCAGTCAGTAAGTTTCGATGAATAGTAATTATAGTAACATCATGGAGGTGTTCACAATTAGACCGCACGAAAGTTAGGAACTGCTGCGAGTGGGGTTTCCAGCATCGTCCAGACCACGACACTATGCCGATTTTTCTAGTAGTGACTTATGAAGCCGAGGTTAGGAGTGTGTTACATTACACATGCAAACTGACAATCGAGAACTGATGAAAGAGGACAGGAAGAATGCAGGCTAAACATGACTCCTAGATTATAATAACCTCATGCATGCATATATCTTCAGCCAAGGGATGCAGTAATTTCAAGGCGGTCTATGCCTAGGCTGATCCAGAGCTAATCATGGATCAGTATGAACGTCTCAGACAATTATCTTGTGATACTTGCTTCAGCGGGCGTACTAAGCTCTATCCTCTTCAATACAGAGCTTGACTCCGTCAGAGTTGTGGGATGCCTGAGACCCAAAACCTCATCTCTCACGGAAGCTTAAACGCCCTGAGGTCATCTAAATCACCAATTATTCGTATACTCCCTAATGATCCCTGAATCGGCCGATCATTACTTTCTCACAATGGTTGATCCAGAATAAAGCCAATAATCTCTGGAGATATGGGCTTAATGTGGGGAGGTCTTGATAATGAACAGGCAATAAGCGGCCGTTGTCTTGCCAAAACCTGAACGGAGCCCGGGAATCTATTTTTGATCTTGCCACGGAGTATCTGTGGCGCCTCGGTCAAATGCACTCATGCCGTCAATTCTTTCCTAGAATGGAATGGCTACAATTACACAGGCTTGACTCCCTCTGGAGCAATGTTTCCGTTTTGAAAATGCCCCAAAATTTCGCCAATGGCTGACCGATGCCCAAACCCCAGTTCAAACACAACTGGCCAAAACACCAGCTGGGGCAGGGCTGGGCCTCCTGCAAACTCTAAATACGTCCGTTGATACAGGTCATGCGGTGAATCACAGTGGTTTGCGTCATTGCTATTGCGGGAGGCAACGGGGCCCTATCCCTTCAGCTGCCATCAACGACCTCCTTGCAGGGCATGTGCGGCGATGCCAAATATGGTACAGGGAGCATCAGTTGGGCGTTTGAGCTTCATGTCTTCAACGCGAGCGGGAAGTCACGTACTCTGGCTATGCGGCCGCTCCCTGTAAGGTACAACAACAAGAAAAGTTGGGAGGAGTAACCACGTGGTAATTCAAACATATGGCCTTCACTCAGCGCGTTGAAGGCATGTGAAAATTTAGCACGAACACGCAAGATTAAGCAGCGAGCGTCTTTCATGCATCGCAGTCCATCGCAGTTGGGAAATACCCCTACCCGCCTCGATCATGAATAGTATTTTTGCACTCCTATCTTCTAAGTGCGGATGTTCTAGCAAGTATTCTGATCCGTTGTTTACAATACACTGCAGGCCGATATGAGGAAGAAGCGTTGAAGCACCGTAATATGATGCATACTTGACCCTCTCGGGCGTCTAATTTTGTAAAGACCCATGATTTCCCATCGAACTTGATATCCATTCCTTATTGGGCTCCAATATCAAGGTCCCATCTTCTAATAACTGCGTCTCCTGGGATTGCCTGGCAGTTCTCGTAGCTAAAATCTAGATTCTTTGCATATGTTCAGTCAGATTTACTTAGACAGATGGTACTGACCTCAGTGCTACAACAAGCGAACTCTTTAACGCATCACTACCCGTCGTGATTCCTCTCTCTGCAAGCCAACTGATAATTCCTAGCCAATCTTGTCCCCACTCCGGAGTCGAAACAAACAAATCTTCATAATCCAGAACTTTTTACATCGCTTGAAGGCTGGTGTATTTGGGAATTCGTGACTGCTAGTAATATTCCCAAAAACCCCTGCAAAGTCCAACAGGCCAACCTTTTTCCAACCTCGTCCACCGCCGCCGCCAACGTACCTAACCGTTCACATCCCTGACAGATTACTTATTGCTTTAATCCCCCCGACCCCCCACCCCCCCTCTTTTTTTTCTCTAATTTCAACTGTACTAGCCTCAAATGCTTCCTCTGTCATCATCTTCTGCACTGACTCATGACAACCAAGAATAAGCCATATACCCTCTGCGCAGATGGTGTGTCGACACATTCCGGGCAAATCACGAAGGCAAGTTCCGCACAGAGGTAAATCCTAATCCGTGAGGGATCGTGAGCATACTTAGAAAAGGCGCATCCCAAATGGATTGCCTCCATACATGCAGCGCAAAAGATCCTAGTATTCTCATTCTTCGGTATGTCGTGCTTCCAAGAGCGAGTGTTATCGATGCAGATTCTACAGCTCTCGGATGGTTGGCTCTCCTGTCCAGGTTCGAGCTGCTTGTCGAGCGAATCCGATAGATCAGAGGCTTCGCTGTAAAGGATAAGCGGCTATACAACGTATTCCCTTTGAAGATACTTACCTGTCAGGTACTTCTCCCCTCACGCGCCACCGACGTATAGTGTCAGGCATGTTTTAGGGCGTAGATATTGAAGGAGGGGGACGTGATAGAATGATATAAGTATTGAATACGGACGTGGTTGAGTGATTTGAGTGATTTGAGTGCGTTGATATTTGAAGTTGAGAGGGGGAAAAAAAGGTGAGGGAGGAAGCGTTTATCAAAGAATTTATAGGCTAAGGATTCTGTTTTACCCTAAGATAGCCGAGCAATCCGGAATATCTAAATTGCGTGGGCCGTAAATCCGCCACAGTCGGCGAATCCCGCATCGATGCCATTTGCTTCTGATACTTTGACTCTACTTTGGCATACCAATCTACACGAACTCCAGATCAGGAAGCAATTACGGTAACCGAGTCTTTGTGTCAGCTTTGCTGCTGATCTGGACCGAGAATTTGAACCCTCGGTTCCCTACAACCTCACCAGAGCTACAAGACTTTCAGCAGACCTTTGTGCGGTCACTCCTGGGATCATATGCCTTGTGGGCTTATAAGGGCAATTTCGGAACAGGTTTGGAGCTGTGCCAGTATACCAAGAGTTATTTAGGCTATCTTTGGAATGAGTCAAACTTGGCGTTTTCATTCCCTTGGATAAACTATAGTCCTGGTATTTCATATACAATATTTCAGCATCTGATCTCGTAATTATCCTACTCTTATATATTTCCCTTATCGTTAAATAGTATATATTTATAAGGAATGGGGATGAAATTCTGCACCTCCCGAACGTGCACGCAAATAGTCAGCATTGAATGGAAGAGACCATTGTAGTCTATTCTTGGCACCCGCAAGACGCGAGCCAGCGATCGCTGCTTCCTTACCCAGACAAATTATAACACCAATGACTCAACCCAAACTCAAATACAACCCATCTCCATTCTTACCCCTTGGTAGATCGCGCCAACCATCTCTCCCCTCACTCCTTCAACGCACAATGAGGACAACAATCGCAGGAAGCCGCTCCACACAACTTGATGGTTTCGACGCCATGTGCTGTGGAATCGTTGACGGATTTTCAGTTCCTCCTCGATTGCTAAATACTAGGGAAAAGTTGTTATAACAACTGGTATAGACCCTTCGAAACTCTTGTAGAGAATTGTTCCCAGGTTCTATTGAAATTACGGTGTGTAAGGTATATAACGTTCATCCCTGCGTGGCGGAAAACCCTTCGTGCCGGAAAAAATGACAGGTACTTTGACTTTAAATATGTCAAAAACTCCACACATATTGACGTCTCCTAAACTTTTATATATATCGTATTCCCTAGCCACTCTTAAGTATCCTAAGCCCTTCTTACTAGAAAATTACCTCGCTGTTATCGTCTTCGCGCCTAATCTGTAGAACATCTCTATTATAGCAATAGAGAATTCCTCTAACATGCTTCCACCATTAAGCTTTTATCACCCCTAATACTTATAAAAAGGTCATATCCGAGCTTTAGGACCTCCCTAATACGCCAGTAATCGTCATGAGCCTTGTGGCTGTCGTGGTGTCCAGATCTTTATAAAATCGCCACGTAAATCTATAACCCGGATCGAAGCGAGTGACGATTTTGGTTAGTACGAAACGACTCTCACACAGGCCTCGTATGTGGCTGATCCAGAATGTGGCTGGTGCCAAAGTCTGCGATTACGTGACATCTGCCACTGGCCATGTGATAACCTTTGTTGACTTTTTAGTTGGACCCGAAATTTAGCCAAGTTAGCCCGCGTTGAGGCAAGTCGTGATGGCGTCAGTGAGCCAATGTCAAGATAAACTGCTGTGCCGAAAGATTTGACAAGCCGCAATTGCCGACCGCAACACCCACTAATAATTTTTGCTGACCTTCCCCTCGCCCCCTCTTTCCTCTCCCTAATAAGTATCAATGGTCACTACGAGCATCGAGAAGCTCTAAAAGCCACTCATCTATTAGGAATGTGGAAAATTGAGACTGGTAAAGTACCTAGGAGATATGCGTTATCTCTATCAAACTATTGAAATCCAGCGCCCACTCTCCAGTGATGGAGATACCACAGGTTTATCAATATCGGCATGATACATGTGTGTCCACATGTAGCAAGGCCCCAGTATCCTATAGCGGCCGGTGGTATCCACCTCACGCAACATGTATGGAACCGTGCATCCATGAAACAACCAGACCCAGTCGCCACTCTTTAGCTCGACCCTATGGTCTGGTAGGCCAATATACCCATAGTAGGTTACAAATGGCGTCAAACATTTTAATCGACTTGATTCCAGACTACAGAACAAAGGTAGAGCACCCTCCAGGTCACCAGAGGAATCGAGGTCAAGTAAGCTCAAGTGGCCCATAAGAGTTAGGTAGAGTAGCTGTTCATGACTGTCGTCTCCATGCTCATCCCAATGGAAAAGCGTCTTGAGCCACTCAGGTAAGAGTTCGTCCAACGTGGCATCCCGTTTCTCACAGGCCTTCATCAAGCAGCTTTCCTCCCATGACTTGAATAGAGCTCTTACGCGAGAGACGGAGTCCGAGTCTTCTTGTGTGGGTGCGTCAATGCCGATAGATTCAATTTGGCCGATGTAAAAGGCCTTGACGTGAAGAATATCTTCGTCGACGTAGAACTCGGCTGGATTCGGCGGACTGTGCATCGGTGCATAGTTCGGATCGAAGTATCGACGTAAGTGCCCGCTGAGTATGCAGTCCCAGGAAGGCACCCAGGATGGTAATGTTTCCCGCAGAGGCATATTTACCCACGACACGCCATAAAGAATGTCCAGGTTCCCCCTTGTGCGGAGGAGATAAATGGCGAGGTTTTTTAGGACGTCTTCTGTTGAAAGCTCGGAGCTAGGAACTAGACTGGGCTCAACGGTGATCTCGTCCCGGGTTCCAATGAGGCCTAAGAGTGCGTAGAGGTGGTCCCTTGGTTTGGTTGCATTTAAGCCATTCGTAAGAAGTAGGAGAGTGGCGACACGATCCGCAAGGTTTTTAGCTTCGAATTTTTCCCGAGTTGGGATATTGTGTCGCAGATTCCGGCAGAACCTCGCAATCGCAAGCTTGTTGTTGTAGTGCTTGGCAAGGATTTTGAGACTGTGAGAAGGAGCCGGTATACCTCTAAGGGCTTCCATGGCTTGAGAAATCTCGTCCCAAGGAAGGAATGTCCTGCCTCGAACAACAAGGACTTCTTCCGCTAGTGCCATCTCTTGGAGCACCCAAAGACGTTGGAACCATTTGCTTTGCAATAATCGACCGACGCATCCCACATAAGGCCCGAGCAGGTCATCGGGCGTCGGTGCAATAGTACGCCACGTCAAAAGCCCTGCATTGAGAAGCTCGACAGTCCGGCTGATGAAGTCTTTGGCTCTGGTGGTTGGATCATCAATCCCTTGGTTCATGATATCAAATTGAACCGCCTCCCCCAGCCATACCAGAACCACCCGAGCATTCGCGTAAATCTGGCCCATACGTTGTAGATGCTCATTTATCTCGTCCTCATCGGCTTGGTTGATACATAACGCATCAACCCAAAGAACGCGATCTTTGCCGTCAAGACGGAGGTGCTCAAGTGCCGCAATCAGATTCTTGGTGGCCTGGAAATCCGTGCCGTTCAGAAGAATCGAAGAAGTGTCCTGGATATCTCCCCAGGTATAAGATAGTGCCTCGTATTGCTTGTCGAGGTGGAAATCTGCAGCTCGAAGACTACAGCGCAGTTTATCGGTGGACTCTCCTGAGTATAAGGTAAGCAGCCTGGTGCAATTTCGATTTTGCCCCAAAGGCACGTCTGTATAAGGACAGGAGGCAGTAGGAGTCGCCATTACTAGTTGTGATGCAAGGTAATTAAAGTGTGTAATTGTTTTCAAGTATAGCGTTGAAGAGCATTGTGGAGGCTTCCTTTTCGCGGGCCGCTTGCCGGTCCGGCCGCTCGAGTGATTTCCATTTGACAGTATTACTTAAGGCGGAGCAACTCGGTTAAACCTCGGGCCCAGCGAAGCCCAGACAGCTTTGTCACATAACTAAGCCACCACGAGGATGACGTAATTGCAATCCCTCGTACCAGCCACCTTACAATCAGCCACTGCCCTGTGTCAAAGTTGGGTCACTCGCGAGCGAGGTACTGATTAGCGCATCGATTTTGTAAAGATCTAGACACCACAACGGCCACGAGGCTCGTAACGATTAATAGCGTAGTTTCGAGGCTCTAAAGCTTAGATATAGTATTTTAATTAGTTTTGCAGGCAATAAGAGCTTAATAGTAGAAACATATAGACGGAACTCTC
This sequence comes from Cadophora sp. MPI-SDFR-AT-0126, assembly GCA_020747065.1. Taxonomy (NCBI): domain Eukaryota; kingdom Fungi; phylum Ascomycota; class Leotiomycetes; order Helotiales; family Ploettnerulaceae; genus Cadophora; species Cadophora sp. MPI-SDFR-AT-0126. The sequence goes on along the minus strand of JAGMVK010000002.1, from coordinate 3,277,963 downwards.
TTTTGCCCTTAACGGAGGCGTTTAGTAGAGCAGATACGAGGGACAATAACAATAAGGTAATTTTCAATTTAGAGGGCTCTGTAGTACTCAAAAATAGGTAGAAGATACGCCTTGTATTAAATTTTCAGAGACATCACGATATGTGGAACTTTTGGCCTGTTCGAAGTCAAAGTACCTGTCGTTTTTTCCGGTACGGAGGGTTTTCCGCCACGCAGGGATGGACGTTAATTTAAGATATTTGAAGTCCATGAAATTTTAACTGTTCCGGCACGTAAGATATTGGATCAAGAAGGAGAAGTGATGACAGCATGATTGAAGCTGGCTGTCTAGGTGTGTTATATAGGCAAATCGACTATGGCTACCTACTAAGTTTAAGCAGCCATATCTGATCTGGGATCCAACCAGTCTTCCGTCACACAGGGACGGACGTTACCTCCCATCTAACTTTTGAAATGTTCCTAAAAAAAAATAAGTTATTGCTTGTTTCAATAAGTTGTTATGGAAAAATAGTTGTGCTATAAATCATTATAAGACACTAACGACCCACTGGTTATAAGTTAAAGTAACTTAAGTTACTTTGTTAAGTTACACAACAACCTTTTGCATGCCTAGTTTTACCGAGGATTTACTCTTACGGGGTATTCTCATAGTTTATATCGGCTAATAGGTTCAAGTTTGAAATTAGTGTACTAAACTAGCAAGATCTAAAAAAAAAATGCTTTAGAATTTTGAAATTAAAGCACTTGCATCATCAAAAAAAATCACCTCCTTCCAACGAGATGATAAGCAGCCTGTGAAAATCCTCAATAATATTCAGTCAAGACAAGGTCAAGAGTACAGGTCCCGCAAGAGTCGTGAGGGCAAGGTCATCGGTATTATCCGGCTGTTGGGTCGTCACCACCGCAAATGCTGCTCCATTCATTCCTGGCGGTACGGCAGTCGTCCCTTTTCCCTCAACGGTGACATTTAGCGACGTGTACACCGGTTCATTGAGCTGGTTAACCCAGCCAACTAGTAATTGCTTGCCAGCTTCTGCGACAAAGGTCATCTGCGCAGGATCCCACTCAAACTCTCGAAGGGGCGGTTCGGTAGAATTTGTCAGTCCTGGATATGGTGACTCAGAAACATTCAAGGTTGGGAGAGTCGGTAATGCAATCTCAATGGGGCAGGACCCGGGAATGATAAACGAGAGGGCAAGGTTGTATGCCCAAACGTCACTGATGCCTGTGTCGAACGGTGCGGGATTAGGCGATTTGCCTTCAATATGCCTAAAGAAAGCATTGTGACGAGACTCAACCGTGAGGATCGATGACACAGACTGTATGAGCAATGGATCCGTGATTGCAAGGCGTTTAGCAAGGCCGATAGTTGAGCTAATGCCAACAGAAGTAATTTTGTCCGCTAGCTCAAAAAAACCTTGAGTAGAGTTAACTGGGAAGGAATAATTGCAAGGAGGAATTGGTTCCGCATTATAGTGTTCGAGAAGATTGATAATAGTTGCAACGTGAACCTCTTCTTGCTATAAAGGCGTAAGGTTAGCACTTATAGATTTGGGAAAGAGAACTTACAGCAGCAACCTTACTGACAACCTCGACGGCGTCTTGCGGATATCCGCTCATATCCCATCCTGTGATATTGGTTAAACCAGTCTGGGAGAACGATGCTTCCAAATTTTTGAGAAATAATGCAAGCTGTAAATCTTTGACTGCGCTTCTTGATATAGATGATGGCTTGTCAATGTATGGCAAGCTACCTCCTGCTACATCTGTGATATTTTTGCAAAGCGGTACCGCACTGACAAGGCCTCCTACAAGAACAGAAGAAGCGTAAAGAAAAGCTTTCATAGTAGTGGTAGGGGATATTTATGGGAAAAATTAAGGAGAAATTCAAGTGAAGAAGTTGTCAATGATAAAGTGACCGTTAAGCATATGCTTCTCTACTGTATTAATATTTGCGGGATAGCTTTGAAAAGGGATCTATTTCTGATCCTTTCAGGAAATCATAATTGGTGGCCAGACAAAAATAGCTGGGAGTCAATTCAGGCTCCGGGGCAAGACAGGGGCCAGAAACTGCATGCAGTGGCCCTTTGAGCATCCTCCAATAGTTATGGTTCTGCTGGTGAAGGAGGATCTTTTGGAACATGGTATCCAATTCGAGTTCCAATCTGCCAGCGCGAACTTTCTGGATATTTCTCCTGGGTACCCAAAAGGCACTCCATTTGCCGACTGAGACTTACAAGATATCTTTTATTTATATGATTCTAATTATCGCTGCTTAAACGCTTCTGCTATCTCCGGAGTACATTCTCCAACAGAAATCACCAAAAAACAAGATAGTACGCAAGATGTTTATTGGATTTGGAGTAATGTGGGTGGGACCGAGGAGATCTAATGAGAATGCGAGAACGAAAAGGTATTGTGGCGCTGGTTGGATGTTTCGACGGCCAAAATGGGGGTTTTCTCGAGGGAAGAAATTGAGCTCAGCAGCCGCGGACCATTCTTCCGACGACAACCCTCCGAGCTACATTGATGCATCTACCCAAAGTAATTTCGAAGCCCTGCCTAAGATTGCGGTAAAATTTGACCCGCACGATTTCGATCTGGGAGAATTAGTGAAGCGATTTCGAAATGAGAGATCCCGCGAAAGGTCTGAAAGGAGATCTAGAGCTTCAGAGATGTCTCATGAGTGCAGCGGGATTGCGAACAAAGAATAAGGACTGCCGATGGTCCTAGTATGGGCTATATATGATCACAAATGGGAACGAGGACAAGATTTTCCCAATGAGTAGGGAAGGAGCTTTCATTCAGTTATGTCTTGCTATTTAAATATTCGTATCTAGTTCAGCTCCCATAGGTTACATTCATGACTTTCGTTATAGGATTCAGTGCCAAAAATTCAACGATTTTAGTTTTGACCTAAATTTGACATGCACTAATTTTCGATGGCTAAGTTAGCCTTATTTTTGGCGGATAAACTGCTGATTTGAGAGCTCGAGCAGGTGCAGGTGCCAACAAACTCGCGGACTCCTCTTATTCTGCTGAACGACGGCAGATTCTGGCTCCTTTAATTGCGCCTTATTCCCCCTCCGAGACCGTTGCTCGAGTGGTGTTTACGTGTGCCCATTTTTCATGTATTAACTTAAGTTAACTTATTCATTCTTTTCTAACTTAAGACGAGGAACCAGGAGTGAGACCTTTATGCTACATACAAAGACAGCTGGCGTCAGAGTCCGGTTGCATGATCTTGCTATGTGTGCCAGCGGGCACAATCAAGCCAAAACCCCACCCTGGTAAAGCCAACCAGTTCCCATACACTCATGACAAAGTCGGAGTTGCGTTGAGTCTCCTCATTTCCGGCGCCGATGAGGTTCCCTTCTTTCCATGATATTCAGGTATGATGTGGTTCAAGGAACCTTGGGCGGGGTAAAAAGATCACAAAGTAAAGACTAGTTCGCGTCTCACAAATAAAATCTTTCAGTGTTCGTAATTGAAGCTGATTTCGAGCTTTGGAGGAGAGGTGGAGCTGCCGGCAATGGAGAAATCAGTAACTATAACGAAGACGGCGACTAGGGGCAGAGACTAGAGGCAGGAACCGGGGGCAGGAGCCGGGGGCAGGAGCCAGGGGCAAGGCCTAGTGCTAAACAATTAGGCGGATACATTTGATTCGCTAATGTTGGCAACTCAGCAGCCACAAACATGAATGCATAAACAAAATTATCGATCAACTAAACTTTCTTGTGGCGCTAATTTTTAGGTGAGGGTAAGACTCGGTCGAAGATGCGACGCATAACCTAAGATAAAATGAATGCTTTTGCTCAAATGTAGAGTGAGATGCTATATGCTACATTTTTCTTGATCGCTTCTGATATTTTGAATCATTTCCTGGTATCAAATATGACATCAATCTACGATTTTTACAAACAACAAGTTGCCTTCTTAACCGGGGCGACCGGGGGCTTGGGAGGCTGCCTCCTGTATAAGCTCTGTATTGTGCTTGATATAGAGCGGTTGTACGTCCTAATCCGTGGTTCCGAGAGCGCAGCATTGGAAAGATGGAGATACACCATGCCACAGCAGTACCGACACATTGAGGATCGGATAAGGATCGGAAAGGTCATCCTTGTTTCTGGTGATATGACGAAGAAACGCTTTGGCATTACCACTGAAACTCTTCGCAAGGTCGAGGAAGAAGTCACGATAATCATCCATGCGGCTGCGAACATCAGCTTTCGAGCTCCTCTGCAAAAAGTGGTTTTGGACAACTGCTTACCCGCACTTCGATTGGCGGATTGGGCTACGAAAATGACACAACTTCAGCATTTCGTCCAAGTTTCCAGTGCGTACGCGAACTCTTTCCTCCCTGATGGCCCTGTGGAAGAGAAGGTCTATGATTTGTCCAACCCTGACGATGCGGAGGGAGAGCTAGAGGAGATTCTACGAACCGGCGCAACGAGGCATCTGCAGCGCTTTCCTTGGGCCTACGCGTACTCAAAGCAGCTGATGGAGCGGCTAATGATATCACGGTTTCCCGAATTGCCAATTCTACTTTTGCGGCCTACCAGCATCGGACCTGCTATTGCTCAGCCCTATGAGATGTACGGCCCGTTGGGGTCATGCCCTATCTCCACCCTCTATTCCCGCTTGATGCAGCCATCAGGAGGAAAGAGCATCTGGTATGCACCAGCACATGGTAGCAATACTCTTGATGAGATTCCGGTGGATATAGTTGCGAACGTGTTGCTTCAACACGCTCATTCAGGTACTCGTGGGGTGGTTCATGCATCTTCATCGTATTATATCCCCAAGACGTTAGGGTGGATATTGGAGCAGCCGTCCAAGTACCTTCCAGCTCACTGGACTGCAAGGATGGCAAAACCAGTCTTCGTTCAGGATACGAGTGTGAAACAAAGCAAGGAAGCGGAATTTTACCGGATTGGATCTCGGTCATGGGAATTTTGCGCTCCGTCATCAGGCCGACTAAGAAGCCTTTACGGACCCTTGACCTTTGGCTTGAATGACCACGACATCAACCGGTTCACCGAACTCAGGGTAATTTCTATCTTCGATAAAACTTTTGGAGAAGGGCGTTCAATGCAAAAGGCGGGGGGGACCGGTCAGCGGGCACTGACATCGGCCAGGCTATAATGGTCCATCGCTAGCACTTCGTTGAGAACGGCTTTTTCATGGACCTAGTACGAGACGTTTGGGTAGATAGAAATCGAGTTTTGTCAAATTACATGTCTAAGCATGCACGCGTCAATGCTACGCGCAACCACAGCTATCTATCTGTTCAAGTCCATGTTGTTATTGCAATTGCTCCCCAGTTTCCGAGATTCCTTTCACATTAGATCCACAACGCATGTGAAAATCAACGTTGTTCAATACAATCCTATTTTTAAAGAACACACGAAATTGACTAGTTTTCAATTTTGGCTCTTGGTGAGGACCCATTTGGATATCTAATGCCTTGCGCCTCTTTAGAGCCGTACATGGTTCCTGGCGAGTTCCTGGAGACCCATCAAGATTATGGTCATGTTTCCTCTTTTGACACTTAGAGTTCGGCTTCGATTCCGACTCATTTCGGAACGGCGCGTAATGTGTGCTTCTCTACTCTCTTTATCACTTGAACTCGTCTGTAGAGTAAGAATTGCCTATTGAAGATACTCGTAACTTGTCGAGTTGCCGCCAGATTCAGATTAATGGCAAGCAGTTTTTTCGTGTCTTACCGGTCAAACTAGAGAGCCAGTTACGAACCGAGAAAGATAATATAAAGAGAGAACAAGGTCGCTTCGTCCAAAAGATTTTTATTCAACTAGACCGAGTTAACGTTCCTCTATATCTCGAGCGACCTCAAGAAATAGCTCGACACCATTGATAATAAATTCCAAAAAGAGAACTCTATCCTTTTACCAAGCACGACACTACCATAATAAATTATAGACTGGAAGCGGAAGAAAATGAGTATCGCCATCACATAAAAGCCTTTGCTTGGGCAATAAGAGAGACCTTTTCTCGTCAGAAGGTCAACCATTCTAAGGTCCGAATACAAATATAAGAGTCTCCAGTTGTCGCGGCTTGATTAATTTTGAAATGCCAAGCCTGAATACGTGAACTCCAACTGAAAGCTCAGGAAGATAATTCAGCGTCCAAAGTTATCGACAATATAGCACGCTACGCTATTGCATCCAAATTCCACGTAGGATTAGACTTAGTAGGAAGAAAGAGTAACTCTAGTTTCGTACTGCTCTATCAATAAGAATGGAAGTGAACTGCTGACCTAAGCGTGACCTCTTAACTGTATTGATGCTAGTATATATCTGCCGCTTGGAGCCCCAATAGAAATAGTCCTCGACTCGGAAATTAAAAATATGGCATGTTGAAAACGGACCTGTGCCGACTCAGTCTTGCTCCTTGATGTAGCCATTCTTTACTAACAGCAGGAAGGAGGTGAATCCTAATTCCCGTGCGTACAAAAATGTCCGTTTAAAGAGCACCTTGTGCATGTCATCCTCGGTGCTTGCTGAGCCTGCTTCGTTCTGCCGCATCCTCGATATGTCGTTTCTCCAACAGCTATACCAAGAACCCTGCTGCCACATTCTTCGTCGAATCTCTGACATCTCATTTTCAAGTTGTCTCTCCCTGAATAATAGCACAAGGTGCGCAGGAAGAGAAAAGGCTTGAATCCATTGTTTCGCATTGAGAAGGCCTATCCAGGCTCCTTCATACAGGGCTAAAGCATCTTCTTGAGCTCGCGGTATCAAATTACTGATGATTGCAACCGCCTTCTCGGCTGTACACTCCCCCCGTCTGACTTCCTCTGAGAACACGGTAAGAAGTGCCTGGCGTCTGATATTCTTCTGTCCTTGGGCATCCTTTGTCTCGAAAATATTGTACCAATATTTCGACGAAAGAATGAAGTTGAAAAGAGTTTTTCGGTCTGAAATCCCCCCTAGTATAATAAGAACAATCTCACAAATATCTGTTATAGCCATGTAGGAAGATAGAGGTTGCTTGATTGTTGAGAGATTTCATCTGTTGAAATTTTGAGGCTTTAGGTGTAGGGGAAGTATTGTGTTGCCATCTGTGAAAAGAATGTCTCTGCACCGAAGAATACTTTTAGTCAGACTATGGCAGAGACGGGTGGCAGAGATATAGACATGGGGCAGAGACTGGGGGCAGAGACCGGGGGCAGATGCATCGTATTCACTAAGGTTGCGTAGGACCCTTGGGTTGCTGGTGCTCCACCAGTTGTCATATGCGCTAGAGGTCAATTGACGACCTAACACAATAGAACTCAGGAGTGATTGGATGGGAGTTGCTAATACTGAAGACTTGGCTTTCCAAGCTCCGAACTCTTTCACATTCTGAGGTGTGACCAAGTGACTGAAAGTAACCCCAGTCCAAAAGATAGGATTTTTCAGTGGCTTACAGAGTGCTGTGGAGAATGTATTGCCGCCACCCGAAGGAGTGAATGTGTATGAAGGGATAATTGGGTCTTATATGGTGAAAATTGAAGATGCTAGTGATTGCATGACAATCACAATCGCATCAACCCTGCAAGCAGTCGCAATTATCCTCTCCTTAACAGCGTAATACTTCTGTGCTTTCCTCCCTGATACTTCCCGAGGCTGAGGCTAAGTATAAAGCCTCCGCCAGCTCTCTTTCAAAAAAAGTTCTTACACAAGCTCAAAACTCATCGGAATCCTTAGAAGCTATGCAAATTTACGAAATTTCTGAAATGCAAAAGGAGGAGCAGCCAGTTTTAATCAAGAGAGGATGGAGGTTCTATGGAACATTTGGGACCCTGGCACTCCTCAATCTTATATGTGCTATTGATGCCACCATTCTCTCGGTAGCATTGCCTGTAAGAGGCTATCCAGACAATCGTCATACTCTACTGACTATGCTTCAAGATAATAGCTACAGATCTAAAAGGCACCACTGCCATTCAGGCTTTCTGGGTTGGGACTTCATTCCTCTTGTAACCACGAGGCACCCTCTTGCTTCAGAAGCATAAGCACTTACAAAACCGCAGATGCTCGACAGTCATTCAACCTTCATGGGCATCCCTCTCACATATCAGCGGGCGAAAGCCAGTCCTTCTGGCAGCCTTGTTGCTTTTCACATTAGGCACGATCATTGCATCAGTTGCTGACAATGTAGCCCTCTTACTCGTGGGAAGATGTGTGCAAGGTATCGGCGGCGGGGGCCTCGTCGCTCTCACTTATGTTGTCATCACCGATATGGTTACTCTACGAGAGCGAGGTAAATACATGTCTGTAATCTCACTCCAGTGGGCGATTGGATCCGTGATTGGTCCTGTCATTGGTGGAGCCTTCGCGGAGAAAGCCACTTGGCGGTGGATTTTCTGGCTCAACATTCCATTCTGTACTTTTGCTGCTGTAGGGATCCCCATCTGTCTCAGGCTACATATCAAGGAGGGGTCGATCTGGACGAAGCTTTGCACTTTTGACTGGTTCGGATCCTCCATCTTCGTGGCTGCGACGACAAGTTGTCTCATTCCAGTAACATGGGTCAGTCTACCAACACCTATACAAAGTATCATTCTGACATCTGCAGGGCGGTGTAATGTACGACTGGTCCTCGTGGCGAACTCTCGTACCATTAATCCTTGGCCTCGTCGGCCTAACTGGCTTCACTGTATACTCCTTCTACATATCCACCGAGCCACTCATACGCCGCACTCTCTTCAACACACCCACCGCAAACGTCGCATACATCGGTACCCTGGTCCAGGGCCTAATCGTCTGGTCGCTCCTCTACTTCATGCCCCTCTACTTCGAGGTCGTGAAGAACTACTCAGCCATCACCTCCGCCATCGCCATCTTCCCCTTTACCTTCACCGTGGCCCCTGCCGCCGTCATAGTTGGTCTTGTCATCACCAAGACTGGTCGTTACAGGCCCTCACTCTGGATCGGATGGCTCCTCACAACCCTTGGCATGGGTCTCATCATCTATCTCCAACAGTCAACCAATATACCCTCCTGGATCTCCATCTCCCTTGTCCCTGGAACCGGCCTTGGCATGCTTTTTAGTGCGCAAGGCTTTGCTGCGCAAGCCTCAGCCTCCAATGCTGACCTCCCTTTCGCTGGCGCCATGTATAGCTTCTTCCGGGCATTTGGGCAAACTCTCGGTGTCGCTATCTCTGGAGTCATATTCCAGAACACCTTTAGGAAGAGAGTCCTTGCTACCGCATATTCGGCCTTTGCAGATGAGTGGTCACGAGAAGCGAGTTCATTCGCACAGGTGGTGAAAGCGTGGAGTGATACTGGGGAGGAAGGGGTAATGAAGGAGGCAGTGGTTATGGCCTATGTCGAGAGCTTGCGGATGGTATGGTGTGTTATGTGCGTGTTAGCAGGGGGAGCGTCTGTGGCAAGTTTGGTGTGGACGAGGGAGATTAGCTTGGAGAGGAACTTGGAGACGGAGCAAGGGTTTAGATATGATATGGACGAATACAGATGACGAGATTGTAACAAGTATTAGTCCCTATTAGTATTCATAGTCTTGGGTGCTTAGAAAGGACCTTCTGGCATGAGGTGGGTAGGGTGGTGCAAGAACTTTTAGTTTTCTAAATAATGCAAGAGAAGATCAGAGGTATTATATAGCTATTTCTTAGCAGTTAAGATCATTGGAATAGAATTTTATATTTGCATTGTTGCCTTTTTGTCTATCTGTAAGAAGCCTCCATTTCGGCTTCAGCACGAGTCCTCTACCACAGCTTCACTGGCAGACTCTTGCTATCCCTTGCATACCTTAGAAACTCTTCCTACGCTTTCAGATCTATACTTTTTCATCCAAAACCCCTACCAGATTTGTGGCTGCTGTAGCGCGCAAAAGGTTGTAGGGCTTCCCCGCGTTTCGGTACTTCTGATCGACGGAACCAACGATTCTCGGCTAGAAGTGACTGACCCCTCACCTCCCGCAAAGCTTCGGTAATTTCGTCGATTTCGCCGATCTCGCTGTAGCACCAGTAGTTTCACTATAGCTTACTTAATATTTTATAGCCTAAGATCTAAGGCTAGAAATGTCAATGGATGGATAATGGAGGGTTTTCTGGGTTCAGGTTTCTTTTTCTGTCATCCACGATTTCTTCATATTCCCTCTCAGCAACAAAAACAACGTAAGCTACTGTTAATCGAGATTGACTTAGCCGGTGAGCCTGAGCGACTGGGCCGGTCTTGTGCGCTTCCAGCGTTGTACGACGATGCTATTGCCGCGAGGCTGCCGCCAAGCTGAGCAGCCTCAACCCAACATGAAGGCTTCACCCTTTGCATCTGATCAACTCGACGACTCATCTACTACCGAGAACTGTCCTTTATACGGTCTTCGAACCTGGTCGAAATATGCGTCTGCTACAGTACAATAACGAAGGCAGCTTTAGCCTGACCGAGTTCTTTGAAGGCAACATACCTAAAAGGTATGCTATACTTTCGCATAGATGGGGAGTAGAGGAGGTTACTTTCGCAGATCTGAAGAACGATAAGTACAAGAAGATTGCTGGTTATGGCAAGATACAATTCTGCAGAGCACAGGCGAGGCGTGACGACTTGCAATACTTCTGGATGGACACCTGCTGCATCGATAAATCCAATGCCGTCGAGCTTCAGGAGGCCATCAACTCGATGTTTCGCTGGTACCGGGATGCGACCAAATGCTACGTTTATCTGCCAGACGTTTCGCGTTTCCAAAACGATTCGGACGACGGATCAAATGAAGCCTGGAAATGGAAATTTCGGAAAGCCGAATGGTTCTCATAAGGCTGGACTCTGCAAGAGCTTATTGCGCCGGCATCAGTCGACTTCTTCTCCAAAGAGGGGGAGCTGTTAGGCCATAAGGCCTCTCTCGAGCAAAACATCTGCGAGATTACAGGCATTCCAGCCAGTGCACTTCGTGAGAGCCCTTTGTCTGCTTTCAGTGTTGATGAGCGGTTGTCGTGGGCAGCAAGTTGTGACACTTTTCGCCAGGAAGATAAAGCATACTCACTGCTAGGCATTTTCGGTGCCAATATGTCACTCATCTATAGCGAAGGGAAAGAGAATGCGTTTAGACGCTTGAGAGGGAAGATCCAGAAATCGCTGACAGGTAACACCCCATCAACCGCTTTATCTGTAGCTACCTGCTAATCACTTGCAAGAAGACGAGCAAGATCCAGTCGATGACCAAAGCCAGAGTTGTTAACAAGACCTACGAATAACAGATCCACGCGAGGACAAGAAGCGGATCGAGGACACGAAGGGTGGGCTATTGCGAGACTCTTACCGGTGGATCCTCGAACATCCCAATTTCCAGCAATAGCGCGATGATACACAGAGCCGGCTACTTTGGATCAAGGGTGACCCCGGTAAAGGCAAGACGATGCTTATTAGCGGCATCCTTGATGAACTGAGGCCCCCGACGAAGCTGAGAGACAAGGAGGCAATTCATTGTTGTCGTATTTCTTTTGTTAGGCTACTGATGACCGTATTAATAATGCGTCAGCCGCCCTCCGCGGTCTCATCTACCTGCTCATCGACCAGCAACCGTTGCTTATCTCGCATGTGCGGAAAAAGTACGACGTCGCTGGCAAGGCCCTTTTTGAAGATGCAAACGCCTGGGTTGCATTATCTGAAATCTTCACAAGTACACTCCAAAGCCCGGCCTCTCTACATTACCTATTTTTTTCATTATCAGTAACAACCCCAAGTTCATGGCGTCCGCTTCCCGTCTTCGAGTTTCAGCCCCACAGCCGCCAAAGACACACAAAGGGCCAGGAATGGTAACCTTCAGTGAAGACGTATCTAGGGCCGGCAAGGCAGGACGCCCAATTCTTCTCTCGTTCGATGAGATGCCAGAATGGTTCCGACGTGAATCCAACTAGTGGGTTTGGCATAGCTATCGACCTATTTCAGGCTCGGCTCGTGGTTCGTTCTCTAGTTGGTCGTACATCCACAACGAGTCTGTTAACATATATTCCCATCTCATTCCGGCCGTGTTTTTCCTACTCGGCGAGTGGTATCTCCAGCAGTACCTCGCTAGTAGATATTCCGGTGTCACTGGCGCAGATTTCATCGCGTTCTCTATTTTCATGTTAGCGGCCGTAACCTGCCTATCGTTGTCAGCGACCTACCACACTATGATAAACCACTCACAGCACATGGAACATTTATGCCTACGACTAGACATGCTAGGGGTAGTGATATTTATACTTGGCGATCTTGTCTTGGGGATATACATGGTTTTCTGGTGCGAACCTCTGCCACGGAAGATCTATTGGTCTATCGTAAGTTGATCTTTACATGCGTGTTTTAGTTCCCCGTTCCCTTCTCCAGACCTTGTACTTGTGCCTAACACTCTTCCGTTTCTTTACTCATAGATTGGACTCTTCGGGGGGTTGACTATATTCATGACAATGCATCCTAAGTATCAGGGCACAAAATATCGCCTTTTCCGAGCACTTATGTTCGTGGCGACCGGCTTGTGCGGTGTTACGCCCTTAATACATGGACTCAAGGTGTTCGGTTTGTCACAGATGATGAGAAAAGCTTTCCCTTATACTATGGCAAAAGCAGGCTGCCTCCTATCGGGGACTGCGTTTTATGCGGTAAGCCTCCTCCTAATTTTGTACATAATAAAGAAATCGACTTAACACATGTGAATCTCAGACCAGGTTTCCTGAAAGTCGATATCCTGGTAAATTCGACTTGTGGGGCTCCCATTCAATCTTTCACGTCCTAGTGGTATGCGCTGCTGTGGTCCAGTTAATGGGATACCTAGACGCCTACGACTATGCCCACGCAAACCTCACTTGTTCGCCTCCTTGAGGCATATACACATATAAAGAGAGAGCTTTTAGCTAAGGAGGCGAGCTTCAAAACGCTGGCTGTACAATGGTGCAGATAACTATATAATCTGACGGCTAGCAACCATGACTGATACTATTATGACTGCCTGTATGTAACGATTCAATCCCTAGGGCAATGGTGGATGACATGGCGCGTTCTGGCCGCCACAACACTAAGAATGACCTTTTAGCATTGTGGACGAATACAGAGATAGATTTCTAATTGTTTTATGTGTTTAAAGCGTGAAAAAAGCGTAATAGTGGTGTCGCAGATTAAGGGATCTTTTTAATAATGCACATTATGGCTTTCGGATTGTTGGAAGTTTTGTCAATAACGGCATCACTATTATCGCCTTGCCGCCGAATAACTGCCCAAGTTAGAAAAAAGGACAGAGAGCGAGTCATTTTGAGAAGGGCTGGTTCCCTAACATTTCAGGAAATTATGGATACGGTTATTGTTCAACTTTGGATATCTTGCAGTGTTAAAGCCTTGAAATGGTTTGTTGAATTGCTAAGTCAGCGGTGCTAGTATAGAATCAGATATATTAAGCTATTGCAATAATCTCAATCAATGCATTAGCAAAGAGGTTCGCAATCCAATCTGCTTGAACGGTTGCCTGTAGAAGGCTTGTCAACCTTCCGTTTCGCCTTCATCCGCCTACTCCTTTCAAACGAGTATCACAAACCCGAACTTAAACCATCATTGCTGGGTTTAAGAAGGATCTTTAGCACCGACCTCCCAGCAGTAATGTAAAAACAATTCAGATCGCCTTGATTTTTCGAGACTCCGCACTCTAGCGATTCTGCGCTAAAGGTCAAAGATGGGTGCTGGTCTAGGACTCTTTCGGCTTCGCCAGCTTCGAGCCATTCCATATTATAATAAAGTTTCCCTGGCTGCCTATTCGGTGTGATCTGACTCAACCCTGTCGAGTATTCGATTTGAATTTCGAGGCACCCTGCATCATATAGTGGCGATACGTGGTTGGCTTCAATGCCATTTGACAGCATCTGACCCTGAAGAAGTGTGTAATCACCGAGAGGCATGCTTTCTGATGATAATCCTCGAGGGTGAGGCGTTTGTGGGGTGATATCATTCCCAGGTTGAACAACAGCGCCATCTCCCCACACTATCGATCCAACACTCGCGATTCCGTCCGAAGGATTCGAGAGTGCCTTAAGATGTGACGAAATCAACGGTATCTTATCTGTGCCAAACCCATTTGGTGTTTGAGGTAACAAAAAGTCATCCTCCTCAGCCCCTGGCAGTACCAAGCTACGTATTGTTGACGCTGATGCAGGTAGCGTAAGGAGTGTGCTCTCAGGCGGATCCGGATAGGCAGTCTTCTGCTGTCTTGAAAGAAGTGTCATGAGGCTGTTGCTTATAGTATTTGCCGTTTCCGTGTTGAATCTTCGCCCTATCTCATTAAATCTCGGAGAGGAGGGCAGTCGCCAGCCCGGGTACAGCCTTCCGTGACATCGCGGTGTGTGAATCTTCCCGTACATGCGAATGAAAGTATTACAAAGAAAGCAGGCGTCTTTGGACGAACAGAAAACTCGAGGGGGTAGACTGGAAGCCTCGAGCTCACAATAGAAGAGCAACTGCATCTCGGCATGGATCTTTCCGTCCTTTAAGGTTTTCCGAGTATGCTGAGCAAATTGCTCATTCGCTTCAACCTCACCAACCCTCAATAACCGACAGACCTGGCCGACATCCCATTGCTGTCCATATGATGTACTGATTCGCGAGAGCGTGGAAGGAAAGGAGGGCGAATATTGATTTATCGGTATTTTCTGGAATGCATCTTGAGGTAAGTTGACCAGAACAATTTTCATCTGTCGGGCCAGGGGAATTTTCTTCGCTGTGCGATAGAGGAATCTGGCAGCTTCCCGATACCTTGCAACCTTACTGATGATATTCAAGAGGTTCTTCCTCGATGCTGGATCCATGGTGCGGTTCGGAATAGTGCTAAGCAGGTGTTGAAGATCTCCAACTCGCCACAAATGATTGACTCCTTCTACTAATTCCCCTAGCCGGGCAGGCTTGCGATATTTGGTCCAGGCATCAAGCAACTTGACCACCTCTTTGGCTCTCTCCATACACAATCTACAGAGTACAGGTAGCCTAGCGTCCTGGCCTGCCTCCTTTTCTAGCCATCGGAGAGCATTCACCGCGTCCTGGAGCAGTGCCTTCATGGGTTGCCTTGGGGTATTCCTGCTATTAGGGATGATACGCAGACGACAGAGTATGCGCACCGAGCACATAGAGATGATTTCGGTGAAGACTCGATCCTCGATGACTGCTATGCCGGCTCCTGGGTCTGATTAGCAGCGGAAACTATGAGGCACGGGGTCACCGACCGTCTGATACCTGGGAAAGCAGTACAAAGATCCTCTCGAAGCCTGCTTTGAGGGTTTGTAGGACTTCTTTGCCATCGCTTGGTCTGGCTTTATTCACAGCAAGCAGGACATTTAAGAACCGTGATTGGGGATCCTCCTGAACACAAACAGCAGGAATATGCTCGGGCCCATCTTTTAGACTCGAAAGGAATGCAAGCGTGCCGGTCAAGCTTCGCTCTCGCAGAAGCGATAATGAATAACCATTCTGACGAATCTGGAAACGGTCAATCGGGTTACGAGAGGGCGGGTTAGGAACGGGATGCAAGAGAAAGAGAACGGCAATATTCTCAGCACATATGGCTGTAGGTGGAGGAAGCGCGGCCGGTGTCATTGCATAAATCGGCCTAAGCCGCCAGGCACAAGGGATTGGAAGGATTTGTGGTAATTCCGCCGGGATATCCTATCGGCACAAGTACACCGTCACATCTGGCAGCATGAACTCGCCTTGCTTCCGACCTGTGCGATAGTCAAACGGGTTTGAGACTCAGCGTATGCAAGTTCCCGTTATACTTGGTGGCAATGGGTAGGACTGATCGAATCGAGGAGTGGAAGGCTGTTCCAGTAGGTGCATGCTGAGATGAATGCTGAGACGAGGGATGATAATCTCGTACCCGTTAGCAGTGTCTTGTGGTTACGATCTATCGATTGTGCACTCGTGTTATGGACGGGCTGAGGTTCTCATTTCCAAGCCCATCAATGAGTTTGAGAAGTGGCTATGTTTCTAGAGGTAGATGACAGCCTCTGTCATGCAAGGCTGAAAGGATTGGGCACTAGCGCCCTTCTTGACTCAAGAGGTGGTGCTCGACCAACCCGAATTATATGATCCGCTCTACTGGGAAATCGTTGACAGCTATTCTCGCTGCCGCCTTGGAACAGGATCGCTCTGCAATCGCCGTAAAATTCGACTTGGATGCCCACTACTCGCAGATGGGGTGGCTCGCAAGGTACCTACGATTTAGCCGGCACAAAAACCATGCGGGCATCACCAGGCGTCAGGAAGTGACCAGTCCATCAGTCCATTCATGCCATGATATGCAAGTACACGATATAGGTTCAGTATGCCCTCAAGTCGCCAGCTTGACGGAATGGTTGCAGCCTCAAGCAAACAAATGATGACCTCCCGTTCTGTCCTTAATTATGAGGTGTCGAGGCATCTACATGTTGTTCAGGCCCACTTCGCGTCATCGCCATTTCCAACCTCTCGCGCCATCACCATCCATCGATGCTAGACAACTCGCCTATGTCCCACAACCATCTTTACTAATTCCGATGCTTCGAGTCATTGAGCGCCTTTTTTCCATTCCACATTGTCTTTTCCACATTGGTCGTCTCTGGAGGTCACATCTCGTCCACTTTTTCAGACGCGGCCTTCCCTCTCCATCCAATCTCAGGCCTCTTACAGACTAGCAGCGCAAAATTAAGGGCGACGAATTTATCGACGCAATCGACACAGATGCCATCTGTGCCCTAGCTTCCAAGTACAACGGTGGCTTGCCATGCAGCATCAGATGCCGGCGCCAAGGCAGCTTTAATGTCTGTTTCGTCCTCGACTTCTCCGATGGCACCACCCGGCTTGTCAGGCTTCCCATCGAACCAGCGGTCCACGATGTATGGGATAAGGTACGCAGTGAGGTCTATACAATACAGTAAGCTTTACCTACATGATTACTGCCAGCTACTTCAAGACTGATATGGTATAGATATGTGCTCGACCATACAGACATTCCTATCCCTAGGGTATATGCATACGGCAGGAGTCGACTCCGACAAGATACCTCGGCCCATCAAGTATTCATGGTCTTGGATTACATTGATGGGCGACCTTTGACAAAAAAAAAATGCTTCGGGATAGCCCAGAAGACTGCCGGCGTCGGTTTTTCGGGGAGGTTGTTGATATGTTTGCCCAACTACGGCGGCTTGAATTTCCGCTAGGAGGCTCGTTGATGCCAAGCACGATAGTTGGAGTCCGGGCCCGATTATGGACGTTCATATTTCCCCGGGAAGAATCCTTCACGCCTCAATCAACTGTAGGTCGAATTCGGACCGAAAATCGTCGGTGGTTTTTCAATGCGCAAGAACGAGCTCCAGGTCGATGGTTATACAGCTACACGCTCCACAGCTATCACTACAAACGAATTCTTCAGGAACCAATACCAATTGCTTCGATACATGTGGCAAATGCCTTCCCAAGAACTTGGTTAGGAGGACGCTGAGAGCGAGGAGTTTGCACTCTATGCTCTAAGCTTAGAGAAAGCTCAAAAGACTCTCGGATTAAAGGCAGATTCGTCAGGAGACTCGTTCTATCTATCCCATCCTGATCTCCGCGTCGATAATATCATCGTGGATGACGAGCTTCATATCCGCGGCATCATTGACTGGGAGTTTTCGGTTACGGTTCCACAGCATTTCTTTCTACCCCCGTCCTGGGTTACTGGCCATGATACAGGATCGGTCGCTTCCAAGCTCTCCGAATTCATGAGCGTCCTGTCGTCGAGGAAACATTTGTCATCTACTCACTCTCAGCTTGCACGAGACTGGGATTTTCGAGACGATTTCACGTTGCCGATGGCTTATATATTTATAGATCCATCTGACCTCGTCTTGCTCTTCTACAAATGCATCTACCCCAGACTTTACAACGAATCTCGCGACAAAGTAGTCCCTGGTTTCTTCCAACGTCCTGAGAACAAGGAGCTGCAAGTAGGATTGGTACGGCGATTGCGTGCTTCTGAGCGGTACACTCAGTATCTCAAGGACAACGATCTCTTTGACACCAAAGAAGATCTGGAATGGCCAAAAATCCATGGGTGGACTGCAGAGGCACAAAAGAAGTTGCAGGAATTACGTGAGTGGAGTGATATGACCCAAGACGAGTTAACACGCTTGGAGGGGGGACAACCTGACACCAATACGTAAGTTCAGTACTTCAGAATCCTTCGAATCTCCAACTCGGGAAGTGTTTGCCGAATACGGACATGAAGGGGTGCTCCAGACCTTCCCAATCTGCTGACTACCCCCTCCCCTGGGTGTCGACACGTCTTCCACTTGAGCTTTGGTTTTCCGATTCCAAAGCGTTGCTGTACGGAAAAGTGTCGCCTGTCTTGAGCCCTCTTCCTTCAAACGGCACTCCTAAATCCTGACAAAGAGCGAGACCTTCGTAGAAACCTTCGTAGAAACCTGGCAGACAGCAGACGCGCAGGTGATTCCTTAAGGGGAGGAGGCGGCGGCAGAGAAGAATGCTGTGCTCACGAAGAGTGGCTTGCCATCATCGACCGTGGATCCATCCTAGGTGAACGGGAAGCACTGCCGAAGTGGTGCAACGTCCCTCCCTACGTGCAGAGAAACCATACGTGCCGAGAAAAATCATAGATAAGTTACTTCGACTTTAAGCATCTCAAACTGCACACTAACTTAACTTAGCCCAGAAGTCTACAAAAACAAAAAGATTAACTTAACTCTGTGTACTGTACAGTCTACTCTAAGCCCGGTTTCTATACCATGACGCCTCATTTATATCTTTCGATTATGTCTCCTTCAGCATTCCGTGCCCTTTCGGATTACTTACTTGCAAAAAGAACTAATTTGAAGTCGTGCTGGCATATGAGGAGTACTAGGAAGGGGGCGGGGTGGCCTGCAGGTCATACCAGTGTGACATAGGATCAATGACTTCACTTTCCTTCTTACCATCTGTTTCCCAAATCTCTTCAAGGTCAAAGTCCTCTATAGAATAATTGCGAGAAATATGATCGACGAAGCTGTCAAATGACTCTTGTTCGAACATAATCTGTCGCAGTTTTATCTTCTGCAAGGAAGCTTTAAAAGGACGTAGGATTTTCTGTAGTTTATAATTAGTAGTATCAATTCCAGCGATTGAGATGCTTTTCAGGTTTGCAGAACTTATAGCCTTTGTAGCCTTCCGAATATGGTTTGAAGGAAGTGTCTCGCCAGTGTCGTTCATCAAAGAAATCTCTTTGAGATTTGTTGCAAGAGGTAGGAACTCCTGGATAAACCTTAGCCTAGTATCATACGGTTCGAGTCTAAGACCCAGAGACTGCACTCGGTTCAGAAAACTTTTGCCGAGAGCAAATAAAGTAGCACAATCGTGTAGTCGGATACTTTGTATACCGATTTTGAAATTGGTGCTTTCGTGACCTTCTAAGAAAGTTTTTATTGCAAAAACCACAGCCTTTGTATGGGCGCGGTACCGTCCTACACGCGAATCAAACTCTTCTGGGTCATAATGGATTGTAATAGCGTTGAATTTAGTGGATAACTGACGTGCATTAGTGAAAATTGACAGTAGGCGGTCTTCAAAATGGAGTTTTCCCGGATGGCGGTCACATTCTCGGTCTATTCGAATGACAATCTCTTCAAGAAAACAACACGGTTGTTTCTTCGTTAGCTCTTCAGCTTGCAACATACTCTTGTCCTCTAAGCTGAGCGGTATGACCTTAAAGCACTTTTGGTCGAAAGCAGGCTTGCCATTGTCGTAAATTTTGCGGCAGCTTGCCATTAATTCACGGCCAGCTTTGAAAGGTAACTTTTTCAAAATGTTGCAAAGGAGTTCGGGTGGTAGAGAAATGAGAGGGGGAGGCATTTTGCGTTGTTATAAAAAGAGTATTTAGGAACGATGACGGGCAAAGACCCTCAATATAAAGTATATGGTATGGAACCATATCCGGCCTCAAGCTGCCCAAATGGTCCTACTAAAGGGGCCCAAACTTGCAACCTAATTCATCGCGGATACATGACATGTGTTAGGAACAAAAGTTAGCGCGAAGGTAGCCGACTTTGTCGCTTTCTAACGGCGACTTTGAGTACTTCAGACATCTCTGTGATAAGTTCCACGGCATAATCTTTTTGGTAGGACCGAAACAAACCACCTCCTTTTCCACTTAAAAATCACGGTTTTTCATGCCATTGGATGATATGCATTTTCCAACAAAACCTCGATGTGCAACAAAAGGAGGGCAAGCGGTTGCGGGTATCATGTGGCAATCAATCGCGTGTGGTGGCTTGACGAATCAGCATTCCGTTGACGTTGTTGGCTCGAGGCCATTTTACGACTGATCGTGACTGATTATCCCGCCTCCGTCGCGCACGGGCCACGGTGCCGCAATTCGGCACCGTGGCCCGTGCGCGACGGAGGCATAGGCTAGATGGCTAGATGCCATGTTCTGGAAAGGAGCATGCATCATTCGAGATTTTAGCTATTATGTTGCCCTAGAATGCTCAGAATATGGACTTGGTCGGGGAGAAGACTATGTCGACTGCTTCCAGCGAACAAGCTGGTCTACGGCGCCCAAGATCCAAAAGGGTATGAGATCGGGAGTAGCAGGCAGAGCTTTTATATTGAACAGAGAGACGCAACTGTTGAGAATCCCCGACCTCTCAAAATTCTAAGAAATTTTGCTGCACCATCCGCGACCCTTATGACAGCCTCCTTGGTCAAACATCCTTCCATCGTAGCAACTTCGTAATTGATCTTCTTGAGCACCGGTACACATTATTATCACTCTCCTCATACCCAAGGATGCTTTAGCCGTTAGTAGGCTTTGATGCTCCTACGTAAGTGGCAAGAACACCTGCTGGTCAAAAGCAATACACGCTAAGCGGAACCTCACTTCACTTCAATATAGTGGAAAGAATCTGCTATATATAAATAAAGACTATAGTTCTATGACTGCTAAAACCACCCCAACGAGCCGTTCTATACGTGGCCTTCTCTTCTATACGTCAAATGTTGTATAAATTACTCCGCCACTCTCATGTCTTCTTCGCGTTTATCATTGTTGTAAGTTGTTTCCTCCACTTGACACGCCTATCAGCTTATCAAAGCCGTCAGATTTTATATCACTGCATTTATGCACTTCTTGCTCTTCCGTGCGAATGGGGATGCTCATACTTCAGAGAGCAAAAGCCGCGATCTTTCATGGCGATAGTCTTCTCAAAGTCGATATAGAACGGACCCGGCCTATTCGAGTTCGAGCCGGACAACACATTCGGCTGTGGATTCCGTCGGTAAGCCACTCCCGTTCGCTGTCGCATCCATGGGTGATTAGTAACGTTTCTGATTGATGTCAGAGCGGGATTTACGCTGAAGCTTAAAATTCTTGCCAATTTAGAAACAAATAGCCGACGACTCAATGCCTAAATTGATGGACCTTATGGATTGTATCCGAGGGACGAAGAATACGGCACAGTTATTTTGTACGCCACAGGTATTGGGATCGGAGCACAGCTTGCTACTGTTATACATTTACTAGAAAGTAGGGAAGCTGGTACTGCAAAAACACAACCCGTAACACTCCTCTGCGAGGTTGAGGAAGAATTCATGGAATAC
Source organism: Cadophora sp. MPI-SDFR-AT-0126 (assembly GCA_020747065.1). Lineage (NCBI taxonomy): Eukaryota > Fungi > Ascomycota > Leotiomycetes > Helotiales > Ploettnerulaceae > Cadophora > Cadophora sp. MPI-SDFR-AT-0126. The sequence goes on along the minus strand of JAGMVK010000002.1, from coordinate 3,256,383 downwards.
GATAAGGTGACTGAAATATAATACAAAATGGTATTGGGTTTGTTGCAAAGAACCTTCTCCAGACTTTCAAAGCTACGACTTGAGCCTACAAAGGATTTTGAATATAAGTCCGGCTAAACACGTGGTTATGCAAGCTCTGAACTCTTTCATTTATGCTGAAATCATCATGTGAAGATGTTTAGATACGTCAAAAAGTCGTCCCAGCATGCAACTCGACCAGATATCATGACGATAGTACACTACAAAATTATCGTATGAAGAGCATGGATAGGAGAGCATCTATACAGAGTCACTGGAGGGGCAGTACAGTAGTAGAGAAGAATCATGGCAATACTGCATCTTTACGAACTATCTATTGTGACGACGATCTTGACGTGGTTGCTTGTTCTCTGAAGAGTCAACTAGATAATGACAACTGGAGAGGTAAAACAATGGTATCTAGTGAGTAATTAATGTACTAGACAAACATGCTGCTCATTTTTCTCGAAGCGTTTATGCATATCCAGAGTTCGCAGATTCAATCCGTAACAATGTTGCTGCTAAAGGCCTTCCTCTACATGAGCACGAGTTTCGGCTAGAGAAGTGGCCTATGCTGGAGAGAGAAAAGAAAAAAGCTGCAAACCAATAAACCCCAGAGACTGAGAAGACAATTGAATACGAATACCTTCCAGCAGAAGTAAAACCAAGTGGACACATATAAAAGAATGGCTGGGAGTGCAGATTCCACAGAAACCGAGAATACCATCGGATATGAATATCGGGCGACAAAAGAAACAAATATTGAATATAGATATTCGAAAAATTGAGCATATTGTGCAGGGCTCGGTATCGTCTAGAAAGTGATGAATTAGAACACAGCACTTAGTCTAGTTCCTACCGCGCAGCATCAATATTGAAATGAAACGAAAATGGTTCTGTCTACATGGGATTCGAGAATATGGCACGAATTATAGAGTGAACGAGCTCCCTCGTCGTGAAGTTGGCTGATATGACATAGACGAGTTACTGGACCGATGAATCAGAATGGTGATTTTGGAGAAAGAACGCCACCACCATAGCCTCCACGCCTTCAACATTATCAACCGCTCTTTTGAAGGAGGCGAGGATGGATTTCTTTTCGATATCGACGACTTTGTGACTGCTCATAAGGGTTCAGGTTCAAAAGTTTATATTGGAATTCCCAACAGCCTAGACCCGCAAAAGTGCTTCCCATATGACGTTCCGATACTTCCCAGTCTTTATCTTATTAATTAAGGGCTTCCAAGCAACCGGATCTTTGACAAATACATAACAAATGCCTTCGCAAATTCCTCACACAAGGTATATTTAGGCTCGGCCAGAATATCGGAGAAGAAAGCCGCTTCATACCAACGAGTGACCTCGTTGACAAAAAACGACCTGGGTGAGTACGGTGAAATAGCGACATCAAGACGGCCCCCAACTTTTAACGACTGGAAAGTCTCCTCATAATCGTCCAAAAGATCATTGATAACCGTTGTCGAGAAGCTTCTAAGCCCCGCGAGAGAGAGGCCGCAGTCAATCTTCTCGAATGTAGCTTCTGTCGCCAACTCTCCATGCATCGTTTCCGCATCAGTGGTACTATCAACTGTATGTGCAATCGATACAACCGTGGGTTTGAGACCTCGCCGGTGTTTTTTGTCGGGTTTCATTACAAAAACGACCCGAAACTCACCCCAATCTTTAAATGTAGGGACGAGCTCCTGATGGAGCCACAATGGCTTGCTTTCCGTAGGCCGGCTGGATTTCTTTCTCCCTTGCGTGCCTTTCTTTGTCCGTGATATGCCATTCTTCGAGCAGGTGAGGTCGCCATCATCATCTCTACGCCTGGTCTTCACATGTTCTCCACCAGAGCTTTCTTGGCGCTTGTGGACGGTGTAATCTGCATCTAGTAGAGTACAATCACCATATGGGTAGCAGGTATTAGGGCGCCAAGTTCCCCGCTTGCGAGCTTGCTCGTCTAAAGCTTGGAGATCTGCAATCCTGCCTCTCGCTCGTAAGGCTTCCGTCCAACTGGGAATTGGGACTATACGAGCCCCTAAGCAGGATCGTAATCGTTCAAGTCGGTTATATAGCAAATCCATCCCTGATTTGAGACATATAGCGCTATCACAGGACAAGAGAATAATTGTGCTACGAGGCTTTTGTTCTTCATCCAGAAGCATCGATTTCATCGTTTCCAACTCGGTCGCCTCGACGAATTTTTTGTAAAAATCGTCCCAGGCACAGACTGAGACATCAACATTGCAAATGTGTTTCACGATTTGCATCAGGACCAGACCCTGGTGAATGTCGGGCAGCTGGGTAGGATTGATTGATTGCACAAACGCGGGGCCTAGTAACCTGCTAAAGTCGTCCAAGTCCGTGCTATCGAACCACGGCATGGTTGTGTCCTGATGAAGCTCATTGGTAGTCTTGAGAAATCTGACAACCAGATTCTTCTCGATATCCATGGGTTGTGAACCCGAGGCAATAGGAGTCGCAGCTACCCATATGACTCTTGGTCGAGCAGTCTCCCTTGGGCTCAACTCTGGTGCGGATTTAGGCTCCATCGTTATCTTTCTCTTTTTGATGTTCGCAATATGTTTCTTTTTAAGCCATATTACAGCCTCGATCAACCAGCCTCTGTCAAGCTCGCCAAAACGATCGCCGCAGAACTCGGAAGCCCAATTCTGCCAGCTCCGCCGCCCTTCAATAGTTTTCAAGTTCTGCGCATCAGGCCCGCGAGAAGCAGCGAGCTCGTCTTGAAGTCTCTGGAAGTCAAGGCGAGATAAGTTGAAGCCAATCCAGTACTCGTCCATCAGTGTTTTCGAGTGCGGCATATGCTCAACATACCAATCATGGCTTTGAAAGTTGAGGCCGTGAATGTAGGTTGGCAAAGCCACTTGACTCAAATTCTGTTGTGACATGATTGGAACATAGAGAAAATGGAGGAGGTAGTGATCAGTGGTTCTTGTTATACGAACTTCGGAGCCTGAAAATTCAAGCGATGTGGCGACTCCCAAGCGACGGGGCTGCGCCTAAGCGATGTGACGACTCCCAAGCGACGGGGTTGCGCCCAAGCGACGGGGTTGCGCCCAAGCGGTGAGGCTGCTTCGCCTTACCTGAAACGGCAAGGTCGTACTTGCGACCATTGGCGAGCACTTCTGGGAAGACGACTGCCACAGCTGTTACGGAGTCCAATTCGTAGCTGTATCTTCTTGAGACAGGTGATTTATATGATACATGTACAAGGACACGCACACATATACACACACAAATAAACCGTACGATCTGGTGGGAGGAGAGAACAAGCCCGAACGGGAACGTGAAGAATCGAAGCTGCTGAGCCGAAGTCTAGAACAGAATCATATTGTGATACGGACAAAGAAACTTTGAGGTCGTGGATTAGAGTCTGCCATCTCATGAAAGAAATACCTATCTTGCCCGCGACCGAGAAACCTTCACAAGATCCATCGATTTGGCGTCTACTATTAGCCGAATAAATCCCAAATTGACGTCGTTTCAACGGATAACAGAGAACGTTACGAATACAAGGAATCGTGTCTGGATAGATAAAGTCGAGTGCATACAGAAAAATGGATCACAGTAAGCCATCCTTGCCCTCCCAAGGTCCAGCTTTGGAAGCTGGGGATCTGACAAAAGGGTATAGATTTGGATTTAGTAATGACTCTCTAGGGCCAACGAAGACTCCAGTGTAATCATTCCGAGCATGAACAAGTGCAGAGTCTAGAGAAGGGCTCAGAGGCATATTCTAACACGGCGTTTTTGAGTGCATTAGCTTCCGAGTGATAACTTATGCAAGATCTATGGCCCGAAGAATTCACGAATTGGTGCTTCTGGAAAATTTATCTTTGACTTTTCCTGCGGGAACTTGGATTTCGCCTAAGCTCGGTGTGCTCTGTGGTAAATGCCACTGGACTTGAGCTCACAGAGATAACAGAACCCAATTCCTGAGACCTTTCCCAAGCCTTCTCTTGATATCCTCTTGATTTAGATTTACCCCAGTTTCCAATCTAAATTAGAGCTTAGGAGCTACAGTATTATGCCACAAACCAATCCAGAATCCACTGGAGCTGTCTACACACCTATGATGTAGTCACCGTGGACGATCTGCCCTTCCCTCCCCCATCGTCTGAGACCGCGAGTCCCTGGCGTGCTCGAGGTGCCGAAATCGAATCTCTTAGCTCTACTCTAGATATCAGGGCCAGAGACTCCTTGCAGCGCACCGTGCACTCGTGGTCCTTTCCCAAACAATCTCCATCTTGCTCAGAATGCTGTTCTATATATCCTGTACTATTTCCCACTGCCCTTGTTCTAGTCGGATCAACGCCATGTTATAATTGTTGATAGATGTGGAAGGATGCTCTCCCGCAAAGCTCATTGGAGCCCTTGTCGATTGGCTCCGCCATCAGAACTGCCGACTCCTCACGCCGGGCATGACTGTTGTATCTAGCTTCACTGTCCAACTCATGATCACTGGAATGAGAGGTAGAGAGGCCACTCCTTGAATCCTTCGTACCTCAATAATTTGTGGAAAACTTCTCCTTCATCGTGCTGGCCAGTACCAGATCTGGAAACTTGATTGCGAAGTCTATCACGATTGTTTGAGACATACAGTCTGTCTCCGCAGAACTCCTACATCGTCACAAGAGTAACCAGGGGCAAATTTCGGCTCGAGCTTCCAATGTATAGCCCATATGTTCCCCGTTCTAAATTCCACTCTTGCATGACTATATTTTCAAATATTTGAGTCCCATCTAGTGAGAATCAAACTTTTGGTTGCGGTCTAGTGGAGATCTTGATCTTCTCAAGGCCCCGAAGCTGACGCACTAGAGTACCAGGAGCTGGATACTAATGTACAGCTGCACAACTTCGGCACCATCTCTCTTACCAGTGCTGGTCCTGACATCAACAGTCAGAAGAACATCCCATAGGTCTTCCCTACCTCACGATAGAATCTATCCGCGTGGAACAGGCTGTAGATCACAGCCGGCTGTTTGTGTGACGACCATGTTTGAAAGTCTGAGGTTAGTATATGTCAGGCCAAAGCCAAATTCGTAACGCGACGTAATGTTGAGGGAATCGAAGAGGCGATGGTCGATATATGAAACCTGATTCATCATGTAACTTAACTTATGCTAATATTGTATAGAAGAAATGTGTTGGAATCCAAAGTCAAAACGAAGGAGACGAACCGCAAAGCTGTCAGAAGAGAAACCAGCGAAAGAGTCCACATACAATTCTAAAAGGCAGTACTAACTAATTAATCTCTAACTTATCAAACCAACAACCGGTTACCATAACCTGCCTATTTTTATCCAAGAAAAATTGCTGGACACGGCGGACGAGTTCAGAATCCCGAGATACCTTGCAATGTTTGCGGCCTGGGAAGGTCTGTTTGTAAATGAAATAAAGTAGCGCCCGGTCCGTCAAAATCAGTTCTTGAAGACCTGATAAATGGTCGCAGTAATGGGTCATATTCGGTGACGTTTCGTCCACCCCTATTCCCGAGATTACCACTCTGTTCACCAGGGTAGGATCAGCGACAATCCTTGAAATTTGCATATTCATCTGCATATCTAGCTTTGTAATAGCAAAGAAGTCACAGGATTGATTGATGTAAAGGGTTTTACGTCCAGGGACGCCAGGAATTTGTATAGAAGTGCTTTTCAAAAGTCTCTTCGCCAAAGAACGAGAGCGATGGCATACCTGTAGAGCCACTGGCGACAAGAAACGCTCGGCCCTGCCATACCACCATTCACGAAAGCATGCTTCTCCGCTGATTAGGCGTGGTTCCGATAGAGTGAACTCCCAGATCATGTCTTGGAGCTCGAAAGGTAATTTAGGAAAGAAAGTGAATGTGCGAGCCAAAAATCGCGACGACATTGCTGAATTTTCGCTTAGTTGACATTATGTTGGAATGTCGTCTTTCTAAGCTCTTATAGGGCTTGGATAATGTTTGAGTTCCATAAACGGGCCGGACGCTGTGACGAGAGGTTGATGCTACGTTATGGGGAGCCTAATCCGTCACCCGATATGTTAGTGAGATAACACATTTAGATGCACCTTACGTACAGTGGAACAGGCTAATGAGTGTTGCTAAATTGACGGACTAAGGCCACTAGGACACAGTATCCAAGACTTGTGTTTCTATAGGCCCGCCCCACTCTAATAATGCTGACTTAAGTGACAAATTTGTCTCATCGCAGTCCTAAAAGTCGCCAAAATTCGAAAATCAATATTTATTATTACCTTTTGTGGATCGAACCTCGCGCTGGACAGAATTTGGCTCCCCATTGAGCTGCACAGGGCTTGCGGGGCAAGGGGCTAATAATAAAGGCAGCCAAAACGGGCTCTCCATACCATTATGCTTTAATGATCCCATCTGGGCTTCCAGCTATAGCAGTGTCCACTCATATCAGACAAAAACAATATACTAAAGAGTATAAAGTATTTTAGATAACATTTAGCGATACTCAAGCTTACTACCTCACGCCTGTGAAGAAAAGCGGCTACAGAATAGCATTCGAGCAAATCTCATGCGCAGGACTAGGAACTAGACTTACAACTATTAATCTTAAGGTATCAATACTAATTATATGCCGTATGATAACAAGTGCAAGAACCGCATGGGCAATGCGTGTGTATTATCAGCTATCAGCAGTAGATTTCTTACCAGTTCTCAAGAAGTAACTGAGCGATTTGAGTTTCGGTATAGTTAAACAATATCCCACCTTGCTTTCGTATCTACAAAAAGAATCGAAAAAACTGTTACAAATATTACAATGTATTTTCAAGCCGGTAATAGAAGTAACTTGTCACATATTTGCAGTTCCTACGGCCACTTGAATGCAAATCTGGCTTCAGAAGACACTTCAGATAAGTTAGTTAACTTGGAAACCGCATAACTTATTTTAAGACTCTTTGTATTAAGTTCCTCCTCAATAGCGTTTCCTCGTTGATAATTTCTATTCTCCTGTTGATCCACCGCTTCTCCTTCGAGTATAGAGTTTAGGATTTATCTAACTTTCTTATGTTGAAATTCGACATGCACATATAAAGAATTTAGACCCTTTTTCGTAGAACTGCAGCCAATGTAAGGACATTCTACAATCTCGCTCTTATCTGGTCTATGCTTTCGATCGTAATGTTTTCTAGTTTCCTTCCAGTTTAGGTACTTCTTATCGTTACAGCCGCGTATTTTGCATTTAAATAACGGAGCTCGCTTCTTTACCCCAGAGGTATTCAGAATAGTGTCAAGCCAAGTGGCTTTTTCTACTTTCTTGGAGTGCATTTCTGAATATTGTAAATTAGCGTACAGGAATTTGAATTTTAAGGACCTTTGGGCTCTTTAAATAGAGCTACTCTCAAGCTTATAGAGAGCCAAATTTGGCTCATAGCAATTTTTGGCTCCGTGAACCATGTAAGAGCAAGAAATAGAAGCATTACAGATAAGACTCACTCTTAAGAAACGATTTGTTCATTAGCTTTGCTGTGTGCTTGGAAAAGCCAAACATATACAGTAGTAGAAGGTACCTCGAAATACAACTAGTAGAGGTTGAACAGCCCCGAGCGTCTAGAACTGGAGCCCGCTTGTAAAGAATTAGCAACGCGCACTCCGCATATACCTCTTTTAATCACAAGAGAATATTTACTTAGTTAAGAACTGAGGATATATATCGATCAAAGCGTCGAGAATTAGTCTACTCGTTCGTTAGACATTTGCTGGTGAGGAAGTGAGTTACTAAGTTAGTAATAAATAAGACGGCTTTGATAGATTAATTAGAAAGGTTAACGGAGAATGAGAATACCCAAGTGTTACCAAAGCGCTTTGTTTACAACAGCATCGGTTGCTACATCGTAATTTTCGCTTGTTCCTGTTCTTCTAGCTTTATCAAACAACATTTCAAGCCTGTCGCTTTCTAGGAAGCAGTTAACTTCTCCAGGCCCACAGACTAAGTTACAACTTGTCGTTGTTATTAGCATGTCAGCCATAGTTGGGCATTAGGGACAGAAAGCATTCAAAGTATACTTACATGGGGCCGTTCTCAGCACCCTCTTCTTTTTTCGGCGCTGGACCCAAAATGGCTCCAATTCAGTGGCCAGGATGCAATTCTTAATGCAATTAGTGGAATTTTGCGTAGCTATTAGATCGATTTCCTGGTTTATAAATACATGTCTGTGTCCCCTCTTATTATGTCTACTTGCTATACTTCTTCATTAATATAAGTTCGCAAGAATTATCTTGATAATGTCTACGATACTCTGTTTACCCAACGAGATTTTATTAAATATTTTCAGTTTCCTATATTATGTCGACGATGAATTTTATATTCATGGTAACAAGAATGATCTTTTAGCAAGTCGCCTTACTTGCAACAAGCTGGCAATTATTGGGACAAGTTTTTTATTTGAGCATATTACTTTAATCAATGATACAAAAGGGTATAAGATGCTCTTATTGCTATCACAATCCCCAGTAGCTAACTATGTTCGACGATTTTCTTGTCAATTTCAAGCTTTCGATCTTTCAGCCGAGAATTTCGACCAACATCGTTACAGGACACCGCAGACTATGGATATGTACGAAACGGAGTATTTGCCTCGCAAACGACGTCAGAAGCGCCTAGAAGCTCATAACCTAGATACAAGAACTCTAGAGAAAGCAATACCCTTGTTCAAAAACCTTTGCGCCATTAGAATTATACAGGATTTCGACAGTCGATATGGAACTATGTTCCAAGTTTTAGACTGTTCTGTTCGAGAGAGATTAGCATGGTCTCCACTTGGACAAAGGCTTTTCGAGGCTATTACAAGTGCTATCTTAAAGTCGCAGATCAACTTAGAACTTTTACAACTTGGATCTATCGACGATAATAAATATTGCCAGCATGAAGACATCTTATTTGGACGTTTATATTATCAACCTCCTATTTTCAGTGTTCTACAAAAATTTACAATTGCTAGGCGTGGACTATACCAACAAGCTTTCCGAAACCTTCGGCAACTGCGAATTCGATTACCATTCAGAAGGAATAATAATTTTAATGATACTGGGTTATTAGTATTCCTTGAATCGGCGCAATCGCTTGAAGAGTTATGGATACAATTTTACGATCGAACGCACGCTCTTACATCAGAGTTATTAAGATCTCTTAGATTATCTCGCTTACGAAGTCTTAAATTAGACTGGGCACTAATTGAAGACTCGTTATGCTTGATTGATTTCTTAGGCAAACACGCTACTAGCCTAGACACAATTAGTTTTATAAAGCTCGCACTTACAAAAGGCTCCTGGGAAAATGTTTTTACTGAGATGAGGCGACTTTTAACCCTAAAATCAATATCTATAAGGGGAGCTTTTGAAATAGGAGCTTATCAAATAGGGTTCGAGACAGAGATTAAGTCTGGATTAAGAGAACACGGGCGTATAGTCCTTAGCAAGGAAGCAATCGAGGACTTTGTTCATCGCAAAATAGATGATAACCCGTTTGAACTAGTACGGTCTGCTCATAAGGTCTTTCCACCGCATGCAGGTGGCGAATGGGAATGTACGAATATCTGCCCGTACCGAGCTTAGGTCAGTGATAAACAGCAGGATTGGACTGTTCAGATTTTCATATAACTTGTTTAATAAAGATATATAGAACAGTACTCCGACTCCCCTGTGATACAGTTCTTGCTTGGCAGATCACTAATATTCGTCCTCAAGAGACGGGAAAAGGACGTGTAGCGGCATATCATATAAACTCTTATGCAACTTTAAGTTATGTGTAAGAATAACATACAGGCAGTAACTTACAGTATTCTTCGTTTCTGATCTCTGGATGTGCCTATTCATACCATGGACAGGTTACTGAGACACTCGTCCCAGAGTTCCGAGTCCGGGAACCGACCCGGATGTCCTCCGAAGAGGCAGTTGTAGTGGATTCAGTGGGCAGCTTGTCCCAATTCTCTGCACATGTCCACCTAGTCGTAGGCAGTTTATCGAAGGGCTAAATGATGCTCTTCAAGCCGGTAACGTCGAGAGAGACCTAATCGCGTTTAGCAATGATGCTGGTGACTAGTCTAGGATTATAAAAAAAAAAAAAAAAACAGCGAGCTAAAGTTACTGCTTGTGTAACTTAGGCACCATTAGACCAACCATTGTTGCAGACTGCCGGACAAAATATCGTATAATATAAGTTATTACGAATCTCAGTTGCATGTCTTGTTTTCCATTCCTCATTGAGCAGCTAATTTCTCTCCCTCTTGTCCTTGAAGTCTTGGATGGCACTCTTCAAAATCCCGGTAGCTTCGCGTAGCCCTTCACGAACCATATTTATTTGCCAGACAGACAGTAGTTGAAGAGAGGAGAAGGTTCTCTTGTGTTGCGTTTCTCGGCCTAAAACTAGCCATGAATATTTGCCCTGAGGGCTTTTATAAAGTATGCTGATTTTATAAAAGGCATCAAGCGACCGTACCGTAGTAAGTTAGAATATGATTGATTGATTCATACACGGTTCTAGCAATAGCCTAGCTTTGGCACCAGTTGCCGAACTGCATCTACTTCAGTGAATGCACCTCACTTAATCACACTCATGTGACTAGTAACCTCCTCCGCTGAGCGGTCTGGCTTCTCTCTACGCATATATATATATCCGTTGACAGAAGTGCTTCATTTGTGACTTTCGTGTAAGGCTCTGACCTGGTGACCAACTGTCCTCCTGTGTCTGCGGTCCCTAGATATCTGATGGGCTACGGCCACAATGAAGCTATGTTGCAACTCCGCTGGCCGTAGCAACTGTGGTTCCCCGATCCCCCTGGTCCTAACCTTCTTAATATCCTTCTCTCCTGTCCAAATGTTCCCTAGACCTGCAGACTTTTGTGTTCTATGAATGTGGTATGTTGTGCTGTAGGCTCTGTTACTTCGTCCGAGATCTGGATGGTCCATTCAAGGTTGTATTGATGTAGGAAAACCATGAGGAGTTGTTGCCGGCTTGCACGAATGCTTCACTGCAGCCACCTTCCTCCTCTACTGACCACCGCCTGTGGCCGCTCCCTAGCACAATCCCATCTGCCACTATGACCGGAGCCGCGCGAGAATTGTCGAGCCTTAAGGGTGTCGGAGGTCGAATCCGCAGGCCGTCCATCCTTCGTCCTACTGGCGTCGCTTTTGACCTGAGCATGATATCCGCCGGAGGATGATAATGAGCCATGTTATCAGCGCCAAGAATGGCTGAAGTGGTCTGTACTCACAATGTTCTCAGACGAAATAGGTGAAACCGATTTTGCAAGCGGTTGTATCTCTACATAATTTACTTCATCAAAGCTTCCTTATTCAGATTGTGACACCATCCTGTTCTGGACTTGGATTTTGCAGGTTCGATTATTTATCTTCCCATTCGTTCCGCTCTCTACTCTCGCCAGATCGTGACTTCTGTTCGTGTGTGTGTGTGTCCCCATACATGCATGCTGTGCACCGCCGTCTCAAAAAGATGCAGCCAGGAATTGGACTCCGTAGAGCCAATTGCTTCTGATATTTGTAGCAGTCGTCTTCTCCAATCCATACCCGCCGACGGACGCCACAAAGGTCTGCGAACTGTATGCAGACGTTGCTGCTCGCGAGGTGACTTGATCGAAGAGAGTGTTCAGGTTAGAAGGGATGTAGGGACGTCAACAGGGTTCGCGACGTTGCGTGCCTCTGCTGTTAGCATCTGGGTTAGCTTGATCGAGCTGTGACAGTAGGGGCTAGTGTCCTGCAGACAAAGTACTTTGAAGTCTTACTGGAAAGGGCTGTGTGAACATGGCATTGCGTTGAAAGCTACTGCTGGCCTGGTATTTTTGCTGACAATGAAAGCAGATTATATAAGCGGAATTACGACGGAGTTAGCAAGGCTTGGCGAGAGGTGCGGGAGGCGGGGTCAGTCCCTTCTAGCCAAGAATCGTTAGTTCTGTCGATCAGAAGTACCGAACTGCGTGGCGGTCCTGCAATTGTTTCCCCGCCACAGCAGCCGCAGAGCTTATCAGGCTCTCGGACAAATGAATAAGGATCTAAAGCTCGGATAAGAGCTTTTAGAGTGTACCTTTCGTACAAGGAACAACAAGAGCTCGCCAGTATAGCTGTAGCAAAAGAACTCAGATAAAGCCTGAGAAGAGGCTTCGAAAGAAGTCAAATTACTGATAAATAGCTAACTTACATAACACGGTTAACCCCTTGTTTTCAATGATTTGTAACATGTTGTGGAGACTGAGATGCGTGAAGTTAAAGTATCTCTCGATTTTCTCGGCACGCAGGGCGGGATGTTAGCCATCTAGGCCGTTCATGATATCAAAACCCCACATATCCAAACCCCGTTCCCTGCATTTCTTTATAGGATCATGGATTTTGTATACGTCCTCTCCACGGTCCTCATAAATATCTTTGATGGAAAAGCTATCTAGAGTAACAGCCAAATGGTTCACAACATAGTCCATAAATTCGTCAAATGACTCTTTTTTAAAAACCACATTTTCCAATCTCAACCCCCTTAAATAATCATGGAAAGGAGACAGATCTTCCTGCAAATCAGTAGCCGAAATGCTAAACCCAGTGATGATCACCCTTTTCAGCTTCTTAGGTACGCACTTGTTTATGATATCGTGGATGATTTTTGAACTCAGATATGCCTCAGCATTGTTGGAAATAGACAGCTCTTCCAGATTCGTGGCAAGGGGTAAAACTTTCTTGATACTCTTCAGTTCCCCGCTTGTACTACTGGTGTAGTGATCGAACCGGAGCTCGAGAGATCGTACTCGGTCAAGGAAAAGACGGCCACAAATAGATAGCCATTTACAGTTCTCAAGCCGTAAGTTTTGGATCTGCACTGTAAATGGTTTAGATGACTCAATTGAGAGAACTGCGCTTATTGCCTCTGCCACGACCTTCATACAACTACCACTGGGATCATTAAAACACTCTGGATGATCCCATATTCTAATAGTAAGAGGCCGAGTGGAAATTCGAGTGGAAATTTGAAGTCCTTTGGTTAGTACTGAGATGAGGGAGTTCTTAATGTTCGTTTCCTCACGACTAAAGAGCCCAAGACCAGGCCGGAGCCTAATGAAGATCTCTTGAAGATAACGGATTTGTTGTTTCTGTAACACCTGGTTTGCTATATCTATGCCTTCCTCGGTTAGGTGAACTGGTATGGCCCGGAAACACTTCTTATCGAAGACGTACATCCCATTCTCGCAAATCTTCTTGCAACTTTCCAGAAATTTTCGGCTATCATCGATAGGTAATTCCCTTATAATATGGCAAACAATCTCGGGCGCCAGGGTGACTAAAGACATCGTACAGTGGTTCTGCCATAGACCAAAAGTGAGTGAGAAACTTGTTTTGATTTATATAGATCAAAGTGGCTAACTTTGGAGGGCTCTATATCTGGCTCCCTTGGGGGCGGCAATCGAATTGACGGGTTCAAAAAAGGCTTCAGTTAGATACAATATTGACTGCTATTTTATTACCAAGAAAAGAAGATGGAGTTTATAGTGCGCCAAGACCTAATAAATTTTATAATAAAATTAGGCGACTTTCATAAAAGGAGGCCAAAAATAGAATTTATTCGAAAAACGGAATATCGTTTTGGGATCCTTGAAGAATTGTCCAAGTGGAGAGCGTGCAAAGGTCGATCGGAAACTAGGATCTAACATTTGAAGCAAGTCTCTATATTAATCATTAATCCTGCATGATATTAATAACGCGAAGCCTTGTAAATAGGCCACGGACTTGTAGGCAAGTCTGATGTCGATTGCGTGGTAAATGCTCTAGTTTATACATCTCGTTGCTACATGTAAAATTGGCCCGAATTAAAATACTGGTGGAAGTCTTCGGTTGTAATTGTATAAAAAGTTTGAGCAAGATCAACGTCGAATGTCGAACGCTATTAGCTGCTGTGGATTGTGACAGTAATGAAAGATTCTTATGTCCCATTTTCGATAAAAGTAATATGCTCAAATAAAAGATGCCTCCTGATTGTGGCTAGTCTCTTGCAGACACGACAACTTGAAGATCATTTTGATTGCCATAAGTTTTAAATTTGTCGTTAACATAGTAAAGTAAAGCGAATATATTTAGGAAAATCTCGTCTGGAACATAAAGCATTGTAACCATTAAGTTAAGTCATTTGAAGTAATTCAGTACAAATTGATGTGGAATGCCTCGTTCAGATCGAGCATGTCACCTCTTCTGGCTCCTGCTATAAGGAGCGACGCCGTTCAAATCTTCCTATATTTACTTCAACAGTAGTTGGGACCAGAAATGGAAACCTTTCAGGTCTCTTCGGTCCCCAAATGGCTCCAAGAACCTCTGGTTATTTCTCTTATAAATCTCTGTTCTGTCCATTGATATGTCTCAAGTCAATCATTCCAACATCCTTCCCGTCAGAATGCTTACCTCACTCTCGGCACGTGCTAGAAGACTGCATGACTTATTAGCCAGATTCTCAGTGCCTATAGGTATAGTACTGTCTATTCTACTCTTCTCCCTCGGTACTGCGCTTCACTTCACACAACGCGCCTCCCTTGCGGAGTTCTTTGTTGCAACCATCACCATTGTCCCAGTATCTTCCCTAAGTCGGTATGCAACTCAGGACCTCGTTATCAAACTACAGCGCAACGACTATGAACTACTAGCAGGAGTCCTCAATGGGATTTTTGGAAATGTTGCGGAGCTGTGCTTTGTGCTGACAGCCGTGGCAAGACGCGAATCTGTTATTGCCCAAACTGCCTTGACTGGAGCTTTGATTTCTAGTTGTCTGATGGTGTTTGGTACTTGTATATTCTTCGGCGGTATTCAGCATGAACGCCAATACTACCCTATCACTATTGCAAGAGCAAACGCACAACTACTGGTCGTCAGCCTTGTGAGCATTAGTATCCCAACAGCGTTTAAAAGTTGGTCTGAAGGTGAGCTCATGATCCAATCATAAATATGCTAATACGAACCGAGTTTAGGAGGTGAATCTGATCTCCTTACGGTCTCTCGAGGTTCTGCCATCGTGCTTCTCGTCGAGTTCGCGAGCTATATTTACTTCTTCTACTACACCCACACAGAATTAGACGAAGACCAAATCCCGAACATGATACCAGCGTTAATGGCTTCAAGTCTTCTCCCGGCGTCCTTGACACCTCGTGTTGTGACTGAAAATCGGTCACTCAAAGAGCTCCGCGCTGCTGCACAAGATGAAATCCTTAAGAACGAAGTTAAAGAACAAAATCAGCCATATACTACATACGCTAACATTTCGATCTTGATATTTTCAACTCCGGCCTTGGTCTTTGCCTCAATTTATCTACTGGAGGCCGTCCATGCGCCTAGTGAGAAGCTCAAGCTCTCCGAGAGTTTTGTTGGTTTGGTCACAATCCCATCCATACTGGCGACTGTTGACCATGTTGCAGCCGTCCTCCGCTCCCAAAAGGAAGGAATTGCTTGGATTATCGAAACAGCGTTTGGTTCGAGTATTCGAATCTCGCTTTTCGTTTTCCCCCTTGCCGTCATCTTCGGATGGGCCCTCGGAGTTAAGATTGGGATGATACTTGATGGATTCCAGGTAATTGTGTTAGGCCTGGCTATCCTTGGGGTCAATCATGTCATCCATAATGGATATGCTTATTGGTACGTACTTAGTCGCAAATTTTGAATTTTCACTGATTCGAAGCAGGCTGGAAGGAACAATATTCATTTCGTCATTCTTACTGTTTGCTATAGCTGCCTGGTTCTACCCAAACCAAGCATAACCCACTTTTGGTATGTGTGAACCAGCACGTGAGTGTGATTCGGTTTACTAGGGGTTCAACCATGGCATTGTTTGCTCCGTACTATCAGATCCTTAGGTCTTTCCAGTCTTATAATTCTATTTTGAGTATTCCTGCATTTGCTTTCCGACACGGTTTCTAATCATAGCCGCTTCTGTTTATATCTTTGCAAATCGGAGCCGTTCAATATTGCTACTGCTATTATTAGAGAGCGAAAAGAAATTATAGCCCTTTAAATCTGTTTTGAACAGATTACATTGCCTCACATCATACATCTCTTTTGTCCGCAAATTTCTCTCGTCTGCAGACGCTCACATTCGTACTTTCTTATTTCCACATCTTTGGTTTTCTCACATGATGATTCTAAAACGAGTAGTTCTAGCTATTGATAGTAAAAGGTTACATGTGAATTCGATCAGCATTACAAACCCCTCATTCAGGCTGTAACTTAGAATGGTTAGATTGCAGATGATCAAAATGTCTTCTTCTTTGCATGTCAACATCCACGTCGTCGGCCTCAGGCACTCAATAGTGGCTAGTCCATATCCAAACTATTGAGGCAGTGCAAGTCCGAATTCGGGCTCACGCTAATAAGAGCCGAAACTAGCATCCAACTTCTTTGTCAATATGCTTGTTCCCGATTTGAAGTTCAATCAAGGCCCCTCAAACATGGTAAGCATCCCGATTGAAGCAGCAAAATTAGAATCACCCACAATATACCTGAAGGGCCTGGCGCTTGTGGGAGACCATACTCACCATGTTGGGCGGTGTCCTCTGAATATTCGGCGATCTATATCTTGCGGAGCTGCAGCACTTTATATCCGACAAACAATAAGAGGATGATGTTATGGAGTGATAACGTCCCTCCCTGCTAAGCGAGACACCCTGTGTGCCGAGACAGACCAATGAAATCGCAAGGATTCTGAAGTTTTCTTCGTAATTTCTCTTTTAAACCAACATCAATAGAATTTACTTATATTTAGAGTTAGTAATATGTTCGTCACATCATTTCTCTTAATATAGCGATCTGTCGATTTAGAAATTCGTCCAATTTCATTGGTCTGTCTCGGCACACAGGGTGTCTCGCTACGCAGGGAGAGACGTTATAGAGTTTATGTGACATGTCGTTGTGTCATGGTTCCAAGCGAAGTCAAGAAGCGGTGGGTGAGATTGAATTGAATAGGTGGAGGAGGCAGAGAGGCGGGGGGGAGGGGAGAAGGGGAAGAATGAAATGTAGTTACAGGCCTTGCAAATGCACATTAATCAACTCAATCATTAAACTCAACCGCCCTTGGCTACCAGATGAATGACTGCCTTTTCTTTTCTTTGGTTGTTGCTTTTCTTTTCGAGATCTGGAGGGACAACTGTTGGAGGAACTCTCATCGGTAGCAATTGTAAGGTACATAAGGCGGAAGGTTTAAGAAATAACAGATAGACGAAATCAAAAGATATCACATATCCAAAGAGTACGAATTGTCAATTAAAGAGATAAGTGTAAATCTTATCAGAAGAAAAAGTAATATTATTATTGTTAAGGTTTTTCTAGGGAGATCTGAATGTATAGGACAGGTGAGAAAAGTTTACCGAGGCCAATCCCCACCATAATATAGGTCCCTTTATATAAGCAGATTAGCTAACGACCTGTGCGGCTGTTCTGGCACATTTTACACGCTTTTAGTTACTAGATTAACCAATACTTCAGGAAAGGAATCAATTATCCTTTCTAGAACCTATTTAATTACATTTATAGTTAAATGTTTGAACTACCTACCGGTATGGGCACTCATCCCAGCATTCCCAGTCTCCACCTGAATGCGCCGGATAGACCTTGCGAGCAGATCGTAGTAGATCAAACGGATTATCGTCGCTCTTACACTGAATAAAGTCCTCAATTTCTTCGTCACTCAGTATTCGGCGACCATGTTCCGTTAATCCAGACTTGATCTCTATAACTCTTCCAGTTTGAAAAGCTCCCCTTATATATACAAAGCTCAAGGTCAAAAGTTTCTTCATCTCAATAAACACAGTTTCCCAGGAGCCTGTTCTGAGTTTAAGTTCTTGGAAACTGATTGTTTTCAGGCTCGTAGCATGTCTTCCAAGGAAGTCAACTAAGCAAAACGAATCTTCAATTAGTGCCAAGTCCAATCTGAGAATCCTCAAGCAAGGTAGCTTAAGAGACCTTAGGAAATTTGATGTGAGAGCTTGCTCGCCTTCGAAATTGAATTGTAACCATAACTCTTCGAGTAATTGTGCCGATTGAATAAACATCGACAGCCCATTATAGTTCGCATCAACTTCTAATGGCAATCTAATTCTCAGTTGTCTCAATCTCCCGAAAGCTTGTTGATATAAACCATGTCTTGTGAGAGTAAATCCTTGTATTGTACTAGTCATAGGAGGTTCATATAGCCGGTGGAGTTTGTGTAGAAAGCTGTCATCCTCGAAATGTTTATTATCTTCGATATGTCCAAGTTGAAGAACTTCAATGCCAATCTGTGAGTTGGAAACAATGTCTGTGATAGCCTCGAAAAGCCTTTGTCCAAGTGGAGAGCGTGCAAAGGCCGATCGGAAATTAGAATCTAACTTACGAAATATGTCTCCATATCGATTACTAAAATCCTGTTTGAAATTGATAACGCGAAGCCTTTTAAACGAAGGTATTGCTTTGTTTATAACACCTATATCAAGGCCACGGGCTTGTAGGCGAGTCTGATGTCGATTTCGAGGTAAATACTCTAGTTTATACATCTCGTTGATCTGATGTATGTCAAATAGGCCCAAACTAAAATACCGGTGGACGTCTCGGGTTGTAATTGTGTCAAAAGTTTGAAAGTAACAAGATAATCCTCGAACGCTATTAGCTGCTGTAGATTGTGACAGCAATAAGAGCCTCTTATATCCTTTTATATCATTGATAAAAGTAATATGCTCAAATGAAAGATGCTTTCCGATTATGGCTAGTCTTCTACAAACAAGACGACTTGCTAGAAGATCATTCTTATTGCCATAAGTTTCAAAATTATCGTTAACATAGTAAAGGAAAGCGAAAATATTTAGGAAAATCTCGTCTGGAAAATGAAGTATTGTAGCCATTACTCAACTACAAATAGACGAAGTGCAGAGAAGAGGAAAGGAACAAATCATTGTCTCAATAAAACAATGTATAAGTTAATATAGCTATCCAAAAATCTTGTTGATACCTTCTCAATTGCCTCCTGAGCTCTAAGTTAGAGCCACTTTCGGTGCAGCCTAAAAAAGAAAAGAGCTGATTATGGCCCCTTCTGGATTCTCACTTTTTGGTAGGAATAATAAGTCCCGTTCAACTATGTCCCAGGAGCCCAAATCTACTACTAAAGGCTCAAATACCCAGGTAGTAACCCAAGCTACCGCCAAGCTTAGTATCCAATTTCGGTACCAAACTTTCTGTAAAATTTGGTGTTCTTTAAAATAGAGCGTAACTTAGTTATGTAAATCCTTTCATAAAAGCAGATTAGCTTACTGGATGAAGCAGTACTTCGCGAGAGGAATCAATTAACTTATCCTTTGTAAAACCTATTTCATAACATACGATCGAATCCTGAGCCAAAAGTGTAACACTCCATGTTCCCGCCATTCTCATTATGCAGTTCCGTACTAGCTGTTGTTGGCGCTCTATATTTGACAATGTTTGATTCAATCATTTTTTTTTAAATAACGTGGCTTATATAAGTTTAAAAAAAAAAGAAAAACTGAAAGATACATGGAAAACTCAATCGTCTAGCTTCTCCTCCTCCCTTACACGAATATTGCAGTGGTGATAACCAATAGCATGATCAAAATAGCGCAACCGGAAGCTCCCCAGCCATAACCGATCGCCACGCCTTTCTCTACCTGGATAAGGGGTTGGAGATCCAGGATCTTTCTCTGTACTTCGTATAAGATTACAGTAGGTGCCAATAGAAGTACGCAAAATACTACCCCTGAGACCAAAGAGATCCCGAATTTCACAAGGAAGTGTACGGAGGAAAACAGACGAGTAAATACTAAGACAGCCAATATTGCACCCATAATGACGATAAATCCTAGGCCAAATCGTAGGCAATATCCCATATTGGTCTGGGTGATTCTCGCTAGGATCCCCGCTAGAGGCTGGACAGTCTGGAGATCTTCACCAACGAAGCTTACAACAGCTTTTGGTAAGACCCTAGATACGTCTAATGGAAATTTGTTGCATTGTTGCGTATGGTTGGCGAATCCCACACAGAAACCCTTTGTACCCAGCGAACAGTTTAAGGGAATCGATCCCTCGATAGTCGCCGTTGCGGCTGTTGCGACGGCGCCTGCGGCGCTTTGCGCGTCATTAGCTGCAGTTACAATAGCAGTGGCAAGTCCGCCTGCCGCACTCTGAGCTTCGCTTGCAAGAGGTTGGACAAGGTCAGGTAATAAATTCGCGTGTATCTTGGCCTGTGCATGATTGGGGAGATGGATATTCGTGAAGTTAAACTGTAATAGTCATCAGCAAATATCGAATGGACTAGGTATAGAATCTTACGGTTAAGGTCGCAATGCCAGCTTTCGCAATGTTATCTTGCACTAGTAGTAAGATTCCCAGTATAGCACAGCAGATAGCAGCGGAGGAAAAGACCATCACGATGAATATTTTCTGTACACTGCTTAGAAGCATGATGTAAGGTGAAGAAGAGGGGCGGCAATGAGGTAAGTTAAATTCCTTTGTCTTGAGTCTGGTGGTGAGAAATAAGTACAGTTCAACATTGGAGTGTCCACAAATAGATCTGGGATCAACGTGTTATGCGAAACTAAAAATAACAGACATACTATTCCTAGCCACAAGGGCCGATTCCGGCACCTGAGATCTTCCCCTCCTACGAGGGTTTAAGTGATGCTGACATGGTAATACGTCAATCGAAGATGCCGTCTCCTAAATATGCAAACTACGGCACTCTTAGATATCTCCCTGTCACCAATAACTTTCGTTTATTTTATCTCACTAATGGCGAGTGTACCTTCCTCCGCCCCCGCGTCAGCCTCCCATCTACAAGCTCAAGTTGATAATACTTTTCATATTATGCGAGAAAATATGAAGAAAGTGTTGGAACGAGGACAAAAACTGAATTCATTACAAGGCAAGTCCGATGATCTTGCTCTATATTCTAATAGCTTTAGTCGTGATACAAATAAAGTAAACACGCGAATATGCTCCAAGTATATCAAGAGCAGTATCTACTTAATTAGCTGTGTTATCTTCTTATTAGTTGTTCTGCTCATTGTACCTGTAGTAACATTGGTGTTGAGGGGTCACAGCTAATTAACATGAAAATAACGGGGCAGTGCAACGAAGAGACAAACCAAGGGGAGAAGCAGATGGATTACATGGCGACTTTTCTATGATAGTGTGATGGTTATGTATTGAAAGGCTCTAAAATGCAATGACGAGCGACTTTCCCAAAAGAAACAGCAGAGTGCAGCTGAGACCACAGATGACGAAATATCTTCAAATTTCTTCGCCAAAATCAATTCCGTCTAGAGTGTATCCATAGAATTCTCAAAATTAACCCTAGCCTCAGCAATTTTTGACATCATCTGCTCCAACTTCTCTTCATGTCCTGTTTCCTCAAGCATCATTCCGCTGTGTGTCGAGTTCTGGAAACCATTGGGACATGTGCCGCCAATGGTACTATTGGAATACTCGGGGCTATTGTACTGAATGCTATCATTCAATTTCTGATTTCGAATCGTGATATCGTTGTTGTGAAAGAGGAATGGTGCGCAAACGATCCGAAACCTTTTCTTGGTTTGTACGAGTGGTGCAGGGCGGAAAAGAAGGACATCTTCAGCCCTCTCCACGGTGAATTTGTTATGACGGAAGGTTTGAGGCATGAACAGAAACATATTGAGATTCTGAAAGAATATTAGAGATTGATCGTCATTTCTGAGGGGAAGCCTACGCGTTGTTCGGTCGTTTGGTTGATTGAAGATTGTGCTTCGCTTTTTGGGGGTGTACTGGTCCATTACCCAAATCATATGCTAAGCCTATATTAATAGCTCGAATCTCTGTTGTTCGATGTTCGCGGTTCTGTCATTCTGCGACCCCAATCAAAAGTGAACTAAGCTGCTGCCCCTTGTCTCTGCCCCCTGTCTCTGCCCCTTGTCTCTGCTCCCAGCTTCTACCCCCGGTTCCTGGTGTGTGCCATGCAACTTCCGTACCAGGCGTAGCACGAAACGACCGGCATGACATCTTCGTATCTTTTGCGGATCTAAGGTGAAATTCTTGGCAACGATAAGTGAAATGCAGATGATCATCGGCACAAGCGGGGTACAGTCTCACTACCATAACAGCAGGGTCCAGTGACTCCATCCAATAGGTGCTCATGCTGCGACTTTTGCACCAGACGAAGTCCGTCTTGATCTTCAACCCCGCTTTCCACTATTCGACAAGCAGTTGGATGAGTGCCTGAGGGCGCTAGGAAGAACAAGGGAGCTTCTTCACTTGCGCTGGACCGTGTGAGGGACCGATACCTCCAACAGCAGTGGCCACAGAGACCGTTTGTGATCTGTACTGCTACGCATCTATCCCTTCGGCTGGGGATTCATTTCTCCGACTCAGCCTCGTTTATGCTCCGCAGTCGAGCCGACATCCATACCATAGCAAGCTTCACCTAACGGTTGCAACACGCAAGCAAAAGAAGGTATATCCACATCTTCGAGTCTTGGACTAAAAGGTATCTAATTTGGACTCAATTCTCGTTCGCTACCAATAATATCTCCACTCCCATCGCATTCTGCCAATACCTGTCCACCCTCCCCCAGTCTGTCTCTCGTTTTCTGCCATACTACCTCTCAAAGCCCCTTCCGCACACCTTCGCCAAAGCAACGACTGCATATTCACCGATAGAAGCAAGTAAGGCCGGTGACCATTCCCTGGTCCTCCAGCTCCCCAAGACATCTTCTATGGCTCAATCGCAGCTTTCAGATACTGACTTCGACTCTATCTTTCAGAAAGATGCCTCGCGGCACGACCAAGGTGTATCTGTCGAGGTCCCACTCACGCCTGGACCAGTATCAAAGGGTGCGATAAAGAAGCTAGGTACATCGGGAAGAAAGATCGATAACCCTCTCAACCCAACATCTCGGGAAGAGCAAATCTTGGAGAAGCACGAAGAATTGACTGAGAAGGAGCAAGCAAAAGATTTGGTCCGACCCTCCCACCCCTTATTTGATTGTGAAGATACTAACGGAATATAGAAAACAAAAACCAGAGTCAGAGTAGCGAAGTTCATCCTCAGAGGACTAAACTTCAGCTGCAGTCTCATCGTCCTCGCCATGGTATCTATGACCCTTTCCATCTTTAACGCCACCAAGACCCTAGCACCTCGCAACAATCTCTCTGCCTGGGCGACTGGCACTAATCCCTGGCCTCAAAAGGTAATCCTCGCAGTCTCCTGCGTCTCATCAGCGCTCTGTCTCGTGGTCTTCTGGAACTATTTCCGTGGCGGTCATCGGAAAGCTGAGAAGGTCGCTGTTTACCATACACTTTTTGCGGTGGCTTTCTTTCTCTTCAGTGTTGTGATGTGGTGTTTATCAGCGGGCATTCTGCAGGGAGCAAAGAGCAATAGTGGGAATAAAGATATTTGGGGTTGGTCATGTGTTGATAATACACGACGAGAACTATTCTCTGAAGATGTCGATTATGCACTAGTTTGCAGAATGCAGGTAAGCCCGCTTTGCCCTCCTCTCCCATCCCTTACTAACGGAAATGAACAGGATTGGTCCCTCGTCTGCTGCATCATTCAAATCGTCCTGGAATCCGTGACCATAATCCTCTACGGCGTTGTCTTTTACCGCTACTTCAGCAAGCAACGCCTCCGCAAATCCATGGACGTCCGCGACCGCGCCCGCTCCGACTTCTATCTTGCTCAACTACGCTCGCAATCCGAGCCTTCAGCCTGCCCTCCCAACCCCTCAGCAGCAAATGAAGATGGTTTCAGCCCTGGCGCTAAGTTTGTAGAAGCCACAACCGCCTCCGCCATCCCAGTCAAGTCATTTGCTCGCCAACCCCTTCCCAAATTCCACGGCGCGACACCAAAAACACCACAAGCTAGTTTCAACGATGCATCGCCAGCGAGAAAGGAGAGAGTGATTAAGCATGTAGCTTCTGCGCCAGGAGAGCAAACATACGATGCTGTGCCTATCCCAGGCGCGTACGCAAGTCTACAACAGCCTCGCGAGAGGTTCGGGGAGCGTAGGCAGGGCGATCACGACTTATAGATGGATTGAGAGACCATCGGAGAGCCCGAGAGGGTGGAAATGAATGGGGTTGTACTTTCTTCTGAGTACAGGGTGGTTTTAAATTTAGGTATATTATTGGAGTTTGGGAATTCGTGAATTATTTAAGTTTATGTATGAAGGAATTCGGTGAGATATGGGAAGATTGCGATGGGGAAGGCGAAGTCACTCGCTGATTGCTAGGTTACAAACGTAGGATAGCTATTGACAGTACACATATCTCAAATTATTTCATCTCTATTCGGAATTGTGATTTGACATAAAGCTTTCAATATTTTGACTCTGATGCGGGAAGCCTCCGTTTCTACCACCATTGCCGCTTTGGATGTCCATTGTAACATTACACGGATCTCAACCTGAAATGGGGGGCACACCAATTGAACTCATTCCCAGAAACTAGAAACTACTACCATATCCGCTTACTTGTGGTCTGCCGATGGAGATAGTGAGATCTACGTCGAAAGCCATCCCTTTCCATTCTATGTTAATCTATCGCATATCCTTTTTCATACAAATTCTCATCAACTAAAACTAAGTACCAAAAATAAATCTCTACCCAGCATGACCAGCAGCAATAAACAGTCTCTCCCTCTTCATCCCCAAACTCAATACGGTAGCAAGTACACCAGCAGTGATAACAAGTATGTAGGTTTTGCTCATGGCAGTGACAATTGCCTTCAGCACCTCCACTTTCACAACATCGCTCAAACTAGCAACGAAAGCACTTCCAGCACCAGCAATAGCCTGCTGAACCTCCGCCAATGGCGTACTAGGCAGAAGTTCCGCGATCGAGGTTTGAGATTTATTAAGGAAGACTGAGTTTGCAATAGCTAAAGCGATAGTGATGCCAGAGACCTGTGCGCAAGTGATAAAGCCGACAGCTGAGGCGATGAGTTGTGGGTCCACGATAGCTTGCGCTACGGAGAAAGAAACTTGTGCAAATAGACCGTCCCCGAACCCGATGATGCTACTGTAGATATACACTCTGGCTACTGATGTCCCGGTATTGACGGTGTACATTAGCGCACCGCCGGTGACGCAGAGGATACCGCCAAGCGTGTACCAGGGCATGTAGTAGCCGTAAGTGGAGAGAATAGCGCCGTTTCCAATGACGGCGAAGATCATGAGCACGATGAAGGGAAGGAGACGCACGCCGGCTTCGAGAGCGGTGTCGCTGCGAGTGAATTGGAAGAAGATCGGGATCATGTAAATAGGAACGAAGATTGCAGTGCCACCTGCAGCGGTCATGGCGAAGAGGATGAGCATAGTCCGCGACTTGAAAAACTCAACCGGGAAGACACGTCGGTTAGGGGTAGTGAAAATAGCGTAAACTTGTTGAAGCCCCAAGAGGATGAAAAGGACGCCAGAACAGCAGAAGAGTCCGATGATTTGTCCGGAATTCCACTCGTATGTTACACCGCCGAAGGACATGGCCATGACGCCGGTGACGAAGGCTCCCATGGTGAGAATACTTCCGACATAGTCCATCTCACGAGCGCGGTCCATCAAAGAGATTCCCGGGCGGGGGTCTTTGTTGGGGAGCATGAAGAGGTAGACTGGAGCGCAGACGGCGCCGAAGCAGAGGTTGATGTAGAATGCCCATCTCCAACCAGCCGATGAATCCGAGAACCCCCCTCCGATGACAGGACCTAGGACGGTTCCAAGACCCCAAGTGAATCCAGTACCGCCGATATATATGGGACGTTCGTTAATAGTCGTTGTTGCAGCGAGGAGTGTCATGACTCCAACGTACATTCCTGAGCCGCCAATACCGCAAACAGCTCGTCCGATGATTAGAGCATCCATAGATGGCGCGGCACCGCAGATGGCAGAGCCGAGTTCGAAGAGCACAACGCAAAGGATATAAGTCCATTTAGCGTTGAATTGGCCGAACACTTTGCCCCAGACCAAGTTGGTGGCGGCGGCACCGATGAGGAATGCTACAGAAAGCCAGGTGAGGTTTTTAACGTCATTGAAGTGCAGCACGATGACGGGTTGGATGTCGGCCACGATGGTGTTGTCGAGTGCGAATAAGAAAGTCGAACTCAGGATGGACAGAACGACGACTGCCCATTTCCAACCAGTGATGTCTCGTGGAGGAAGTTCTTCGGCATTTTCTCTCTGTTGCTCAGATTTCTCTGGGTCAACATCTGTAGTGGAATTCTCGGAGACTTCTCGAGTCTTTTTGCTGGTGGCTGTGAGGTTTGAATCTGCTTCTGCCTCCTTCTCATTGAGAGTAGTTGCTTCGATTGAGCCCGCGGAGCTTGTCTGATCCTTTCCCGTCATCTTCCACAAAAAAAAAAAAGGTTGAATTAAGAATGGGACACCGGAGATTATGTCACTGAGTATTGAAGTAAGCTCTAAGCATCAAAAATAGTCAAGGAATAGGATTGAGTAGGTACAATGCGAACCCAAAAGAAATCGAGGTTGAAGAAGTTGATATAGAAACGGCCTTCAAAGATGCTGACCTCATCCACCACAGCGGTAGGGAGAAAGACAACAATATTTATCAACACGAGCGTAATAATTCCCTGACCACAACATAACCGATTAGAACTTATGATCTTCTCCTTGACAACAATTAGCCAAGTCGTGGTGTGATAAAATTCTCGGTTAGCCTGGTTTGGGTGGCCGTATACCTCAGCTACTGGTATTGTGAGTATGTGCATATCTCAACAGTAGCTCCACACTGATCGATCCAAGGTCGTGATGTTGAGTCAGCGCCAAGAGTCCAATGCCAAGTGCTTAGCTTCGAAAAACACGCGTCTCTGCCCCTTGTCTCTGCCCCTGGACTCTGCCGCACTGCCGTAGTCTGAAAAGTTCGGGCGAAACTACATTCGATCATCCATCTCATACTGTGCCTCAATTGACATGGTGTCCAGATTTAGGGGCTGATATCATGTAGGTCTGCGAGCGTAAACACCATTGCATGGACTATTTCTCCAGCAAGAGCTAGTGCAAGGTGCCATGCCTGCAAAGATTTTTGTGGCTTGAAGTACTAATTTATATTAATACTTGCCCAGTGTAGCGTCACATCTATTTCATTTTCATCCTCCAACTCTACAGACGTTATTGTACCCCCAGAGTTTTATTGCACTTTCGCCGCGCAGCATCGAAAATGGTCGGTTTTCACCTTCCGCTACTCTGCTTTAGTAGCCTTACACAGTTCTTCTTGGGAAGTGGTCTGCAATCGATATTCTCAATGCCCTCGCCCAGCCCTAGCAATCAGCCGCACTACACATTTGACGAACTCTACAACCTCCAAGTCAAATTCTTCGATAATTTTATCTACCCAGCAGACATCACTCAAGCCAAGTCTATCAACTCAACGCTGCTAGCAGAGGATGTACAGGGGCGGATTGACGTCACAAGGACATTTGAAGGCCGGGAGCTCAACACAGAGTATCTCTTTGGACTTTTTGCGAACCTCGCAGCCGATCCAAACTCCATCAGTTTGTTAGGAGTTCCAATTTCATATGAAATACTGCATTTTACTGCTAATGAATACATCACCTCGGCTGCTACTCGATTCATATTCAACTTCACCAGCCTTGGCATCATTGTACCTATCGAGATCGATAGCTGGAATACTTGGAATAAAGCTGGGCAGGTTACGCAGTATGATGGGAGCTTTAAGTATTGGCAATGGACGGTTGATTATATAATTGCTTCAAGGTATCTCAACTTTGTATCTGTATTCGGAATTTGTCTAAGTCTCGCAGTGCACCTTTATTCAACGCCACTTCGCCTACTCAGGCCGTTGAAATCCTCAATAGGGCATTGGCGAGCAGTATTTGTGAAACAGCAACAACTTATTGCAATGGTACAAATACACAGTATAGCAGTATGGCCGCTTGCTATCGGTATCTCACCCAGGAAGTGCGGTTTGGCGAGGCGTACGAGTTGGGTAGGAATACTGTATTGTGCAGAATGGTGCATCAAAATATGGTACCATTCCGACCATCTGTGCATTGGTATGTTGATTCTTGACTTCCAAGACTAATAGAGTGCTAACTGCGTCGAGTCCTCATATTGGGCCTTCAGGTGGCGGATACTGTACCGATGATAAGACATATGCTGGGACTGTGGAGGACGACTATTTCAACATTTCGTTCATACCGTATGGGTATTAGACTATATGCTAGAGTAGCTAATGTCTCTGTTTGTCGGGTACTAGCAATAGCTGTTTCTCTTCACCTTCCAAGAGGCAACTCATCCCATTCGTAGTCTTTTAAACAAACAAAATGATACTTCCTTACTCTACCTATTTCGGATAATCAAAGAAACCATTATTTGTGACCCGCCCTGCAAAGCCCATCAACACAGGCAAGCTCAGAATTTTATCGATTCCGAACTCCTGTTGCACAATCAGTTAGCTCTGCTCCCACCCTTTACTCCTCCGAGGTATTGTCGTCCTCCCATTCTACATATATATGGACTAAGTGGACAAGACGTCATTACATCGCTTGCCTTATGGCCCACAAATTTCATGAGAGCCGTCTTTACCCCGTCCGAGACAACGCCGCGACCCATTCAAGAACGCTGCCAGTATCGAGGCAACCATCCGACATGCTAATGTTAGCTCGGTAAGCAACCAAAAACAGTCCTTGTTCCACTTGTCTCTGCCCCTTGTCTCTGCCCCTTGCCTCTGCCCCTGGTCTCTGCACCCTGGATCCTGGGTACTGTCGAATGTGCCTATCAAAATCACAACTTTTGACATTCTCAATCAGATATCGACGAGACATAGGATTTCATTCATGTGATTCAAATTGTTATGTCAGTGGTAAATGTAACCCTTAATGTAGAAAACATCAATCCCCATGCTCAACATATATGGAATGAACAAAAAGGCTATTATCCATTCCAATACCGATGCAATATCAGCCATGAGACCCAAAAAAGCCAGCACTGAATATGGCACTGCTATTATTAATTCCAGCATAAGAACCGTAGTTTTGATGCGATAAGATAGTCGCATAGCATTGTTTTGGGAAATAGTCAAGGATGTTCGAAGCTCCCAGCAGATAAGCGACATAGTAATCGAGTAACAGAACCTGCTCCAAAGTCAGTGAGGACTACTTCGTGGTGAGTAAATATACATGAAAATAGCCACAAAGCTCCAGTGAAGAATCTTGTGTTGATGTATATCAAAGATAGAGAGTAGCACCAGCGCCAATCCTCCAATGCTGATGGAAACAACGACTACCACGAGGCAACTGAATTCTTTTCGTTTGTCTTTTATTGAGAGAGAACAAGCAACAAAAAGCCGTTTATATCGTAACCAACGAGTAGAGATGAACGATATTGTTGCAAAAGTGGCTGTAGCGCTGCACCCTCCAATGAAGAGTGGTCGAGAAGTTGCTGCGGCAATATCTGATATGAATCTAGGTTAGGTATTAGTTGAGAAATATAAAGGTAGAAATGAAACATAAGTACGGAATTCTTCCATTGGATTTCATGGACGGATACCATGGTCTTCCGTCATGAGCCCAGACTAAAAGTAGCCCTAATAGCGTTCCTATAAATATTAATAATTGATCCGTTCTTGACTGAGAAGCTTCTGACCTGTCCAGACAAATGTAGCGATGAATGGTGTGGCAAGTAATATACAAAGTGAGTATAATTTAGCCGCACCTTTGAGTTTTGTGAAACAAGTGAAGAACATGGTAAAGCCTCAGATATACCTTGATTTCAATGTGTAGTGTAAAGTGAAGAACAGAAAGACCGATGCTTTATCACCAAACAGTGGCATCTGGGGTGTGAGTAATGATGATGACTGACATTGTTCCCTAAGAGATTGCGTAATGCAGCCAGGATACCCATGATCGTGTAGTGAACTCGTTCTCACAATGACCAGGGTCGAACAAGGAAGAAGTAGTATTTTGACGGATAAGCAAAAGAGCATATCATTGCCGGTATATAAGGATTCACCTTTGACGAATCTTTAGTTGCTTGCCATTGCCACAGTCATGTCTCGGCTTCCGCTCCTGGAGGATGATATTACATCGATAGATAAACCTTTGGATCCTACCAGGCGTCGTATTTTAATTCTTACCGGGAGTGTAGGAGCGGGTCATGATAGCGCAGCCTATGAGCTGAGAAACATACTACAATCCCGAGGAGCCTATGTTGAGGTCCAAGACTATATCGATGCTCTCCCATTACCAATGCGCTTTCTCTACAAAGAGAGTTACGGACCAACGATTCAATATGTGCCTTGGGCTTTCGAACTTATGTTTGCTCTCCTCGAATATACTTTGGTTCAGTACTGCGTTATCTATTTCTTGGGGGTGAGGCCTTCCCTGAGTAAAGTGGAAAAGTGGGTTCAAGGTTTCGACTCTGTGGTTTCAACATATCCAGTTGCAAGTCAGGCGTTAGGAGTTCTTCGGGGGAGAAATTTGCTGGATGCGACCACGTTCACATATCTGACAGACCCGGCTTTCCACCAAACATGGTTCCACAATGGAACAGATGTTTATGCAACACCATACGTGGATGCCATTTCACAGGCTTCCAAATACAATGTCGAAGTCAATCAAGTGCGACCTCTGGTTGGCGAGAAATTCTTGAAGGATACAACATCCACTCGCATCGCTATGCGCCAACATCTTGGGATCCATTCCACAGAACTACTTATCATCGTAGTCTCCGGTTCACTTGGGATTGGAAACGTTAGCAAGACCGTCTCCGAGATTTTGAGACGCCCTGGGACACGTGTCCTTCTTCTATGCGGATACAACGAAGATCTTCGAATGGAAATGAAACATTGCAGTGGGGTCATTGCATTGGGCTGGCGCATGGATCTTGAGAAGTTGTATGCTGCTGCCGACGTAATGGTGCACAACGCAGGTGGTATGTCTTTCGCGGAGGCGCTAGTTATTGGACTCCCAGTTGTCATGTATCTCCCGATACCGGGTCATGGCCGGGCAAATGCGAGTGAGCTGGCAAGATGGGGGGCAGTTTCTTGGGCGAAAACGCCTGAAGAACTACATGCTTCGATGACTGACGCTGTTATGCAACGGAGCCGGGTCCGTCTGGGGAATCAAGAGCTTGGGGATCTTATCATGAGCAACCGAATTTCAGACGTCTAAAACAAGACGTCAATTGTTTGTGAGAGATCAGTAATTCCCGTTCCTGAGTTGCGAGAAATCTCTCGAGAATTGGAAAAGGTTCCTTGACGTCAATCAATTCAAATTAGAATATACTAAGTTACCGAAAGTCAAATCATTTCCCACTTCTGCAGCGCATTTCCCGATCAACCTTGTTGTGCAACGGCCAGTAGTTCAGACAATGGAATTGCGAAGTCCGCTTCATGGCTAACTTGTGGTTTTGAGCCTTTAGAAATGGGTTAAAGACGCTACTGCCGAGAGAGTATTTAGGGCTATCTGTAGATCCTATTGTCATTACCTACTAGAACGCAAGGGCTCAGCTCGAAGTCACTAACAAGGTCAAGTAGTTGATCAACTGGTTTCCTATATTACTTCTCAATCAAAACAACGAAAGTTATCCGTCTATTGCCTCCTAGCCCCATGACTCCGCTTTTCATTGTGTTCCATAATCTCCAGACTGAATAAGTGCATCCCAAGTCCCCTCAAAATGTACAGCGCTTTGTTCTGGCAGTTGTTTCTTCCATGTGCTCACTGGAAGTATGTGTGTGGAGTGTTATGTCGTGTCGAGAAGTTAACTTCTCATCTTGCTCGCTATCTCTTTCGAGATTGACACTTTTTGATTCAGCGAAGCAACTATAAAGAATCGTAGGGTTCCAACGTACTCAAAATTCGGTTCCAATAATAGTAATTCCTTCATGGCGACCGCTGGACTAGGTGGAAAGAGCACAAAATCCTCCCACGTAGCGTGCAGCATAGTTGTTGGTGAGTCCTTGGGAAGTTGGCATAAGCTTTCCATGGATATTTCTGGGTTCTCAAGTTTGGATGGAAAATCCTCCGAGAGTATTGTTGAGTCGTGCAAACTTGGATGAGAGACCGACAGTATGGTCTCGGTCTCGCTCCACCAAGAATACTCCATGCTTACGGATGTAATTGCGGAATTTGATTGCAGAGCTGGAATAAGCCCAATGTTTGAGAATGGCAGGTTCTGTATGCTCCAGCACGGATTCAACCAAGATTCTACGTGTAAGGGAGGAACCGAGAAATCCAAGATCACGACCCCTCTTTCGCAAATGTTCTGGCCCAGATACCACATCGGATCGTTTACGGTTGGGTTGTAGGTCCTGGCAGAGTCATCTTGAATATTCGTTTGGAATGAGGTAGTACGCTCCAGACCCTGACTGAAGGAGCAAGGAGCGTTGCGCATGGTGCATTTCACGCATTTTGGTTTTGTCTCGTCGCACTATGTGGTCAGAATTGTGCATGGGCCATTGGTTTTACTCACCTTTATTCTTCGAGCCTTGCACTGTGCACATCCACTGCGAGATTTCCTATGTGGTTTTCTGACACGCATGATTCTTGATTCTCATGAAAATTTTGTTGAGCGGCGGTTCTTTATAATATAGAAGAGTATAACAAATCTTCAGTATGGTAGAACGGCGTGGGGTGTGACTAGGAATAGTATTAGCAGAATCTAGAATTCAGCATTGGTTTAGTGCAATATTCAAGCATTCAGCGTAGCATACGGCAGTCATATTAGTCTTTCTCAATTTAGCCTACTCATTGACAGTTTAAAGAATCTGTGCCAACGTGCTAACGAATCAACTCCATTTTCTGGTTGCTGCCGTAAGCGGCGTCAAGCTCTAAGGAATTTGCGTCTTACATAAGCAAATCTACGCGAGACTTGAGGGCACAGACATGGGGCAAAAACATGGGGCAGAAACATGGGGCAGAAACATGGGGCAGAGACCGGGGGCAGAGAACTGGCCGTCATCTTCTTTTTTTGTCTCTGATTTATCGCTCATTCTGTGCCGAATTAGGCCCCATGATCTTGGTGCTTGGTCTTTTTATTTTCGCTAACATGTATCCCGTTCCACTAAAATACAAAAGTCCTTGTTTTGACGAGAAACAAGAAGTTTGGTATGACCATCACATCTAGTTCTTCGTTCCCCGCATATCTCGACAAATGGCCCCAACTAGATCCAGTAACTTGGAACGCAGTAAATGGAGGAGCAAGTGCCGGGAAGAATTATCAAAACACATTCGTAAGTCTTTCTTTTACGCAGCTCCTTCGGTCCTACTAAATAATACCTCAGAGGAGAAAGTGGGAATCTTAATCGAACCATCACAGGTTCGTCTCGTAACTGGTGCTGATGATCTCTATACGTGGAAGGTATTGCCACAAAAGAAGCACCTTTTCTCAAAAAATATAAGCGACCACTCCATCGGCGCTTACAAGGAATTATGTGAAGGAATTGACTCAGCATTCGAGGCTGTACCGGTAGCGACCACAACCCAGACGAGATTTGGGGAGCATGTACAGGAAACTCTCATATCATTAGGGGTATGCAAACATCTTAAATTTTCTGACCCCAACTAACAAATTTGTTGAAGCCTCCACAGGCGAGCTTTAGTGCGAAGATTGATAAATTACGAGAAGAAAATGAAAACCTCGAACGAGAGTTAAAACAGTGGAAGGATCAAGCTACGGCCGAATGCAAACTGCGACAGGAGTCCGAGAAAGAACGGAACCAGCTTAGGGATGCTAATCAGACTCTCCACTGCGAGTTACAGAAGAGCTCAATGGCGGCAGATTATTTCAGAAGCAGCATATCGCAATATTCTCAGATGGTAGCAAGAATCATGCCGCTTATGGGGGAATTAAGAAATGGGTTGAATGTTGATGGAGTTGCTGACGATTTTGGAATTTGGCATATCGATCCTGGAGTAACCAATAATGTTGAGTAGAAGGAAGCAATAGAGTGGAATGATAGATCAATCTGACAATTGAAAGGCTTATGCGAAGATTTTGAGCAGCGCATATGAGCTTAAGCTGTTGGTTGTAGGTTGTCAAGTTACCTTTTCCACTCAGCTTGCATGAGTCCCCTTGTACTTCCGCCAGAAGAGGCTCAATTGGGTCCTGCGGGTGCTTTACTTAGCCTTTCAAACACCGATATTGGCTGTTCGAGCGCTACAAGTGGCTTGTGTCATTACATAGTACTTGGTCAACATTCAGTTATTCTCGATTCTATTTAGCGCCGCCATCCTTAAAATACCCTTTAAACAATACCTAGGTTGTCTCTTCTCTATAATCGTGAAAGCCCCACTTGTCAAGCAACCCAGCTTAATGCGGCCCAAATGGGCTCCAACTTGCCGCCCGAATCATTACAGCGGAATCCGAAATGGAAGAGGAGACTGTCCTGGACGCTCTTTCTCAGAGGTCAACACTAGGAAAGCATCCACGACGCGAAAGCGTTACATAGCATATATATAATGCCATACATTGTCCTATGCCATATGACCGAAATGTACTCCGCATTGAATGACTTATAGGTGATTTTTTTTAAAAAAATTTTTACACAACTTGGAAAGAATGATTGAATACCTTGCAGGCCATGATGAAATGGTCTCCGAGTACAAAGATGAGATCTTCGAATACTTACGAAAGCTTTAAGTACGTAATTTTTTCCCTAAATCTCTCTCCCCTGCTTATCCACACTGATAAAATTGGCTATCCTAGGATGAGATGCTTCCTGATCCTAACTATATGTCCATCAAACAAAGGGACACATATCTCAATTGGGAAATGCGCTCGCGATTGATTCTCTGGCTAGTTAAAGTTCATTCCCGATTTCGTTTGCGCGAGGAAACACTTTTTCTTGCACTCAACTATATGGACAGGTTTCTTTCCCTTAAAGAAGTCTCTAGAAATAGGCTGCAGCTTGTCGGTACCGTAGCACTCTCTATTGCTATTAAATACGAAGGCAGGGAAGCAGTTACGATAAAAAGCCTTCAAAAGCTGTGTGGAGATAGCTACGCTGCGGTAGACTTTCTGAAAGTCGAGATTTACATGCTTGAAAAACTAGGGTATAGATTGGGGTGGCCAGGTCCACTGATATTTTTGAGAAGGATTAACGAGGAGATAGATGAGTCGGAACCTAGAGCCGGTATTGTGGCCAAGTACCTTCTTGAAGCTGTGCTTCCGGATAAGAGCTTTGTTGCTGAGCGTCCTAGCATGACAGCAGCAGCAGCATATTGTCTAGCGCGTTGCATGTTAGGAATAGGTGAATGGGTAAGGTTCCCGACCCGTAGCCGTCTAAATTAGACATACTAATACTGTCCTAGACTCCATTGCACGTACGTATCTCCGAGTACAACTACTCTCAGCTTTACCCCCTTATGGTGGCGATTAGATTGGCTTAATCAACCGCAAGAATCATATCTTGCAGTCTTCAACAAATACAGCCTTTGGCAAAATTTGAGAGTGGCTCTCTTCGTGAAGAAGAAGCTGGAAAGCGGATTTGTAATTGAAGATAAAACTCGGGTTTTTGCGGAGTAAATGCCAAAAATAACTCAGACGAAAACCATAATTAAAGCCTAGAACACCTTCCAACGTATGGAGTATTGGTTCCAATGCCTGTCTCTGGGTAATGGAAGTCTCCTGCATCTGAGGCCATTTTATGACATCCTGCCAAGCTCTAAAGATAGTTGAATGCGTAGCAACATGAGGTGCCGGTTTCGCACCCCGAAACTAAAATATCTAACTTTAGAATATCTCTCTCTCTGTCTTCTGTTACTTCAGGCTATGAGACCCAAACTTCCAGCTCAAAAAATTGGCATCGAAAACCAGGGGATAGTTTTCTAATAAACTAACGTCCATCCCTGCGTGCCGGAAAACCCTCTGTGCCGGAAAATGTAACCGGTACATTGGCTTTCAGTATCATTAAATCTATGCACAATGCAATACATCTTATTATTTTTACAGGTTGTATTCTGTGGCCACTTCCGAATATCCTAAACGCCTCTGATTAAAAAAATTACGTTCCCGTCGTCGCCTTCGGTTTGATTTGCAAAGGGTCTCTTTTTATATCGTATTAGACTTCTAATACTAGAGCTGTCCTACTAAGCCTGCCATGTCACCAAAACTCATTGAAGGGTCTCAGTTGAGTTCTTTAGCCTTTCCCAAGCGCGGGAGATCGTCAAC
This sequence comes from Cadophora sp. MPI-SDFR-AT-0126, assembly GCA_020747065.1. Lineage (NCBI taxonomy): Eukaryota > Fungi > Ascomycota > Leotiomycetes > Helotiales > Ploettnerulaceae > Cadophora > Cadophora sp. MPI-SDFR-AT-0126. The sequence goes on along the minus strand of JAGMVK010000002.1, from coordinate 3,220,212 downwards.
AGCCTTGTGGCGGCTGTGGCGTGCAGATTCATGCAAAATCGCCACGCGGGTCGGTACCTCGGATCTAAGCGAGTGACGATCTTGGTGGGGAACACAGTGCCCGACTCCTAACGGTCACGTGGTATTTTGCCAGGATCTTGCCTCACTTCGGAGTATAAACACTCACCCTTATTACTGATAAATTGCTATTCATTAGCTATCACAAATACTTATATTACACTGTGAGAGCTATCAAGTTTATCATTTGCAGGACACTAAATTGACAATACAGCATCTTCTTGCTCAGCCTTCCATATATCTAAAGCTGTACAGGAAGAAATAAAATGTGGATGATTGGCTCCTAAGACACGTTTCCGACCTCGTACACAATCTTCCATAAGTCTTACAGCTTCAATTTCTTTGCCGTTTCCCTTCCACGTGAACGCCAAGTTGTTCATGCTCGTCAGCGTGTCTGGGTGGTCTACTCCGAGCTTCGTCTTGCGAGTCTCCATGACTTGCACGTCCAGCTTTTCAGCATCATCCCACCGGCCTTGGTTCCGGTACGTCGATGCCAGGTTGGCCATGCTCGTCAGCGTCGAAGGGTGGTCCACTCCGAGCTTCGTCTTGCTCGTCTCCATGACTTGCACCTCCAGCTTTTCAGCATCATCCCACCGGCCTTGGTCTCTGTACGTCGATGCCAAGTTCGCCATGCTCGTCAGCGTGTCTGGGTGGTCCACTCCGAGTTTCGTCTTGCTCGTCTCCATGACCTGCACCTCCAGCTTCTCAGCATCATCCCACCGGCCTTGGTTCCGGTACGTCGATGCAAGGTTGTTCATGCTCGTCAGCGTGTTTGGGTGGTCCACTCCGAGCTTCGTCTTGCTCGTCTCCATGACTTGCACAAACAGCTTCTCAGCCTCGTCCCATCGGCCTTGGTTCCGGTAGGTTGATGCCAGGTTAGCCATGCTCGTCAGCGTGTCGGGGTGGTCCACGCCGAGCTTCGTCTTGAAAGTCTCCATGATTTGCACCTCTAGCTTCTCCGCATCATCCCACCGGCCTGTTAGTGTATATGCCAAACCCACCATTACCATCCCACTTAGCGTATCCTTGTCCTCATCACCAAGAATCGTCTTACGAACTTGCATAGCGCGAACTGACATATTCTCTGCCTCAACGCCTTTCCCCATTTCTAACGCGTACCACGCTGCTTTATATAGCACCGAAGCCCAGACATCTAGATATCCTTTTTCCTTTGGCTTCTGTGCTGCTGCCGATTGCGCGTGTGGAAAAAGGGCTTTGCACTTGATCCAGTTCTCGTATTCTCCCGTCGGAAGCTCTGCGTCAAGGTTCTTGATAAATTGCTCTTTCCACCTCTCTGTCTGTCCGTCAGCTTCAAGCCATTTCCGCGTTGCTAGCTGAACTAGTCGATGCATTTCGAAGGTTGTGCCGTCTTTATTCGCGGAGATGAAAGAGAACTGTCGCAAGATGGAAACGTCGTCCTCAAACTCATCATCTGTACTAGACTGTGATGTGCTATCTTCATCGCAGACATTATGCTCATCGTCGTACTTGGTCCAACTACCCTCATTCTGATGTTCTGCGTCTTGTGCCGCGTTTCCTTGCTTGTCTCGGTTTCTGAGGAGGTTGTCGGGAATTCCTTGCCGGTCGAAAAAGCTCATTAAGAACAGTAGTTCAGCTGCTGATCGTCTAGTAGTCTGGATATACTCGAACGAGATCTGCCATGTGATGATTATACAGTTCTCCGCCTCCCAATCTCGACGGTCCATACCGCCTTGTTTACCAAGAAGCCTTTCCTTCTTGCGATCATTCTTCTGATAATCCTGAAGGTACTTTCTCACTGAATAACGCGAGCCCTGCTCACGAATGTATGCAGCAGCCTGAGTGATAGCAAGCGGTATTGACTCCAGTTCCTCCACGAGGTCATCAGTGCCGTCATGATCGATCTCCGGCCCTACCTTTCGCCGAAATAGTTCCAGTGCTTCTCTCTTCTCCATTGAATCGACTTTAATAATATCGTCATGTCTAACCAGTTGTAGCGCTGCCTCTCCGCTTCGTGACGTTATGAGAATCGATCCGTGCGAACATTGCGGCAGGTATGACACGAGTGGCCGTGAGTTCCCGTCCTGAATGCCGCCTGTATCCCCAGCTCGTCTGCTCTTTCGACCTTTTAGAAAGCCGGCGTCATCCACATTATCAAGTATGAGAACCCACTTCCCCTTCCTGTCATCGCACAGCCAGTCGTGCACGAGCTGGACGATATTGGCTTGTGGATTCAGTCTTCCAAAGATCTTGACGCAATTTGCAATATGTTGAAAGCTCTCCTCAAACCGGGCAGCGTTGCTTGCGTGGACCCAGAACACCCATGTTTCCGGCGACCGTTCTCGAGTTCGATAGGCGTATTCGATGGCGAGTTGGGATTTGCTTTAAAGCTGTCAGCAATCTGTGTTAGCAGGAGCGTTTGCGCTTACCCGACACCCCCTAAGCCAACGAGCGCGGTTCGAGATCCTGAGACAATGCATTTTCGGTGAATCTGATCGAGAATCTTTCGCTCGACGAAGTCTGTGTCGCGACTGAAGGGTATGACGATCGACGGGTCTGGTGGGGTCTCTGGTCGCTCTGCGGGTCGGGACGTTAATAGTGCGGGGTCAGCTTGGACCTTTCAGACTTACCAAGAGGGGCATGGTAGTGGAACTGAGTATTAACAGAACCGTTGATTACTCCAGCTTGGAAACCGGAGTTGTCTCCGCCAAAAGATGTCGTGGGCGCCATGACAGCATAGGACTTGCGACGAGTTGTTGGTAGCAGCTGCTTGTCTTGATGTCGTTGGCATCTTTCAGCCGTAACGACGGCGACTACCCCCCAACCAGATCAATCGGCGCTTCCAACCCCTCAGCCTCAGTTCATGGTAGGAGCTTCGTTGACGCCTAAATTACTCTTGCTATCAACAAACAAAAATGGCGGATCCTCTCAGCATTACCGCGAGTATCGCCGGTATTATCGTACCTGCCTTGCATGGCACACGACTATTACTAGGAGACCTGCAGCAGCTCAACGATGCACCTAAAACCGTCAAGCGTCTGACTGATGACGTGCAGTCGGTTCATACGACACTCGAAATGCTCGAAGGAGTAGAGGAAGGAGATTGGAAGTCACTTGGCCCAATCGTAGCGGAGCAGTCAAAGGCGACGATCGTCAGCTGTACGCAAGCTTGCAACCTTTTCAGAGCCGATCTACAAAAGTGGACGAGACACTCAGAAGATGGGAAGCTGACATGGCTGGACCGAGCAAATGTGGGATTCTTCAAGAAAGATCAAGTTAAGGCTATGTCGGAGCAGCTTCAAAGCTGCAAGCTTGCTATCAATCTCAACGTTGGTATTGCAACCTTGTACGTAGTTCTGGTTCTACCTTTCTGTTCTAGAGCTAACCTTCCTACAGGTATAGTTCTGTCCGCAATAGTCATGTCACGGACGAGATAAAGAAGACAATATCTACAAGGCAGGATGAGGTCAACGGTGCTATCATCACGGCAAATCGACAGCTGGTGGTGGTGGAGACGAAGCTGGAAGAGCTGAACCTCAGCAGCGACGAGGACAACGCGACTGGATCCAGTCAAGCAAAAGACGAGGTGTTGCGACAACTTGAGGAGGAACTTAGAGGGGCGAAAGCGTCGCAGAAGCTGTTAAATGAGCTGCTATCCAAGTCACAGGAAGAAGCAATTGCGAAAGCAGCGAAGATCCAGACCGGCTCAATCACTGCGAGCTTCGGTGCTAATAACAAGGGCTTCCAAGCAGGGAATATCAATGGCGGAGTTAGTAACATGAAATTTGGAGGAAATTAAGCATACAATGATATGATAAAGTCAAATTTGTTTGTTCTTAATCTAAAACGCAACGTCGCTTGAGCTTCAGCAAGGTCAAAGGTTCTCAGGATGCGGTATTGGCGTGTTACGTGCAAGTTGTTCTTCCGCCATGGAAGATGATATGCACACAACAACTACTCCCTGGAACAGAGTCCAATCTTGCAAATTCACAGCATCTCCCCATGAAATACCCAAGTTGATATCCCAGGTTGCAGTAAGCCTTCTGCGGTCACGATACTCAAACCTTGGTTATTTTTAGCTTTTCGGGACATAGGTCACGTGGATCGTTGCTCCCTGGACGTTTCTGACAGCAATTTCGTGGCTGGTGTCGATCGCCGTGCGCATTTCACTCTCCCCCAGCATCTCCATCACCGCCGCCAAAGACTCATGAGCGATCGCGCAAGTAGAGCCCTTGCAGAGGACCCTTTGCCAGGAGAGCCTCAAACATACGATGCTAGATCAAAACGCAGTGGAGTTCCTTTGACTACCCTTTATTATCGCGATCATGGGCGGCCCTCGAGAGAAGCAAAGGCCGAGGGTCAACAATATCTCACTCCATCAGAGGAGAAAGCCCTCGAAACGTATTTAATACAGATGGCTGACCTTGGGAATCCTGTGCGAATCAAGTATCTGCTGTCCCTCGCCTTCAGTATCGCCCGGCGCCGTTCCACCACGGAGAAAGCGATCAAGCCTCCGAATAAGAACTGGGCTCAAGCCTTCCAGAAGCGTCATCCAGCTCTCAAATCGCGCCGAGTGAAGGCGATGGACTGGAAACGCCATGAAAATAACATATATGACAAGATAATTCACTGGTTTGAGGTAATCGGGAAGGTGCTGAACGATCCAGAGATTCTGCCAAAGAATGTTTATAACGTGGACGAGACAGGAGTTATGCTGTGTATGCTCAATTCTGTCAAGGTCCTCGTAAGTAAAGACGATCGACGACACTACCGAGGAGCAGGTGTCTGGCGAAAGACTGTGACTGCCATAGAATGTATCAGTGGAGACGGTAGGTCTTTGTTACCAATGATTATTTGGCCAGCCACTACCCATAGAAGTAACTGGACTACATTCCCCACTCCTGGATGGCACTATGCGTGCTCCGAATCTGGATATACCGATTCTAAGATCAGCCTTGAGTGGCTCAAGCGTGTGTTCGATCCCCAAACCAAGAGGCAGGCTGACCAGAAGCCACGAGTATTAATTTCTGATGGGTTTAGTTGGAGATTGGAAGAAGAAGTGATAGTAGCATGCTTAATTGTAGAAGCTGGCTGTCTAGGTGTTCTTATATAGACAAGAGACTGTAGCTGCCTAGTCTAGGCAGCCACACGTGATCATGGATCCAACAGGTTTGGGACGCACGAGACCCTCGAAGTCTTAGAGTTTTGTTTTGAGAATAATATCACCCTCTGCCGCCTCCCTTCCCATACCACCCACAAGCTTCAGCCCTGTGATGTCGGAGTCTTTGCACCTCTGAAGGATGCTTATCGAGAAGAGGTTGAGCGACTGTATCAGGGAGGTGTGAACACAATTGGCAAGGAACACTTCACTTCTGTGTACCACTCAGCTAGGGAGAAGGCGTTCACGAAGAGAAACATCACGTCCGCATTTGCGGCCTGTGGACTGTTCCCTCTGAACACGGAGAGAGTACTAAGGAATACTCCGAAGCCCCCCTCGTCTCATTCAACTGCTCAGATGGTCAATGTAAGGGAGAAAACATTGTGTCAGCCAGACGAAGTACCACAATCACCTGTGACGCCAGTAACAGCAGATGCTCTCTTGTCGCTACATAACCTGATCAAACAGGATACTAGTACACTTACCGAGACAAGTATACCACGGCTACAGAGGCATGTGCAGAAGCTTGCCAATGCTGGCCAAACATCCATTGCGTACTGTGCCCTCCTGGATGAACAAAATACGTTCTTGAAAAGTATAAATAACGAAGCCAAAGTTCGCCGATCAACCAAATCTGAAATACTAGCAAAAGGGCAAGGAAAGGTGATGAGCTATGAAGACATTGAGGAGGCACGAGCCAAGCGTACTGCGAAAGATGCTAGGAAGGGGAAGGGGAAAAGAGGTCGGAAGCGTAAGTTGACTGCGTTGGAGCCGACCGAGCCAGACGTGGAGGCGGAGCCAGAAACGGCACATGCTGTGAAGGAGTTGGTGGGTAACATGAAACGCGGCCGGAAGCGTAAGATCATTGTACAGATGGCCGACGACACTGAAGCAGAACCAGAGCCAGAGCCAGAAGTGGCGCAGGTGATCGAAGCTCCAAAACCATACAGGGCACCGATGGCACGGATGATCTGATCTCATGTGCAAGCTGTGGAGAATCAAATTGTTCCGGGAGGAAAAAGAATGTCATTGCTCTCTTGTTTAGTTCGAATAGATGTCTTGAGATTTCTGGGACAGGCCTCACGAGTAATTACTGTGCATTAGATTAGTCCCCTCGTACACTCAGCACCATGAAAAATTCACAACTTTCAGTCTGCAATTTTGTTACTAGCTTAGCCTCTCCCCGCTCTCTTTTCCATCCTCTTTCGGCAACCTTCAGACCATGACTAAGAACCGGTCCAAGTCAACTTCCAAGAGATCAATACTCTGAAAGTTGTGTTTATTCTGGAGGTGGCGACGAAAATTGTCTTTGCGCTTAATGGAATGACAGGCTGTATTGTTACCGTGTTTACAGCCTGCTACTGGACATCGGTATCGTGCCCTAGTCTCGTGAATATCCTTGATATGGCGACGAAGGTCTTTGGGCCATTTGAACGCTGGCGTGTCGCAGCCACGATCACACTTGTAAGGCTTTCGGGAGATGGATAAACGTCCATCCCTGCGTAGCGGAAAACCCTATGTACCGGAAAATTTAACCGGTACATTGACTTTAAGTATTACTAAATCTATACACAATACAATACATCTTATTATTTTTTATAGGTTATATTCTGTGGCCACTCCCGAATATCCTAAACGCCTTGAACTAAGAAAAAATACGTTCCCGTCGTCGCCTTCGGTTTCATTTGCAAAAGATCTCTTTTTGTATCGTAACAGACTTCGTCTACCACAGCTATATTACTAAGCTTGCACTATCTCCAAAACTCATTGAAGGGTCTTATTCGAGTTCTTTGGCCTTCCCACTATGCGGGAGATCGTCAACAGCCTTATGGCGGCTGTGGCGTGCAGATTCATGCAAAATCGTCATGCGGATCGGTACCCCGGACCGAAGCGAGTAACGATCTTTGGTGGGGAACAGCCCTGCACGTGCCACAGTATGTGTGCTGTAAGCTCTCAAGAGTAATTACAGGACAGAAAGCAACAGAAAGCTGTTGATTGATGATATTTGGTTTTCAGCAAGGTATCCACCTCCTTCATCGTCACTTTTGGGCAGCTAGGAAATCCCAACAAACCAACGCGCTACACGTTAATATCGACTATCCAGTATATATCCGACATCGATGAATTCATCCAACGAAGTACTTCACGCAATATCTGATTCGTGTCCCGTCAAGCACATTCTTCAGTCTAGCCTCCCTCAGCACAAGCCATCTTCCCCTCGCCTTGGGGGTCGTATACGGAGGATTCTTCTGCAACGTTATCTTTAGGTTCGAAGGGAAACGGGCAGTCGCAGATGACAGCAGCAATGCCGGCCAGCGGCGCGCTTGAGGTTCCCTAGGACCTTCTAAGAAATAAAGCTATGTTCTTGATACTATATGACAAGCTTTACTCCTTTTTCAAAGGAAAAGAATGACATTTTCCCAGATAAATGACCTAAAATAAGACTTCCATTCCAAGTAGCTGAAATAGTTTCGCGATAATCAGGAGGCAGCCAAAGAATATTCGTATCGCCTTCTAATACCCAGTGATCAGCTACCTGTAAGATTGGCAATAGCTTGCCATCGGGTGAGAAGGTCACTTGGCAAACCGAGTCAACACGGCCCTCGAGCGTCTGTAGTACTGCTCCTGTGGCCGCGTCCCACAGCCGCACTATCCGATCGCTCGAGCCAGATACGACCTGCCTGCCGTCAGGCGAGAAGGCTACTGAACTAATCCGGTTCATATAGCCTTCAAGCGTTTGTGATGCAATTCCTGTAGCCGCGTCCCAGAGCCGTACTGTCTGATCGTCAGCGCAAGATACAACTTGCCTGCCGTCAGGTGAGAAGGCTATTGACCTAATTGAATCAGTATGGCCCTCAAATGTCTGCTGTACTATTCTTGTATTTGCATCCCAAAGCCGTATTATCCGATCGCTAGAGCCAGATATAACCTGCCTATTATCAGGCGAGAACGTTACTGACCTAACCGAGTCAGTGTGGCCTTCGAGTGTATGCAGCGCTGCCCCTGTGGCTACGTCCCAAAGCCGTATTATCTGATTACTAGAACCAGATACAACCTGCCTGCCGTCAGGCGAAAAAGCCACTGAACTAACCCAGCTTGTATGACCCTTGAGCGTTTGTATTACTGCTCCTGTAAATGCGTCCCAAAGCCATACTGTCCGATCTCCAGAGCCAGACACGACTTTTCTGCCGTCAGGTGAGAAGGCCACTGAGTTAACTGAGTCGGTATGGCCCTCGAGCTTTTGGATTACTACCCCCATAGCCGCGTCCCAAAGCCAGACCGTTCGATCGCTAGAGCCGGATATGACCTGCTTACTGTTAGGCGAGAAGGCCACTGAGTTGACCCAGTTAGTGTGGCCCTCGAGCGTCTGTAGTACTGCTCCCGTGATCGCGTCCCAGAGCCGTACTGTTCGATCACCAGAGCCGGACACGACCTGCCTGCCGTTAGGCGAGAACGCCACTGAGTTAACTGAGTCGGTATGGCCCTCGAGCTTTTGGATTACTACCCCCATAGCCGCGTCCCAAAGCCAGACCGTTCGATCGCTAGAGCCGGATATGACCTGCTTACTGTTAGGCGAGAAGGCCACTGAGTTGACCCAGTTAGTGTGGCCTTCGAGCGTCTGTAGTACTGCTCCCGTGATCGCGTCCCAGAGCCGCACTGTTCGATCACCAGAGCCGGATACGACCTGCCTGCCGTCGGGCGAGAAGGCCACGGAGCTGACCCAGCTCATATGACCCTCGAGAGTCTGTAGCGTCGCAGTCCAGTGTGCTTGAACTTTTGGTTTCAGTTGAATCCAATGTGGGATACATGCCTCAAAGTGGCTTCTAACAATACTATTTTGTGGTGCAAAAACGAGAGCAGAGCAATACAGTTGCAAGGGTGCTTGTTCAATGGCCGATCGATTACACAACACAAATCGCTTAGTATCGTAGATAAGTGCATGCAAGTTGGGGCTTTTAGTAGCCTAATGACATGTCAGAACTTTCTAAATGACAACCAGATAGCTTACTTTAATATAGGCATCTAAGAACAATATTGCTTCGATCCCTTCTAATATCTTGCCCATCCACCCTAGCGCTTCAAGCCAGTGCAGTAGATGAGCCTGTAGAAATCGGTGAGTTTCCTCGTTGTCATTAATCTGAGAGCCACTCCTCTGTAGATGCTGAACCCAGTAGAGGCATGCGTATTGAACTTCAGGCGGAAGGCATTTCTGGATTTGACTGCTCTCAACTTGACTAGCTTGACTTCCAGGGGATTGCGCTTCACAAATGTCCTTCTTCAGAGCCTGGGACATCAACTTCATACAGCTACTAGCTAGTACCTGATGTATCTCATTCTGATCCACCCAAAAATCCCCAGATCGATCTTTATCGAGGAGGAAGTCGCAAAATGACGGGTGATGGAGGCGGAGCGCGCGAGTCGGGTCATTTGGAACATCAAGAATTGCATGGAGGTCGTTAAATGTCGATTTGACTTCTTCCCTGGACACCTGTAATAGCCTGCTTAATGCAGAGGCAGAAAGAGGTGACTGCAACACTACCATAATTCCAAGTTTGTGCTTTAGCATATCGCATGCCTCTTCTCTCTCTTCGTCCGAATAGTCCGAGGAGATCGAGTGCTTGAGAACAGCAAGGTAGATTTCATTGAGGTGCTTTTCTGGTGCAGTAACAGCGCTGCTACTACCCTTGAGAATTGTGTCCAGCCTCTTGCGTGCAAATCGCCGCCCTTCACAGACGAATCGACACGTCGTTGACGCCCAGATAAACAGGCCATTAGCATATAGAACCAGCTGTCTTAGAACTTCTTCGCCGGGCCAGTCAGGTCCAAGAGTCCATTCCTGCCTAATTCTCCCCAGATTGTATTCCAGGAATAGAAAGATATCATGATCGACAATCGATGGCTGGATGTTGTGGAGCACGAAGTCCTGGTGTTCGGCTTGTGGGATAGCACGTATGCCGTGTCGAATTGGAACTTCAGGTCTGCTTGTCAAAAAAACTCGAAGTCTCACCGTCGTTAACGATCGAGCTTCAGCTAGAAGCTGCAGAATTGTGCGAATGTGGCCTTCGTTGTCGCACTCATCAAGGGCATCGATGATAAGCAAATAGGAAGATGGAGATGATGGCTTGTCTGACTTTATCAGCTTTAACGGACGGATGACAAGCTCGCGCCACTGGTCTAAGAGCGACAGATTCGCAATATCGCTCCGCTCCCTCACAGCATCACAGATATGTCTTTGGAGAGATGGCACAGCATCCGCGAGCTGTACGGCAAGACTCGTGAAGAACTTGCCGGCATGGCTCACGTCTCCGCCGCCCCTTGAGAAGAAGAAGCTGGCCCCAAGACGCTTCTGCTCACTGCATCTGCGGGCGACGGTGCGGGAGATTGTTGACTTTCCTGTCCCAGCTAGGCCGCTCAGCCAGAAGATACATCGCTCATCTTGTCCCTCCTTTCCATCAGTCCAGTCATATATCTCTCGTAGAAGGTCGACGCGTGTCTCAGGGAGGCAGTTGGATTCGTGTTGGCGGTTGTAAGAGTTGAAGGGCGCCTCAACAGCATACGGTAGGTGACGAAGTAGGTCTTTCTCAGAGCCTGAACTGCTAGTTAGCACTAGTCTTATCAGATGAGGCATCAATCGTAGTGACAGGACTTACCCGTCAATGGTTTGTGGATTGCCTCCCGGAGCCGCTGAAACGCCTTGACTTCTCCTTCGCCATAAAGAAGTGGCATCTGGACATCGAAAATCCCAAAGAGCGAATATGCCTTGTCTTCTCCACGTGTAGTTTGTCGACTTTTGGCCCACGAGAATCGTTCATCGACGGCGAACTGGGAGAGGGAGTTTTCTCGAAGCGCCGTGGCAGGGACTCCCGTAATCTCGTGGATTTGTTGCTCTAGAGTTCTCTTATTACCTAGACTCTTGCCTTCCCGAGAATAGAATTCGACTGATCTTGGAGCAAGCAGTTCTTGTAAGGTCCAGCCTCGTGTAAACCATTTGCTTGCTCGAAAAGCAGATTCCCAAGTAGACTCGGCAGATCCGTCGCTTGCTTTCCGCTTCCGTATCGAAACATCGGATAGATAGACGTAGCATCTGGTCGCTTTCTGATACCAGCGAAACATCGAGTTGATAGCTTCAGAGAGCTCCGCGCTGCTTGATTTGTCGATGCAGCATGTATCGACCCAAAAGTATTTCAAGCCATCACGCCTAGCCTGTTCTCCGCAGAACTGTATCTTGCCATAGCCGCCAGCTTTACCCTTGCTCGTACCGTCTATCAGGTCCTTGAAGGTAACCTCGTCCGTTCCCCACCTGTGTGAAAGTATAGCATAGTCGGGTATGGCGCTTTCAAAGAACTCGGTCAGGCTGAAGTTGCCATCGTCGTCAGACTGTAGCAGACGCATTATTTGAAAAGTTCAAGGGTCGCAGTGGGGTAGGGTCTGGCCAGCTGTTAAGCCGACGAACAATATAGATGTGGAGTGAAGTTGGAGAAAATGTCGTGTTGAGGCTGGCGGACTCAGCTGAGGGGCAGCCTCGCGGCAATGCCATCGTCGTACATCACTGGAAGCGCGCAACACCGGCCAGTCGCGCAACTTCGAATTCTGACAGCCATAGGGATAGGAAAATCGAAACCGCTTTCGATTGGTTTGATCTTGTCGTTGAAAGGAAGCTGAAGTATTTGGAGAGTGGATTATAGAAACAGAAACCTAGGATCGTGCATTTACCTTCCAAACTTTTGAGTTCGAGCCTCTGGCCTCGAGTCTTAGGCCATAATTTAATCAGGCAACAGCTCTCCGTTGCTTTCAGTCCAGTGACTACACAAGTGGGCGTCTGGCGTAGACATAGCACGTGCGGTGCTGTGCCCCCAAGATCGTCACTCGCTTCGATCCGAGGTACCGACCCGCGTGGCGATCTTGCATAAATCTGCACGCCACAGCCGCTACAGGGCTGTTGACGATCTCTTGTATAGTAGGGAGGCCTAAGAAGTCGGCTTAGATCTTTCTATAAGTTTTAGAGGTAGTACAAGCTCAGTGGTCCATCTGCGGTAGAAGAAGTCTGTTATGGTATAAAAGGAGACTCTTTGCAAATCAGACGTAGGGCGACGACGCAGACATGGGTTTTATAGTCAGAAGTATTTAAGGTGTGCGGCAGTGGCCACGGAATATAACTTACAAAAAATAATAAGAAATATTGCAGTGTGCTTATATTTTATAATACTTGAAGTCAATGTACCGCTTAAATTTTCCGGCACGGAGGGTTTTCCGCTACGCAGGGATGGACGTTAGACATATTTTCCACGAACCTGGGGGATGGCGTCCGATTCCGATTTCCGCGCGGGGAGGGAGGTGACAAATCAAGCAGGAGCTGATGAGCCGCCGTGTACTCCTGGACAGGGAGGAAGTCAAACTGGCCACTATCTACTCTTACGATGGAATGACCTGCCGAGCTGGAGGCAAGACAATGAATATCTCCTCTCTGGATATCGGCCTCTCATCTGGATCATTCCGGAAGTCCCTATACAGCTTGCAGCACATCCACAATGAGACTGTGAATATCTACTCCCACTTGCTCGGCGCCGCTCTTTTTGCGACTCTTTCAATTTGTGTCTACGGAGAAATACGTAATAATCACGTTGCAATTCAAGTTGGCGACGTACTTGTCTTTGCAGCATTCTTCCTCGGGGTGGTCCTATGCTTTTCCTTCTCGGGATTTTTCCATATTCTGTCTAATCATTGCGAAGAGGTGGCAGCTTTCTGGAATCGATTAGACTATCTGGGAATCGTTATTCTCATGTGGGGATCGATAGTCCCTTCCGTTTACTACGGATTCTATTGTGATCCAAATCTCCAGAAGCTATACTGGGCTATAGTCTCTGTCTTGGCTGTGGCTTGCGCCGCAGCAATATTGGCCCCAAGGTTTCAATATCCAACCTTCAGGCCATACCGAACTTTGATGTATGTATTATTTGGCCTTTCAGCCATGGTATTCATCACACATGGGCTTATTATTTATGGATGGGAGACCCAGAACCATAGGATGGGTCTAAATTACATGCTAATAATGGCAATGCTCAATCTCCTAGGAGCTGCAATTTATACCACAAGGATTCCAGAGAGATGGTACCAACTACGATATGACATTTACGGGTCTAGCCATCAGGTATTTCATTTCATAGTTATCTTTGCTGGTTTAACACACATGTTTGGATTGCTAAGTGCATTCGGCTTTATCCACTCGCAGCTTCAGTCCTGTATTTGAAGACCGCTCTGCACAGTTACACGTGGTTTCCTTGAGGGAATTAGCCTCCAAGTGAATATAGAAAGGAAAAAGATGATAGGGTGAGGAATAATTAAATGATTTTATTTCTTTAATATATAGTTCTGAGGCTATCTGGAATTGAATTTCCTATCTTTTCCGGCATTATGTAAGCCTGGTGTTGCTCGTCAAATCAAGTGGAGCATTGCACCTTATGTGAATAATACCTGTGCTATCCAGAGCCCCCACTTGCAATACGAGCCACTTATTTTATTCTGAGCCCGCCAGAATATACTGTTGAGTCACCATTGGGTGTCAGAATTGAGTAGTCACCCGAAAATCGACAATTACGATAAAACTCCACAACTAAGGTCGAAGCTATTAATTTTCTCACTAATGAGAACATACTGCTCAATTATTGAGTCTGCCCGGTTTCCAAATTCTGATTTTGTTCATGTGGAAATATTTGCGTCGAATCGATTTTCAGTTGACTACTTCTGACGCTCACTGGTTCTGGTGTCCTACATAAGCAAATCTAAGCGAGAACATGCAGAGACAAGGGGCAGAGACAAGGGGCAGAGACAAGGGGCAGAGACAAGGGGCAGAGACAAGGGGCAGAAAACTAAGGGAGCTAAAACATGCCGCAAGCAGAGGAATGTGTAGCGATCCTGCTTTAGTACCTACTGTTTCTTGATTGGCTCTAGAGTATCTCAGAGTATAATTCTGGTATCTTGGAGATCATTTGCTGCCTTTGTCCGTTTATTTTGAATAATTTCGGTGAATAATTGAAAGGCTTGAATTTCATTCCATCTCTTGCGAACATTCATACGAACCAAAATGCTCTCTCTATCGCCAGCGGAGCTGCTTCCGACTGCAGAATACCCAGAGTTGGCGGAAACAGAAACTTCAATTACTGTCAATCATACCTACAGCTCGGCGAAACGAACACGCGAACGATCAAAGCTCGACCCGGAGACGATGGCAAAGATATGCAGGTGGCCCATCTACTCGTCCCCACTATGCTCAGAAATCAAGGCAAAAGTCAATGTCTCCTGTATCAATTGCGATTTTGAAGACAGGAGAGACTGGCAAGGGAGGATTATGGGCAGTGGGTTTTATGGGGCTCTCCGTGCTCTTCTTATTAGGATCAAACACAAGTGCAGGCTCTTCAGAGACGACACACCATTAATGGAGCTATGGACTGTTTGTATCCATTGCTTTGCAAAGTTAGAGCTGTTTCATGAAGTTGATCAGATTGGTATGATCTTCGATTTCAAGGACAGCAATAAGAGAGCTGCGGGTATGGTCTTGAGGATTTCATATAAAGAGATTGAGGACATCGTCTCTTGCAAAGTCATCATGATGGAAGGGGTGCTCCTGAGCGCGATTACGATCAAAACGGTTGGCGTGGACGGCAAATGGAGAAAGTAGTATCTGTGGAACCAGCCAAGGCCAATTCTCGAAAGTTGATTGCGAGACTTGATGAGGGATTGATTTCCGTATTTTTCATTTTGGATGCTTGGAATGTCTTCTCAAAACATTGCAGTACAGTAGCGTCAGGACAATCTCAACGCACAACCCAGAAGGCAAGGTTATGACATGGCACAGCCACTCCCAATGCCAGCGTCCCTTTTTGAATGAAGTGAAGCATGATCCGGCCAACAATCTTCCCGCTCCCGCCCCCAGCGGGAGCATATGTCTCTGTTCTCTGTGTCTGCCCTGCTCCCAGTTGGCCTTGGGCTCGTGTCCCACCTGACGTGGTGATCGAGATGCCCATGACCTCACGAGCCCAAATCTGCTATCAAAAGGCTGAGGGAGCTGAATACTGGCGCAGGTAGTATGCGTCTCGAACTTCACGTTATGCGGACCTTCAATCCACCCCTAGATACGAGAGATACATGCAATACAAGGTGAGGATTCATGACATCCACATGTGGAGACCTGACAATCCGTACTACTCTACAGTGTTATAAAGCCCTAGAAATCTCTCCCTTCTTTATCCCATCCGCGCCCGTCCCTGAAACCCTCTGTCCATCAGACCAGAATGTAAACGTTTAAACTACCTGTCACAAACATATCTATCGAACTCGTCAATGATCTCTCCCAGAAATAATTGCTCGAGTTCCCCATGTCCAGTAAGCAAGCTACACTCACTCACAAAAGTAAAACTATAAATAATGCATGAATGTTACTTAAGTCGAACTACTCATGACAAGACGTTAGCCAAAGAAGTTGTAAAAGCATTGGAAGATGGTAAGTTCTCATGGCGACTTTGCAGTACCTGTTTCGTATTGCTCTCCTGCGTTGGAACCTGCATTTCCAAATAGAGTACAGGGACAGAGAACAATATGAGGATACTGTCTTCAGTGGTTCCTAAAAATTTGGGATCCGCTTTTTATGATGCTTATTGGCTACAGGCTGAAAAGGTGGCATGATGCGAGTGAGATTTAAGGAAATAACTAAGACCAAACTGAGGAGCTCAGATCGCCTCTGCCTCTTCCCTCGAGCAAATTTTGGCTCCAGAGTACCTAAACAGCACCAGTAATGGAATCAATTTTGATAACATAATTGCCTATCATCCATACATGTCGGCCGCAATACGTCGTCCGCCTTACCTTCATGGCTTGTGAGCATTTCAAGTATATTGGTTAACAGCGTACGCCTCAGCATTGCGGACTTGCCGTGAGAGTAAAGCAACATGTAATTTCTCTATCTCTCAGAATGGAGAGCTCGTATTGTATGGAACCGGCGGCAACCTGCTGACAAGCTGCGTAGGACCCGGCTGGCTTTCTGGTTGATGAGATGACTACAATGCAAGGAAACAAACTCATCTTTCCTGCGAAGATGTTATTTCACTAATGCGGTGAACAGAGAAGGCTTCTTAGAGTAACTAGACTCTCATTCTGATTCAACCTTCAAGTATCGGTGAGGGTGACTTCGGTGTTGCAGCTTCCTGAAGCAGTGGCTAGTCATGAATAAATGTTTGAAACCTCTTTCCGTTTAACCTGTCTCGTCCAAACTTTGCTAAACGTAGCGAGCTACGTATACGCATTCTCATTAATTATTCCACTTACTAGGTCCAAGAGCATTGCGACCTCAGTATAATTATGTCTCGCCAAGAATAGCTGCTCTGTTATCCCAATTTCCCTCGAACAAGGCTGCGGCTGATACATACAAGACCGCATGACAGAGTCCAAAGGTGACTGTATATGTGCTAACACCGATGTGATTGGTACATGGGCCCAAGGAATAAGACACTTAATCCATAATTGACTTCATGATACAAGGATTCGAAGCTGTATGAGGCGCGCCAAACGCACGGTTCTTTGGTCATACCAGGGTTCGGGAAGTTCAAAGACGCTTATGAAAGAGCCGAATATGGCTCCACCAACGCTGGACACCCAAAACAGAGCGCCTAATAATGGCCCCTTTTGCTATTATTATCCTGATATGTTTCCAGTTAGTTCTGGCGCCTCTTGAAGGGTACATATATCCCTCTCAACAATCCATCATGCATGAATCTATTCCAACAGAACAAGCGTTTTCTTCAAAATATCTTCTAAATAAACCACCGAAAATGAATCTTACGGAAGAGTTTACTTTCCTACACAAATTTGGCTTGAATATAACACTTTTTGGCAAAGACCTAAAGAAATGCCACAGGGGACCTGGAGGTCGTAACTACTTTGTTGTCGTTACCAGATCAGATGGGAATAAACTCCATTATCAGGACACCATTCCAGAAGCAGATCTGAGTAGACTCCAGAATTGGATCAGGTGCGGAGATCCAACCGGCTTAACTGCTGAATGGAAGGAAGTTCACGTTGGTAATATCAAATGGAAAGCATATCTCGCTGGAGAGAATGAAGAGATAGACTGCTCTGGAGTGCTGGATGAAATGTTTTTCAAGGAGGGAGGAAAGACTTACACTTACGCCCTCACCCCAGAGGCAAAGAGGGTCAAGATCACCCATCCAAAAGATCGAATCAGACTAAGTAATATACCATTCTCTTTTTGTAAGCTAGAAAAGCTAACCAGTTTCCAGGTGAGCATTCCGGAAAGCCCAATAGTGAGGCCAAGGGATTTTCTATCCCTAGTTGCCTCACCATCGCAGAACAAGATGTGTACAATACACTTCTTGACGCGGCCCAAGCTGCCAAAGCCAGGAATGGAAGGGCACCAGGTGTTGTAGTTATATCGGATCTGGCGAAGGACTATGACGATTTGGCAGCAATGGTTGTCCTAAAGGAGCTTGATCGATGTGAGAACGTGGAACTCGAAGCATATATCGCAAATCTGGAACCAGCCCGCAAGCGGGCCATATATGGACGAGTAAACTTGGACTCCCTCGGCCTTCAACACGTTCCGATTGGGGTTGGCACTAAAGCAAGCATAGATAAGCACAAAGAATATGGATACGAATTCGACAGCTCCATTATGCCTGACGAGAAAACCTTCCAGCCTAATAAGGACAACTTTTTTGAGAATGGGTTCGAGCTTCTCGATCTAGTATTTAACCGAGCTATTCAAGAAGATCGAAAAATCATCCTCGTCCTCATATCTTCTTTGACCGATATTGCCGAGTACACGGATAGGGAAGACCGCCTCAAGACTTTCCAGAAAGCAGTCGGGAGAGTCTATATGCAAGGCGGATATGATATCTCTGCCGAGGGCATTCCGACCCCGCGATATGACGCGGCCAACAACAGAATCGACATGCCAGCTGCGGAGAGGTTTCACCCACGCTTAAAGAATATCCCTTCTGATGTATATACTAAAGTCGCTGCATATGCAACAAATATTCCAACAAGTATCTTCAACGACCTAGGAGACACAAAGCATCCCATTGGCAAAGATCTCCAAAATCGCTATCAGAGACAAGGAGTCCAATTCTACCAGACAGCATGTGGACCTAACCCTGTTAATGGCATCACCCAGGAGAGGTTTCTACGCGACCTTTGTAGTTTCTACGAACAACACCCTCCGGGTCAACAGAAATCAGAGAATGGAACACCGCTTCCCGAAGATGGAACGCCACTTCCTGATCCTGGTGAGGATTTAGATTCGAACGAGAAATTTGATCCTGACAAGTACGATATCATCCCATACTTAACTAAAGGGCTCATGTATGATGCACTTCCTGCACTTGGAACAGGTGGTGTCAATCTTGTTGATAAACTGCGTGTCCTTGATACCAAGAGTATGGCCAGCCAGACTTCGATTTATAAAGTCATTGGGACACCGAAGCAAGGCGATCTCCCTGCAAACCCTAACATTAGCTCAGAACGAATGGCATTTGTGCTCTCGACAATTTTGAAGGGTGGGCTGCATGATAGTGTACGAAACAGTCCTAGGTCGCAGCTTGAGTAGTTCGACCACGGATACAACTAAATGGTAATTACAAGGCTCGACGAGGGAATGTGGTTAGTTGCAGATGATTGGGTTTCTTTATTTGCATTCCTAGTTTGTTTGTTCCAGTCGAAAATAGAAATAACTCTCAAATCTTCCTCTTCTATTAAAAGGTGTGTGTTATTCTATTTGATAACGCATGTAAGTTAGCCTGACAAAGCCCCACCAGAACTTCACGATGGCAATTGACTCCTGTACTTATTTTACAAGATATCAGTATGGAGAGGGTGTCGTCGTTTACGTTCTGGAATTTGTTGGGGTGCAGAACATCTCGGATTCCGAGCTTTACTCGTAGTCAAGCCTCGTAGCAGTATTAAACTGAAATTGAATAACTTATGTAACGTCCGTCCCTACGTAGCGAGAAACCCTCCGTGCCGAGAAAAATCATAGGTACTTTGACTTTAAGCAACCTAAACTCTGTGTATACATCGACATATCATATAATTCTATATACATAATATTCCGTGGTCATTCCTGAACAGTTTAAACCCTTCCCACTAGAAAATTACGTTTGTGTCGTTGCCTTTACGCCTGATCTACAGGCAGTTTCCTTTTATAACATAATAGAGTTTCTTTAAAATAGCTCGATTATCTAGCTTTTAATTCCCCTAACATATATAAAAGGATTGTATCTAAGTTTTAAAGCCTTACTAATAAGCTAGAAATTGTTATTAGCCTTATGGCTGCTACGGCATGCAAATTCATGCTAGATCGCCGCCTGCGTTGGTACCTTGAATCAAGCGACCCCATTTGTGGTTAGCGCGAGCGGCCCCGCATCGCGTATTGTATGACAAGCCAACTGATCATTTGCCAAGCATATAAGTTAGTTAATTTACATGACTAAGTTATTCTAGAAGTTAATAATAAGCATTGAACTACTATAAAGTTGCAGGCTCCCCTAGGACCCTCCATGAAATAGAGATAAAAGAAACGAGATCATTATATTAAGAGGTTCATATAGTATTCACTACAACAAACTACCTTGATGTAATTAGCTTCGGCCCTTGTTGAATTTGAAGAAATGATATTCTCCCTGACGCATGTCCCAAAACGACAATCCTGCCCCAGACAGCTTCACAAGTAGGTCGATAATCAGTAGGTAACCAAAGAATATTCGTACTGCCTTCCACTAGCCAATAATTCGCTACCCGTAAAGCTGATAGCTGCGTGCCGTCGGGTGAGAAGGCGACTGACCTGCCCGTATCCGAGTGGCCCTCGAGCGTCTGCAGCGGCGCGCCTGTAGCGGTATCCCAGAGCCGGACCGTCTTATCGTACGAGCCCGAGACGACCTGCTTGCCGTCGGGCGAGAAGGCCACTGAAGTGACGAATTCAGAGTGGCCCTCGAGCGTCTGCAGCGGCGCACCTGTAGCAACATCCCAGAGCCGGACTATCTTATCCCAAGAGCCCGAGGCGACCTGCTTGCCGTCGGGCGAGAAGGCCACTGACGTGACGGAGTCAGAGTGGCCCTCGAGCATCTGCAGCGGCGCACCTGTAGCAACATCCCAGAGCCGGACCGTCTTATCGTACGAGCCCGAGGCGACCTGCTTGCCGTCAGGCGAGAAGGCCACTGAAGTGACGTAGTGCGAGTGGCCCTCGAGCGTCTGCAGCGGCGCGCCTGTAGCAGTATCCCAGCGCCGGACCGTCTTATCCCAAGAGCCCGAGGCGACCTGCTTGCCGTCGGGCGAGAAGGCCACTGACGTGACGGAGTCAGAGTGGCCCTCGAGCATCTGCAGCGGCGCACCTGTAGCAACATCCCAGAGCCGGACCGTCTTATCCCAAGAGCCCGAGGCGACCTGCTTGCCGTCGGGCGAGAAGGCCACTGAAGTGACGAATTCAGAGTGGCCCTCGAGCGTCTGCAGCGGCGCGCCTGTAGCAACATCCCAGAGCCGGACCGTCTTATCGTACGAGCCCGAAGCGACCTGCTTGCCGTCAGGCGAGAAGGCCACTGAAGTGACGTAGTGCGAGTGGCCCTTAAGCGTCTGCAGCGGCGCGCCTGTAGCAGTATCCCAGAGCCGGACCGTCTTATCCCAAGAGCCCGAGGCGACCTGCTTGCCGTCGGGAGAGAATGCCACTGAAGTGACGAAGTCAGAGTGGCCCGCGAGCGTCTGCAGCGGCGCGCCTGTAGCGGTATCCCAGAGCCGGACCGTCTTATCCCAAGAGCCCGAGGCGACCTGCTTACCGTCAGGCGAGAAGGCCACTGACGTGACGGACCCCGAGTGGCCCTCGAGCGTCTGCAGCGGCGCGCCTGTAGCAGCATCCCAGAGCCGGACCATCTTATCGTACGAGCCCGAGGCGACCTGCTTTCCGTCAGGCGAGAAGGCCACTGAAGTGACGTAGTGCGAGTGGCCCTCGAGCGTCTGCAGCGCCGCACTCCAATGCGCTTGAACTTTAGGCTTTCTTTGGATCCAAATAGGGATATACTTCTCAAAAGTCTCTCGGATAATACTTTTCTCTGGGGCGAAGATAAGGGCCGAACAATATGATTGAAGAGGCGCCTGTTCAATAACTGATCGGTTGTGTATAGCGAATCGCCTCGCATCATGTATAAACGCATGTAAATCGGGACTTTCATCGACCTTTTCATATTTAGTAGGGCAGTCTCTAGTAACATCTTTAACAAAACGGAGCAGAACTTACTTGAAGCCAGTTCTCGAACTTCATAATTATAACGATACCATCTGGCAGGCTTTTCATTAGGCTAAGCGCCTCAAGCCAGTAAATATAACTCGTTCTTAAAAACTGATGGACTGAGCCATCGTCTTTGATGTCATTAGTAGTGTCCTCTCTATCACAATCAAGTAGATGGTCAACCCAATAAAGACAGGAGTATTGTGCTGCTACTAGTGGATCTGGGACCGGCGGCTCGACCTTCTCAATTGGGAATCCAGGGGCGTGTAATCCGTATATATCGCGTCGAAGCGTTCTAGATATAACCTCGCGCGATCTCGAGAACATCGTGTAGTTCACCTTTGCCTTGCCAAAAGGAAATACTCTATCAAATGCCTTTTCGAGCAAGAAGTCCTTTGCCGATTGGTGGATGAAATAGGTGCGATTCTCTCGTATAGCGAGGAAAGAACCACATTTGTTAATAACTTTCATAACTTTATCGAGATTGGTGGAGATTTGCTTAGGCAGATTAGAGAGGGCCCCTACCTCGAGGAGGTGGAGTGGGCGGTACGCAAGAGTTATAGTGGAAAGGACGAGACGGCAGAACTCAGGATCTTTGCGCTGTAGCTGTTCAACTTGACGTAACATCCGATCGTAGAGCGGCTCTAACTTGGCAGGCATGTCCTGAAGCACATCAAGCACGTCCCAGCTCTCTACAGGCTCAAGCTCCTTTAATACAAGAGCGGCCCAGAGAAAGGTCCCACTAGCCTTGGCGTATATCTGACCTCGAACTGTCTCTTGTAGCGCGCTGTCATCTATAATAAGTGGAAGTTTAGACACTTTGAAATCGATAAACATCTGGACAGCACGAGAAACATGCTCTTCATTGAGCTCAAGGCTGAGCCTCGTTTGTACATCGTCAAGTCTCAGCCGCGCCTCGATGTCAGGTTCGTTGCGACTCGACACAGCCCACTTGACGCGAGTGGATATTGAGGCAGTTCGATTTATTAGATCTAAAAGTTGGTAAAGGTTTGTTTCGCATTCGTCGAGCGCATCGATTATCAAGTAGGTGCTCTTCAAGCTTGGATCTTGCAAAATGCTTATGAAGATTTCAGACAACGCAGCCCATGCATTTGCATCTTCAAAGAGGGCCTTGCCAGCATGGTCGTACTTTTTCCGCACGTGCGAGACAAGCACTGGTTGCTGGTCGATGAGCAAGTAGATGAGGCCACGGAGCACGGCAGCCGCATTATTGATGCGCGAGTCGGTAGCCTGGCAGAAGAAGTATGACAGCAGCGTGGTGGCTTCCTTGTCTCTCGGCCTCGTCGAGGGGCTCATTTCATCGAGGATGCCGCAAATCATCATCGTCTTGCCTTTGCCGGGGTCGCCCTTGATCCAGAGCAGCCGGCTCTGTTTGTCGTCGCGCCATTGTTGGAAGTCGGGATGTTCGAAGATCCACTGGTAGGAGTCTCGTAGCAGCCCGCCATTCGTGTCCTCGATTCGCTTCTTGTCCTCGCGGGGATCTGTTGTCCGTAGGTCCTGTATGCAGCTTCGACTCTGGGAGTCGAGTAGATTCTGCTCGTTTTCTTGCAAAGAATGATTAGCGTATGGCTAAAGATGAAGCGATCAATCGTGTGTTTACCTGTTAGGGATTTCTGGATCTTCTTCTTAAGCCGTTTGAACGCGTACTCGCTCCCTTCGCCATAGATAAGCGGCAAATAAATGCCAAACATGCCTAATAGCGAGTACGCCTTGTCTTCTCCGCGTGTCGTCTGTCGATTCTCTGCCCACGACAACCGCTCCTCGACGTCAAACTGAGACAGAGAGGCTCCTTCGAGTACTGAGATTGGAATCCCCGTTATCTCCTGGATGTGCCGCTTTAGAGTTACCTTATCTCCCAGTCGCTTGCCATGGCGAGAGAAGAATTCAACTGAGCGTGGGGCAAGAAGCTCTTGAAGGGTCCAGCCTCGTGTAAACCATTCGCTGTCCCGGAAAGCAGATTCCCAATTACACTCGATAGCCGTATCACTTGCTTTCTGCTTCCGTGTCGAAACATCCGACAAATAGACATAGCATCTGGCCGCTTTCTGGTACCAGCGAAACATCGAGTTGATGGCCTCTGCGAGCTCGGTGTTATTCGATTTGTCGATACAACAGGTGTCCACCCAAAAATACTCCAAGCCGTCACGCCTCGCCTGTTCTCCGCAGAAGTGTATCTTGCCGTAGCCAGCCTTGCCTTTACTCGTGCCATCTGTCAGATCCTTGAAAGTGACCTCCTCCGCTCCCCATCTGTGCGAAAGTATTGCATACTTCGGTATGTCGTTCTCAAAGAACTCAGTCAGTCTGAGATCGCTGTCGCCGTTGTACTGTAGCAGACGCATTGTTCTACTAGTTTCGAAGATCGCAGGAAGGAGGATTCTCGGTAGTAGTTGAGCCGTCGAGTTGGCATAGATGCGAAGGGCGAAGATTTGGTAGAAGTTGTCGGGTTGAGGCTGGCGAACTCAGCTGGGTGGCAGCCTCGCGGCAATAGTATCGTCGTACATTACTGGAAGCGCGCAAGACCGACCAGTCGCTCAGGCTCACCGCAGAATTCTGGAAGTCGTAGGTGGCATGGGATATTCGAAGCCACTCTCGATTGAGCATGATTTGTTCTTGTCGCTGAGATGGAAGCTGATTCTGCCATGTTCGAATTGCTAGCCTTAAATCTTAGGCTGTCATTTATTTTCCATTGCGTCCCCCGTCATGCACTGGGCGGTGAGAGCGCGGGGTAGTTTTACCCTAACCAAACCTCGTTAGTCGTTTCGATTCGAGGTACCTTCCCAACAGTTCCGTACTGTCCTGGCTGTCGACCTTACATGAAATTGCGGTCTACAGCAGCCACAAAGCTGATGATGATTTCCAACTTGGTAGTAGGGCTATTAGGATCGAATGAGACCCTTTTATAAATATCAGAAGTGATAAGAGCTTAATGGTGGAGCTATAGTGAAAGAACTCTCTTCCATCATGAAAAGAGGCCGTCCGCAGATCAGGCGCAAGGGCGACGACGCGAACGTAATTCTCTGGTGAGAGGGGTGCAGAGTGTTCAGGAGTGGCCACGGAAACGGCTCAGATAACAATATAGGATATTTTGATGTGTGCACAGATGTAAATATGTTTAAAGTCAAAGTACCCCTCAATTTTCTCGGCACGCAGGGTTTCTCGGCACGTAGGGAGGGACGTTAGGAAATTATTGAACTATAGCTTAGATGAGGCTCCTCGCCAAGATGCATGAAAATTGATGTGCTAGCGAAATAATTGTTTCAATGACGCGTAAATGAGGCGAGCAGACATGCAGCTGTTGCCCGTCACTTTACAATACAAAGCTAGCCATTTCGAAAGGTTCATACCTAGGTGGCAAGAGTAGGACCTCGATGTCACTGAATCAAGCCAGACAATGCAGGCGAAATAGTCCTTGCCCTGAACCTCTGCGTACCCGTCCCAGTCCACGTTGACATCGGCGGTGATGTTTGCGAACCGGCCAGCCCAAAACCGCCGTCTTCGACCCCCCCCCCCCCCCCCCCCCCCCCCCCCCCCTCCTCCCCTCCCATGGCGTCGATCACTTAGACGGATGTGCAAATGCCCGTGGTTCTGCACTTCTATTTTAGGAGGGACCGTTTCTGGTACCCAAGGTCCACTCCACTTCTGCCGCGTTCTAAGAAGAGCACCCTCTCATTATAGTCCTTGCTGCGTTCGAAAAGGCGTTAATCTTTGAGCTTTTACCACAATATAAAACTGCTTATAGCCCTTCGGCGAAGTTTGCAGAGGACATAGAAAATAGCGCTTCTGCAGAGATAGTCTCTAAAGATACTAAATACGGTTCCCATCAGCCAGACGCCTCGTTCCAACATTTTGACGCACAGTATCCAGGCGTCATCCTTGAACTGTCCTACTCGCAAAAGAAGACGGATCTGTCACGTCTAGCAGATGCATATATTCTTGGGTCAGATGCTGATATTCGCGTCGTAATTGGCATCGATGTTGAGTACAAAGGAAGTAAGAAGGCATCTATTTCAGTCTGGCGTCCACATATTGGAGTGGATGCTGCGGGAGAGAAAGAATTGTCTGTTGTGCAGACAGTTTCAGATCGGGTATGCTCGCCAACGTTTGATAAAGCTATATGTTTTCTAATACTCCTAGCTCTTCCGCGACGAAGAAGGGCGGCTTGTTCCCGATTCCTAAGCCAGCCTGCAACTGCAACTCCAAGACTTTGCCACTGAGGCCTTTGCTGAGAAATTCCCCGACCTTTCTCAAAGCATACATATCTCGGCAGAAACATTATTCTCGCTCCTCGAGCGTGCTGAAACTAAAGCGAGGAGAGTGAAGCTTGGGGAAGGGTTAGTCAGGAACTCCACACCATGGTCGAGGAAACGCCGCAGAGTCAGCACACCATCAGAGGAGCTTGATTCAGATCGGGAGGTCGACCGCAAAACCCGGCAGGCTTTGAATATCCTGGAAAAATTGACGGCGGTCACGAAGAAGATATCCTTTGACTGCCGCTGATGCAAGCACTTTGCGTACGGCATGTCCTTCTGGTAAAAGCACGCCTGCACGAATGTGCTCAAGCGTAAGGTGGTATGTGTTTTGATCGGGTGGCTTTGCAAAGACGCTGTTTTGGATGGTTTTGTCGGCTAGGATGATTTGTTTGACGTTGTTCGCCATGGACGACTCCAAGCCCATAATATTGTACATATCTGCGAGCCTTGCAAATTCGATTATTGCATCAATTGCTTCCGTGGGAGGAAGGTCGCCGAGGACGATACGGTTATGGCACACCTACTGCACTAGCATTTCGAAGCTTCGCGGTGAAACTACTCCGTCTTCCTCCGGTAGTGTAGCAGACAGCTCGATACCCTCCTTGAACTATTCTTTTTTGAACATTCCTTCAAAGTATAGTACTTGTGTACAAAGGAGGTCTTTCGGGAGTGTATATTCGTGACTGGCAGATCCAATGCGGATCTTAACTTCTGGTCCAGAGTAGAGGGGAAGAACCCTGCCGTCATATTTAGTAGGATGGCCGCCGGTAAGCCTAGAACACTTACGACGTTGCAAATTCATGAAAAGGTGTATTGAGAATACACTTCTCTATCTCTATACATGCTATCTTGTATGCTTTGACAAACTTGTCACGATTGCAGCCGATATGGTGTCGGTTATGGGCGAGAATGGCGCTTCGAGCGGGGCGGGGAGTGGCTTCTGGAGTTCTCGGAATATGTCGGGGAGCGGGAAATGTCGGCAAGGTTTCTTTTTACCGTTGTTTTATGAATACGGTAAATTGGCCAGGAACCGTTGTTCGCTTATTTGGGAGGTACCGATCCATGTGGCGACGTCGTGTGTCTCATCGCGCCCTAATCGGCATGAGGCTAACAACGAGTTCTTGTTTTCGTGAAGTGATATGTACACCAGATTCCACCGATCTATGACTTTAGGACGTAAAATATGCTCAATGTTGATG
Organism: Cadophora sp. MPI-SDFR-AT-0126; assembly: GCA_020747065.1. Lineage (NCBI taxonomy): Eukaryota > Fungi > Ascomycota > Leotiomycetes > Helotiales > Ploettnerulaceae > Cadophora > Cadophora sp. MPI-SDFR-AT-0126. Next base: position 3,193,266 of record JAGMVK010000002.1, on the reverse strand, counting down.
TTGTGGGTTGATGGGCTCGATTGCACTAGAAAAAGAAGCAGTTCGCAAATCACAACGCAGCGACGACACAATTATAATTTTCGAAGTTACTAGTTCAGGGATGTTCGGGAAGCGTACACAAAATGATTATTCTAAAAAGTATGCAAGATTTTGAGGCGTTTTTAACATTAGAACCTTCGAAATCCAAAGTACCTATGTTTTGTCTCGGCATGGTGTGCGTCTCTGGACGCAGGGAGAGACGTTAGACTTATAAGCTGGTGTGGAGTTGAGAATGCGTAAAATCAAGGTACCTGATGATTTTCTCGGCACGCAGGGTTTCTCGGCACGCAGGGTTTCTCGGCACGTAGGGAGGGACGTTACTACAGCTACAAACAAATTACTTCTGTCTTATATGCGTGTATAAATAGAAACTAGGATATACGCAAGAAGGGGATCTAGAGGTATACTAAGACAAGAAACGATCTAAGTTACTTCTCAAAGAATAGGATTCCTTTGGACCTTGCTAAGCAGGGCGTCAAAGCCCAAGCACTAGTAACTTAGGTAGTCAAGAATCATTTGATTTATCAAAGAAGGATCGAGAATTTGCATACAAAACAGAACAGACGTCCATTGGAACGACCAAAACATGCCTTGAAGTGATCTTACATGTGATTAATCTAACTTCAATCTGAGCTCTTTCTCTCCATATAAGCCTTAATAAGATCCTCATGTATATCAGCCTCATTAACCCAGCTATTATCCTCTTCTGGATATCCTTTCCACTTGACCCAGTATTGGGTAATCATCTTCTTCCGCTTCCCTCGACCAACTGGAACAACTTGATCATCTAGAACCCTCTCAACTTCGAACTGGTTATCGTCGGGGTCCACAGCGGATGGCCTAGTTTCGTGAACAGCTTGTTCGCTGAGCTGTTGATATTCCGGGCCTTGATGAGAAGTAGGTATGCCCTTTGTAGAGCCGTTACTAGGACTACTGTGGGTTCCACTGGCATGTGATTCGGGTAGCTCTTCGCGATCAAGAATATTCCGTAGATCTAGTTTGTGATGAGCAAACGGCACAAAGATTGAAAAAAGTGGTCTCGAGTTACCTGGATCTACCAAGTCGTCGACAAACACAAAACCTCCATCCAAGCATTTGGGCACTCCTTTCTCAGTTGTAGCTATATCTTCAGCTGACTCCACTGAGGGCTTCTCCGTGGGGAGAGTGTCTTTGATGGTTGAAAGGTCAAGCCAGTCACTGTCCTCGGGCGGGATCATAAGAGCTCCTATATTTTAGTCAGACTCAAGTCTCCGAACCATCGGTGTTATTAAGACGTACTCGGGGCTGTAACAACATATGTAAGAGACTCACCAGCCTCTAAGGCTTGGGGTTCTTCGTCGAGGTCTGTAAGGTCCATCACTTCAACCACATCATATTCCGATGCTATGTTGCACCCAGTAGAAGCCTCCATCACGGAGTTTGATTCACGGGAGGTGATAGTAAAGCCTTGACGTGGTGATGAGCGAGTTGTGTTGTCTCCGACCGGTGCGGTGGTATCTGGCAGAGGAAGAAGGAGTGGGTCAATGTTGCCATTGGCGTCATTGGGAAACTGTGACACTGGGATATGAGTCGCACTCCCGCACGCGTCAGTTATTGGCGTTGAATTCCTCGAATTGAGTGAAGGGGGCGTTGGCGGAGCTGTTGAAGGAGCAGTTGATGGCGTACGTGAAGGAGCAGAACGAATAGCCGCTGGATTCGAGGCACTATGGCTCTTTCGACACCACTGTTCCGCTGTCTGGCATACAAATTCGTATGTTGGTTTGGAGCATTCTCCGACATTTGTGTCTGATTCCTGCTTAATAACGCTTCGGACCCTCTTAGATTTAGGGCATCTGGCGTCCGCTTCATCCAGGGGCCGAGATCTCTTCGCTCTCTTGACGAATTCAGCACCATGATTATTCTGGAGGTGAAATTTCACCTGTTGCGCTGACACGAAAGCGTCGGGACAGTGTGACCTTGGAATTGGGCATTTAGGTGATGTGCCCTCATGCAGACTTCCAACATATTTTTCGAAGACTCCAAAGTGGTCGGAAATATGATCTCTCCATTCGGCCTTGTCATGGAACTGGTGCATTCGTTCAACAGCTGAAAGCGTTGCATCGTCGAGACAGAAGGGACACATGCCAGGCGAAGCTAGGGTCCCGCCGTAGAAGAGCGGATCACACTGAGCCGGTAGAGGTTTATGGCCGTCCAAGTGAACTTGGCAATGGTTCTCCCACTCGTCTTTTCCCATAAACCATTCGCTGCAGAAGAAGCACATTTCTGCAAATCCACAGGTGGCTCTAAGGCTTTTTCTATAACAGCTATAGATATGCCTCCATCTCTGGGCAGCCGGTTTACTATTCAAAAATGTAGCGTTAGCACTTTGAATTATACGAGCTCTGAAAAAGTTAAGGAGTATACGAACCTATCAATCTTCCTCTTAGACACTGTCGGCAAGCAACAGCACTTCTCCGGTTCCAAGCCCGGACGAACCGCTACTTCAGTTTCTTGCTGATAGAGCGCGATCATATCACGGAGGACTGCCCGGCCTTCTTCACTACGAATAGAAGCGACGGTAAACAAACTAGATGCCAAGCGATCGCGTTCTGGCATCAAGCCGCGGACGCGGGAAAATATAGTCTGGTGATACCCGATCAAGTGGTTTTCGCCTTTGGTGGAAGGAATTCTGCTCGGCTGGAGTTTCCGGCTCTTGCGGAGCTCTTCAGCAATAAGCTTTCTTTTCGCTGCACGTAAGTCCTTTCGTCGATTCGTGACAACCGAGTCGTCCCTAGTATCTAGAGACAGAGCTTCCAGCTCCTGTTCGATGGCTGTAAATTCTGGGCTACTTTCAAGTTCATGCTGTTTTTCTGCCGGAAGAGACTGCCAAAGTTCAGGATTGCGACACAAGGTCATGGACCGAAATCTGTCGTTAACAATACTACGTAGCTTATCGCCGAAGTAGCTTCCTTGGCCGTCAGTTCCAGCGTTGTTAGGTGCATAATGATCACGATGAGTGTTCTCATCGGTATGGCCGCCATGCTTCATCCTCTGAGCCGTTGAATAGAGCTTATCTAAGAACACGTTAGTTTTGAAGACACACCCTCCCAATTAGTACGTGAAGCATACCAATAAGGAATAGACCTTCGGCTCTGAAATCATGGAATGTAGGCGGGAGCTCGTATCCCGAACGAAAGCCCAACTCTCTCACACGTGTACTGAGTGTGTTTGCCGTGTCGATCTCTCCATCATCTTTCTGGAAGAAGGGCAGATCAAGGACCTCTGGATCCCAATGGAGTTGGAACATCTCATCTCCGGTCGGCTCGAGACTAAGAAGTGCATCCATCGTCTTGTAATCTCTGAAGACCCTTTTTGCGATGAATTTGGCGAGATACGTAAGGATCGGATTACAAAAGAGCGGTCGAGGTTGTAAACCTTCATGCAATGAGTGCTCTGGCCTATTTCACGATTAGTCTTTGAGAAATGGCCTCAAGGTGTTAAATAGTAGAACGTCACCTTTTATCTGGCTTAAATGTCATGTTTTTTGCGTCTCGTACAACCTGCATGGCAAACTCTGCCCTCCCATCCTCATTTCGAAACACCGCAAAAGTGATATCCTAGGATAAACCGTTAGTCATTCGCCTGATCTTGCAAGAGACTAGAGAGCCAGGACTTACCCGATAATAAAGGCCTCGACTTGATCCACGCCGGCAATTTGACTCTATGTACTCGCCGACTCTTGCTGATGTGAATACTTGCATTTGGAGCTGGCCCCATACTTCCAATCTAGTTCTTGGCTGTCTGTAAGTATGCCAATCATTTGACCAGAGCTGTGTTCCAAGGTGAATAAAGTGAATCATAGTGCCGTACTTCCTCTCCCGTTTCCTATAGCGCAGGCCGATTTCCTCCTGCAAAGGACCTTTTATAAACTATACTCTATTAGCAATTGCACATAATACCTCAACGAAGTGGAAACAACGCGTCCAGGACTTACGTTCGAGATGGTAGTAACTACTTCGGGGTCTATCTTTGGCTTGCGTTCAGCCCACTGCCAGCCTGCTGTAAGATCCTTCCACGAGCGGACAACAGATCCTAACCCTGCAATATCGTCGCCATAAGCGCCTACAATACCATATGCAATACATCTGGCCCAATCTTTCGACGTCTCTATATCATCTGGAGTAGCTCCAAGGTGTTCGAGTTCATACCTAGTTAGTAAAGAGATAAGCGTTAGAAGAGATTTTGCTAGAGATCAGGAAATAGCCCTTACTGGTCCCATCGCCTTAGGGCACGCGAATAGTTTTCCTTTGTTCCTGGCTGGAGTTCTTTTTTCACCTTTTTCCCGTTGATAATTTCTGACTTGATGGCAGAGCCTTTGCCCCGGGATCGTGCGAAGAACTCCTCCGGCGACTCCTTTTTGGGCATTGAGAATACTGCAGTAACTTGCAACAATTGGATAAAACGAATTGTGTAGAGAGATTTAGGAAGTTGATCGAAAGATGAGATTGAAGAAGGGAGGTATTCAGATCAAGACAAGTACGGAGCAGGAAGGAATTTATAGAGGGAAGAGCAGTACTCTCCTCAAGGGCATCCATGTTGGACCAACTTACACTGTAGGCAAAGCACTGGGTATATTTTTGGAAAGTGTCCACTTTGGGTTCCTTGGGAACTTGTTTGGGCTCCTTGAGCATCGTCGTCAAAACTTGACAAAACTGATGTGAGAGAACAGAGGGCAGATCAAGTGTGATTGGCTAAAAAGCGGGAAGCCAAAATACGTGACGATGTGGTAAATCTTGCTCAGGATGCTCAGGCCTGCTCAGGCGAGCTGCTCAGGGTGCTCAGGGGTGCTCAGGCCGCTCAGGTGAGTTGCTCAGGGTGCTCAGGTTCCTCAGGCGAGTCGACTGAGCCGAGGGTGAGCCGAGGGTGATTAGCGCCTGAGTAAGAGCGGCAAGCTTACTAACCCTATGCGATACGGAAGAAAGAGAAAAGTAATCCACAATACCTGTTCATTATGACAACAAGTGTTAAGTTAGTCTCTTTACTTCAGCTTCATCCCTATCTAAGCGTCAAGGCTTCATGGCTTCCTGTAACCCATATACCTTAGATGGACACGTGATGCATGGTACATGCACCACAAATGACAAACAGACTAGAACTAGTTCTCTAGATCTGAATCAATGCATTGGGAATGCTTTCGGAAGGCTTGTTGTAAGTACAGTTTTTGACATCAACAATTAAAATTACTAATGTCCAATCAGTGGCAAGCCCAGTGAGTTTTGCCTCATAAACCCGTCAAACAATTCTAATCTCGGATTTCTATCAGTGGCGATTTCGGCTCTTCCTGCAAATGCAGTCTATCCGTATCTTCCTTGTATTGCTTCTGTCATAGTGGCCATGGTAACGACTTTCCGACAAGCCTTGACCTAAGTGAGCCAGATTTTCATAAACCAGAGTTCCACGAGTATTGAATCAATCAACTGATAGTTCTTACAGACACTAACGTCGGGAACGACAATGGAGTACTGACATGCTATATTTTTTGATGTAACTGGATGTGTCTCGAAGATGAAGTCCAACTGGGGATTCAGAATTCATATAACGGCGCAAAACAGTTCGCGCAAAATTGTGTTTATTAAGTTATGGCTAATATTACCCAAGGAATCAGAGACCTCGAAATCTGGGTGATAAAACTCCTGTTGATGACATAGGCTTGGCTGATGCAGTGCGATTAGACGCCAACGGCACTCAAAAACCTGATCTATGCCAGTACCATGTATTCATGTCATAAATTGGTTTTCTGGCGATATTCGAATTGTATGAAGATTATCAATTAGCAACCTTCTCTATGCTGAAGCTAAATACATTTGGGACTATATTCTTGACATCATGTCCCTCTCCTCTAGCAGCTGACCATGAAATCAATTAGGCTTTGATAGTTCCCTTCCATGGATTTGAATTGATCCGAATACGGCAAGCTCTTGTGGATCATTAGTCGGGTGCTGAATGCCGAATGGGGGTGAGCAGATATCTTGCAGAGCTGAATTTGGAAACATAGAATTCTTTGCTGAGGCTGGCGGAATTTCGCTTGGATGTGGAGAAGTTAGAGGGTTCAATGATCTCAAGTGAAGATACGATTGGGGAGACATGGGTAGATAATTCTCTGCGTATTGCTGTAAGGGTGGTGGCGAGACGTACGATGGTAGATTTTGGATGCGTTTTGTGATTGACGTTGTCTCCTGCGTCTATATAATAGATTGAGGATAACAATAGACGCGATAAATGTTAGTATTACAACCATAATGCTAGCGACAACGCCGGAGGAGAGGGCATTAGCAGTGGTATTCGGCGTGGGTAGTGTGGTTGGGCTTGCTGAGGGTATGGTACTCTCTGCGGGGTATGCTTCGCCGGGACTAAATATGAAGGTGGAATTGTCAATGTAAGCCAATTGGGCATCTAAAGTCTGGAAGCTGTTCTTTGTAAGAGATTAGAATTAGGGTCAAGCTATTGGTGGAAGGAATAATATATAACCTACAGGATTAATAACTCCGATTCTTTCTTGGAGGCATGAGCCAGGAGCAGAGCAATAAAAGAATATTTGTTCTGTATCATTGTAAATTGCTCAATGCAATACCATTCTGTCCCTAGGCAGGCTCGAGTTTCTTCATATCTCCCAACTTGGGTTGTCAGATGCCAAAGGTCTGCTCTAAGGTGATGATACGTGGTCGAGCCTCGTGTACTGAAGCGCAACAGGCACACAGAGCGTCGAAGTTCTGCTGATCATTTTTGCCGACTCTTGTATATACTAGCAGAAAATACCTGACATGGAGGCGAAGATGGACAATATCGACAAGGAGATCTCTGTTGATGTTGATTGTTGCTACCAAATCATGTGCCCACGTCTCGTAATACGTAGCATCCGGCATATTTGCTCTCCATGTCTTGCCTGCGTTCTTCTCTAGGTCCAATCCCCAGAGAACTTGAAGGCTACAGCGACCGCACCTTTAGTTGTCCATTCACGGTCAACGTCCTCGCGTGTTCTCATTCCTCAGAATTCAGTGAAAGACCTACCAGATTCGTTACAATCGTAGAAATTGACCAAGGATTGAGGTACACGATGACAAGTCTTGTTGTGCGGTGCAAGTGGTAAACTGGATCAAAATGAGGGGTATAGATTCTGTGAATGATAATTTTGAATGCCGGGTATGGAGGTTGGATATGATTCATAGATCCTGTCAATGAGCTGTCAATTATATGCATTCCGAGGCTTCGCTTTAGCTCAATATAGACTGCTTCAGATCTCGCCTGATCTCACTTCACTCTCGCTTCGCTGTCACTTCATCATTTGAAATCCATCGTAAGCGCAAGTCTCAATCATGCCGAGGACGAATCTATCGAGTTACTTTTATAATCTTCCAAAGAACATGGCAAGTCTCGCTATTGTTTGCGATCTCCCACAAAGGACGATCCGAATCCAATCTTCAATTAATGCACTCTATGACAGAAATTGGCCGAACTCAGCATGACTTCCCATTTGAAAGATTCCTCAATTGTATCTCCACAGGATCAAGAGCCGTATCTCCTAAATTTCCTCATAATATATGATGAGAAGTGTATGTGTATACAGGATTTAAGAATATCTGGCCTAGAACAGGAGTGACGGGTATACGGATTCATAGTGACTATGGTGTAAAGGGTGTCGGAACTGCAGCGGTACTGTTTTGCATCAAGAACGGGTTCGTGGAGCTCGGCTTTAAAAAGATCATCATAGTAACTTCACCGCAGAACTCTGTGGTGAAGCATATGACTACGAAGCTAGTAATAGAAGAGTATGAAGAGTTTGAAAACGCGCGGAGACAAGATTCTCCTTTATTGAATATAAAATGCACGTTGCAATGACTCCCCGAGGCCCCTTTGGTTTGGGATGCTCGCTATCCGAAGTCCTAAATTTTGTTCGCAAAATCCACCTTTGAAAAGTCCGCCAGATCCTTTGATATGGCGAGGTGCATCTCGTAAGCGAGGACGAGACAACTAAGTTCGAGCAAGAGAGTATAATGTGGCGCATCCACTTCTTCAGAAATTGCGTCTACGTGACAACCTTACGGTTTTTCATAGGATCTGGCCATGATATCCTCGCCGGAAAATTACTGACTGCGAAACACGATGTGCACGGCTTTCGAAAACCATTGCCCTTCTTGCTGTACAAACCATGGTAGAGTGTATCCCCGTTTCTGTCCCGTTCTGTACCAGTTACGGCGTAACCAAATGGGCTACGTTCAGATACAGCACACCATCAATGAACGAAACCAAAGATAGCACTAAAGACCTGCGACCTTTATAAGCGCAAGGAGGAGCAGAAGGACAAGGAGCAGGAGCAGAAGCACTCATAGTTGAAGGACAGGTGGGCCACACTCTCTCGGCTGTTCCGGACCAAGGTCTTAAAGCAGACCCCTTGCGAGATCTGCTAGAATTACTAAGCCGAAGAAGAACAACCTCTCAGGATCATTCCAATGACTTAGGTCAGTATAGCATCATGTTGAGGTAGCGGAAGTAACAGCGCTAACGAAGATTGCTCAAGGTATCACCTATCCACGCAGTTCTGCTCGCAGAGAGTAAATGCAATTCGACCTTCTACTTACTATACGAGTAGTGCACCACGTAGGCGTATAGCATATACATGTAGATAGGACGTCGCGAGCTGGCGAGGGAGTAGAGTTGAAATAGTACTGCGTCGGGCAGCAAGCAGGCCGCCGTGGTGTAGATAGCAGGAGGTGGAACAGTCTCTAAGAAGCAGCTGCGAACTGATGTTAAAGATTTGAGTTAAGAGTCTGGCCTTGACACAAAGACTATTTGCTAATGACTTGCAGACGAACCACAATTCCATCTTCTATTGCGCCGAGATTGTTACAAACATTAATTGTATCCGATCTCCTACCTCCTAAAACCAAATCCGAAGTAAACGAAATGTTAAACGATTCTCTATTCTTTTGTGCAACAGTCTCATATCATTCGCGCAACTGGTGCCCTCCATGGCACTGGCGCATCGATCATCTGCGCCACTTCTGGCTCCGGCTCTGGCTCATCTGCCTGTTGCGTAGCACTCTTTCCTTTTCGACCGCGTTGTCCCCCGCCCTTGATGACCTCTTTCGCACCGCGCGCAACTTCTGGCTCTGGTTCTGCTTCTGGCTCTGCTGCTTCTGGCTCATCTGGCTTAAGTGTAGCACTCTTACGCTTCCGACCGCGTTTTCCCTTCTCCTTGATAATATTCTTCGTAGCACACGCGGCTCGTGCCACCTCGATATCCTTAAAGCTTATTACCTTCGCCTTTTCTAGGACGAGTAATCTAGTTGATCGGCGAACTTTAGTTTCGTTATTCATTTTAGTTAATACTTGATTTCGATTGTTGAGAAGGGTATATTTAGTACTAAGGAAGGCTGTTTTGGAAAAAGGCTACCTAGGTAGTATAGGTAAGCTTCTGTACATGTCACTTAAGGCGCTATATACTTGCTTGTGAATATTATGTTTAATACGGTTCTACAGCGATACTAGACTACTTGCTGACACTAGTGTCACAGGTGTTAACTAGTAGCACGTCGTCTTAACGCGTTGGTACGTTGTCTTAATAATAGGCATGCACTTCTTCCTCGTCAGCCGTTAGAATAGTTGATCAGTTAGGCAGCTTCGGTGTCACCCTAAGGACTTTATCTGAGTTAAATAGAAATAAACTATAAGTCGCTTACTTAGTTATAATACTCCTTTTTATAAATGCTTTTTCTCTAGTATAGTTATAGAGAGAGGTAAAATACTACTTATCGACTATATTTATACCTTCGTAAAATAACCTTTCTGTCTCTTTATAGTAGATATCTTTTAGACGAGGAAATACGGGAATATTATAGGGCTATAGTTTATAAAAGGTATAAGAGAGAAGGCGATATAGAATAATATTGTTTTAAAAATAGAACTCTAAGGCTTCGAGGGTTTATTACGTGCCGAAGTTGTTATAGATTAGTACTCGCGACTTCTAGTTAGCTTATTCTCTAGTTTGAGGTTTAAATACGCCTTAAGCTACTTTAAGTTAATCTTAGAGTTAGTATATCTTGAGTCAGAGATTACATATTGCTATTTAGAAGTAGAGAAGGTAGTTTGATTACTTCGATGCGTACTAGCTGGCTAAATTATTATAGGTAATAAAGACGTACCGTTCGCGTTAATACACTCGATAGCGGTAACCGTTGTGGGTTTATATAGTATCCCCCCTTTTTATATACAGATAATATTACTGCCGCGTTCTCAGTACTACTTTAGTAATGCGAGAGCTTATCAAGGTTCGATTTGGCCATTCTTGGCCATATATGAGCTGATTGCGAGTGCATTGTGGGCACGACCCATCACTTGACAACTTGATCTTGCAATTGTCACAAGCAGGATAAGTACTTGCTAAAACCTCCTCTTGACATTTCAAACACTTACATATTTCATCTTTGAAATAATCCTTCGCATAATACACCGTGATTTCGTCTCCCACTTTAATATCTTTAATAGCCCTAATCTCAGTAGTCTTCTCTGAATGATGTGCAAACATCGCGTTTGCGTCGCAGCTATGGTTTACAAATCTTATCGGCCCTACGAGTAGTCGATCCTTCTTTGCACCTTTGAGGCGGATAATGCTGAAGTCCGCTCCAATCGACTCTGCTTCCTTCCTTTCCTGCTCTCCTATTGTGCGCATTACTCCAATCAAGTATTTAACCTTGTGACCTTTCTTTATTACTTGACGTGCAGTTATTGCTGCTTCGGGCTTTCCGGTGAATATATCAGTTGTAGATATATCGAAGGGGCAATCAGTCTTCCACACGTCTAGATAAGTTTGAACTAGTTGTTCATACCATCGAGCGTCGGCCTTGTTGATGCCTTGACTAATTGTTTCAAGTTCTGGGATTGAAGAAATAAAAGTTCTTAAAGCAATCGGGTCACTACTATATATATAGTTCCGGATTTTCTCTAGGAGGATCTCTTTATTGGTTCCGGAGGTTGGTTTGGTATACACTCCAAATTTGCGAATACCTGTCCAAAAGTAGGGCTGGAAATGGATTAGTCATAAAATTGCATACCAGATGGTGACTTACTCTCTCAACTATTAAGTCGACGAGGACATTGTCGTATTGGAATAGTTCGTGGATAGTGAAGTTTCGGCTTTTCAGGAAAGGCGCGATTGAAGTATTTGGCTGGTCCTTGGTATGTTAGACGGGTTTTCTTGTGCCTTATTGTTGGAAAGGGTCATACTTCCAAACAAAGCTGCAATTTCAACCTCCTGTATTCTTCTGTAGTAATTAACTTTGCAGTGCGGAATGGTTCTAGTATTTGCCCGGCTTCATAATTCTCTGTAGTTAACCACTGGTGAAGATGTTGTCCTAAAATTTTATAAAGTTTCATTCGACGGCTATCACTCTGAACTTCTTTCAATGAAATCTCGAGCTTTTCTTTGCTTGCATTGATACACTGCCTACTAACCGTCAGGCTCTGCCAATACAGAATGCGGGGAACTCGTACCAGATATTGGGATGAAAGAGAAATCCCCAGCCCATGCGATCTAGAATTTGAGCTAGCTTACGACCTTTCGAAATTTTTGCTGTCAGTCGAGTTCTGTGCATTGTTTTTGATGTTTGACTAACGGCTCCCATCCGCTCTTGATATTGGTCGAATGTTTTGTCCATTATCTTAGAGCGGGCAGCTTTTTCAGTAACGGTATCATCTGCTTCCTGGAGAATCGATGCTTGCTTGTCAATTAATTTCCAGACTCCTATATAGCCAAATAGTGTCAATATGGTTTTTTCTCTCCTGGACCGCTCGCTTTGTAAGAGAAAATCAAGCCACTCTTCCCCATTCACGTAGTTACGGGAAGATATTGATGCAGCTCGAATCTGTTCATGCCTAGCCGATAGATAAATTCCAAGACAGGTATCCTTCGTGGATTCATAGCTCCTTTGGCCATTATTACAAAAGAATTCTACAGCTTCAAATATCTCTTGATAAAGCAGATCTGTACTAGGTTGATGGGCTTCTTGACCTCGACGAAGATCCGTATTACCTAGACGGGCTTGTCGGTCTCTTGCGACTCTAGTCGAACTAGAATGATATAATTCAACATGAGAGTTGCCCTCAAGTCCATCAAAAATTTTCTGAGCAAATATCCGAGCTACATCAGAATTATCCTTTGCAAAGGAGTGTAACAGGTGTTCAAGCTATAAATAGTTAGTATTGGCGTTCAAAAATGGGTGTGCTACCTTTGGTCTACTCTCTGATATCCCTATTTCAGCCGTTACTTTGTGGAAAAATTGATCCAGCAACCCTAAACAATGAGTGCTCTATAAGATAAGCCTTGCCCAGGATATTTGGCATGGACAACTCACAGTTTCATCCCAACATGGAAGGCCAATATCTTCGGCTAATCTTTCGCAGTTTGAATTTATTTTCAAGTCCCATGGATATTGGTTGCTTTGTGGCTCATCTTTCATATTTATCCAAACTGTAGATCCCGAGGGGTCATCGTGGACAGCTGCGCTAAAAAGTTCCACCATTTTCTTGACTGCTTTAAGCTTGAGGGACGTCCCAGCTACTATGAGTAAGTCTGGCTTACGTTTGAGATCTGTGTTTATCACCCGTTGAATCTTTTGGCCGTCTGTTGCCTCCTCAAAGCTATCTTGATAAAGAGTTATAGTCGGCCGGAAATTTCCCGCCAGCCGATCGCTTCTCCTTATTGTACTCGAGAACAACTTTGGTTCAAAGCCTACATGTTCGTGACAGGTCGGACATATCATTTTGCTAACGCTACCGTGAAGTTGAATCGTTTGTGGCCAGTTGTTATTTTTGCCCTCAAGTGGAGTTTCAGTAGTCAAAGGAGCTAATCTCGTATCTAAATCGTCAATGTTTTGCGTGTACAAACGGAGAAGCTGTTTTTGCTCTGCGAGAGTAGCCAACAGGTGATGAAAACGTGTTGGTTGTGCTGATTCCGCGGCCTTGTGTAGATCGCATATGACATCCTTAAAAGCGTTGACAGATTGTTCAGTGTTGAGCATAGCCTTATCGAATAAATCCTTCACAGAGTATTTTAAGTCGTGACGCTTTATTATTTCTTTGAAGCGATCTGTGTTCGAACTAAAATCCGGTACTTTTTAATAGTTAGAGATATTCCTTTGTTCAAGTTCCAGATTTATCCCTCCTTACCTCCAGCAGCGGTAGAAACTCCAGCTCCGATAATGGCTACTATTCTCCGCTTGTTTTTAATAAGGTGGGTCAGAGTTTCAAGCTTCTTATCATAGTCCCCTTGATCTGCCATCTTAATAAAAATCAAGTTATGTCTAAGTGAACAAGAGCCTAAGTACAGTATTATAAACAAAATAAGTCCTTCCTCGAAATAGTATATGAACTAACAAAGACCCATTGGATCTATTCATAACATTGAAATCTATTTTTGGATTTCGCATAGTTCGCAAGCCGCCTGGCCTGGGCATTATGCGACAAGATGAGCCTCCAAACGCCTCATCTAGCATAATGAGACTGGGCCGTGGGACGGCAGTCGGATGTCACTGGCCAGGGCGAAAAAGACCCATCACGACATTGACCGTAGGATTACTGTACACTCTAGGACTGGCGTTATATTGCAATTGCTACCAACAAAAAGCATGCTTGTATGCAGGGCTCAATAAAAGCTGACTTTGAAGATCGCAACGATGACGACGCCGAATGCTATGATGACCTTACTGCCTGTTATATTGGACGGGCAGCAGCAGCGAACTACGGCGTCATGACCGATGTTCTAAAGCGCTTGACGGCTGACCCCCTCGAAGTATTCAGGTAAGTCAGCCATCGATAGCACAAATTCCTTCACCTGACGGGAAATCCGTCATTAACGCCTAAGAGAAACCCGACTTCCACCGTCACCACTCCTGCAGCTCTAGAAGGGGAATTCTCGTCATGGTCAGTACTGAAACATATGAGTACTTTTCATGTCAATACAGTACAGTATCGACAGTTGAATATTTCTAATGTTTGCCCCCACCCGACGGTATACGCTGAGCCACTCTAGGGTTTCAGGGTTTGGGTTCTTTCTCTAACTCTAGTATTTGCGCACAGTTGACCGTAATGTGCGATTTCCCTATATTCATCTCCCCCTGACCAGGGGGTAGGTACGGGCGTGTTAGGGGTAATAAGAGCTTGCTATTATAGTTGTGGTAGAGGGGTTTTATTAGAGCCTAAATTAAGGCTTCATATTAATCGGGCGAAAGAGCGACGATGCGAACACAAAATTCTCTTCTAATGGTGTCAAATTGCTACTAAATAGCTATATAATGCTTCTGATCTTTTATTTTTGTAGACCCATAAGCTGGTGTGGAGTTGAGAATGCGTAAAGTCAAAGTACCTGATGATTTTCTCGGCACGCAGGGTTTCTCGGCACGCAGGGTTTCTCGGCACGCAGGGTTTCTCGGCACGCAGGGTTTCTCGGCACGTAGGGAGGGACGTTATATGAGCTTTGGATCTTGTTAGTCCGAGGACGCAAGGGCAGTGAATAGTCATCTTGCCTTCCATTGGTTGTTCTTTGGCTTGCCCGCATTCCTGCGTAGCTTGGAGCCGTGCATTGCTCATATGGAGTTGGTTATAATTAGCTTGGAGCTCACCAACATATTCTGACCTAGGGGGTGAGCAGAGGAATAGCCATTGCAAGGATCACAGGTCGTGACATGATGGGCAGAAGCCTGAGTGTTTTTTGGCAGCAAGGACTATATATTAGTAACATTTGGGTTTTAGAAAAACTGCTCCTGTACGCCTGTATCAGAACGACTTGCAAACGTGGCTCCAAATGCGACAGGCTTCGTACCGTCACTAATGTCGCTCTACTTGAATATTATCCCCCAGAGACTTTACTTGCGTGAACGCGGAGAGATCCGATAGGACCGCCTTGATCAAGGGCTGAATTGGGTGCGTAGATAGCAGGGACCACTTCTCAGGTACGGAAGTGCTTGCTTGCGAGGGAGTTGGGTGTAAACCCCCTGGGAGACCCAATTGTATCGCATGCCTTTCATCCTTCAGGTCATCCTCCTGATGTACTTGCAGAGAGCCCAGGCAGATAATTGGCGCTATCGATGTGGCACAGGATGTGAACACCTCTCACTCACTCACTCACTCACTCACTCTAACCCTCCCTACCTATCTACTCACTCCCTCACTCACCTACTCTCCCGCGCCACCCACGAGCTTGGGTTGGGGTCGAGTCCCCATGTTCCTGTCCCCTGCGATGAAGGAATCTACCGTTAGCTACAGCCGTACACAACCACGGGGTATACAACTAGGCATAGCCTCAAAGGGAAACGTCACATATCATCCAAGAGAAGTTGTAAAGAGTTTGGAGGTGTAATTGTAGTACGAAGCATTCATCCGCGGAAGATAACGTAGCTAAGCTAGCCCCAACCATCATCAGTCGAATACTACCGCCGTTGCCATAGAACCTCCACAAATACGATGCTTTACTCTGATGAAAGCGTGAGTTAGAGACGTGGGAAAAGAGCCGCCAGAAAGAGAGAGACGGACCTTCTTAGTGATACTCCAACTGGAATATCATCCACGCCTTGATAGAATCGAACGCCTGGTAGCTATCATTAAGCAACGTAACGCACATGACAAGCTCACACGCAGATACAAGAGAGTCATCGCAGTGACAAGAGTATAGCAATATGGCCTAAGCAGATATAGAGCGCAAGCTAACAAAATCGGTGATAGCAAAGGGACAGGCAGCTTCAGTCAGACGTGCGATATCGTCATTAGTACACGATACTCGACATAATC
The DNA here is from genome assembly GCA_020747065.1 of Cadophora sp. MPI-SDFR-AT-0126. NCBI lineage: Eukaryota > Fungi > Ascomycota > Leotiomycetes > Helotiales > Ploettnerulaceae > Cadophora > Cadophora sp. MPI-SDFR-AT-0126. Next base: position 3,177,411 of record JAGMVK010000002.1, on the reverse strand, counting down.
CTCACCACCAATACTTATCACCCGAGCTTGGCTGACAAGTTTTCCTTGGAATGGACCGTTGCGCTTTCTCTCATACCTGATTCCGTTGTGAGATCTGATATCGCCTGCAACAGGCTCCTGAGCTTTTTGGGGAATGCTCGTACTAGTCTCCGCCTGCTGCGCGAGCTCTACCCCAGACTGGTTGTATTGCTGCTCAACCTCGTCATCTTCAACCCTTGGTCTTTTCAGCATAGCACCGGCCTTGTTCTGGTGGCGAGTAGACGACACTCCAAACTCCGACCTAGCCGGTCCTTTGTTGACTAGAGCACATGCGCCGTTGTTCACACCTCGTCTCGCGACATTGTCCCTTGCTTGTTGAGCAGCTTTTAATTCATCTTGCTCAAAAGGGCGAATTTGACAGTATTCTCTGACTTCAGATCTAGAGAGGAGAGCTAGATGAGGATCGAAGACGACGTTGAAGTAATCCACCCATAGGACTTGGGAATCCTTAGGGAAGTTCCCGTCAACAGATTTCCCGTATCGAGTCAATCGCCGAGCCTCGAATCGAAAGGAGTCATGCCCGGTTGTAACTCCGAAAACTGCATGCTTGTCTTCAGGGACAACTTCTGAGGACAATTTCCAGTACCCGAGAAGGACATCGGGTAACTTGTGTATAACACGCATTCCGTTCACATTTACGGCCTGGAAGCCTGGCGATTGAGGTAGTCGTTGGTATCCAGGCGATTGTGTACGGGATATCGTGTTAGATCCCTGAGAGGGGCTCATTTTGGCGGGCAACCCGAAGCTTTCTTGTCAAGCTTAGAAAACAACTAACTCCTATCTTTCTTTCTCGCTAGGGTGTTCGTTCTAGTAGAAGAATGGTCGCGAGTAGGTGAAGTGTGTTGTTCAGGAAGAGGTACAGTGCAAATCTAGAGCCGGGCGTCAGCCGAAGGAGTATCAATTAATAAGGTTCTAGCGTGCTATATGAGCTTGAGATCAGTACAGATTGACTGCAGTGTTGAAGATTTGCTGTGCGCGTTGAAGGCCCTTTGTGATAATATTGTTGAGTAAACTTTGAGCGGGGGGCACATACTATATACCATAGGTCCACAGTATCTAGCGGCTAAAGAGTTGGTCAGAGTACTCCAACCAACTCTTTGCAATTCTATGCATGTCAATGCCACGCTCAGTACTCAGTAGTACTCACATGCACAACAAGCGAGTTGAGGAACGAGGAGGGGTAAGCGTGGTATATATGCCGGAGATACTCCATACTCTGCATATTAACGTCCTCTTGGTACCTTACGTACAGTATCAGCCCCTTGATCAGTCTAGCCCCACAACACCTAATACTGGGAAACGACCAATAAGGTTACCAGGATCACAAGACGTTCTCCACCAATGTCCTCTTGTAACCAACCACAACAGGAAGTCCTTATTTTTAAAATTAGTAATACGTCTATCACACTGTTCTTATTAACGTTGCGACTTATAAAATTATACGAATCTGCAAGAGGTTACAAGGAATGCACTTCCCACAATATGGATTTAATCTATTATTTTTACACCTCTAATGTCAACGTTACCCTTCTATCTCAAGTGAACTAGAGGGAACAAGAATGGTTCCTAGGCATATAGTCGGTATCGAAACAAGAAAACAAAAGGTCCACCAGCCATGAACCAGTCCCAGCTCTGCAAGTACAAAAATGTTAAGTGCCCATAGCAGTCTCAATACAGGAAACAGGATGTTCTGGCGCAAATCCCGTGAACCAGGCCACTGTGGCGAAGGTCTCCCTCCAAAGCTAACCGCCCTAAGCCGATCTAGGTGCTACGGTCCACTGAGATTACCTGAACGTCTTTGGATCGTGCGGAGGAGGTGGCGGTAATATATAATCGATCCAGCCGAGTGCGCTGCTACTTCTTCAGGGCGAAGCTTATATCTTTGTCGTTCCTTTTCCGTTTCGTAGTTGATATGGGCGGCAGGGGCGGTAATGTACAGGTAGTTTTCAAAGGGAAATGTTCGAACACCACTTCTAATGCACCTCGTCGACCCTGCTCCTCCATGAAATTGAACCAGGGCGTGCGATGAATGTGTAAATTTCCAAGTAAGTCGCTTTTCCCACCAATGATCGAAGTAAGGAATGATGAAGCGACCTACACCGACAGTCGTTGGATCCAGTGTGTATGTACCACCATGATGTGAACCTGGAACATCGTTATCTTAGGGCTAGTCAACCTTCGCAGGAACTGATCTCATACCTCAAATAAACCTGCAGAGGGACGTCCTAGAAGTTGCTCATCTGCTAGTGCAAGAAGTGTATAAAGCTCTGCTGAACTAAGCTGCCACTCGTGCCGTCGCCTGTTTCGAATGAGGACTGATATCGAGTGTCCATTTTGCATATCCCGTGCAGTCATTGCGGTCTTGACACCCTTTGTGCGAGTATCACCAGTGATGATCAACGCTTTCTCTATCCTATATATCGCAGTGTTACGATGGAGAAAGAACAGAACGCATACAAAGCATACCTATGAAACTTAACCCAGTTCTCCGAGTGTCGATTCCCTAAAGCCTGTGTCCAGCAAGTAAACAAACTTGTAATCTAGTCTGGTCTAAAACTCGCGTGGAAGGCATTTTACATCCTCATTGTATGTACTTGTAGTAAAAATGCGTCTGTCACCGAAGTTGTTCAGAAATGCCTTCCGCCGGAAGTTCAGTACGCATGCCTTTACTGGGTCCAGCATTTACAACGGAGTGGCGCTCAGGGCTCTAATGGCGAGGAAGCCTACCGGTTTCTACAGGCTCATCTATTGCACTGGCTTGAGGCGCTTGGGTGGATAGGTAAGATCTCAGAAGGGATTCAAGCAATCTTGTCCTTAGATGCTCACGTTTTGGTAAGTTAGTGTTTTTTATATAAAATTCTGATTAACTTGTCTTTAGGATACTGAAAGACCTGAGTGGCGTGGATTTATTTATGATACAAAGCGATTTGTTTTATATAACCGATCAGCGATTGAACACGCACCCTTGCAATTGTATTGCTCTGCTCTCGTCTTTGCGCCAGGAAATAGTATAGTTCGAAAGGAGTTCGAGGGATGTATCCCAGATTGGATTATATTGAAACCAGAAGTGCAAAGACATTGGAACGCGGCGCTGCAGACGCTCGAGGGCCACACTAGCTCCGTCTCGTCTGTGGCCTTCTCCCCCGACGGCAAGCAGGTCGCGTCGGGGTCTGACGATAACACGGTGCGGCTCTGGGACACGACTACGGGAGCGGCGCTGCAGACGCTCGAGGGCCACACTAGCTCCGTCTACTCTGTGGCCTTCTCCCCTGACGGCAAGCAGGTCGTGTCGGGGTCGTTAGATCAGACAGTGCGGCTCTGGGACACGGCCATAGGAGCGGCACTGTCATCCTTGACGAGAAGAAGAAGACAGCGCTGGTAGAGGACATCAAGGATTTCCTGGACCCTGAAACACGAGCGTGGTATTCTTGGCGCGGCATCCCATACCGGAAGGGATACCTATTGTATGGGCCACCTGGGACCGGAAAGTCCAGTTTGTGTTTATCAATTGCCGGGGCCTGCGACCTGGATATCTATATCCCCAATATCTCCGGTGTGGATGACAGCTCGCTGGGCAAGCTGTTCACTGAACTCCCCGCGCATTGTGCCGTCCTTCTCGAAGATGTTGATGACGTCGACGCAACACAATCTCGACAGCGCGGAACGGTGAAGACTGGTCAAGATGAGACAGGCTCTTCAACAAAGGGAAAGTCGCAAGGAATGGTGTCTCTATCGGCCCTCCTCAATGTTCTTAATGGCGTTGGTTCGCAGGAAGGACGGGTACTGATCATGACGACGAACCATGCGGGCCATCTCGATCCTGCGCTAATTCGACCAGGTCGAGTGGATATGAAGCTCGAGCTTGGGTACACTAACCAGGACATCAACGCTCGACTCTTCGGCGCCCTATTTATGCGCGACGACACCTTACCAGACGGGAGCCAGCGAGGAGCTGAAGATACGCTTAGGAAGCTGATGACAGAGTTTGCAAGGAAGATACCGGAGCAGGAGTTTAGCCCGGCTGAGATTCAGTCGTTTTTGCTGGAATATAAGCGGTTGCCTCACATAGCAGTGGAAAATGTGCAGGAATGGGTAGTCAGAACCAGGGAGGGGAAGAGGCAAATGAAGAGAGCAGATTCTTGGGTGATTCAAGAAGGCGGTGACATTCCTGATTGATTTGACGTTGCGCATTTGCATTTCTGGTTGGTTTAATAAGTGCGTTGAAGAGTCCGGTCATTGATGCGCGTCGGGAGTTTGAGGCTGACTTCAACGTGCGCAGATTGAAAGTGTAAACGCGTCGGAAAGGTTTGGTTGTACCTACCAGTATGAGTTTTGTTTTCTATTTTCATCTGTTAATGTCCATACTGGCTTGTGCCATATATAATGGCTGAATACATATCTCAAAGATCAGAAATTCGTGATCCTGCCACTTTTAGCAACACTACCCTTTCAACTTCGTCGAATAGTGCACCTGGATCGTCCCTATGCTCCGGTGAGGGAGGGCAGCATGGATGACTTCCCATGAACAACCATCGTTCTTCATCTGGAGCAGCGTTGCATCCTCTTCTGTTGTCCATTTAGTCCATTTAGCACGCCCTTTCTTAGGCTTCAACGGTGCTTGATGTACCTTGGAATGGGCACCAGCCTCGTGATGGGTCGGAACCTTTGCCGGGGCCTCCCTGCTAGAACAGATGTCCAATACTTTGGGATCAATCGATAAGTGAAAGTGATCTGAGATCGATGGCAGTTTGAACTCAAGATTGTACGTCACATCACCCCGATCTTGGTACGTTTGAGAAAACCTTGGAGGGGCCATTCTTGATACTCAGTAACTGGTACCGCCTCTGTTGCCGCAGACAGGTTCCGAGAAGTTCGCCAGGCATGCTGGTGGCTACTATCGACAAAAGTCGACTGACACCCATGATCAACCTGCGGCTGCGCGTCGTCAATCTCAGGTGTGGTGACAGCGCCACAAGGGGGCGAGCATGTCTAGGCGGAGCCCTGGTGTATGCCTGCGGCAGATGGTTCGAGTCGCGGCAGGCGCTGCGCGTGGCTTTCGTCGCTTTGCAGGTCGTGGGTCCTCATCCTCAGTATCGCAGGTGTTGTGACTGCCATCGGTGTTTACGGAATGGGTTTCGCTACTGGTCTCAGCATGCAGGCCCTGGTGCCTCCGTTTCCCGCCCCGCTTCCCCGCATCAGGATCGCCGCTCCGTGCCGGGCCTGGTGGAGTAGATGCAGTAGAGTGACTTCGAGGGGTTCTTGAAGCATGGCAGTGCTCGTCGTTGACCAGAGTCGCTAGATGCTTAGGATGGACCTCAGACTCAGCTGGGCTCAAGGGGTCTGTGGAAGACGCTGTTTGAGACGTGTTCCGTCAGCAACCAGTTCCTCAAATTTTCAAAAAACGGGGACGCTCGTGGCCTAACTACTTACCTTTAAGCCCAGCGAGTAACGTAGGACTGAGTGAGATTCTCAGTTGATCTTCAGTAATCCATGGAGAGCTCGTCGACCAAGTACTCGAAAATCTTCTTGCATTTGCTGCGCCTGCTAGAGCGTATATGGTAAACGCGCACAACGTCCATTTCTACCTGTGGGACCAAGTCTTGAGAGGATAGCTCGCAAGGCAGCCGTGGCATCGATATCTGTACATCGTCTTCGTTGACCCACGAATCATACCTGTTTGGATGTTCGCCCCATACGACTCGGTACTGGGTTGCCTTTGTCTGGCGTCCAACAAGCTGCCGGGTGCGTATCCCACGCAGTCGAAAATGGCGATGGTCGATCTCCAGTTGCGTGGCTGGCAGAGCCTCAGTAGCCTCCTTGTCCATAGGATCGGTCGTGTTGTCTACCTCTGCCTGGTTCTGCTGATCATCCACGGCTTGCCGCCCTGCAAGCTCCCCCTGCTGCCGTATCTCTACCGCTCCGCTTCTTCAACTAGTGCTTCCTCGCCAAGTTCGCTCCCCCCAAGTGATTCTACGGCCACCCGAGTCTCCCGCTGCTCCCACTCAAGGCCCTGAGCTGAGGTACCACGTCGACAAGTATCTCGCAGCTCTTCTGGTCGATTACTAGTGGTTTCGCTACGTTCTCGACTCTGGATCTCGTCCTATGGTGCCTCAGCCTAGCGAGGACTTGGGGAGGTAGGTGTGCCAGGCGATGATGACTCCACTTGTTGCTCTCCCAAAGCCAATCCCAGTTCTTTCTCCAATTCAGCCATGTTCACATCTGTCTATTCATCATCGCCGCTGTTGGAAGACTTGGGGAGGAAGTGGAGCGCAGACTCCACTGACGTGCTTCGAGTGATACTGCCGACATCTCGCTGGTGGGTCTGATCTTGCAGTGGCTGGGAGGATTGAGGGAGGGTCTGGGATTCGGCTTTTGCGGGAGCAGAAGACACGCTGTGCTGCTCGTGAGACCTAAGTCCCGGGGCTAGCTCCTCAATATAGCGGCCCTCCTCAACGTCATACCGTGGACCGGATGCATCAATGGACTCTGTCGGCGCTGAGGCGAATTCTGAGGTTGGGAGGGAGTTATGTAGACTCGCGTCCAGTTCATACGCCTGGTATCGACTTCACCAGAAGCGCCTTCAGCCTGTCCCCCAACATGTGCCTCATCTGGGTCGTCGTCATTATCGACAATCAACGGTTCATCTACGTATAATTAGCGGACCGCTTCTGAGCACAAAGGACAGCCGGTGCACCTACCTCGACTCCCACCCTGACATTCACCTGACCCTGATTGTATTCGGTCGACTTGCAGTCTAGCCCTGTGAAGAGCTGGCTATTTCCAGGCGCTGAAGGGTGGACCCGGTCTTCGAGGCCTTAGTCGAGATCTTCGGATGCAGAGCCGTCCGCTCCTCGAGAGATGGAAGATTTCCGTCTATTCGCCGTTATCGTTATCAAGAGCACCCTTATATTCTAGAGCAACAAATCAGAACAATTCACTTTCGGTGCAGGTTTTCAACATACCTTCAGCTCTCGCTGCCGTTTTTCTATCTGTCTCAATTCGACATCCAGAACGGGAAAGGGTGGCCGCGAGCCTGTGCTTTCTGGCTGCCGCTAGAGTTGGGTGAACGGATTAAACAGCTGGGTTTAGCAGTCTAGAGAGTGTTTCGCTTGAAAAGTGGCGGGTTTGATGGAGGAAATGCAAATGGAACAAATCTCGTGCTCTCAAGGGTAGCCATTACGAGACGAAGTGGGCAGAAAGCAAACCAGTTTTGGCATGTGTATAATGTTCAGCGAGGGGAATTGAGCGGCTTAAGTGTAACCCGTGAGCGCCTGCTCGTCGGAACTGGGCTGTTCTCATCCACACATCAGCTTTGCCGTTTGCAACTGCCATAGGCTGTCTTGAAATCAAATGATCCGGTCTGCGCATGAAATCTCAGCCCCTCCAGGCTCCTGCTAGGACTCATTCATCATGCCAATCCCCAGTCTTCCTCGGCTTCACCGACGATCGAGAAATCGGCCTGTGATCAGTCCAATCCTGCTCGACATCCAATCCACGACACCCATCCCGTGGAGCTTGCGGTCATCTCTGCGGAACTGAGCCCAAATCGACCTTCCCTTTGCAGTTGAGACTCCGCGTCGTAGATTATGCCGTGCCAATTCTAGCGGCGATTGCAGTCCTGCCAGGGCAGCGCCCTGGAGCCGAACGATCCTCAGAACAGCCTTCAATCACCAGATCTATTATTCCAATATGCAACGACCGCTGATCAAGCTCCTCCCGAGGTCGTATGACGTGCCTCCGTGCATCTTCCACGTCAGCCTGCCTGCTTGTGACCCATTCTCCCACTGCCGGCGTTTCGTATTCCGTCCGTAGGGTGCTCAGTAGAAGCTTCGATGATGCCATTATCATGCAGATTGTCACCTGCCACAGCCACGTTGGACAGAAATCGGTCCTACTCGTCACAGATCAGTCCAGATCAAGGCATCAGCGCATGTCGTCGTCTCCACCGGCCCAAGGGAGCTCACCGAGATCCTTCCCTCGACGCATAATGCCACGGCGCAGCCAGGCAGAAGCTGGCTATGTCGTCGTGAGGTATTACTTCCATTGGCTAGGTCATATCGTATGAAAGGAGTGCTAAGGGCAGGCCTCCACTGTTGCATTCACCGAAGGAGCATTGCCGTGAGGATCGTGATGGTGCGACGGCGAGAAGAGGGAGGTGAGCTGAGCTCATGCTCGTACCTCAATCAATGCGATGCCCTCCAGAGGAATGATCGCCGTCGCGACAGTCAAGAGGATCGAATCCAGAGAGGCAGATCGAGGGTTCTGGCTTCAAACTGACCGTGCCGTCAAGGCTTTCAGCTGAGGCAGGGCCGGCGAACCAGCTGTCGTAACCCTCGGTACAACTGCCGTACCGCCCTTCTTGCGCGGTCTTGCATGAACAATGCCTTACTCAGGGGAAGGATCTAGTGGCGTTGTATGATGGGTAGCATGCTCATGAGGAGCACCAAACGTTGACTTCCAGGATTTGTGTCGTCGTCCTTTGGGCCATTTGTTACTGTACAGGTCGTCGACCGACTGCTATTACAGAGCAGTGCTGTGTGTTTTGAGTACGGCTTCTTGTGGTAGAGAGGAGTTGAACGAGTGCTTAACATATCGGTATGTGCTTGCATACGATGAAGTTGAATTTGCGAAGTTCGGTAAGTGAGGCTCCGCCTGTCGTTTGGCGCGGCTCTTTCGAACAGGGATCCAGAACTGGCCCCAAAAAGCATCCTTGACTTGCTTTTTCCAATTTTAGCCGGCGGCAGTTGTAGCCGAGGGGCCCAAACAGGCCCCTGTCCACTCACCACGGCTCACCTCTTGCTCAGCCTGGCTCACCCACAGCTCAGGCTATAGCAGCGACGGCTCAGGTTCAAAGACGGAAATGGAAATTGCTCATGTCGAGATTCCGATATCGAACTACCTGTTTTATACCTTTATAACTCGACGCTTCTTTCATTTTTCTGATCGAAATTGATAATATGATATCAAGTAGCTAGGCCTAACTTGTATAATTCAGAATCTCGATATAATACCTCTAGCTCGCTAGAAGTACCCGTTACCCAAAATTTGTTAGCGAAATCATGAATTCTTGAACTACATATGAAATATTAAACTTATATGTATATGGATCGTTTTCACGTTGAAAGTTGAGGCAAACAGGAGTGCGGTGACCACAAAAGAAGACCAGCTAATCCGTCGAAATCTAATAAATTTGTCGCAACCAGAGCTATCCATATGACAAGTTGGCAAGAATGGCGCCCGACTGATAGATGATATGTACTTTATATGTAGATCTCGCATATTTGCATACCTTGCCTCCACTATTCGTCGGGCTTTTTCCTTAAACCGACTTTTGCTCACCCGGCATTGTTAGCTCCATGTGCCAGGCATGGCAGATATCTATGGCCGTGCCTTCCACGTCGTTTACCCAGTGTTCAGTATCGGTAACATCAAGACGATGAAGGGAGACTCTGTGTTCGAGCAGCACTGGTATGAGCTGAGTTTCAACCCAAGCTACTTGAGCTTTCGCATATATCTTCGTCCGCAGTTTCATTTGCGACCTCCCTAGTAGTAATAGGTCGTCTCTTGAGGTTTCACTTCTCAAGTAAGGGTAAAACTCGCGGTACCCGATCGCTTTCCAAATTCCTCGACTGAAATCATTAGACTCTAGCAATTTCTCCTCTAGCGAATAGATCGTTCGCAGTTCGTCCAGCAGCCCATTCTCCATCATCTGGTCAACTCGAGTATCAAGAGTTGTGTAGAGCTTTGGTTCAGAAGATTGCAATACGAGAACCAAGATGTGATACAGTGGTTTACAGTTGTCCAGAAGTAAAGGTGCTAATAATGAAGTCGATCCTCCGACGAGCACAGGAACACATTTTCGTCGATGCAGGTCATCTATGATAGTAGACGCGGATCTAGAGAAATCGTCTGGCTCTTTTTCTGCAGGTAAATAGTCTACTAGGTGGTGTTTGATACCGTCCATCTCTTTAATAGTTGCCTTTGCAGTCATGATGTGACCAACATTATATACTTGGAGGCTGTCGATGGAGAGGACCTCTGATTGAAGTGCCTTTGCGATAGCGACCCCAAGCTTTGTTTTCCCCAAGCCTGTTGGTCCTGTGATCACGATTACAGGCTGCTTGGATTCGTTCATGACGGCCCCCTGTTCAGAATTGTATGAATTTTCAATACCGTCGCATGAAGAATTTCAGTACAGCACCTTTTTCATGCACTCTGATGTCGTTTCGAAGACTTCATTTAGCCCAGTCCCTCGGAAGTTAACCATTGGAAGTCAGGCATACAGTATATCTATACCCAACCAACATGCGACTCAACTTTTTCATCTTTTTACGCTGACTCTTGCGATCAAAGAAGTCATGTCTCCTATCACGACTCCAGTCGCGACAAAGACTCATGGCACCAGCAGTATTACCCACAACGTCGGCTGACATTCGCATTGATGACTCGTGTCAGCTCTCTAATATGACAAAGCTTGCTTATACAGTATTGACTGCTCTTGCTGCTTTCTCTTGTGGAATTCACAGTAAGCTATTACTCTCGTAACGCTTTCCAAAGGCATGTCAAACCTCTTCAAATTATCCTACGTAGACTGTGCGCTCGATCCTGACCACTTGGCAACTGGACTGAGGATCGGTTTGACTATTGCATGCTTCGTATGTCTTCTCTACGACCAAACGACTAACTTTGAACTAATGTATAGTCGCAGTACTGCACATGTGTTATAGTGCACAGGATTTATATACACCCGCTTTCTCGCTATCCAGGACCTGAGCTTGCCAAGATCAGCAGTCTCTACTCCATCTACCATGCATGGAGAGGGGATCGACATTTGGACTTGCTTCGGCTTCATGGGAAGTACGGTGAGAAACCACGTCTTTTGTTCTTTCTAGCCCTGATGATCAAGTGAAGGTAGTGTTGTCCGATATGGGCCAAATAGCTTATCGTTCAACTCCCCTCATGCGGTATCAGCAATCTATACGCACGACAAGAATATTGCCAAGACAAGTTTCTACAATTTCTTTGATTTAAACAAAACGACCAAACACACTCAGAGCATCATAGATAAGCACTCTCATGGCAGAAGAAGGCGTATAATTAGTCATGCTCTATCGGAGAAGGTACTGCGAGGTATGGAGGTCAGGATTATCTGTCACGTCCAGAAACTATGCAACGCACTTGGTCATGGATCTTCTCCTGTAAGTAATGTGTGGAGTGATACAAAAGATATGTCTCTTTGGACACTCTATTACGCTATAGATACCATAACCGATCTTTGCTTCGGCTACTGTGCCTCCACAATTGACTCACCTATCAATCGAGACATAGCTAAACTCATCGAAACATCAAGCCAGAAAGCTCTAATAGCAAGTCTCTGTACACCACAGTCTAAGTCAAAATTTGCTAAGATGAAGTCTAGTGCGGTCTTTTGCCTGTAATCAAGATTCTAGGACTTGATCAGATCCTGTACCCTCTGCCAAGTTCTTCAGGTGGAAAATCGTTCATTATCCATAACCAGAAGATCTTGGCGCAGAGGCTCAAGTCAGAAATTAATGCTGCCGATAAGGATATCCTCTCGTATCTCATCAATGCAAAGCAGGATCAAGATAACGGCAGCCTTTTCTTGTCGTCAGAGCTCTGGGCAGAGAGTAATCTGCTTATGATAGCTGGTGAGGCGACGCCTTGATGGTCTCTCATGGTCAAGACTTATCAGTTTCTCCAGGTTCAGAGACCATTTCCGTGGCGCTATCTGCGACCTTGTTTTACATCGTCCACAACGACGACAGCCACCAAGTTTTGAATGCAGAAGTGAGAACTACATTCAATGCTACAAATCAGATTCGGCTGGGGCAACGACTTGAATCTTGTGAATACCTTCGGGCATGTATTAACGAGGCAATGCGTCTTGCCCCACCAGTGCCTGGGATATTACCACGAGAAGTAGAATGTGATGGCGTCTATATCGACGGCTTTCCTGTACCTAAAGGAACAGAAGTAGGTGTATCTGCGTACGCAATTCATCACAATGCGTCATATTATCCCGAACCATTTCTTTATAATCCTACCCGCTGGATTCGATCTAAAGATAGTCAGAGTGATGGGATTGACTTAGCGCACTTTGCCTTCTGCCCTTTCAGTGCAGGGACAAGGGGATGCTTGGGGAAATCCCTGGCTTACGCAGAGTTATCTCTTGCTTTAGCACGGATAGTGTTTGTGTACGACATGCGAGTCGAACCGGATCAGTTCCGCATACAATCTCCTGCTGAGGAAAGAGATTTCGGAAGACACAAGACAATGGAGTACAAATTAAGAGATGCATATATTGGCATGAAGTGTGGCCCAAATATACAATTCAAATCGAGGATGATAGATGATCATGATTCAGGTGATCAGCAATTACATTGATTTGTAGCGTTAAATCGAAACGATAACTTAGCACTCCTCTTTGGCAATTGATTAGGCGCTGCCAGCCGAGCAACAGCGATGGCAGATTAGCCTGTCCTAGCCCTGGGAAACGCAACGCGCACCACGAATATCTGACTCTACCACTGTACAGTGAAGTTGTATTCAGTTAAATTCAACTATGGGGAATGGGCGAACCTTGCGGATCAAAATTCGGAGTGCGAAAGGGTGGAAGGGCAAAGAATGGATGGGCTTGGGACCGTGGCAAGGCAATGTCTTGACACAAGGCCTCACGCGTTCTGGTAATGGAAGCCCGCCAATAATCTTTATAATGTCGTTTCTTATTCGCACACATTCTGCCTTGTTGTTTGGTTCTACTGATCGTCTCCGCTTGATCCAACTCTCGAACGATTATTTGCTTAATTAGCTCACGGGGGGTGCTCTCAAAATTGTCTCGCCACATACCCTAAAGTAGGATCTCTGAGGCTCCGTCCTGACTGAAAACCTTGGTGAAATCGACGTGTACTGAACCTGTTACATGAACATTGCTTTAAGCGGTAGTAATTGCATATGCCATGTTTGCAATGTGTGATGGCAACGATGCATCTGACAGATTTCTCCGGATAGTCTTGGCACCTTGAAGGAGGCGAGAGGGTTTCCCGGGAATATCATTCATTGCTTTAGATTTCCGGATATCATTATCCAAAGTGACCAGCAATACTAACAAGGCACATCTTTTGAAGACCTACATTTCCTCCGTCTCATCTAGGAAAGAAACTAGTGACATTATTTCTAACGCTGCATCAACACGATCAGGAATTTTTTCAATATCGAATTGTGCTGACGAGGTCAACTTCAAGAAGGGAAGAACATCTGGAGGCCTCTCCGATCGTAAATACTCCCAGTAGTCCTTCTCGATAGTCGCATGCAGAAATGTAAAAATCGTTTGGTGCGCTGAAACAAGGAAAATGCTAGTCAAAGTCAGTTCTAAGATTGAAAATATGAGAATGACTAGGGAACTCACTATCGTGCTCATGTTTTCGAACGCGATAATCCCCAGAAGGGTAGTATAGAAGGTAGCTTGCCGAAGGCGACTATAGCCGCTATATGCTGAATAGCCCCTCGTCGCACTCCGAGGTTTTTCCTAAAGTGCGGCACAATTTCATATAAAGATCACTCTAGAAGGCATAGATAAGGTACAGATAGAAAGCAAATAGCACTGGCGCTTCTTCGGATCGGCTATGTTAAACAAAAACCCCGGAAACTCAATCTTTCCGCTACATAGTTGGATAGAAATGTGGATATGCTTCCGCTATGTCTTAGACCGACCATCAATATCCAAATGGCAGCTTTGTTTCGTAACAAGAAACGATAAACCTCATTTCGACTTTAGCTTCCTTATTAGAGTTGGTACACATACGTGAACTTATCTGAAAAATTCGAGCGGACGAGCCAGGACCATATCCCTGAAGCTATTCAAGCACAGATTTTAGCATCCCATGATTTATTCCTTCCTAATTTCCTTCCGTAGATCGAACAAGGACCTTGTCATTTGGACTGGCTTTCACGGTCTGCCTCTTTACTCGGTATAATAGGTGCTGGAATCATCATCACGCAGAACATTCGCCAAAATGATGCCGTTCCTGGAATCGGTAAATGTCAGATTTTCGTCAAGCGCTGAAATCTCTCCGCGCCTGTAGAGGAGAGGATCAGTGAATTATACAACTCCTTTCCAAGAACGTTTTCTGCAACCTTGATGCAATTGTTATTGTTTCTTCAAGGGTCCAACCAAGTAAATTAAGGCGATTTACGCGGTTCTGTCTCAGCCCCCAATCACACCCAGTATTAGTAAATAAGGTTATGGTCTAAACCACTCTTGGTCACCGAATAGGGCTGTCATCTCCCAAAGGCGTTAGAAGACTGGGGATCGCTTAGGAAATCTTGTTGATTTGCTCGTTTCCGTCACTGCTCCGGCACGGTGCCTTGCGCTTACCTCATGTTACACGCCTGCAACGAGATCGACGAATGATTGATGCCTTTGATTTGCTTTGCTTTTGTTTTTCGTTCTCGTGCGACCAACCTTTCGGATTTGGGACTTCTCCTTCAAAGGCATTCTCTACCGCATTCAATGCCATAGCACTCGTGTGGACCTCAATGAGGGTTCACCTTTGGCGGTGAGCTGAACATCTTCCAACATCTGTACAGAATTATGCTTCTGCGACCACAAAACCACCTAAAAGGTACGCAGAATCAGTCACCATCTCTGGTTTCGGGTTGATGACCTGCTTCAGCAAAGAGACAACTTATTTTAAAAAGCACGACTCAGTCCTTTTTTCACGCCAATCGTTCATACCTCATACGGTTTCCGGCCACAATTACGAACTCAGTACATATACACACACACTCACACACATAATACCACTTACGTCCTCAAACTTTGACCAGCGTTTGATGCGAGCTCTATTTGAGCGCTTCATTTCCTCTATCATCGAAAAGAGGCCTCTCATCGTCTACCAGCTTCGTCGTCCTACAACGGTCGATCGGTTTGGCTTATACAGACGCGGCTCGAGTTTCGTTGGAAGAACTTCGGCACCTTTGGTTTTTATAATGATGAAGTACGGCGAAGATGGCTCCCCGCCGTCGGTCATTTCATACCCCAAAAATTTATACAGCTCTTCAGCTTCGTCCTCTTCCGCCTCGGTCTCGGCGGATACTCTGTTTCAATCAACCAACTCCGCAGGCTCAAATCTCCTACCCTGCTACATGGGTAATCTAGCAACAACATTCGAACCCGCCAACATCTTGGTCTCAACCTCGTGGCTGGAGAAAAAGCTCCCTATCGAACTAGCACCTAAACAACGGCATCATCTAAGAAGAACCAGTGCCAGAACGGAAACCCCGAACCACCATCCCGCCTTGGTTCGTCAAAGCGATCAAAAGGTCAAATTTGTTGATGCCCTCGTCGGTAAGATTAACGCGATCATCATATAAGTGTCCCTGCTCAATAACTATCCCCTAGATTCTTCTGTCCAAGTTATTGAAGCAATTTGGCCCCTTTCATCAGTTGCCTATTAGGGTGAGGTAGGAGACAAAGGCGTTCTTCCGTTACGCACATTCATTCAAGAGACGCTTCGTCGATCAAGGACTAGCTACTCAACCCTCCAGGTCGCTCTATACTACCTAATTCTGATCAAGCCATATGTGCCAAAGTAAGAGTTGCGGCCATTGCTCCCGGCCCCCCCCTAAGCGAGACCTCAGATTCAACCCTCTTTCTTTACTTACAAATATCTCTACCAAATATTAATAGAATTGACTCAAAATTGAAGCTATATATTAATGGACAGTAGCTAATCCTCGTACTTGAATAACGTCTTCTAATTTACAAGTCAATCTCTCAGTATATTGCCGGAAATCACGTGGATCGATTCGATCCCAGAGCTTCTGAATCTCCCTCTTTAACTCGTCTATAGAAGTCGGTACAAACGGCAATTTCTTTAGCTCTTCTTTTATCTATCGCCAGATCTTCTCACCCATCATTCGATTCTGCGTCTTCAATGTCGTCCCCAGAGTCTATGGTCTCAGACAACTTCAATCTCTTCTTTAAACGGCTATCACTACAATATCTCAGTGTCTCTTCCTGATTCATATGCCGGACCTGTTGGCAAGGACTATCTTGATATTTCCCTCGACATACCACTGGTGAGATGTCCTAGGTTTGTGGATTCATCAGGTAGAATTGGCGTCAAAAGGAGCCGAGAAGAGTCTTTTAGCCAGTCTCTGCGGGAGAATGTCCGAGGACAGGGCCACTTTCAATGCTGGGCAGCTAACCTTATCTGATCGCAAATGGCTTAGAACCTTGGCATTGTTCAAGTTGCTAACTTATTGAATCAATGCCCTCAGCATCATTTGGCCGGAAGCGCATAGGCTGCTTAGTAGAAGAAACCCATGGGCTTCCACAACCTAACCTTCACCTTGCGCTTGCAATTGGTAGCTTTGGTGGACTAGGCATGTGGGAGGGAATACTTACTTAGCTACTACGCTAACTAGTTATCAAATCCTACTGTGAAAGTGGACAGTGCTACTTCGGTCTTTTTCACGCCCACAAGTCTCTTATCGACCGCATCTGCAGCGGAGTGCAATCAAAACAGTTTTTTCAGTGGACTTCAAGCCTTGTCATTTAAGATTCTTCTCAGCTTGCAAACGGGACTGCTGTGTTCCATCGGGTAATTACGCCTCTTCAGGTCATCGTCACGCTGGCAGGTCGCATCCTAACCACATCCACCTCCAGATGCAGTTCTGGGAGACTAGTCTCGCTCAAATATCTTTCGATTTTGACATCCTCACGTCCATCCCACCTACAACACCACCCTCAAAAAATGATCACCCGTCAACGCCTAACCCGTCCACCGAAACAATCCTCTTACGGCCCTTTACGAAGCGCAAAAAGTCTTAGAAGCGTTCAACTGCCGAAATGGATGTCTGCTTTACGTGCCGAGACAGACGCTCCGTTACTGCAGAGCATCGATAAGCTGATTGCTGCGTCTTCGGCTGGTGGTGGGGGTGGAAGCAGAAGCCGTGTCGATGGTGAAAATCATGATGTTGTGGAATGCTAAGCGGCATTTAGGGGCTGTGGAATTTAGAGCTAGAGAGATGGGTGCTCTGCATGGTTAAGGATAGGCAGAGGAAGGCAATGGTAATGGCGAGGGAGTTGATGAAGGCGATAGGGATTTTGGGGAGAGCTTTGGAGGCGTTGGTGAGGAGATTTGCGCCGCAGATGGGGATGTTGTCAATGAGCTTCTTCACTTCTTGGGTTGTGAGGCGTGTGGTGGAGTGAGCTGTACCTTTGAAAACATCGTTAAGACTGCCAGACATTTCCTATTTTCAGCTTTCGCCCGCAAAAGACTGTTCAAATAGGTAGACTGTGTGTGACGCATTGCTTGGACATGTAATCATGACACTTTGATGTCATCCATGGGACATGGTCCAGGTGAAAGCTGATGTGCAATTATTTTCTCATAGGTAAACAGTTTAATATCATTCACAAAGAGCCGCATAACTTATGCATTTCAAGTCGCTGGCCTACACTGTTCCAACAAGAATTGAGTCAACGGCACCAAAAATGAGCAACAAAGTTGATTCACAGTCGAAGGATAATATGCCGCCGTTACATCGAGCGATTATGAAGAGTGATATGTCGGAAATCAGTCGACTACTGGCTGAAAACACCGATATTGAAGCCAGAAATGACCAAGGAAGAACAGCATTACATCTGGCAGCCTTGTTGGGCTTTGAGGACCTCGTGCAACTGTTGCTCAAGGCAAAGGCAAATACGGAAGTAAAGGACTATGAAGATATGAAACCGTTACATTATGCATCTTGGTATCTTCACCAGGGAGTTGTTAAGCTCTTGACTTAGAGAAAGACAAAACATCAAACACTGAGTATTATGACAGCCTTGCCGAACGTCTACTTCTCTTGGGTGCTGGATGTTGCAATGCTCGCAAGTCTTTTTTCCATTCCAACCTAGGAGAGTGCTAGTTTGAGCAAAGGCTGGAATATGATTTGGGAAACGATGACAAGATTTTGTTGAAATCTATTCTATATCCTTTGCCCTACGGGATATTTTTAGAATACTGCCTCAGTTGATACGCACTTGCTGGGAATGGCTAGGAAATATAGTCTTAATTTAAGTTGTGCTAATTTTAGCATGTATGACTGTCGGCTTGTTTGGCTTTGATCTAAAATTAACACAGTTGTTAGTTTCCTTGGTCAGGGGTGACTGAATAAATATATATATTACATCACAGTTTTCCTTTAATCGTGCTGGAACAATACAGCAATTCTTGATGTCAAAGAGAACAGTCTTCACAACGGTAACGGCTCTGCCTGCCGGTATCACACGACAGTCGGTTCTTGAAGCTCTACACGATCATTTAGCGATGATAGATCTCAACCCGCTGGTTGAGCAACGGCATTCTGTTAATCCCCCAGCAGATGCTACCCCTGAAGAATATCATTGCAGATGGTACCAGATGACTGACAAAGTTAGATACCTTCCTATAGGACTTTATTCCGGAAGAGTTACATACAACGCCTGCTTTCACAATCTGGCAGATGGGCTGCAAACACATGTCTATGCTCCATTCGGGCTAAGTATCAAGGGAAGATGGACAGTTGGCGGATCTGTGCCAGGAGAGCCAATTAAAGCCGTGGAATTAGGGCTAGGTATGCCCATAAGTGGCCTTTGGCTGAGGGAAGATGTGGACATGAAGTGCAGCATCCTCACGACCAAATTCGTTCGGAAAACCCTGACAAAAGCCCATGCCAGGTTAGTGGATAGACTGGTTGTCAAAGCGCAATTGGCGGACATGAGGGCGTATAATGCTCAAATATGGAGGCAACGACTCTATTTGCCTTTGAACCTGCCAACGAGTCCGGAGCTACAGCTGCCAATATTCTCACGAGAGCTTACAAATAACGCCACTGTCTCGCCGGTGAGTGATCTCGACAAGACAAACAAAAAGCACCTCAATTCGGCACCTCCTATACCCAGGAAAAGTGAATTTCGTCCTTCGATCGAAAAACACCAGCCATCACCCTTTCAGAACTGCCCAAGCTCCAACTCATGTAATGTAAATCATGTTTTCGAACTTGAAGCGTAAGTCGCTTCCTACAACCATGCTTTCCTCAGCCATGAAGTATATTTCTCTTTCCGAAGTCTTTTGTGGTGAAGCTCTATATGTAAGAAAAACTCGCCTCGACGGGGGACTCCCATTTTTCTTTGCAAATCTTTGAATAATGCATATCAACAGACTATAGCTACTCATGAACTCTAAGTCAGATTCAGTTGTTACTTTTCTTTTACCGATGGCAGCTCGAAAATAGGCCAAATCGCTTTCTCTTCGCAAATTTTGTTCTTGCTTTTTACCGTACTCCTCAAGTGAGCGAGCGCTACAGTGGGCAAGCGAGTTCTGCGCCTGCCGTGGTGCGGTTACAGGAGTAACCTTCTTTTGTACTTCCATGGCCATTCTCAAAATTCGAACGGTTTCAAATTGCTTCCTGTATGATCAGCAGGCTTCGTGACGGCATACATAGGATATAAGTTACAAAATCACTTGAGACGATAGGTTCTTTCATCAAAGTTATTTGATATGGTATGTCTGAAAGCTAGTAGTGCGACTGCCACAAGTTGATGGGTCGCAAAATTCTAGAAGGATTGAAAGAAGAAAAGAAAAGCAGAAGGTTGGGACGAGCGACTTTTTGGGGGAGGGCGGAGGGGGAAACAACATTGTATCATGGACAGCTGTTGGCTGCAAAGATCCACTAACTTATGTTTTTGTAGCCGAGTACGTCGAACAATTCCTGGATCCATACCTACTACATCAACATAACGTCTATCCCTGCGTGCCGAGACGCGCCCTGTAACGAGACAAAACGTAGGTACTTCGAGTTCAAGCGACTTTAAATCAGTAAATGCATTAAAAGTTCTATTTATTTTTATTTCAGTTGTATTACATCCCTCTCCCGAACACTCCTAGCCTATTAATTCCGAATATTATAATCGCGTCGTCGCTGCCCAGCTGAATTATAGAGAACCTCTTATTAACGTGTGATAGTTAGGACCGCTCGACCCGCGACGCCACCATCAAGCTCTTTTCGCTTTTTAAACTCATAGTACGATTAGGTATGGATTTCCGAGTTTTATCATGATGCTAAAAAGTTATTCTCAGTGTTGTGGCGGCCAGAGCACGCTATGTCATAAGCTGTCGCCACATGGGCCGATACCTCCTCTAATCAAGCGATCCAGGATCGTGGTCAGCGGCGGTGTAGTTATAGTAATTTCGGTAAAATTGTAATAAAATCTGTGGCTGCGCGTGGTGGATCTGCCGGAAAATCCCGCTTCCCGATATCCTCCGAGCAGAGCAAAATAGTAGCCGTGCAAAGCAGTCCCGTCCCTCTTTCAGCGACCGTGAATGCTTTCAAAACCGTCCCGCCCCCTTGATCTCCACCTGCAGTATCTTACTCCTCTTCGACTTTGTAGAAGCCGGTATCTAACCCTAATACCAGTGAAAAAATTATCCTAGAATCCAGTTTGTAAGTTAGCATGTAAGTTTTCCTATACAATGAAGCGTCCTTCGCGTTCTGTCTGCTTTCGATATGCAAGTGGCTAGGCAGGCTACGCCACGATACAGCCTCGTGGCGGTCGCAGACAACAACGACTGCACATCCGTCTCACTATCAGTCCTTCGACGACTGCTTCACATCCTGTCAACCTTGAATCGCAATGCTTGCGCAATATGCCGAACGAGTAATACGAGTCGCGCCTGCTACGAGATCAGTCGCAAACCTCCAGCATGTCTTTTATACGCCTCTTATAACACAAACTAAACGGCGAGATCGCCTTTCGTGAACCTACTAGCGGCGAAGTCCCTGCCTACGCAATACTCTCTCATACCTGGGGAAAAGAGGAGGTTATCTATCAAGACTTAAAGAAGGGCAAGGACAAGAGCAAGACTATGAACAAAGCTAGGTGGAGGAAAATACAGTTTTGCGCAAATCAAGCTGCAGACGATAGACTGGAATACTTCTGGGTCGACACTTGCTGCATCGATAAAAAGAATTTAGTCGAGCTTGGCGCGGCGATCAACTCTATGTTCCGGTGGTATCAGAACGCTGCGCGCTGCTACGTCTACCTTTCGGATGTCTCCAAGCCTGACAACAGGGTGGATAACCAGAGTTCATAGGAAGAAGCCTTCAGGAAGAGTCGATGGTTCACTCGAGGCTGGACGCTTCAGGAGCTCATTGCACCAAGGCTAGTTGACTTCTTTAGCTTAGAGGGTAAGCGACTTGGGAGCAAGTTGTCTTTCGAGTCTGAGATATACTAAATTACCGGCATCGTAAACAAAGCTCTCCGAGGTAATACATTATCAAATTTTAGTATCAAAGAGCGCAGATCCTGGGCAGAGCGCCGGAATACTACTATTGAAGAGGATACAGCATACTGCTTAATCGGGATCTTCGATGTATCTATAGTGCCAAATTACGGTGAGAGAAAGGACCAGGCATTCAGGCGGCTAGAGGATGAGATTCACAGGCTATACAAAGGTAAGTTGTTTACATAGGCGTGTTATTAATCGAAGCAACGACGCTAACAACCACAGGGGTCGATTTTGAGCAATTTGCTGTCGGGCTCAACCTCGCGTCATTTCCTGAAGCTACACAGTTTATCGCTAGAGAGAAGGAGCTATCGAAAATACACGAGCTGCTTCAAGATCACAGTAGTCGATCCTGTGTCATCCTGCATGGTCTTAGGGGTATGGGAAAGACTCAGCTAGCGATCACATATGCCAGACGACACAAGGAGAAATATACGGCGATCTTCTAGCTGAACGCGAATAACGAAGACTCACTCAAGCTGAGCTTTCGGGACGTCGCTCAGCAGGTGCTGAGACATCATCCTTCCACCAGTGTGCTATCAAGCGTCGACCAAGATAAAGACCTCGATCAAGTTGTCAGTGTAGTAAAAGCCTGGCTCGAATTCCCGCGAAACTCAAAGTAGCTAATGATCTATGATAACTTCGACAACCCTAAGACACCTGGCAATCCCGACAGCTCGGCAGTCGACATACGTAAATTCCTCCCTCGGTCTGATCACGGCTCAATCATCATCACGACACGGTCGGCGCGAGTCAGGCAGGGTATACGAATTCATGTTCAGAAACTGCCAGATGTTAGGGAAGGTCTTGAGATTGTGTCTAACATGTCAGGACGTAAGGGCATTGAAAAGGGTATGTCGGTATAATTGATAGTGGGAGCAAAGACAATACTAATAAGGCAGATCCTGATGCTATAGCACTTGTTAAGGAACTCGACGGCCTACCACTTGCTCTATCTACGGCAGGGGTATATCTCGAGCACGTAACGACGAGCTTCTCGGATTATCTTCAGCTCTATAAGACATCATGGTTGAAGCTTCAGACGACAAGTCCCCTGTTAGATTCCTATGAAGATCGTACACTACACACGACATGGCAGATCACTTTCGATCGGATCCAACAGCAGAATACAGCATCAGCAAAACTACTCAAGCTATGGGCATATTTTGATCGACAGGACCTGTGGTTTGACCTCCTTCGACATGCAAACTCCGCAGACGAATCGATACAGAAGCTCACTAAGGACGAACTGAACTTTAATGAGGCCATTATTCTACTTTGTAGTTTCGGACTGGTTGATCTAGACCCGTCTCCTCAGCAGCAGGTCGGGCCTAGAGGGTACAGTGTGCATAGCTGTGTCCACTCATGGACGGTGTCTGTGCTCAACAAGGAGTGGGACGAGAGCCTTGCACGTCTGGCCTTGACTTGCGTGGCCTCACAGGTTTATGGTACAAATGAGAAGGACTGGTGGCTCTTACGACGGCGACTTCTTCAGCATGCGACACGACAGAACGTCTTTATAGTGGATGGTAAGGTAGATATGGACGGACTGGACTGGGCCTTTCACAATTTCGGCGACATTTTCACCGACCAAGGCAAGCTGGCTGAGGCTGAGGAGATGTATATTCGGGCGTTAGAAGGCTGTGAGAAGGCACTTGGACCAGACCACACATCGACACTCGATACGGTCAACAACTTAGGCATGCTCTACAAAGACCAAGGCAAGCTGGCAAAGGCGGAGAAGATGTACATTCGGGCGCTCCAAGGCAGAGAGGAGGCACTTGGACCAGACCACACATCAACACTACAGACGGTCAACAACCTAGGCATCCTCTACAAAGACCAAGGCAAGCTGGTAGAGGCGGAACAGATATACATTCGGGCGCTCCAAGGCAAAGAGAAGGCACTTGGACCAGACCACACATCGACACTCGATACGGTCCACAACCTAGGCTTCCTCTACTCTGACCAAGGCAAGCTGGTAGAGGCGGAGAAGATGTACATTCGGGCGCTAGAAGGCTGTGAGAAGGCACTTGGACCAGACCACACATCGACACTCGGTACGGTCAACAACCTAGGCATGCTCTACAAAGACCAAGGCAAGCTGGCAGAGGCGGAGAAGATGTATATTCGGGCGCTAGAAGGCTTTGAGGAGGCACTTGGACCAGAACACACATCAACACTCTCAACGGTCAACAACCTAGGCTTCCTCTACTCTGACCAAGGCAAGCTGGCAGAGGCAGAGGCGATGTACAACCGCGCGCTCCAAGGCTATGAGGACGCTCTTGGCCATGAATTTGCGTCGTCTTATTTACCGGCGTTGCATACCATGTTCGCCTTTGGAGACCTCTTCTCACAAACTGACCGGAAAGACATGGCAAAGGCAATGTATAATCGAGCATTATCTGGATACACAACCGTCCAAGGGCCCTCTTCGAACTGGTGCAGGCAACTTGAAGATCGGCTTCAGGCGTTGCAAGTTGCGTCTGCTGAGTCAAAAGTAGGCCAAGATGAGTTTACGGAGCCTGGAGCAGCAAAGTCGAGGCCTTTTATGCAGAAACTCCGCAAACTAGGAAGGCGGCTGAACATTAGATAAGCCACGAGGGCTTCTTGCTCACGGTTCTGCCATTAACTTACACGTATTAATGTAACTAGAGATAGCAGATCAGACATATCCTTTAACTTATGGTCCAGAATCGACCGCCGTTGTAACGACCCCGCACAGCCATTCTTCTGCCTACTAGCGCCGAGCAGTAGAGGCTTACTAAGCCATCGGCCAACTTTTGCCGAGCTGCTGGTCAGTGCTGATACAGATGAAAAACGACATTGATTTCACTTCTGATGAACAGTACAGTATCCTTTACATCATGGTTTCACTTATGCCTCAATAGTGTCCCCACAGCTCATTACTTTACTATAGAACGATAAGCCTCTGGAACCAAGGGGATGATGTAGAAGGAGACGAGAGACGACACTCCAGCGCCCAGGCACCAACGTGCTGCCGCCTGCCGATAGAATGCTCGAGAAACCTTACCTCAGGCACTCAGGCAATCTAGACGAAGACTACTCCTAATACGGTTAATTGCTAAATCACATGACGTCCTCGACCATATACAAGAGAAGGTAACGTGGGTGCTCGCCTGCGGCTCACACGAAGCCTTCGAAATTGATTAGAGTAGTGGAATTTCAATCGAGAAGCGCGAAAATGACCAGTTGGTACGTGTAAGGTGGATGAAATGGACAAAGTTTCAGGCGTGGCGCACAAGCAGCAGCAACCCCCCAGCCAAGCATGTGATACGAGGCATCAGAAACAGCAGAGCAGGATTAAGTAGGCGGTGAACGGTACAAAGGAAAGATTATAGACAGAAACAGCTTGTATATAATACATGTCAGGAGGAAGACGCAAATATGCTATAGTATACGCCTCCGCTTAGTAACAGGGCTGCCGTTCAGGCTCGAGGAACCAGAGACACCAGCTCGCAACCTCCACAACTTCAACAGGCGGAACGTGGGTCCGGACACAGTCTTCCCTGATTTGTTTGTAAAGACGTAGCTACCAAACCAAGCTTGAACGGCGACTATATCACCCGCGGTAAGTCGAGAGGCATCTATATCGTCACCGTCCTGGTCGTCGTCGGTGGTCTTCCCGTCAAAGGCAGCAGGAAAAGGGTCTCCAGGACTGAAAGAGGGTGAGATAATGTCCGACTCAGCCACTTTAAGACGCAAGGGATTCGTAACAGTGAGGTTTCTATCCCGCCGACGAATCAAGACCTTCAAGACCTCAAGAGATCTCTCATCCACTTGTAATTGTAAGGAAAACTCAGGCTTGTCCGGGTTGAAATTGTTTACGGCACTCTTGAGTGTAGTGAACTGACCGAGCTGGCCTAGGAGGATGATACCCAAGGGACCAAGCTCTCCATCATCGTATATGTCATCTGGCTCGTTATGAGCCAGCCACTTTATTCCCGGTCCATTGAAAGCCTCCCACGAAAGCTTTGGATTGAGACGCTCGAGGTTCCCAACATATACCCACTGGCCCCGAAAGTATGGAAGGTTTGGGACGCCGTCAAAGTTCAAGGCTGGAGGGGGGGTCGCTGGTCTCTTACTCGGAGATGCATATGATGAGGGGGTGAGGGCCGTATGAGGCGTATGAGGCGTATATGGATCGACAGAATTGGATTGATATGGGCTAGCGTAGTTACTATCCGAGCGAGAGGGCACAGGACTACGGGGAATCTAAACAATTAACATAGAAAAGAACAGAGCACAGGGAAACATACGGAGAACTGGTCGGTAACATGAACTATATCCTCCTCGTCACCGGCCTCCTCATCACCGGCCGCCTCCCAAGCCGGTGAACCGTCCGAAGTAACCGTAGTTCTTCCGCCAGGCTGCTTACGATTACGAGCCATTGCAGCGGTGTAGTCGCGATGAAGTGAGAGAATCAAAGTAGTGGAAGGACGTAAAATAATTTCTAAAAGAAACAGTGATTGAGAAAGAAAGACGCATATGGGGAGTAAAAGTCGACGTTCTAGAGATAGAGACGATGAAAAAGCAATATATGAAACAGTGAGCAATGATACTGAGGTAGGTGGTCCTAGCTCTAAGTGTATCAGTACGCTCGCAACAAATGCCTAGAAGGTAAAGAAAAGCAATAATTTATATTAGTTCGTTACAGAGCCTTTCCCTGAGTGCTCCGAATCTTGAAAACGCTTTAAAAGTCGCAATTAAACAGGAGGAAACAGCCGAAGCGGTGATCGGTGGCGTGATTAAAACGATCGACAGCACGATTAACCACGGTCTTTTTTTTATTGCTAAGTGGTCTCCTCAGGGAGAAATAGTTAAAGAAAGTGACATATTAATAAGAATTTCGTAGACTGACGAAGAAAAAATTTATGATTCCAAAACTACAGATTTGTCTCGTGACAGCGTGCGTCTCGGGACGCAGGGACAGACGTTAACTCCGAATCCAAACCTATCCACTCTTTCATGTATCCAAATGCCGAGATTCCCGTCATCCTACAATGCAAGTATATCCAACTTCACAGATTAGTTTCACTCAGCCCTGGTAGCACTGTCAACAATTATTACCATTTGCTTACTCGTCAAACAACAAATTCGACAGTTTGTTCAACATTTTGGTATGGGATGATGCTATCTTAGCCGCAGTCATAACCTGGGGAAGTCTCGATTGAATGCTGTTCTATCAGAGCTTCCGGCCTAACTCTAGGAATAAGGTTACTTGTATTCTGCTTTAACTCCCGTAGACCGAGGTGATCTGCTGCAACCGGTCTCACACAGCTTGGACCATTTTCCAAGCTCCCGAGCTGAAATCCATTTTGAAGCGATAGCATATCGAAGCTAGGGATGCTCTAATGCCACCCTGTCTTACCGGAGAGCATACAAGGTCTTAATAGTGTTTGTATTACTAGCTAAACCCTTCTCTATCAGTAGACCTAGCACCGCACGCAAGGCTCTCAAGCTTGAGAGGCTATAATAGAGAAACACGCTGCGCCCCGAAAAGACCACAACATCGGAGCAGGTCTTGAAGAGGTATAACGACGGACTTGCTGCGCCGCGATGAGTATTGTTCTTCAAATATATAGAGCTTCCTTCTACCCTTCAGCAGCCATCACCTTACCTGAATGCTTCTGGTCTGTAGTGGATCAAACGTCTGATCATTTAACCATTCTCATATCCCTCTTTTCAAGCAATCTCACTTGTTTTATAAGACCAATCGGTCGCGAAGCTCCCAAAGAGATTATTGTTCTCATAGTCCTGTTTTCCCATCAGCCTACTCCTAAGATGCCAATTCCCAACGCAAGCAGGACCGCCACCGTGCCATGTCCCAATCAGCATCAAGACAGCAATTCCGTCGAGCCTTGCGATAGTGGAAGGTTCACTGCACTAGCAGGCACACAGGACAAGATCACTGCTAGACTGCGTTCTGAAATTATGGTGAATGAATTATCCAAGAATACTTTCGATGAGTACCTAGAAGACATCATGAAGCACATGAGACTGATGGAGGTCCAGCACCGTAGCTCCCTATCTTACCTGCTTTTTGCTAACGTCGCCAAGGATTTAACACGACCAGTTGTTGATTCAATCGACATTCAGCCCGAGCTTCGTTGGTTTATGCGACCTTATCTTCTTGACTTCTTGATCGAAGCCCATCACGCTTTCCAGCTTCTTCCTGGGACACTATTTCTGGCCATCAACCTCTTAGACCGATATTGCTCCAGGCGTGAAGTTTTCAAACGCCACTATCAACTCGTTGGCTGTGCATCGCTGCTCGTCGCAGCCAAGTACGGTGAGAGGAAGGGTCGTGTACCCTTGATGAAAGAGTTGGAAAAAATGTGCTGCTCGTTGTTTGAAGAGCAAATGTTCATAGAGATGGAGTGGCGCCTCTTGAATGCTCTTGAATAGAGTATCAGCCATCCCACCGTCGACAGCTTCCTCCAGATTGCTCTGACAGAGGGTAATTATGGTGTTGAAGTCGAGCATATGGCACGGTATATCTGCGAGGTTGCACTTTGCCACAAAGATTTTGTATCGACGAAACCATCGATTATAGCTCGAGCCTCCCTAGCACTTGCAAAAAGTATACTGGGTTCTCGTGAAACTCTCATACTGGATCAAACTGAGATCTTCACCACAGTCGCTTTGTCTCAATACCTTCAGGGAATATCTCGGATTCTTATGCGAAAATATTCTCCTCCTCACTTTTCCTGTTCTTCTATCCGCCTCGAGCATATCTTAGCACAACAAGCAGCTATCGGGAGGGGGATTGTAGGACCACCTACATTGCCTTGTGAAATTCCCCAAGAGCCGGGCCATGACTCCGACTGCGGGCATAGCAGTCAGAAGACCTCTGATTGTGTAGCTAATGGCTATCCAACGCCTCAAATCACTCCTGCTGGAGACATGTCTTTGGAATAATATAGAGAACTTGAGACGCGATGATCTTAGAGGGCAAACCGCTTGAAGCAACGAGTTTTCCTCTCGGAATCAAAAATAAGAATGCTATCAAGATACTGCTATATTTGATACACTGGTCTTTCTGCGGCTGCTTAATTTGACGATCTCCCATCGTTTCGGCATTCTTATGACCAGCCAAGGTCTCCTCCTGTATACAACATAGTTTGTGACCCCTGCAGCAAGGACATTTCCATTCATCATCTGATCTTCGGGTTCAATCCAGTTGCTGAATAAGACCAAAGAAACCACAATTGCAAATACCTCCTTGCATTTACGGATGCGGAAAGATGAACAACAGTCACAGTCATTCGTATGGTCGCTGAAGAAATGAGGCTGGTGATGACTTTAAAGTGGGTCTCAAAATGGAGCTCGGTGGTCAGCACGAGCATGGGAGAATTTTGTGTAGCTGACAGACCAATTGTATGTTTAGCATGAGATGACAAAATATGTTGATGACTTTGATTGATGAAATGTGCGTATCTAATGTTTTCAGTATGATTGAATCGATGTCATCGATGCTGTCCAAAATTGAGGTTCGTTACTTGCCGTCATCATCAACAATGTAGGGTAAGAAGAATACACACACACACAATTTATTAACGCCCGGCGGCTAAACCGAGAGGGCACCTATTACTAATTTACAAATACAATTCTCGAAGTGGATTCTTAACTCCTTGAGCCCTTACATAATCTGTTTCTGGCTTCTGGCTTCTCTCTTCTGACTTATCTTTACTGGTTCTCGTGGGTTAGTAATGTTAGCAGGCTAGCTTGAAGGCCATTCTCCAAGTGTTCAGCGTCCTATCCTCAGCAGCTGAAGCAGTGCCTCCTGTCTACGGCACGAGGTGGTTAGTGTTAGGTCGTTGGAAAGTAGTTAAGGGCAGTCAGTTTTGTTGGCTGTTTGCTTGCCAAGGGTCAGCATCAAGCCGGCCTGTGGCTATCGCAAATCGTATCGTTACTCGAACTGCTTTCATGTCAGGAGTCCAATTCTTGCCATCCGATGGCGATTTTCCTCCCAGGTAGAATGAAATGTTGCTCCTGTGAATCTCCGTACACTGAAGCATCTCTGTTCGGTGCGTAATCCATCTTCGACATCGGAAAAGGAAGTGTTCAACTGTTTCTCTTGCTTCCCCACAGGCGCACTGAGCTGATGGTGCAGCTTTAATAAGGAATAGGTACGAGTTCAATCTCGCAATTCCCGTCCTTAGCTGGGCCAGCACACTCGCTTCTTTCGCTGTCAGCTGGTCGTATAGTTTTCGAGTGTGTTTACCTGGTAATGCTATGTCGACTCGCTTGGACAGTTTTCCAACCTTCTCTGGTAGACTTTTGGTAGGACCTCGTTCGGCACGTGCCACATTGAGCGTCGTCGATCGTGCTCTAGGAAGTGGTTTCTGTGGCACTGTGCCTTGTCGTGTGGCTTCTTTGGCTTTTTCTTTAGCACACGTCCAGAGTTCCTCGTTTTCGCCCGTTGATAACCACACTGCCGTGATTACGTTGCATTTCCTCTTGAGCTTGTTAATGGATTCGTAAATGCTGCGAATATGTTCTTGGCCAGACTGTTGTCGTGGGTTTCTAAGCGTGAGCACGGCTGCTTTATTTCTCGTTAGTAGCGTAATACTATGGTATTTACGCCGTGGTAGGTGCTCGAGGGCGTGGGCCATTGCTGCTAGTTCCGCCACGTACGGGTTCTGCTCTGTCCTTGGGCCTAGAGTGGAGGAAAGAGTCTCGACTGTGGGATCATCTCCGACATGCTTGCGTGTCTTGATTGCTGCGCCCAGTCCAACCACGCCATTTCGTGCCGAGCTGCTTACGGCGACATATGCTGCTCGGTTTGAGTCTGGTTGTCGCGTTCTTTCCTTGTCGGTGATGGTCTGTACCCTCTGCTCCCATGGCGGCAGTGTGAACGGATGGATAGTTTCCATTGTCTCCATTGCGATATCTTTGAGTTTCTCCGCCACCTGATAAAGAGGCGAGCGATGTTGTCTCCTGAATTTCCGCATCCGGGATGTGTTCCTGCGCAGTGGGTTGGTGTCGGGCAAGGCGTGAATATCTGTCCATAGCTTGATAACCCTCCTCCAGAGCTTATCCTCCACCGTAGGGATAGTTGCCTCCGCTTCTGCTACGCTTGTGGCCACCGTCATGAATGTTCCTACTATCGCTTGTGCTCCTATCTTCTGGACCCGGTTGATGGGTATGGCCGACTTGTACCTGCACTCATGCATCCACACATTAGAAGCATAGTCCACCACTGGCGTGACCGTAGCCGTAAAAAGTTGTCGTGCCGTAGCGGGCGAGAGCCCTTTCAGTCGTCTAAGCTCTATTACCGCCTCGAGCCCTTTGGAAGCAGCTCTCGCCATATGCTCTCTATATTTAAGTTTCGCGTCCATGATTACGCCGAGGATTTTAACGCGCTCCTTCGGTTGGACAGCTTGTCCTTTGATAATGAACGGCTGAGTGTCTGTCTTGTATGACTTGCGAGTAAAGTGGATGATTGCTGTCTTGTCCGCTTCGAAAGTCGCACCGCTTCTCTTTTCCCATTCCATGGCGCTACTAATGATTGCTTCTATGCCTTCCCGATTGCTCTGTGCTGTGGGCCCTGTGACCCAGGCTGTGAAGTCGTCCACGAAGGCTATAGCACCTCCATGCGCATCGATCCGTCGCTGGACCAGGTCTGCATTGAAGAAAAGGAATAGGATTGGGGAGAGGGGCGAGCCTTGCGGCAAGCCAGCCTGTGGTAATCTTCGTGTTTCGGAGGCCTGACCGTTTACTTGAATTGACGCTGTACGTTCCGAACAAAAGGCCGCTATCCATCGACACAGCTCTTCCGGCATGCCTCGCGCTTTCATTCTTTGTAGTAGTCGCTCCTTGCACACTCTATTGTATGCTCCTTTGACGTCAAAACTAATCAGACTCACGATCTTGCGACCTCTCCAAGCTGTGTAAATCTCTTCTTGTAGGAGGAGGAGTGCCTGCTCTGCTGATCGCTGCTTGCGTGCGCTAAAGTGGTTAGTCGGGAGAAGGCTATATGTCTCGACCGCATGTGAGATTCTTTCAGCGACTACCGACTCAAGAATCTTGCCTAAGGTTGCAAGCAGAGAAATCGGTCTCCATGACTTCGCAATCGTGTAATCTTCTTTGCCTGGCTTCTTTAAGGGGATTATTTTGGCGTGTCGCCATTGGTGCGGTATCGTTCCCTCTTCAAGTGATGCTTGGAACAGCGCTAGTACGTGATGTTTGATAACTGGCCAGGTCTCTTTCCACACGATTGCGGGCAGGCCGTCTTCTCCCGGTGCCTTCCATGATTTGGCCGCAAAAATCTGCCGCTCCACTTCTTCTATCGTGATGGCAGGCATTGTTACGGGTGCTCTTTGTGGTCTTGAACCTTCGTCGTCGATGTCGTCTGGTAGTGGGGGGAAGAACTTAGTTAGGAGCTCCTCTGCTTGCTCTGTGTGGTTAACAGTGGTCGTCCCGTCGGTTCTGATAAGCTGCGGGATTTTCCCAAATGCCGAGTCATCGCCTGACTTCAGGTACTTGGCTGCCTTCCAGATGTTATCGTTATCCGCAAGGAACTCGTTCCAGTGCTTCTTCTTCTGTTGGCGAATGGCATCGTGGTATTGCTTTGCCGCAGCTTTTGCCTTCTCTTCCGGGTCAGATGTACTCCGTCCACTGCGTCGTTCAGCTCGTGCGCGGTTCCTCCAATAGGTGTATATGCGACGAAGTTGTGTAAGGTCAGCGGTCCACTATCTTTTTGTATATGGTGACGGTTTGGCTTTCGGTGTCAGGGCATGGACTGCCTCTGTAACCGCTGCCATCAATCTATCGGTCTTCTGTTGCACTGTACCTTCTGATGGGAGTCCTAGTGAGTTTGCTATTCTGGCGTTTATCTCCTTCCACGGGGCGTTCTTAAGGAGGAGCCTTTCCTGGGGTCTTGGTGTAGGGACAGAGATGTCAAAAACTCCCTCGATTGTACGATGGTCCGACCCATGTTCTGTTCCATATAGTGTGCATTTAACCATGGCGTTCTTCAATTCCTCCGAAGCAAGGACCAGGTCGATGGTTGTCTCATAGTCTCCTCCGTGCCACGTTTTGGTTCCACGGCGCAGCAGGCTGCTTAGGGTAAACTCGTTCATCAGATCAATAATCAAGTCAGCCTCTCCTTGTCTCTCCATCGAAATATCATCTCCTCCCCATAATTGGTCGTGTTGATTGAAATCTCCTGCTATCATGAGTTCAACCACCGTATTCGCTTTCCTTCTCACCTCCTGAATGATCTTTCGCAAGCTGTCACACGTGTCTTGTAGTGCCTGAGCGTCGAGCCCCGGTACATAGACCGAAGCAACTAGGATTGACCGTTCAGGTAATCGAATAATTGCTGCTGTTATGTCTGGAGATGGTACTGCCACCTGCTCTGCTTCGATATCCTTGTTTATCCAGAGAATGCTCCTTATAGGCCATCTGCCTTCTCTCCACGTCGATGGGGCCATCTTCGTCCATTTATGGTGGTAC
Organism: Cadophora sp. MPI-SDFR-AT-0126; assembly: GCA_020747065.1. Taxonomy (NCBI): domain Eukaryota; kingdom Fungi; phylum Ascomycota; class Leotiomycetes; order Helotiales; family Ploettnerulaceae; genus Cadophora; species Cadophora sp. MPI-SDFR-AT-0126. Next base: position 3,144,550 of record JAGMVK010000002.1, on the reverse strand, counting down.
ATCGGCGTTGTAAGGAGAAGCTCTTTGGCCATTCTTGCCCAGGGCTCCTGGATAGCCAGTACAGTAGCGTCTTGAATTTGTTCGTCGTTCATTAGGCTATCAAGCACAACATCTTGTTTCCTGACATTTAGTTGGATCAACCGGAATATTCTACTCATGTTGAGAGGGATAGAGTTTCCGACAGTTTCTGCTAAACGATTCGTGGGGGCCGCCGCAGGGAACACATTTCACGATGGCTTCCGTACACTCAGATTGGTGATGCCCTTCTTTGGCGCATCTCCCACAGACTTGTGTTTTAGTACACTGGTAAGCTTTGTGGCTGGTGATTTCCTGGCAGTTGTAGCATCGGTTTGGGCGGTCTCGGCGTTCAAAGGCCTTGGTGTATCCCGATTCTCCTCCGGCATAGAAAAACCCCTCCTGGAGAAAACGTCTTGCGTCTGATTCTTTGGTGAGATATACGACCATGGAACCATAAGCCTTTGGTACGACTCTGTTGCTAAGCCACGCTATCTTCGCAACCTGGGTGTCGTTTTCCTCACCGAGGGCTTCAGTGGCTCCCAGTCCGGATGTTGCCCGTCTCGTCTAACACCACCGTGCGATTGACGCTGTCTACCCTAATAGGATACAGGTCATCTCGAAGCATCCGCGCTCCTTGTACTAGATTTGCTTCTACCACTTGTTTTACCATTCCGTGTTCGGCTTCATCTCTGCAGGCAATTCTGACCCGATGTGGGTTCTTTGGGTCAATCGTCACCGCTCGGCATCGCCATGTGGCGTTATCTTGCTCATTGCGCATTCCCTTTTCCACCATTGTCCGAATAGCTCCTGCGGAGACTTGGTTGCTTACTTCGTCTTCGACTCTGGAGGTGTCGATTGTACAGTAGTGCGTGTTGGTAAAACTGGACGAAGAGGTCTGAGCGGATGAGAGTGTCTGCGCATTGCTCGGCTGGCTGGTCTGTAGGGTGCGTGCGACTTCCGCATAGGACGGGTTAGGGCTGCAGTTTCCTGGCATGAGGGCCGCAATGCCGTCCGCCATTTCTTGTTTGGTCTTGTGCAATTCTTCTTTGACTGCTTCCAGTTCCTTTTCCATGTGAGCGAGTTTTGCTTCCATCTTCTTGTTATGCGCATCCTGCTTCATCCATTCCTTTAGAAGAGTTCTGAGTATGCCGGTCTGCTCGTTCATTTGTTCCTGAATGTTTTCTGGCACTGCCTGCTCATCGACTCCACCCCTACCAGCCAATCTCCTCCTTCCGAACCCATCCTGATACGCTTCATTCTGCTTGGCCTTCGCGCTGGGCTTTCGTGTACGTCGTGGTGGGCGACAGCTGAAATCTTCCTCTTCAGATGCGACTACGATTGTGTCTGTCTTCCGCTTTGGTGTCCGGACAGTGGTGAACCGTTTGGACTTCGGTGCGCCTGGGGCTGCTTGGAAAGCTACCTCCCCTTCCGTTAGGTCATTCTCACTGTCCCCGTCGCTATCATCAGTCTGTCCAGCTTGTCCAGCCAAGGCTGTAAAGGGATTGCTGGTCGTCGGATTTTCGAATGTCGTTGCTTTTCCATGTGACCTCGCTTCGCTCGCGGCGCGACGCGTCAAACGCGTCGCACCACCAACTGCCTCCATATCCTATTCTTTACTCAAGAGAACAATCCTAACCAGTAACTTCCCTGGCGAATACAGTCGCTAACAAAATCCTCTTGCTTTGATTTCGCTCTAAGAAGAATACAGTGGGCTTCGATTCTGGTGTCCTCTTCGTACACTCTCTTAAGTTTTATATCAGCCACACTTAGTCAGCACTAGAGCAATTCCGGTTAGTCGCTTTTGTCATCATATTGCAGCCTGAGGTTGCAAGCCGCTACTTTGGCTGACCTGCAAACGTGTCCTTCGTTGACGACGGCGATTCCGTAGGTCTAATTTATCTTCTTTCCTGCCGGCACTACAGCCCTCCTCGACTCCTTCCTGCTTCTTCTCAATATTCCAATATTTGTTACTAGCCTCGCCATTGGGTTAGTTAGCAAGTAATACTCACATTTTCGGAACGACCTGACCGGAGAACCGATCGAACAGCCGCTCTACCACAGACCATAGACAGACATGAGATAGGCAGAACACTACTCTCTCTATCGGCTTTTGCTCCAGACCGCTCCTTTCCGACCTATCTTCCGAAATCATTGATATATATTGTCACAAATAGAGGACATGGAGAGGGACACGGGGTGTAAAGTGGCAGTATGGCACTTTACGGACGAGGTTATAAAGGACTCGACGGAGCTAGAGAACCTGATGAAGATGCGTTTGGCTCTCGGCACGCGGTATACCGCCTTCGGCGTCCACTGCGGGGGCGCTCGCGCTCGTCGTATCACATCGTTGATATGGTTGCAAGATCTAGTGACTATAGAGGCTGTTGACGAGGTTATGCAATCCACGTGTGGATGTCGCGGTGTCGTTAAAGAAGTACATTACCCTAGCAAGGAAGAAACGGTTGGAAACTTCATTCAGAGGGCAGTTATGCCACTGGGTTCAGATACGCCGTTAGGAGTCTTATCGGCCGATCCGTTGGAGGAGCTTTTTGGGGCTGAGGCTCAAGGCTCAGGAATGTGGCTTGTGGGTGTGAGGACTGCCTAAAGACTCTAATTAATCTGATATTAAACCAAATAATTGAATTTAAAAGTTTTCCAAAATATTCCGTGCTCCAGCCACCGCCCAAAGGCGGCGGCTTCCAATCTCAGGATAATACCCCCCCCCCCCCCGCCCCCACCCCCCAAACAAACGTTAAACTTGAACTTTTATGGACCAAGGACTTAGAGGGTCTATTCTCATTAGATAGATACCCTAGATATAGCCTTGTTCACTTCAACGCACAAGCCAGATTCTGGTCAATTATAAAGACAAGGGTGGCCGTAGAAGATTCGAGAGGTCTTGATGCCCTTGTCCGAGGCTGAATATCCGTTAAAGTATTGGACAGACCCCCTAGATCACTACCCACACGAGGTCCAGTTTTCATGAGGTTTAACATTTGTTTAGGGGGGGAGAGTACGATGACAGAAACGACTAACCGGAATTATTCTGGTGCTGACTAAGTGTGGCTTATATAAAACTTAGGAGAGTGTACGAAGAGGACACCGGAATCGAAGCCCACTATACCAGAAATTGAACACTGTACGTATAAACGTCCGATGCCATAATGGTTAACGGAAGGTACCGGACTGGTCTGTTTCGTTCACTCACCGCAAGAGTTCATATTCTACTAATTTACTGAGCTAAGCCTTATCCGCACAAATATCGAATTTTAGCAGCGCTCGAACATATGGCCGGTATGAATAGATCAACGGATATCAACCCAGTACTAATCTTGAATACACTCTTCCCCGGCTTCTCTTTCCTCACATCCACCATCTATGAGCACTTAAAAATCGATGTCACGGCCTACGTTCCAACCTTAATGCTTGTGGCCCTTCTGATATTGGCATCTCAGTATAGTGGAGAACATCTCTGGAACCAACTCGAGACACATTTCATGTCCACAGCCGATATAAGGGTAGATGACGAGTTATACAACATTCTTATGGCTGTAAGTGGAGTTTTGTATCTTCCTCTTTACAACTACTTGAGCGGATACCAGCGCTTCAGATTTCCCCTCCTCTTCCGTGCCCCTCCTATCCTTCCTCGTTCCTATCCACTCCTATCCATGATTAATCTCGGCTTTCCTATCCCTTTCCTTTCCAAGCTCCCGGATCTTCCTATCCTATCCCAGAAGCAGGATAGGAAAGGAAAGGAAGGCTATTTTAGGGTAGGATTTTATGGTGTTGTGGGCCCTAGATTTGGTGCCGGTTGGGTCGCCACGGCTAGTGAATTCCCGGAAACGAGTAACGTGGTTTATCACCGAACGACGCATATCACCGAGCGACGCACTTGAAAACACACCAAAAAATCGATTTTTTTGACCCTAGTAAAAACCACCAATCCTTTATAAAATCTTTTATAATTTTGAATATATTTTAATTATTATTAAACTAATTGATTGTTAAATTTTCATTGTATAAAAATAAGTAAAAAATTATTAAATAACGAAAATGTGAATTTTCGCGATTTTTCGCCCCCAATTTTTGTTATAATTACTTTTACTTATTTTTATAACGCCAAAATTTTATACAAGTCTAATTATATATTAAATAAAATATATTCAAAATTATAAAAGATTTTATAAAGGATTGGTGGTTTTTACTAGGGTCAAAAAAATCGATTTTTTGGTGTGTTTTCAAGTGCGTCGCTCGGTGATATGCGTCGTTCGGTGATAAACCACGTTACTTAAAATTAATGATAAAATCAAAGGATCCACATACTACGTAACTGCTCCGAGCATTACCCGAAGGTACCTTTTTCCTACCTTTGGTGGTCCCTTTGGTGTGACTCAAAATAAATTATTTTCAAAGCTTTTTGGCTTGCTATGGCTTCCCAAGATCCAATTGAAATCTCTGATAGTAATAAGAGTGTTCTCTCAGATCTTACCGGCCAAACCCCGACTTTTCAAGGCTCTGGCGAAATCCCAGCTTTGGAAGCGTTTACTCGACTTGCTGACGATGCAGCATAACGTCTATCCCTGCGTAACGGAAAACCCTCCGTGCCGGAAAAAGTAAATAGGTACTTTGACTTTAGTATTAAACAAAACTATATATACAATGATATTTTCAATAATATTTTGAAAATCTTAGTTTATGGCTATTTGTTACGGCGCTGGGCCGGTGCCTGGCCAGCTTATCACCTGACAAGGATGAGTCACGGGTTGCGTCACATAACCAGGGGTCCTGTATATATATATATACTCCCTCTCCCTCTCTCTCTCCTTCCCTCCTTAGCTTTAGATCCTCGTATATAGGCATTCTACTTCTTTCAGGGCTTCGACCTATTTGCTTAGTGTTTCCCCTGAATCCTAAGTATCCAGGCCTTCACATTATCTAAAGCTCAACCTCTCTCCACTTCCTGCGAAGGAAGCCAAAGATATCGAGAACCAGAACCAGAACCAGACCCAGAATAAGAACCAGAACCAGACCCAGAACAAGAACCAGAACCAGACCCAGAACAAGAACCACAACCAGAACCAGATCAGATCTCAGAACCACTATAGTACTAGAACCAAGACCCCCACCGACCGCCAACCATGGCATCCAGAAGACAGCCCGTAACTGGGGCCGGACCTTCGAACTCGAATAACAGTGAGACTACTATTCCGGAAACACCAGGACTCGCCCATGCCTTGGCGGAGGTTACCCGGCTAAGAGCTATGATCGAGGCTCAGAACACACCAGAAACCAGGACTCAGTCCCCAGACCAGAACCGACTCGCCGACGTCCTTGAGGCGCTCTCCCGGCGACTCACCAGAGATAAGACCCCAGTTGACTCTAAGTCAGCTAAGATTCCAGATCCTCCGTTGCTTACGGATAGAACCGAACCAACCTTTAAGAGCTAGAAGCTCCAGATAAAAAGGAAACTACGTGTCAACTCGGACTACTTCCCCTCAAGCGATGCCCGGATGGCATATATTTTCAGCCGTACTAGTGGAGATACTCAGAAGCATTTACTCCCGCGGTACGCCGACGACTCTCGGGAAACCTTCCTATCTGAAGAAGAGATGTTTGAGCACTTGTCATCTATCTATAAGGACCCTTTCAAGTCGGCGAATGCCCGGCTTGAGTACAGAGGCTTAATGATGAAAGTATCGGAAACCTTTGCTAAGTTTTACACTCGCTTCCTTCATCTCTCCGGCCAGGCCCAGATCCCTCAGGAAGACCTCTTGCCAGACCTCTTCGATAAACTGACTATTGATTTGCAACGTGCCGCCCTTCCGGTTTTCACAACTATCAAGACTCACCAGGAACTCTCTAAGCAATGCCTGGCCCTCGATCAAGGACTTCGTCGAATCAAGGCTCGATCAGACCGCATCCGGAACCGCAACCCTCTGCCAGGAACCGGGAACCCACCACTGGCCCCCCGTCCCGCTAGTACTCTCAATTCCAATGCTAGTGCTAACCCTCCTGCCGTACGAACTCCCCGCGCTGGAACGCCGGCGACTCCCCGGCCAGTGTACAGTGACGCCAAGATCCAGGCACTAAGCGACCAAGGAAAGTGCTTCAACTGCCAGTAACTTGGACACTTCTTAAGGGAATGTCCAAAGACGAAAGAGAACACGGTCCAAGAGGTTGACACGGAAATAGAAAAGAACTCGGGAAAAGAGGAACCCTAGAGAAAGTCTCCTCTCTAGGGTCGCCGGAGATTAACCTGACAGAGGTCGATCTGAGCCGGCTAATAGGTGGAAAGAGCTTCACTACTCCTTGTATCTTATCTCGCAATGGACATGGAGTTAAGACCACCGCTTTAGCTGACACTAGTGCGAACGCCTTCGCCTTGATTGACACCCAATATGCCCAGAAGCTCTCTGAATTTTTAAACACCCCTCTTGAAACACTGAAAGAGCTAGTCCCTCTCCGAGGGTTCGACGGTCACGCCGGAACTCCTATCACTAAGATCTTACGTTGCAACCTAAATATTAATCAAAGACGGTAATATAACCTTCCTTTCCTCGTCACTGACTTAGGGAGCCACGACATCATCTTAGGACGTATCTGGTTAGCATACCTTGATCTCTGGCTTAATGTGCGGAATCGACAACTTCTCTGGCCAGCCTCCCTGCCACCAACTCCGTCTTTTGTCAAAATAATCACCCGAACCATGGATAGCCTTCAGCGAACTGCCAGGCTAGAACCGGAACACCAGGAAGACCTGGTACGGAGGGATGTCGCTTTCCAGCGGGACCTCCGTCTCGATGGCAAAAGAATACAGATCCTACGACGACCTCAATCCGGTGAACCACCGGTGGAGATTATCACAGTAGGAGATGAAAGTCCTGATTATAACTTTGATCCCAGACCAAAGCTCCCCCTGCTACCTCCAAGAACCCCCTGGACCCCGAAAGGAATTGAAAAGCGTACAGAACACCTCGACAGGATACGGAACTACCGCCAGATAAAAGAACAGCTTAAGGACCGAGTAGTCACCCCGACAACCCCCTGGAAACGTGCCCCCTCGCCCCTAAAGAACCTTCCTGCCCTTGACATCTGTGCGATTAGTGCCGTAGGTTTCTTCCGTAATATCAAGCTCCCGGACTCCGTCACTTTTATGACGAGTATCTATAAGGTTAACTCATTGATTCGGAAAAAGGAATTGGAATCGGAAGCCCCGGAACTCACTGATAAGCAACTAGTGGAGCTCCGGCTCCCCTCTGTCTACGAAGATCTTAAGGATATATTCTCAAAGGCTGCTTCTAATATATTACCACCGCACCGGAAGTACAACCACCAGATCGAGTTAGAAGAAGGTGTCAACGAGTCCTCCCTGGGATATTCTCCTCTCCGTCATCAGTCCCTCGAGGAGTTACAGGCAACTCGACAGTACCTCACTGACCATCTAAGCAAAGGATTCATCGAGCCTAGTCAGGCCCCTTTTGCAGCCCCTATACTCTTCGTCAAGAAGCACGATAGAGCACTCCGCTTTTATATTAACTTCCGGAAACTGAATAGCCTCACTCGAAAGGACCGCTACCCACTTCCTCTTCTTAATGAAACCCTGAACCGTATGTCCCAGGCCAAGGTCTTCACGAAACTGGATATTCGCCAAGTATTCCACAGAGTACGGATGGACCCCGTATCAGAGGAACTAACTACTTTCCGGACTCGCTATAGCTCGTACAAATGCAAAGTTCTCCCTTTTGGACTAACAAATGGACCGGCGACTTACTAGCGATTTATGAATAACACTCTGTTTAACTACTTAGATGATTTCTGCACAGCATACCTTAACGATATTATGATCTACTCTCAGAACGAAAAGGAATATACGAAGCACGTACGTAAGGTTCTCCTGAGACTTAGAGAAGCAGGACTACAGGCCGATATCAAGAAGTCTGAATTCAACGTCACCCGGACTAAATACCTGGGATTCATCATTAGTACCACTGGAATTGAGGCAGACCCTGAAAAGACGCTGGTTATTCGCCAGTGGGACCCTCCCAAGACCGTCAAAGGAGTACAATCCTTCCTAGGGTTCTGCAACTTCTATAGGCGTTTTATACGAGACTATGGAAGAATTGCAAAGCCCCTAAACCAACTGACACGGAAAGAACGCCCCTTCGTTTTTAATGCCCAGTGCATGCATGCTTTTCAGGAACTCAAGAAACGACTAGTTTCTGCCCCTGTACTCGCCCACTTCTCTCCAGACCTTCCCTCTATGCTAGAAACGGATGCATCGGATAGAGTGATCGCTGGCGTACTCGCTTAAAGGCACCCTGATGGGGAATGGCATCCTGTGGCCTTCTTCTTAAGAACTATGATCGACGCAGAATATAACTACCCAATCTATGACAAAGAGATGCTAGCCATCGTAGGTTCATTCCAGCACTGGCGTCCCTACCTCGAAGGCTCACCGGAGACTATCCGGGTGGTGTCCGACCACAAGGCACTGGAGTATTTCATGATAACCAAGGCTCTTACGGCCCGGCAGGCTCGATGGGCTGAGGTCCTCTCTCAGTTCAACTTCCAGATTCAATACCGGCCAGGGGCCACGAACCGCGCGGATGCCCTGACTAGAAGAGAACAGGACTATGAGAACCAGTTAGCTAGAAGAATCGCTTTCAGAACTCAGTCTCTCCTGAGACCGGAACAGCTAGATCCCCGGATTCGATAAGAGCTTCCTCCGGCGCCTATTAAGCTATCTCCCATCGACTCTCCGGCGTTTGACCTGATCGATGACCTACTAAGGACTAACCGGACCTCCCCCTCACTTGAGAAGCTCCGTGAGAAGGTTAAAATTAGCGAAGATTGGGCTTTGGACGGTGGACTGCTGAAATACAGGGACCGGCTTGTAGTTGCTGACGAAGAACTGGTGAGGACCCGGCTTATTGCTGAGGCCCATTGCCAAGTATCCACTGCCCACCCTGGAAAGAACAAGACTCGGAAGCTGATTGCGGACCGGTACTACTAGCCCGGGTGGTCACTAGATGTTGACCGGTACGTACGCAATTGCAATGATTGCCGAAGAGCCTCCATCCCACGAGACAAGACCCCTGGACTTCTCAACCCTCTCCCGGTACCAGACCGCCCTTGGCAGCACGTATCAATGGATTTCCACGAAGTACCGAAGGACCGTGCTGGGAACAATATAGTCTTAGTGATCATTGACCGTTTTGGAAAAAGAGCATTCTCTATCCCTTGCAAGAAGACCATCGACGCCCCGGAGACTGCCCGGTTGTTCATCCATTACGTGTACCGCGTATATGGTGCTCCAGATACCATTATGTCGGACAGAGGTCCCCAATTCATCTCTGCCTTCTGGAACGAGTTCACCAGGATCCTGGGAATTAAGCTCAAGCTCTCCACGGCATATCATCCACAAACTGACGGACAGACGGAAATCATGAATCAGTACTTGGACCAGAGACTCCGGCCCTTCGTTAGTTACTTTCAGGACAACTGGTCCGAGTTACTCCCTCTGATGGACTATGCCCAGGCTACACTCCCACAAGACTCCACGGGCTTCGCTCCTATCCAGATTGAAATAGGATACCTCCCACGCACTAGTTTTGATTGGAACAACCCGAAAGAACCTCTCACGGTCCGGGAAAAGCTCTCCCGTGAAGAGGCCTAGGGGTTTGTCAAAAGACTGGCAAATGTCTGGTCCCGGACTAGAGATAATATCAAGAAGGCACAGGAATCAATGATAACACAAGCTAATAAGTACCGGCGAATCCCCGACTTCGGGGTTGGCGACTTCGTGTAGGTTTCAACGAAGAACTGGAAGACAGAACGGCCTAGCCGTAAGTTGGACTACCAGATGGCCGGCCTATATAAGATCTTAGAACAGATTGGAAACTCGTACAGAGTGAAATTGCCGGACAGTATCAAAGTCCACCCTGTGTTCTCGCCAGACCGTCTCCGGAAAGCCGCTAATGACCCTCTCCCTGGCCAAAAGAACGAACCACTATTGCCAATCGAGGTTGATAGAGAAGCCGAATAGGAAGTTGAAGAGATTTTAGACTGTAAACTCGTCCGCGGGGCCCTGAAATACCGGGTACAGTGGAAAGGCTATGATCCGGACCCAGACTAGTACCCCGCCTGGAATTTTGTTAGTTCGCCACATAAACTAAAGGAATTTCATGAACGCTTTGTTGATAAGCTAGGACCACCGAAATACCTAGATGAATGGATATCTTGCTAGTATAATAACGACGACGAACCGCCAGTGGCTTACCGGGATAGGAACACACCTGTTAAGGACTGAGGTCAGTCCTTCTCTAACGAGGGGGATAATGTTACGGCGCTGGGCCGGTGCCTAGCTAGCTTATCACCTGATAAGGATGAGTCACGGGTTGCGTCACATGACCAGGGGTCCTGTATATATATATATATACTCCCTCTCCCTCTCTCTCTCCTTCCCTCCTTAGCTTTAGATCCTCGTATATAGGCATTCTACTTCTTTCAGGGCTTCGACCTATTTGCTTAGTGTTTCCCCTGAATCCTAAGTATCCGGGCCTTCACACTATTCTAAGACACCCTCAACCTCTTTTACCGAAAAGTCATCTTCATGTCGTCGCCGATACAGCTGATGTATAAAGGGTCTCTATTTCGCTAGAAATAGACTTTTGCTATTACCGCTTTAAATCTGGGCTCTCACTACTCCTGATACCTATAAAACAGTCTTATTCGAGCACATACTCCTCTCAACCTCGTTGGAAGTCGTCATCAGCCTTGTGGCTGTTGTGGCGTGCAAAGGTATGCATGATCGCCCTGCGATTCGGTACCTCGGTTGAAAGTGACCAAGGGTTTGAGCAGCCCCGCAATATTTTACGCCGTAATTGCGCAATTAAAAGCTCAGGCTTCACAGCTAACAGTGGCCAACGCCACTTCCCCAGTTATCTCCTTCTGCCAACTGTACTGCGTTCTAAATGACCTGCAAGACAAGATCTGTAACTTTACGGCTGTTGAAAACCCACTTGTTGCACGAACCACGTTCGTCCTGAGAAGTATGTTTCAGAGTCTAAAGCTATCCACGCAACGGTCTAAAGATGATGCCGCCTCGATCTGTTAGCATATGACGTATGACTAATGGTCATGTGTTCATCACATGATTGTTGAGTCAATCATAGTGCATTTCTACCTATTGTATGGTATTGGTGCCTACCGTTGCCTACCGTTGCCTATCCTTTAACGGTTTATATAAACACCCTTTTAGTTGTAGTCTTAATGGGATAACTCTGCATCAATTCATCAACTGGTGTCTATGTGCCCAAATTCCGCTTATCCACCCAATAAGAACCTGAGTTGCTAATACGATCCATCAAGCATCACAATTCAACATGTTGACTTTACCACTCCTTCGAACTTCCTAACGGCAACACCGGACTAGGGCGCATCCTTCAATGGGCATAGTATTGTAAGGATCCTGTGCATACCAAGTATCAAGGATACTACCACAAACAAAGATAGTGTCCCCCATTGCCGTCGCTGGCTTCGAGATTTCCTGCTTCGCAATAAAGTACACTGCAATCTCCGATTTCGATACGACGAGCTCCATCCGTCCAAATGGCTGCTCCCTTATCATACGATTTGATGCGGAAGACAAATTGAGGGCTTTCGATCTTGTAAGGGTTGGCTGCATTCACCTCAACCATTGAAGGACTGCGCAATTTTTCCTGATGAGTCAATCAGCTGTCCGAAGTCAACATAAAACCAAAATGCATTACCTTTATGATTCCTTCCAGAACAAGTACCAAGTTTCGAACATCTATATCATCGGAATCTATTTCGCAACAACAGTCGAGTCCATAGTCGAAAAGTCCTCCTTCACATTTGGCCCAGATATCGCGGACAATGCCATCGATACTAGGGATGGGTCGGATATAGTTGAGTGCCGACATCGTTTTTGATGGAATTGAACGATTGTTTGGTAAAAGTTTTATCTACTCCTGTGAGTAAAACACGAGGAAGAGATGCTAAGTCTCAGCTGAGAAGAGAGTCAACCGCTACGAGTTTGAACAACGCATACTTGCATATTAGGAGACACTCTCTATTTGGTCATAGCTATAGCCTTTTAAATTTTTCTAAACCAATAATAATTGTCTGAACAAGGACATTAAATCACAGCCAATTCCTGCTCTCCATTGTTATCAGTGCAATGATCGCGATGGGTTCGGTACGAGGCCGGGGTTTGCAGCGTGCGGCGCCGCAATATTTGTGCCTTAATCCTGGCGCAAAACCCTCAGGCATAAAGGCCAAGCTGCGCTGGTCGGTGCGTCATACCCGCCGTTGCGGAAGTGCTGAAAACTGAAGTTGCATTCAATCCAGGATCGACTACGTCTTCTTGCATCTGCAATAACGTCGCATGCTTTGAACATACTACTAAGTGCCGGTTAGGCTTGTATCATGCCTACTACCATCGAGCTAGATCACCGGAGACCAATCACATACGAGTCGGCGTTGAAGAAAGACACAAATCTTATCAGCGAAGCAGCATATTTCGAGGCAGCGACAGAACTCTACCAGTCACTCTGGGACCAGAGGCAGATCATACAAGCTCTTGTTAAACATCACTTGAGGCTCAGCAATCGAGACACTTGTATTGTGTCCCCAAAGGATCAATGGATTCGTGGCAGCTTCAATGTCTGTATACCCATCAAAGTACGATCGAGCAGCTGCCACAAGAAGCTTATCTTTCGCTGTCCTATGCCACACAAGCTTGCTGAACACCAGTACCCTGGCACAGTGGATGAGAAGTTGGGCTCTGAGGTGGGAGCGTATGTGTGGTTAGAACATCAATGTCGCGATATCCGCATTCCACACTTATACGGCTTCGGTTTCACTGACCATCGCCATGTAAGTTAGTAACTTACACCTGTTGCCTAACAGATTCCATGCTAACTATACTCTGTACAGTTCGTCCATGAGAAACAAAGACCTTTCTACGTTCGCTTGTGGCGCATGTTCCAACGCCGTCTCCGCAGTCTTCTTCGATGTCACACTCTGTCGCCCTATGGTGCCCATCCGACGAGCCAACGACTTTCTGCTGCATACATGATACTTGAATACATTGGACCTGATACGGGTCATATGCTATCAAGCACCTGGGAGAAACACAGGAAGGATCCATCCCACAGGCAGAATCTCTTTCGAGGCATGGCTCGCTTGATGCTTTCCTTGGCCAATATCCCTCAGCCTCCAGACATGGTACTATAAGGGCTCCGCTTGTACCAAATACAACAGATGGCCAAGTTAGAAAAGGGCAACTGAAGTCACAGAGTGTCAACACTATACAGTACTGTATAAGCGGTGGCACCAAAACAATTATGATTATTTATTGGAACTCTGACAAGCGGTGATCTATCCTTCTGCGCCGATAATGCGATGCCTTGCTCCATTAATGGCAAGCCGTTCTAAGGCCTGCTTCAAAAACCCTCACCTTGATTCCATTCTTTCAGCGATCTAATCGTCTATAGCCTGCGCTTCAATACATGTGAGCCACTGGTGCTCTCCATGGAACTGACATTTCTATCGTCCGTGCCACTTCTCGCTCTGGCTCTGGCTCTGGCTCTGGCTCTGGCTCTGGTGCTGGCTCTGGTTCTGGCTCTGGTTCAGTGTCATTGGCTGCTTCTCCAACACTCTTACGCTTCCGCCCGCGTTTTCTCTTTGCATGCAATTCTTTTGCAGCATGTGCTTCTTCTGGCTCCGCCTCTGGGTCATCCGCCTCCAGTTCTTACTCGGAGGCTTGGTCGCTTTGTTCGTTGTGGAACGCCGGCGGGCGATACTGAAGGCGAGGGATGGTAGAAACTTGATTCGCACAGGATTCACCGAGGTCAGCCATCTGTTTCAAATACCTTTCGAGGGCTTTCTCCTCTGATGGACTGAGATATTGTTGGCCTTGGGCCTTTTCTTCTTTCGAGCGCCGCCCATGATCACGGTAGTAAAGGGTAGTCATAGGGACTCCGCTGCGTTTGGAAGTGGCATCATACGTTCGAGGCTCTCCTGGCAAGGACGCCTCCGTAAGGGCTTTACTCGCGCGGTCGCTCATGAAGTGCCAACTTGTTGCAACGCTGGGATTGAACAGGGACGATGAAACGTGGCTCGAGGTGCGGCTCACAGAGCGGCGGCGGACCTGTGGCTGTGCATACAATCTTCTTGAGACGCCACATATCACGTGATGCCCATGATCTACAGCGAGCTCTGGCCTTGCGGGGCTGTCACCACCAAGATCGTCATTCGCTTCGATCCGAGGTACCGAACCGTGTGGCGATCTTGCATGAATTTGAACGCCACAGCCGCCACCAGGCTACTGACGATCTCCCACATAATGGCAAGGCTATAGAATTCTATCAAGACTCTTTGATGAGTTTTCGAGATAGTGCAAGCTTAGTGGTACAGCTCTAGTTAATGAAGTCTGTTATGATATAAAAAGAGACCCTTTACAAATCAAACGGACGGCGACGACAGGAACGTAATTTGCCAGTCGGAGGCATTCTGGGATGTTTAGGAGTGGCTACGGCATATAATTCTGAATAATACATTAGGTGCATTACGTTGTGTTTAGATTTAATGAATGTTGAAGTCAATGTACCGGTTCAATTTTCCGGCATGTAGGGTTTTCCGGTACGCAGGGATGGACGTTATATGGTTATGTTCCATGGACTACCCTCTGCTTTACGGATAAAAATCAAGGGGATAGACTACGTTAAAGTAGATGGACTGGACACTAAATCCAGCAAGAAGAAGGCCTGGTACTGGGGGGATCAAGGAATTGAGTTGATTCGGGTTACCCAAGGTGCATTGCCATTATTATAAACCTTTTGATTTTGCTAACTTTTTTACCTTATAGGACGAGACTCCAATGGCCAATACCTTCGCAATAGGCTTTACTGGAAGTGCGTACACTGCAATGAGGTCCAATCGAAGACTGCCAACGCCAAGAATAAGGAGGGCCATCTGCAGAGGGTTCACAGTATTACTCAACAGGGGAGAAGGACACCCTTAAACTCGATGGACTATCATACAAAGAAGCAAGCCGCCGCTAGTAGCACTACGCCCTCAACTGAGTCTACACTGCGTACGGTAGAGAAATTTACGAGTCTTACCCATCGAGTTGTCTCAGATCCTTTCAGGACTGCTTTGATCACGTTCCTTGTTATCTGCCAACTACCGTTTGCCTTCGTTGTCAACACGCTCTTTGTTGAGTTCTTGAAGGTCTTATACCCGGCTATTGAGACCCTCATCCCGAAGGCCGGCGATACCATAAGGGGATGGGTTCTAGACGCGTACAAGGCCCGGAAACAAGATCTAATCGAAGAGCTACATCGTACAAAGGGGATGGTACACTTTTCCTTCGATTTATGGACTTCTCCCAACCATCTAGCCATCCTAGGAATCGTTGCCCATTATATTGATCCATATGGTAGATGCCAGTCGGTAAGCACTTTCCCCGCAATGGACCACACATTCCGCTATGTTTTCACTTGACCAGTGCTTTTCAAATGAAAAAGTTATTTACATTGCGGAGAAATCCGGATATGTGTAGCACATCGCTAATTCACTACTTACAGACACTTATTGCTATGCGCCAACTCCATGGCGCCCATACCGGTGAGAACCAAGCAGAGGTTCTTATTGAGGTTATCAAGGAATACGGCCTACAGGAACGCGTTGGCTACTTTGTCACGGATAACGCAAGCAATAACGACGTTGCTATCGACCAAATGCTCTCCCATTTCTTCCCGAATATGACAACAGCCAAGAGAAAGGCTAGGAGGCTCCGGTGCCTAGGGCATGTGATCAATTTATCCGCGAAGGCCTTCTTTTACGGCACCGAATTTGACGCTTTTGAGAGATATGCTAACCAATGGAGGGAACGGTCTGAGCTAGTCAAGGAGCTACAGCTTTGGAGGAAGAGAGGGCCTATTGGCAAGCTCCATAACGTTGTTACTTTTATCTGCCGCACCCCGCAACGGCGTGAGAGATTCAAGAAGATACGCCCATTTGTGGATACCGAGGACTCAGCCTATAACGACCTTCAGCTAGTTACAGATAATGCAACTAGATGGAACTCCCTTTATGCTATGATAGAGAGAGCTCTCAAGCTACGGCCACGGATTACGGAGTTTTGTGATGAGAATAGGACGGCTACTCACGGCAACCTACAAAGGGCTTCTGCAAATGATGAAGAGAAGCAGCAGCTCTTGTCAAATGACACCTTAACACCTGACGACTGGGACACTCTCAAGGAGACTCTGGTAATCTTACAGCCATTCGTGGACTGTACGATCCATTCTCAAGGTGCTGGCAAAAGACAAGCCTCCGATCGGGGCGTTCTCTCCGATTATATGGTTGTCTTGAACGACTTACTTAGTCACATGAGAGAAATGAGGGATGACTTTGCTCAACGGGCCGCCAATCCCAATCTTGCCTCTGCTCACGTCAATGAGCTGAAATCCTGCGTTATTAACGCTTGGACTAAGCTAGACGAGTACTTTAATATTGTCAATGAGACTCCAGCAGTGTACGCATCTGTCGTTACTCAACCACAAAGCGGATGGTACTACTTTACTGAGACTTGGAAAGATGTCGCCAACCACCGAGATGCCCACAGGCCACGATCTTGGATCCCTAACGCTAAGAAGTCTTTGGATTCACTCTGGGATGAGTACAAATACCTCCCATTGGACCATGGAGAGCTTTCTTTAGTCCCACAAAGAAGAGAAAGGGAGCCTAATCGAGTCCAGAGAGCCTCCGATATGACACAATCCTTCGCCCAGCGCCCACGTGATGAGCTAGCTCAATGGATTGAAGATGGGCCATTCAAGCTTGATGAGGGTACTACTCTAGCTCAATTCTGGCTTTCAAAGCTATCAAAGAGCTCTACGTACAGGCTTGCCCGAATGGGACTGGATCTGTGCTCAATACCGGCCATGTCAGCGGAATGTGAGAGGGTCTTCTCCCAGACCAAGCTTCTTCTTACTAGCCAAAGACAGGGCCTCAAGATTGATATTATTGAGGCTACGCAGTGTTTGAGAGCTTGGTTGATAAGTGACAATAAGAGAAGAAAGGGTGGGCAGGTGCTTTGGCAAGAACAGGATCCTTGGATAACTCCAGAGGTAATTTGACTGGTTTGAGACAAGCCTCTAAATCGGTCCTGAAAGCAGGCTAGCAGGTGACATCAGGGTGAACATTGTTCACTCTGATCCAAGGACTCTGATTGGCTACCGCTGTAAGAGTTTTGTGAATAGCATCAAAATTGCCTATTTGGGACTAAACATTTGTGTTAGTGTGAATGCGGGCGATTTTTTATTATTATGACTTAGCAGTCTTGGCTATCCTTCCTCTTCCTAGCCTTTGAAATCAACTTTCCTATCCTCTCCTATCCTTGATAATTTATAACTTTCCTATCTCCTTCCTTTCCAGAGATTTAGACTTTCCTTTCCACTCCAAGGGTAGAGGAAAGGAAAGGAGGGGAAATCTGAAGCGCTGGCTAAGATGTAATTGCGCACATTGATAGCAAACTTATGCCAGCAAT
This sequence comes from Cadophora sp. MPI-SDFR-AT-0126, assembly GCA_020747065.1. NCBI lineage: Eukaryota > Fungi > Ascomycota > Leotiomycetes > Helotiales > Ploettnerulaceae > Cadophora > Cadophora sp. MPI-SDFR-AT-0126. The sequence goes on along the minus strand of JAGMVK010000002.1, from coordinate 3,126,951 downwards.
GGTAGAAAATGAAAGTTTATTCAAAGAAACGACCCAGCATTGAATCAAAATCGTACGGAATTGACTCAAGAATGCGGGTGACTATGTTTTCTCAATCAGCAGAAGTCCATGCTACATATTTGGGCGATCTACAGAAACTCGAAGATCTGCACATCGATCAAGATGTCGAGCAAGTATCTATTTCTGGTGATTTAAGAATTACCCCAGGGTTTTCAATGTTGCTTGTTCAAGGCATGGTCGAATCAACCGAAAGTGGAATTATTGCTCTAGAGTTGACTCCAGCTACTGATGATGCTAAAGCGTTACTCGTGAGCTTGGTAGAACTGCTGAGCCCACATGCCAACATTGACATCGACAAAGATGAAGACAATGGTTGTGATAGCCCCCAGGATTATCTGAGTTACTGTTGGATGGAATATAACTGCGGAATTACGAAAAGTGATCGATTTCCTCACTTAGATGGAAGTTATGTTGTCGCTATACCTGCAGGAAGTGGAAATACTCCAGATTTCCTCAGCTGTATTGACGGGTTGTCTCAAGACCAATCCCGGCCACTATTGTTTCTTCTGCTCCTGACAAAAGGATAAAATCAACAGTACTCGGGGGCAACAATTGGAGGTGGAGAATCTCAAATTATATCAGGAGAAAGACTGTAAAGACAAAACATGTAGCTCAAACTTCTGTGGTCTAGTTATTCTATCGAGCGTTTGTAGATTACATTTATAAAGTGTTAGAGTATATATTTCTGATTTCTGTTTGCCATTTATAGTTCGTTGAAGCGTGTGCCTGTGGAGTTCTTAGCACTCAATTCAAGTATGTAAGTATGTCTGCGGGTGGGACTCATACTTATTCTTTGTCTAATTCATACTTCAACTGAGCAAGTGGGACACATATCGTGACCACAATTTTCGCAGGAAGTGTTGTCTCTCAATGTCGTTTGTGCAGCATCACAACGGCAGCAGTACCAAAACATAATTTAGAGTAGCCGTCAAGACGACCTAATAGTGGGTTTGAAAACGGAATGTAGCTACTGCGTCAAGCAGAGCTTATGTCAGAATTATTGATCCTTTATCAAGACACATGCTACAGTAATATGGGAGCGTAGATTGAAGCTCTCGGGGTTTTAGATCGCTGCCGTAGCACAACCTCGTATCGTCGCTGAAAGAGAATTGGTCATCGACAATAATCAAATGATGACGGTCTGTCAGCATGAGTCTGACTGTTTGAGATAAGTCTTATATTAAGTATAATTTCAAATTAACACTCTAAATGATATCTTCCAGAGGGTTGCTGTAGAACTCCCCAAGTTACGATATGGTCATCAGCACACCCAGCGATGCAAACATGACCACACCCACGCAACGAAAACTAAGGAGTAGCATCATCTTAGGTGGTCAAAATGCAACCAGTCTACGAAATGGCTTAGACAAGGTCGTCGAGGAGGAGGAGGAGAGGGGGGTAAACAGGGGAGAAGAGGATTGCGTTGACGACGAGGAGGACTACGAAGATGAAAATAATGATAGTAGTGAGGAACAGGAGGAAGAGGAGGAAGAGGAGGAGGAAAGTGACGAAGAGGAGGAGGAAAGTGACGAAGAGGAGGAGGAAAGTGACGAAGAGGAGGAAAGTGATGAAGAGGATGAGACCGAGGGCGAAAACGATGAATATGAAGAAGACTTCGTGGATGATGAGACCGAAGACAGTGAAGACAGTCAAGCAACATTCCTGCCGTCTGCTCTTAACTCTGATAACGATTCAAATGAAGAGGAAGAGGGATCTGAAAATGAAGATGAAACTCTTAGCTTGGTGGACGATCTAGAAAATCTTGGGATAAGATCTGATGAGTCAAGTAATTGACGGGGACAATCTCCTGCTTTTTGTGGAGTCAAAGTAAGTTACTGTATTAGTATCGCTGTCAAATACGTTAGTTTACTTTCACTTCTCTCGCCGCGAGCTCAAACCACATATGATTTTTGTTTCCGTGGAAATATATAGTCTTACAATGGTATTGAATTGAACTCAGATCCTCAAATCTTTGAAACTATCTAGAAATTCCACGAAAGCTAGATCAAATATTCATAATGTTGGAATTGCGACATAGGGAGTAAAAAGCTCGGAAGAGATAGCAGCACTATTCGAGTCTTGCTCTTCGCTAAAATTGACGATCTCCTCAGATGTCCCAACACCGTCTACTAGATTAACATCGATACACGTAGTATAAATCTCTAGCAGACCATCCGGTTGACCAATAGTGCCAATAGCCGTAGGCCAGTCCCATACCCAGTACAGAGTGTACATTCCCGGCGCCGCAATACTTGACGGAATCGTGATGTCAACTTGACACCATAAATCTGCACCCATCAGAAGATCTGCTCTATGCGGAAATTTTTCCTGCCTTGCTTCAGATATGTTAGAGCTGTTAATTTGATAGCACTGGCCATCATCGAAATTTTGTGTTGATAGAAGTTTACCGCGTTTGTCACCGCCCGTTCCCTCAGAATTCCAAACATTGTGAATGCTTAGAAGTGTATCACTATCACTGGCTTCAGCAGTACCGTATACATAAACAGTACCACGATTTTCGGGCTTGCCAGGTTGATTGAAGGGTTCTGTAACATGTCCATTCTCTTGATATCGAAGTGCGATCATATCTCCAGGAGAAGCTGTGAGAGCAGGACTGTTGGGTGTTTGGTTGCCTTTGCTTTGAGTACTACGACACATCAGATCTGTTGCAAAGATGATGTTACCAGCAGCCCGGCCATTTGGCGGTATTAAATTCACCATCTGGTCATCACTGAAGCCCTGAGCTGTGCGCAAGAAATTGCCTCGAATTCCAGTATTTCGGTTCAGAAGTTATAATTTGCATCGGGTATTGATAGTTTTCTTATCATCGATTTCACAGGCATACTGTACTGTAGTACCGTCTAAGTGAGAAAAGATTACAGCTGTCAAACAGACGAGCCAGGTAAATCAGCTATAGTCAGGCCCGTGAGATGTCTAGAATATTTATCACTGGCCGTTCAAACCTCGGCTTACACGGCGTTTCTTTGATACTATGGGTGTACTACACATATGTGTAGATTTCCGGGCACCGTCTTAAACAATCTGACTTGAAGCCGATTTCAAAGGCCGGTGTGAAAAGATATTTCATGACCCTACCAACGTTGGAGACTGAGACCCCACCATCATGACCCTTGCACGACCCACTACCCCTCGCCAACAGTTCGGCGGAAAGCTTGGTCGCCTCACGCTTTCTCATGCGAGAGGTCGATCGTGGAATTGTGTTGACCGAGGTGTAGGCGGGTAACGAACTGTTCAAATTTTGAATTGGAGATCAGCAGAAAGCGTCGCCAAGGCGGGGAGCGGCCGAAGGCAGTCAGCGGTGAGGGAAACACCCATCTTCAGGGGTAGGAGGGAGCTAGAAAATTGAGATGAGAGTCCCTGGGAGTTCGCGTGGGACGACAATGTACAGCACAGGAACGCTGCTTCCAAGATGTACGGTAGATACAGCCAAAGGTATCAATATTTACTCCTAAACCTAAGCATTATAACTACAGAAAGTAGTCTGCCACCGGCTTCTTCGCCGCCGGCATATCCCTTGAATCCTGTGGTGCTGCCTGGAACACTCTATACCGTCTCGCAGGCCCACTCAAGGACACCTTTTCTTTCTCCATCACACCTCCGTCACTGCGATTCGCTTCCCCATTGCTGCGCGAGATGACACCCTCGCCACTTCCGTCTTCGCCGAGCTCGAGGATTGCTGCGACATTGCCACATCGGTAGCAGTAGTTTGGTGCAGACCACACTGTGACAATACTGTTGTCGAACATCTCTTTAAATCCTTCCATTACAAGTTGATGGGCTCTTGCAATAAGAGATAGGTCGTTGGTGTGATTGAAGACTTTGACGATGTCGGCGCCGAAGAGGAAGCCTGCTCCTCTGGCGGAGAGACCCCATCCATCGATTTCGTCTGGATCTGACCAGAGGAGATCGCACATTGCTCCTTCGTGAGGGACTTCCTGTCTCCGGCCTAATAAGCGGATCTTGTCGACTGTGTCAAGTAGTGGTGACAGACCACCGTGTACGCATAGCACTGCTCCACCGGAAATCCCTACGCTGCCTCCACTAGATCCCGATGCGCTTGTCCCTGGAGCTCCAGTCTTCGCTGCTGATGATCCCTTCGCATCAACAGTCTTGGCTGTTTCCTGCCGAGCAATGCTAATGACAATATCTCCTTCTGAGTTGCATACTTCGATTTCTATATCCCGACCAAGATATCCTTGTGTTGGAATGAGGCTATTCGATTGGGTTGTGCGTACATTTTGTTTCGATGATTCCAGGGTACTTGACGCACCGAGGACAATAGCTCCTAATGCAAGGTAATCGAACACTTCGCAACAATATCTCCATACGTTCGCACTGCCATATTTTCGTAGACATTCATCGTAGAAGCCATAAACCGTTGTGATTTGCCTGGATTCGTGGTTTCCTCGTATTAACGTAATTCGATCCGGGTATCGTACTTTGAGGCAGAGGAGAAGAAGGAAGGATTCGAGAGAGTAGAAGCCTCGATCCACGAAATCACCTGGGAGAGTCAGTTGTGGTCCACGTGAGCGTCCTGGCCGTGGCAGGTCCGAGAAATAGCATTGACATTACTTCCTGCTGGTGGAGAAATGAGATGGCAATCTCAAGCTATACAAGCTTTACAGGAAGCATCAGAAGCGCTCCTCGTTCATTTGTTTGAGGATACAAATCTTTGTGCGATACATGCGAAGAGGATGACAATCATGCAAAGAGATATGCAGTTGGCGAGGAGAATCAGGGGAATGTGGGGGGCCTTGGTTGCTATTAATTTGCTTGTACGAGCTTTTAGCATGGGGACGAATGTATGAATGATCAAAGCGAACGTCGGTGGTGTTGAACGCTGCATTTACTTTGCCACACCAGTGCCCTCTCATGGCATAACACGTCGATGAGCAGACCCTAGCATGCAAGAGCGTGATCAAGTACAAGCACAAAATAGTGACCCGTAAACAACCCCTGAATGCAAGCAACTCCGGATCAAGATGGTTGTATGCAAAAGCAAGCAAATGAAAGAGCATCAATTCCATCTTAAGAATAGTCAGTAGCTTCTGGATATCCCCCCGCATTAACATCACCTTACTTGATGCTCGTCTAACCATCATCCGAACTGGTAAGACTTGCTGAAGCTTACATGGTGACCCTGTTGATCTAGTAGATCAATGCGTAAGTGTCTAGCTGATCGATACGTATGTGTGAGACATTGCCGGATCCATTAGAGTAACCATGTTCAGTTGTTGATGTCGGAGATTGCACTCACTGTCTGAAAATCTTTGAGGGAAGATATATCTAATTATGGTGTGGTTTCTTGGCAAGTGTGTGTAAACTGCGCTCAGAGAACTGGTATCAATTGGCGTTATAACTGAGTAAGCTCTTGTGAGTCGTTAAGACGATTGTAGACTGCTTTGGGAGGGAATTGGCAGATGAAGAGCACTGAGAGACGAATGCGGGTGGCGAAAGGTCAAGGAAACGGCGTTGAAAGATCAAGTTAGCAAAAGAGAATCACTTAGAAGAATCAATGGAACAGATTCAGGACTTTTGGCTTGAGGTTATCATGGTAATATAGCAATGTGGTAACAAAGTAACGGAGTTTTGAGATCTGCTTTTCTTGGTCGGGAATGAGATAGTGTACGTTCGTATTCATGTTTGATTCGTCTCGCAGATAATTAGAACAAGAGCAATACAAGAACAACTAATTATCCACGCAATGAATTCCAACTCCCATAACTTACAATAAATTCTAACTCCCAATGCAATTCATTCACAGCTTTCTTTATCCCTCCCCGCCTCCATGAGTAGTACATGCCATTGTTGATTTTACACAAATGCTCATTAACTCGTAGACGCTGAAAGGTCTTGTTTAGAAGCACTGGAAAGTGCTTTGACCTTGCTGGTCAGTATCGAGGAGACATAGGCTGCCTTCTAGACAACATAAAGATGGCTGTCCTGGACAATTCTGGTTATTGCCAAAATCGTCGCACGGTAAGGGTCCCTGGATATCTTGTCGACTTTCTAGATCGAGGGATCGGCGGGCTTGATCCGAGGCCTGTGGCCGCGCCATAGCGACAGTAGCAAGGATGACGACAGCGTGGATGATATTCTGAAAGTACATTTTGAAGCAAGGAGATAGGATGTTTGTCTTCCCCAGATATGATTTATGAGTCTGGCTGGTTGTTTTTTTCATAAGAGTTGGTTATAAGATAGTCGTGATAACAACGGCGGATGCGGCTGGTTTAAATACTTAACTGCCATAAGCTAGCGCAAAGTGGGTAAATTCATAATACTGTATTCATGTGATGGCCTTGTCTCAAAATAGAACTTTCATAGCGGCTTTCTGGAGCCAGAACTGGCTTCAGAGAGATTCTTATTTTTAGAAAACGTCCATTTTTGGCGCTGACACCGGGGAGGCAACACTTCTTTGACCGCTCACATCTCATAATTCTTGTTCTCGCGTGCAGTTGGTTTTGGCGTTGATAGCTCCTTCGGGCGTTGCACGTGCGGTACAATACAGTGTCAGCGTCAAAAGCGGCCGGTCTGTGATCATAATCTTTTTAAGCGAAAGGGGTGAAGCCTGTATGTATACTGGAATAGACACAAACTGTGGCGAACTCAATGCGGACCCTCTTGGTAGGCACCCTAAGTCAGCGTTTGATGACGGATCCCCTACTTTTCATCCAGGTCAGAGCCTAAATTGGGCTTCACATTCGCACAACAGAGTCTGGTGCAGACAACAAATGCAGTAATACTGTGACAACAGATTTCACAATGAAATTTCTAAGTTATTTGCACGAACTACGAGATAAAGTGAGTTCAAATAACACTCGACTAAGGTCATCAGTTGGAATACTCTCAACAGTTACACCCTTCTAGGGAATCATATCTTTTGTCGACTTCGTCCTATCAACTATCTTCAAGGCTGTTAAAATATTCTTGAAGATTCGTTTAATCCTCTGTCTTCCAATACCCGAAAACCAGATGGAGCTCACTGAAGCAGAAAATATTTTCATTGCCCGTACCTTCCTCACGCTCAGACGACCCCAGTTACTTGATTGTCTCAAGAAGAACATCGAAAATGATCTGAAGGACAAGCTAGAGACTAACTCTAAAAGTCATATACAACTTGTTAGGGATATAAACGAATTGATAGAAGTCAACACATCCAATGGCAATCCAATTCTTGACGAGCCTGAGGAAGTCAATGGATGTGGCGCCGGAAAGCGTAGGAGAGTCAAGTATGGCGACGGCGTCGAGTTTTGGCGAACCCGTGTCGGTGGTAATACAGCCGCTCCGAAAACGGATAAAAAGGGACGTCAAATGATGGAGAAGTCAAAGAAAGAAGATCAGTGCTTGAAAGTTGAAGCTCGCGGTCGCAAGAAGATCAAAACGAAGGAATACTCTAGTTTTAACGAGCTCATGCGAGATGTTGCGCAACTTTCAAATCATATCAAAGTCGGCAACGAGCGGGACACCATGTTCTTACTCGACGCTATTGCTATTTAATCTAATCGCCTAAATATCTCGGTGGAACAGATAATAGGGGATTGACATCTACTCCTTATTCCATCGACCGACAGCTTACGGCAATAAGAATTGGCCATTATGACATAACTATCCGCATTCCGCCCGCGAACTCCGTTTCATTAACACTATTCATACCACCCTTCTCCTTCCTCGCCTTCAAAATCTCAACTGCCCTTCTAAGCCTTCGTCTTAGCCTCCTCTCTCCCAACCCTGCCTTCAACCTTCACAACCTCCGGCTCCCTAGCACGAAAGGCCTGAAGGATGGCTGCGCACTTTTGTCAAGAAAGCTTCCCCCGATGTCGAGATAAAAAAGGTTATGCCTTCGATTACACTTCGCAGTCTTGCCGTTTATTATGTTACGCTTATTTTTATGTTCAATATGTCACGTTTCCCCGGCGCAATGCGATTTCTTCACGCGGGCTTTCTTTGGGGCCTCTTGTCTATTATGCTGAATATAATGCAGGTTTCCTATGGATCACCTAGTCGCATCGAGAACGAAAAATTCCTGTCGCCATAGAAAGAAGATGTCAGGCCTTTCCTCGAGGACTTCGCTGTACGGGGTCTACCGTGGACTGATGGCTGTTTCCCAGAAGAGTGATTACAGATGAGAAGATTGACGAAGAAAAGGAGTATCACGAATTGGCATCAAACCTTGGGCGAGAACTTCATTGCTTATAAGTTCTCCGTTGCAGTCGAGAGGATGGCACATATTTGGTTGGTGCAAACAATTATGGCTTTCATAAGCACGTTGTCTTTGGAGGCAACCCGAGCACGGCTACGCAATTAGCCACAGCAATGTGGTACCCTTGCTCCATAAACTTGCGGGTTACTCTTCCAATTTGATTATCCTAAAGACAAAGGAACTCGTTCACCGTAGGGTCGAACTTTTCCATATTCTTTCTGGTAAATAAAAGGCCGTGATCTTTCACAGACGAAGTGTCGAGTGGTGGCAGCCTGTATTGGCCGTAGTGAATCTCTGGATTCAAGACAGGGTCGAAGAGAGTCAAGATGGATTCTCGAGCTGATGTGAAGGGTATTACAACACACAGAGACTTGGCGTGGTAAAACAGCTGTTGTAAAGGGTTCGAGCGTGCCAAGATAGCCAAATGGAGATATAATCTGGCGGTCATAAGAGCTTTGTCAGGTGCTTTTAAATACCAATGCCTTGCAACTTCTGTTCAGACTTTTCTATCCCTGATATTGTCATCTTTAGTGGCCATCCTATAACGTCTGAGACACTCGATCCACGTGTCTTCGAACGCGGGGACAGTCTCGTAGAACAAGCCCATCGTAGAATAGGCCAAGTACATAAAGGCTAACTGGTAATCTGTGTCCCAGGAGTTCTAGAAAGCCTATTGGAAGACTTCAATCGACACTCGCTGGAATTCGGCCTACGACATGATTGACCAATTCCTTGAGCTTGAAGCCGAGTATACAGAGTTCGTTGATACTCACCCGCAAGTCAAGTGCCTCCTGCCCTCATCGGAAGAGATTGTCGCTCTCTATCAACTACGGAAGGTTCTGAAGCCGTTTAAAGACCACACTTTGAAAGTCTCCGAAGTTATGCCGTCGATCTCACAAAGTCTCGATATCTATTGGGATTTGGAAGCTCTCCTTGATGATGTAGTCGAAGGGGTTGGCGACTTTACAGCCCTTGATATGTCCATTCGAAACGCGTTCTCAAAGGGCAAAGCAAAACACGTTACATATATGAAGAAGCTTGATGATCAAATGATGCTGTTCGCAGCTCACATCCTAGATCCGCGTTATAAAACTCACCAATTGGAGATGATGATACCGGATCAATACTCCGAGATTATAGCTAAAGTCAAGAAGTATTTCAAAACGGAGTGGCCGGAGCTAGCAACGTTGAATGTCACAAGCTCAACTCCGAGCCAATCTAGACCGGCCGAGCGCCCTCAAGGAGTCTCTATTGCGCAATGGAAAGCCATCCAAATGAAGAAGGCAAAGGAGGCGGATGCCGGCGCGGCGATCCCTACTTCGGAGCTTGAACGCTGGTTTGCAACTCCGCGAACAGAGTTCGACGAGTCTATTGCAAAGTCTCCAGACTTCTTACGGAAGTGGTGGAAAGAACACAAGGACGACTGGCCACTTTTGGCTGCGGCGGCGCGTCATCTTCTCTCTGTCTCTGGCTCCGAAGTTGACGTAGAACGCCTCTTTAGTGGTTGTAGAGACGAATTTAGTATCCGCCGTCACGCTTTGAAGGCAGATACAGTGCGAGTATTAACACTTTTAAGGAGTGCTTATGCTCAGGAAGATGAGATCGATCAGAAGTTGATCGAGGCGGCCAGGGAGTACGATATCCTGCCCTTCGCCAATAGTATTCTTTGGAGACCAGACCACATTCCGGGCAAGTTGGTAGATGGTATGAATATATCCTCATTGCATGTGTATATGCTAATCTACGTACAGGCGAGAATCCTCCTCAACCTCCTGCTCCTGCGGAAGCTCCCACCCAGCCTTCTGCCTCCCAAGCCGATGAGTCTGCGGTATCAACCCCCAGTCCAGATACAATGGAGATCTCGGAGGATTGAGGCTCTGCAAGCGTGTACAATAGCGGACTTGAACGCGGTATACCGACAGATTTTGAGGATTCGGCAGAGCTTTGAAAAGTGCTTATTCGGTCGATTTGCCTAGGGCAAGCGGACCAGTATTTTATGTCATTTTTTGTAATGTTCAGGATTATCAAGGTACTTCTCCGAAGGCTATATACTATGGGTGTTTGGCGTTTTAGAGGTATCTTTGCAGTCGCTTAACACTGTAATTTATTAATCACTCAGGATTCCTTCAACCCATTCATGAATGGCCCGAATTGGTCAAAACCCCACTTGAATCGGGCCAATCAGGGTTTGAAGATTTTGAATCAAGATCCCAAAAATTCGATTCATTTGATTCGTCCTTTATTCAAAATCTTCAAAAAATTCGCCTTCATTTATCACCCCTATAGGTGCGGCAGTCATTGTGGTATGAGCCCGCTCTCTTATATTGAAGCATGCACTGAATGGAAGGTGTGCAGGACGACGACCAACTCATCAAACCCCCCTCTCACCTCTCATCCATTGAGACAGCAGCTACCCACACCAGGAGGAACAACCATGTCAGCACTCTTATTCGGACCTACCCCCGTAACTGCGGGAATGATTATCCTCACTCAAGGTACGGGTGGTGTATCTTGTTTCGCCATCTAACTCGCTGCCGCTGCGGACGCCACCGTAATTGCCAGCTCGCCGAGCAGCTCGGCGCTACGCACCTGATATATTACTCCTCGAAGAGTATAGGCCATTCTATAACGTCTAACCTCTGCTTTCCGCCCACCCCTACATTCCGCCCACCCCACCAATTCCGTCACCTGATTTTCAACACTTAATAACTCTATTCTGCGTCAACTTCTATACAAGATATTATGGAATCTGAATTTCCTTCTGATTCTGATTCTACAAGTTCAATTTGACGTTCTCCAGCTGCGATTTGAGCCTCTCTAATTGCACGTGTTATCGTAAACCGGGAATTTAGACTTGTCAGGACTTTCCTCTTCTTCTTTGGCCGCAATTGCTCTAATCTTTCTTCCAACTCTTTGACCCTCATATTTGCCTTCCCTAATTCGTAGTCTCTTTCGTCAATTCCCTTTATAACCTTCCTGAAGAGTAAACGCTTGACTGGAAGTTGGTCATGTGACCCGCTGGCTAAGGTACGAATCTGTACGTACATCTCTTTCCGGCTCTTTAGGGTACACAACTCAATTGAGGTATCGGAAACCTCTGGAGGTAGTATTGGCATCTCTTGAGGCTTTAGGAGAGTCAGATTTGTCGATTTATTACTGTTTTCCAGAAGCAAAGGGCTCATCAATAGCTTAGCTATAGAGACCGGCCATAGACCTGTAGTTCTCCACCCAGCCTTAATATTAGAAGGTATAATACTCTCTTGACGTGCCTTCTAGTAGCAGATAAGGAAATTGCGCTTACCAATCGGTGTAGAATCGATCATTGAACTCAACTTTTGAAGCTCTTTCCGGTAAGCACGCTTCAATGAAGAGAAAACCGTCAAATCAAGAGGTTCCAAGACGTGTGACGTATATGTAGGTAAGAAAAGAAGGTATATATTATGCTCAAGGCACCTCCAAAGGAAATCCGTAGTCTCATGGCTTCCGTGGCCGTCCAGAATAAGGAGTCTTGCTGAAAGGTCACGTAGTTGAGTCTGCGGGATAAAGACCTTTTCCAGCCACTCCAGTGCCGTCTAGTCAGTTGTCCACCCATTATCAGTGGCTGTAAAGTGCCATTGATCGAATATATCTAATTGAGCCGGAAACCACTGTTACTGAACCGATTTTCCCTTATATATTACAGCCGGAAGAGTGGAGAGGCCTGTTGCGGATATGCACTCAATGATTGTCATCCAAGTACGTAACCCTGGCTGTTTCCCTTAAACCTTACGTCTCTCAGCATTCCCTACTACATATCCATTAAGACTATAACCTTCCATAATACCAGTCTCGTCCATATTCCATCGTTGAGAGGCTGGAATAGCCTTGATTGCCGGAATCTCCAATTTTTGGAACCACGGCTTAATAACTTCAGAGCAAGCGCAATTGACACGTACAGAATCGACGTATATCTGCCTCTTAGTCTTTAGAACGGGATTACGTGCCAAAAACCGCGTCATCTAGTGTTTTCCAAGAGGTCGGTGGTCTCCTTGAAGTGCTAAAAGCCTCTCTCCAAAAACCCGTATCTGCGCGTAGGTAACTCCATGGCCAAGAGACTCTTGAGTCAAAATCCAATTGGTCAATCGATCTTCAACTACAGTAGGGAGCCTTTGCAAGTGCTTAGCGGCCTCCTTATGTGGTTGTGTCGTTGCATTCCGACCACGAAGGGTAGACCTTGGAATACCCCACTCCAGGCATGCCTGCCGCAAGGACTTGCCACTTGCGATTTCCTCAACAGCACACACGACGTCATATTCAGTATATTTAGGCTTCATGATGAGATCAATTCATATTCCAAATTTCAAGAAAATCGATTAGAGAATAAAATATTAAATAATTATTGAAGTTGAGTGGTATAAGAAGCGGTGAGGTTAAGCGAGGTGGGCGGAATGTAGGGGTGGGCGGAAAGCAGGGGTTAGACGTTAAAATGAAGAGAGAGCAAGCTAGGGAGGTTTTCAATCCAGATTTGAAAAGGAATTTACAGCTCAATTTACAGCTCAATTAATCCCAGTTAGTAGTCCTATCCTATCCCAAGCATTTACCAAAGCTTCTCTCTCATCCAATTGTGGCTTTCAAGCCTAGGTGTAAATATAACTCTGCAAATATCACTACGTATTGTATACTGTACTGTATTATAAAGATACCGTTTCTCTTCTCTTTCACTCTTAGACGCTGACACCAATAATACCGTATCCAATACAACCACAGCCATGGTTTCTCGACCTCAGGCCTTCCCCACCAGAGTCTGGGATCGATTTCTTCAAAGCAGCGTCAGCCCAGAAATGATCTGTTATCTAGCTCAAAAAGTATCGAACGTCGTTGAAAGAAACCCCAACCAGAATCCTATTAGGCCATTGGATCGAGTTCCAAAAGTCATCACCGCGAGTCAGCACTTGGATGACAAAATCCCTGCCTTGGAACCTTTTATCTCTAGTATTGTCAGGCAAGCAGATATCCAAGTCCCGATATTGCTGACAACTCTCCTCTATCTTTCTCGGCTCCGCTCCAAACTTTCTCCTCTTGCCAAGGGTACTCGATCTACTCCCCATAGAATCTTCCTGGCGTGCCTTATTCTTTCCGAGAAGTTTCTTGATGACTCTAGCCGTTATAACAAAGACTGGGCTTCATATTCACGTTTTGAGGAATTCAGCCTTAATAATCAAGAGGTCAACCTTATGGAAAAGCAACTCCTCTTCCTCTTGGACTGGAATCTTAATTTTCAACCATCTGAGCTAGAGCATCATCTCGAGCCATTTCTTATACGCATTTGGAACTCGACTGCAAGGATCAGAAGCATTTCTTATAGAGGAAACCGCGAAGTCTCGAATAAGAGGAAGCCACGAGCAAAATTTCAGTCATCAAATACAAACATGAAGGTTTCAAAATCGATATCAGAACGGAAGGCAAAACAGCCATGCACTATAAGAAAAGGCATTTTGATCAACCTTCCAAGCCCAGTGGTGGCTAGGGAACTGTTGGATTCTTCGCAGTTTGGTATTCTACAGCAAAGCAATCAGCGCTCGAGGACTGTAAGAGTAGTGGAACTCCCGGATGGTTTGATTGTCAATCAGAGTTAGTAACAAGGAGCACAGAAGGTGTTATCATAAGATAGTAAAAATATCCACGAATACTGTAACTTATTTCCTAATCCGTTCTATGGCAAAAATTTCAGAATTCAAAAGTTGACGGGAAGTGGATTGCGAAATATAGTGCCGTGACTTAGTGAAGAGTGGTGTTACATGACTAGTGCCGAAATGCTCTCCTAAGCGCCTCTTCGGACTATGTGTGTGTGGCTTTAGTAACGATAGATATAAGCATAGACCTGCAGCAGCCCTTGAGGGCTTTGAATATTCGCGAGAATCATCAAATCACTGCTTAAGCACTGTTGCAACACTCTGTCTATTTGCATCCCAGCATATTGTAATCAGATATTGAAAACAGTCATCTCCTTGAAGGCGTTGAAGCTCGAGATTCAAAGCCATTAACTTTCAAAATTGCTCAAGTATTTTCACTTCCAAATTCTTACGACATGGTCTTGGCTACAGTTTGGATGCTACCATCCCTTTGAGGACTGGGTACAAACCAAAAATCAAGCGTAAATGTGGACTAACCCCTACAACCAAAGGAATGACAAGCAGGTATCCCCTGAATATAACCGCATCAGCCTATCCTCATCTGAGGTTGCACCGTAATGTAAGCGTGCTAAGAGAAGCACCGCTTGCTTTATAGTAGCTCCGACTTCGCCTTCAATTGGACCCAAGTCAATACTGAAGACAACAAAACAACAACAGAGATCCGCTTCATCACTCTCATATGTTCTGACCAGTAAAGCCGATCTCCACTCTCTTTATCCTTGATATTTTCGGCGTTTCGATGCTGAGGAAGATTCGGTATTCGGAGGAGATTCCACACCGCAATGCTGAGGAAAGGTGTCGAGCAGAGTAACCATTTCCAATTGAGATCCGATTCTCGAATTACGTGTCGAGCCAAGGGGAGATACCTTCGAATTTGTGGTAATACCCATTTCGTGGCGGCTTTATGGATCGCTAAACTATAAAGTACTGCAGCTACGGCAGAATATATCCAACGCAGCCACCAGCTATTCCAGTCGAGTCTTTGGCGTCGGGGAGGTTGAACCGTGAGAGACTTTTGCTGTAGGAAATAATACGGACCAGAAGTTGCCAGTATATTGACTAGCAACGAGCTGACGCTGGTGGAAGTGGATGCTGAAGCAAGTACATAGGTGATGGGAATATAGCACAACAATGCAAGAGATGCAACTTCCGGACCTGTATAATCTCAGTAACTATTAATGATCGTGGGTTCTTATGTACTGTACCAGTGCAATCAAGCCACCACCCAATGCCAAATTCGGATGCTTTCCATAGCATGATCGAGAGATACTTCCATCGAGTCTTCTGGTCTATACCCACAAGACTAGAGAGGCCGTTTACAATTCGTTGTGTTGTTGTAAAATCGCCCTGTGAGGTGATGAAAGCGCTGATCACTACGAGAATACAAAATCGCCGCGCGAAATAGAGGTCAGGTAAACTACTGCCACTGTTGATGAGAAGTTTGCGAACCGAAGTCCAGCTAGGTGATGGAATTGCCATAGTAGAATAATGATGGGGATAAATCCTGCGAAAGTTATTGAACGATTTATCTTTGCACGTAACGTCATCCGGTTTTAACTTGAGTGCATTCATGTCTTTGAAGCATTGCTGACGAGTAAATTGTCGTGTCCAAAAGTCAGCGGATGACTGGTGGCGACAACATAAAGTGTGACAATGAGTGGCTTTATTTTACAACGACTGTATTAAGTTACTCATGCTGACATTCATGCGGTTGCTCTGACGCTCACTGACAAGACCTGGCAACCCCTGTATGAAGCGTATGTCCGGCCGGTGAGGTCAACGAGATGTGCAACCTTCATGGGTATCTAGTAACTTAAGATTTAGGAACTGGTCTACTGTATACGTCATGCCATATTCTCGAATCCCATGTAGTCAATACATTTTCGTTTCATTTCAAATGCACCGGGATACTGTCAATAATTGATGGCGCAGAGTAGGAACTAGACTAAATGCTCTGTTCTAATGACATCACTTTTCTAAATGAAGTCCAACCCCGCACAACATGCTCAGTTTGCCGAATATCTATATCCGATAGTCGTTTCATTTGTTGCCTGGTATTCGTATCCGATGGTCTTCTCGTTCCCTACAGAATATTCATTCCCAGCGATTCCTTGCTCTGCATATCCAATAGGTTTTTCATCTGCTGGCCGGTATTTGTATCCGATGGTCTTTTCGCTTTCTGCGGGATATTCGTTCCCAGCTGTTTCCTGTTCTCTTTTCACTCTAGGCCACCTCTCTGGGCGAAATTCGTGCTCGTGTAGATGGAGATCCTTAGTAGCAACGAAGTTACGGATTGAATCTGCGAACTCTGGATTGGCACAGACTATACGAAGTCAGCAAAAGTGTGATCCGGTGTTCTAGATACTCACCAGAAACCAAGATTCTACCTCTGCAGTTATCGTGCTGCAACTGGCTTTCTAAAGAAGCTTCAGGATTAAGTCCGCGGTATCGAGTTCGTAAAGTATCTGCGCTGCTGTGATTATCTTCGTCATTTTCGTCGAGGTCAAGTTCTACATGCTGAGGTTTATTTCTAACGTATCTCGTGCATCGAAACATCTGTAAATGATTAGCAACAGATTTAGAGGAATGTAGATCAGACCTTACATAACCTTGCTCTGGTGGCGCGCCTTGCCAGCCGGATCTATACTGAAAAGTCGCCGCAGGATCTAGTCTTAGCCTGGAAAGCCGATCACAGTCTTGTTGCAACAAGTCTTTTACCATTTGTTGTGCGGTATCGTTTTTTACAAAGTGCTTTTCGTTTTCCGCATCGTACCCAACAAACACGTGGTCGACCTCCCAAAGGAGTGTTACACGTTGTGTTTTAGCAGTACCAGCTTCCCTACTTTCCAGTAAATGCTTGACAGTAGCAAGCTGTGCTCCGATCCCAATACCTGTGGCATACAAGATAACTGTGCCAAATTCTTCGGCCCTGATTGGCCGTCCATAAGGTCCATCAAAGAAAGCGTGCTTAAACAATCTTAATTCCGCCTTCATATCATTTTCCAGTTGATTGTAGCGCTTTCTTGTTTGAGCTCTCAATTCTTTCAAAACCTTTGCTTCAATACTTGCACTCGCACCCAGCTCTCTGTAGAGTTTTGATTCGGCTTTCTCATCAGTCAGAAGCCTGTCGAGGTGCTGGAATGTCAGTGAGTTGTGATTTACAAGCATCTTGAGTTTTCTCGTGAATCCCCTCTTCGGGTCGACAAGAATCGTTATTCTTTTAACTTTTCCATCTTCGGCTTTCTCCCAAGACGCGATGACGAAAGGGTGAGACTCCGCAAAGGACGCATAATATGTGGATGGTATTCGTAGCCAAATATGTTGTCCTGCAGAAATTCTGATTGGTTTCAATAGTTGTAATTCAATTTTGAGTAGACCATCCCCTTGATCTACTAATACAGGTGCCCGTTGAAGTATAAGCATGCCTGTTCTCATGCTAAAGAGCAAGAAGTACATCGATGCAGTAATAATGAACAAAATAGCTGAAGGCTTCGATACGCCGATAGGTGTCAGGTGGATGAAACCAGCTACAACGATAACAGCTGCGAAGAAGACATGACTGTAGCGGAATACTTCATAAAACGTCCGACGAACAGAAGAGAACGAGGAGAGTACAAGAGCAAACAGTGCCAATGCAGCCTAGATCCATGGCCATCAGTAATATAGACCTCAAAAAGAAAGAGCTACAAACCGTGAAGCCTGCGATACGTGGTCGAGGCGATAGAATAGATCCGCCAGTCTGATAAGGTACAAGTGCAATCACGACGTGGATGATGCCGACAAGAAATACTACCCTTCCCAACCACCTGTGGAAGAATGCTTGAAATTCGTAGGCAATACCGGGACTATCAGAAAACAAACTTTGTCTCCCACTTACAATCAAGATACAAAGATTAAACGTAATGACTCGTCCCGAGCGCCAAATCAGCAAGTTACGGCTTTTTGCTGACAGAGCTAAGACAACGATGTTGAGAATTAACACCACTGCCGCCAGAATAATATAAAGAGGCGTGATAATGCCTGCTCCGTGTATGTTTACCGACAACTTCCTCCCACGGATAGACCCTAGCCGCAGCTTGCGAAGAATTTGGGGCGTGGATATGTATCTTCGTAAGATAGCTACAGATACTGGATAGCCTTTGGATAAGAAAAGAGAGAGGGGATAGTAGATAATGAATGCTCCTACGACGCCGCAACAAGCCCAGACTGATGCGTCCATCGTATGATGTGATTATACGTATTGTGAATGAACAGAGGGCGTCCAATTCCGAGGGGCGCCACTAGAGTTTTATTGTTGTAATGAGAGCCTTCATTCTAGTAATGGAGATAACTAAGTCAGCAAAGCAAGATAATAATAGAAAAGATCCTACCAGGCAAGCGTAGATGAGATTAAAATAGGGTCTGGTCTGATGACTGGGAATTCGGACTCCATTTGTGTTATTTTTAGAAGCAGTAGTCCTCTAAGGGTGTGAAGTTGAGACTCAGAGTTAAGAACTTATGGTGGAAACTCTTGTTGTTATGTTATTGCAATACTGACGCTTCGGTGAAGTCATGCAGTGCTTAAGTCCACGTATAGTACCGCTTGAAAGAGAGAAGGTTTTATGTAATTTTCTATTCGCGGTTGTTGCATTTGGCCATTCCAGTGACAACCCTTCAGTATCAAAAATACGGGCGCGTTCACAATACCCCCGCCCCTCCTGTGAGGTGCTTTCTGCTTCTCAAGCTGTTGCTCTCTAGCTCTCATACGTATCACGCTCCCGTAGCAAACTCTGCATGCTGATCACATTTCCTTCGTTCGCAATATCCAAAGCCGTCTTGCCCTTCGAGATTGAGGAGAAGCGGTTAAAGGATAGGCAGGAGGAGAAAGCCCAGAAGCTGAGAGAAAGACAAAAACACCTAGCAGACGAAAGAAGACGAGATTAGAAGAGATAAGAAGGAGGGAGATGCAAAATGAGGGCGACGAGACGGAGGAGGTGGCGATACGGGAGGGATTGATGCAGGAGGTGGTAAGATGCAATACAAGAAGTAAGATGAATCTGGATGCCGAGATGTTGAAGATGATCAAAGGCGTCAAGGAGGCTCACGAGGCTTTGTCGCGGCGAACTGTGAGACTGTTGGCGCATATCGTGGACGTCCCAGACTTCACCGACTCCCCCCGACTCCCACGGAATCGAAGGCTCGAGGCGCCTCAACCGGTTGACTATCCGTGGATGAACACAAAAAAGCGATGAAGACCGTAACTCTGGACCGGGAATTCTTAGGACTTGGGGCAGACGAGCCGAGCAACCCTATCCACAACCTTCCCCATCCAAACATCCATCCCTCCAAATCTACATCAAGAACCACGTGGCATTCATCGTTTTCGGTAGTGATGATGTAGCATTTGCATTGCTTGCTGAGTTGCGCGTTTACTCCATGCTCTCTCCAGGTCGTATCTCGTTCATCTCTCTTGAACAGTCGTAAATGGCGCTTTGAGTGTTCTTGCTTCGTGTACACGCGCCGTTGTATAGCTACAATTCTAGTACCTCGCCCCTCCCGCATCTCCACCCCACGTCACCCTCGACGACGAGAATTAGTATATTCTGTCGCCAAACGCCAATTTGTTGGTGCCCCTTCCATGGTCTTCATACCCATCAGATGGCGCATCTTCGTAGCATGTCCCAACCGAACTTGCACCTCTACTGATACTGTGGGAATGTCCACTTTGACTCCTATCATCCACATCAAACATGTCGTACTGACCACCCTCACCTCGTCCTCCGCCATGGCCTCCCATACCACCGACACCAGCAATCATGTTACTGCGGCCGGAGCCCGCCGTGCTAAACCTTCTTCTGACACCCACGCTGCGCATACCGGAGTTGAGAGACATGCTGGACGAGGAGCCGACTTTACGGTCCTTGCCGCGGCCCTTGATGCCCTTGTTGCTGTTCTTGTACAGGTTGGCGAAGTACTCCCACAGCTCCTTATCGCCTGCAAGCACAATATCGCCGTCTTTGATAGAGGCGAACTTGGCGGTTAGCTTCCGGATGGTCTCGATATGGAATTTGTTTTGGTGTGACTAAGGTACGATCGTCAGCTTGGATCGCGTCTTAAACCATGTTTCATTTGGCTTGGGTAGGGTTGAGCTAAGCAATAGGGAAGGAATATCCATCATGCATGTGTGATAAGAGTGGCTCAAGGGGGTGTGGCTGAGCAGATGGTTGTTTGGAGGGGTACAAGCGAAGAAGTAAACATATTGTGGGTGGGGGACCTAAGTTGAAACGGAGGTGGAAATCGCCACTATGCGCTTGCCGTAATGGAGAATTGTGATGTACTTCCAGAAGGCCAAAAATAACGTACCTTGAGATTGCCCAGTTGGGTGAATTGCTTGCCACAGTCGTCGAGGCGACAAAGATAGGGCTTGGACTGGTCGTGGACGATCTTGTGGGCGCGGACATTGCCTCTTTGAGCGAATCTCTTTCCGCAAATTTCACACTGGTATGGACGCTCTCCAGTGTGTCTGCGTTCGTGAGTCTGTAGAGATGATGTTAGATTTTAGTCCTTGAGTGTGGGTGGTATTCCATCTGGAGAATCACAGATGTCTAGCATACCTTCAAGTTTCCAAGCTGAGAAAACGTTCGACCACAACCAGGCTCTTTGCATGGCTAGTAGTATAGGCGTTAGCAGGCCGTATTGGATTTGTAATTGGATTCTCTTACGTATGGCTTAACTCCGGTATGAGCTCGTTCGTGAATGTCCAGGTGTGTCTTTTGATAGAAACTCTTGCTGCAGTTCGCAATCGTGCATTGGTAACGTTTCTTCGAGTTCTTCGGACTACTTGAATCTTCCTAAAGAACAGCATGGGTGAGCTTGTACTTCGATGTCTCTCTTTGAGCTTGCGTTCGGATCTGGGAAGTAGCTTGTGGCGAAATGGGAGAATGGAAAGCACCTACCACAGGTCTGATCTGTTCAGCAGAGGAGGTTGCCAGTAGAGGAGTAGTTTGCGCCTTTGCCTGGATGGCCTTCATGAGCGTATCGACTTCTGTTCCGAAGTTGACTTCTTGCGCCTGAGTCGATGTTGGAGAAGTCTTGATTTCGGAATTGTGAAACACTGGAGTAGTATTCGGGAGAGGCCACATCGATTCAGACTTGATCGGTGGGCTCTGGCTGTGGTGTTCTTCAACAAAGGCCGTTCGAGACGTTCGAGGGTACGAGACTTGTCGACTTCCATCGTCGTCTACTTGCATCAAGCGGGGGAGTGGTCTTTGCTGAATGAAGTTGCAGTTCGCAAAAGCCGGAACGATCATGTTTGCGTCTGGCCCAGAGTACCCACCAAAACTGAATGGATTGTGCTGTTGTGGTTGCTGATTTGGCACTATCATGTTGTGTGTTGTAGCCCCACAACATGTCTGCGCCGAAGCATACTGGGGCTCTATTATCGTTCGAGGAGGTGCTGCTGATGGGATTGCCCTCGGGTCGTATGACTCAACAATACCAGAAATGTCCATTGTGAAGAAGGTTTGGATCGAATGGTGTGTGTTCTGCTCAGCCCAACGTCCCCAGGCCTGGCCTGGCGCTTGTGCCGTAACTGCCAGTGTGCCGGGTTGTGTCTTGCTATGAGGCAAGACGTCTAGGACTGG
Source organism: Cadophora sp. MPI-SDFR-AT-0126 (assembly GCA_020747065.1). Taxonomy (NCBI): domain Eukaryota; kingdom Fungi; phylum Ascomycota; class Leotiomycetes; order Helotiales; family Ploettnerulaceae; genus Cadophora; species Cadophora sp. MPI-SDFR-AT-0126. The sequence goes on along the minus strand of JAGMVK010000002.1, from coordinate 3,105,376 downwards.
TAATTGCCAAATTCCAGTGTGTCTGCCGATGCTTTGAGACAAGAGGTCTCGAACCGATAATTGCTGGCTTGCGGATGTCGAGATCGTATGGGACGATGTATCAAGCGTGAAATGAATAGTTTTGCAGGGAATGAATCGAGGAAACTGTCCGCCCAAAGGAACTGCAGGGTCTTATGAGTCTGCAATTTGGGTTGGTGAAGATGTGGTTGTCTTGGTACGTTGTAAGTACAGAAGTAGTTAGTGATTGGAGGTTTCTGGCTGTATTGCTTGAAGACCAAAATGGTGAAGTGGTTGATGAGCTGAGGCGTTTCTGGGATTACGTTTGGGTGATAGACTCTCAGGTATCTCAATTAGAATTCTTATAAGAAGGGTTCTACTCTCCTCTTATACATTTCTCCATCAGCGCCCACCTCCTGGAGCAGGTCGTTTAAAATTCCATTCCGCCTTGGCAACCGACACTTCACCAATGATAGAGTACGTCCAGTTGCTGCTAAGCATGTCAAGGTACCACTGACCGGGATCTATCGTGACGATGGCGATCTGTACGTGTAGGTTGGGTTCGGTGGCATCGGCCGCGACAAAGTGCAATGCTTTTTGACGACGCCAGAACGGGGGACTGAGGCGGAATTCCGAATTCCATCAGCTGCAGGTTACTGAAACCGACCCTTGAGGGGCAGCCACAGCATTGGAGGCCGAGGCCAATAATGGAATTGATATGTGACAGATGCGTAGAGACCTGCAGCTGCTCTTCGGCTACTGTTCCATCAACTGGAGGTAACGGCGGCTCGACCGCATCCATGGCACACCAACTTTGAAAATGAGAAACTCAACCTGTCGCCTCATGGCTCCCCGGCTCTAACGAGAATACGTTGCTTTTCTCCGCACGGTCCACATCTCGCTGCTCTATGCCGAGGTCTGGGAGATCACGCATCCATGTCCCATCAGAACCCTGGTTCGCTGCATACGGAGGTACAGCGGTTAAGTGTTGTCAGAGGGGCGGTGGGTACTCCAGGGGGGGGTTCTGAGCTTAACTTAAAGGGGTAACACTATAGAAATGCGTCTTGTACACGTCTCTACTGCAATTCATGTAGATTCTCATGATATCAACATCAATTGAATGCCTTCCATATAATGGATTCTCCAATTATACCTTCTGTACCTTCTGTACCCTCGGAGCAACCTTTGCCTGCGCTTCCTTCAACTTCGACTCGATATACAAAAGCCCCTGAGCTTACACGCGATCAACGCCGCGATATCGTTCTTCTTCACGCAATTGGCTGGTCTTATTCTCGAATTCAAGCCTACTTACCTTTTAATCCTACGATTCGACAGATATACTATGCCTGTAACACTCGAGCTACGCCGAAGAAGAAATCCGGTCGCCCCCCTGCCCTTACGCAAGCTCAAATCGAAGAGTTAGTCGAGTTCGTATGTGCTAGTAAAGCAAATCGAAGAATGTCTTATGCCCAGCTAGCTACGGTACTCGATTTTGGTGTCAAAAAGGACGCTATTCGTACTGCCCTTGCGAAGGAGGGCTTCCACCGACGCCTGGCTATGCGAAAGCCTCCGATTTCAGAGACAAATCGAAAGATCCGGCTCGCGTGGGCTGAAGCCCACAAGGACTGGACTATGGAGCAATGGTACCGGATACTTTGGACCGACGAGACTTGGATTACCGGAGGAAGGCATACACGTACTTGGGTTACCCGGAGAGCAGGAGAGGAGTGGGACGAGACCTGTATGGTAGAGCGGCATCAAAAGAAGAAAGGCTGGATGTTCTGGGGTTGCTTCCACGGGCATACCCAGGGCCCTGGGATCTTTTGGGAAAAGGATTGGGGCTCTATAAACCAAGAGTCCTACTGTCAACACACCGTGCCCGTGATTCATGGATACATTGAGTTGAAGAGAAGGGAGGGCATAGAGTTAGTCCTTATGCAACCCGGTTATCGTCATATGTAGCAAAACATCTGGCTGTATCGAGGTGATTGCAAATCCTTGAACATACTCTAACTTCATCATCTCTTCCTCCTCTTCCAATTCTAGCATATAGCTGTGGACAACTCCGGAGTTCACGGAGTATTGGGGATGCTTAGGAGACTTCTCAGCCCGCTTCGCCATATTCTTGGCTGTTTGTCCTTGGAATGTTAAAACCATTCCCGATTTCTTCCCGTATGCATCTATTCGTATAGCTGACTCTGGTGACTGGCCAAGCTTTTTCACAGCGCACCTCTTGCCCAGGCGCCCCCGAAGACACTCGGTCAGTTCTTTGAAAGACAACCCAAAGGTCTGAAATTGCAACTCGTTTTCTGACTTTGATTCTGGATTTGGGTTTGGGTTTGATTCCGGGTTTGATTCTGGGCATGACTCTGGGTTGGTATTCGGCTTAGGATTTAGCTGTGGAGCTGGTTGTGTCTGCTGATCATCTATTCGTTCTGATGAGCCTAGAATCCGCTAAGGACAGTTTGTGACCAACCTTGTATATGTGACACCACCGATGCCAACGGAAGATGGTCATGATCCGTTAAATCTCTGTCCGGTGAACCATGCTCTGGTTCTGTTCGCGGCCGCTTAGATGCGTGTTGCTCATCTTCATTCTTGTCTCCTTCTGAGTTCATATTAGCACTGTTTCCAAGTCGTATTATGCGGTCGGTCACGAACCTTTCTTACGCTTCTTTTCACTCTTCTTTGCAAGCCTCCCTTCATACGCATTCATCCCATCATTCATTACAGGAGGAAGCGCTATATTTGACAACTCTTCCAGGGCGAAGTCAGTTACAGCCGTCGGCCAGTTTTTCGCCTCCTCTTCAGGATTGGGCTTCTCCGACTTCAACTCCTTATCGTTTTCCGGGTTCGGCGTTTTCTTTGGGGATTTGAAGTTGTCTATCCAGTCGACATATATCAGCCCAAAGATGATCACTAATTTTAGTGATTTGTTTTGAGTGTAGAGGGATCTCCACCACGAGCTGGCGGGCGTGTCCTCATTCAGCGCTTCTTGTATAATCTTCAATAAACGACTACCCCTCCTTGGCGCCCAGCCACCGGTCTGTGTTTTCCCCGCGACTTCCTCCTTGTTCAGAAGATTGGGAGTGATCTCTTTCCAGGTGCGTATCGTAAAGAGACATTTGAACGCGAACCACTGATCGGGTTTGATGCAGTAGGAAAGCTTGTGAATTGACTCTTTATCAGAAAGTGGATTGCCCAAGGGTATGCTCGAGCCTCGATCGGAATAATGCAAGGCTAACATTGTGACGTAGGAGCAAAATAAAACAACGGATCGAGGTGGACCTGCAAAAGCGAAGCGGGTGGTGCTCTAAAAACGAGGTGGATGGTGCTGCAAAAGCGAAGTGAATGGTGCTGCAAAAGGTGGATGGTGGTGCAAAAGCGAGGTGGATGGTGGTGCAAAAGCGAAGTGGATGGTGCTCTAAAAACGAGGTGGATGGTGCTGCAAAAGCGAGGTGGATGGTGGTGCAAAAGCGAAGTGGATGGTGCTGCAAAAACGAGGTGGGTTGAGTGAGATGGCGCCAACAGGCATCCCTGCATCCTGGCTGGCATTCGTAAATTCACCAGATCAGAAGTGGGCCCATGTCAGTGCTACATAAGCGTGGCTGTCGCTTGCCATGTGCTAGGCTGATAAGCGGGGGTGAGAATACGCGAATGTCTGTGAAGAATTGTTCATCACCGCAAAGGTACCGGCCGTCGGTTCATGCAATTTACGGAGTACTTCGGGGGGAGGGTGGCAATCTTTGTCTGTAATACCTAGGATTTGAGACAGCATGATCCTTGAAAAGACGTAATAACCAGTGAGTCTTTTCGCGGCGTCTCCAATGAAGACCCTGATCAGCCACGGTATTGTGTATTTCTTTTTCTTTTGCCGAATGAGGGTGGAGTGCATACATACCGTACAGTATCCTCACCAATCGGAAGGCACCAAGCCAGGCCCGGGTTTGGCTAACCAGGTGAAAATGCGTAGGCTGGCAGGGTGGCGCACTCAATATTTCCAGACATTTGAGGTACGGTCAACGTTATCACCCAAATTGTTCACCAGGTTCCTTCCATTTGACTTTTGTCTTGGAAAAACGGCATGGGCTATACCCCGCCAAGAAGATATTCTCCGACAATGAATGATTCTTTAACTTGGCACCCTCCGTGTGCACACCTGATAATGAATGACCACTAAGGCTCGAGTTAGGCAACCCCTCTGGATCCTGTGAAGTCTAACCGACCCTTAAACTCCGGAGGACTGCATGTCAAAAGGCTGGTTCCCATGAAGAAGTTCAATATTTGCTCGCGAGGACCATCAGAACACAAGACCTGAATTACAGCAGTCATTCTACCTCTCACCATGTTCCAAAACAACGCCTTCTCATCAGCCAAGCTCGAACCAACCTCAACGATCGAATTCCATGTTCTTATCGTCCCACCATCACCCTACAGCCCTTGGAGTTCAGTAACTCTTGGCAATCCGCTCCAGGTTTTCAGAACCGGCGGCATAGCCATACCTTCCACAGTGCCCAAGGAGGTTGGAGATTTTATCAAACCGGACGAAGACGAAATACAATGCAGATTGTGGAACGCTGTAGGAGATACCGCAAAGTTTGAGATGAAACGGCGTATATCCCCTACCAAGGTTGTCGACATGTAAGCATTCTTCCTATGTAGTAGAGCTACATCGCTGACAAGTATAAGCCACATATTACCTTTTCATCAGGGCTGTTCCGTTAATCAAGAAGCTCTGCAATCATTTGTTGCAACATGGGAATATCATCGAGAAATCTATTCGGATTTCTTGCGTCAGAGAGCAGACCTGGTTCAGCAGGAGATTCATTCCTTCAGCAATCTTCGACTGTCGAGCCCCAGCTGTCAGACATGGGCGAGAATACCTGTAAAAACCGAATTAAGTCCCGAGGTAGGACCCGGGACAGAAGGAGATTGGGTGTTCGGTCCAGACCTCCAAAAACTCAGATTTGGATTTGTTTAGGGACCTCTTCAGATGAATGAGTATAACCTTTGTCGACGAGATGGATTAGCGGTGCAGAATATATTGTGGTCTTGCTGTTTGCTTTGCTGTCTATCACAATAGAGATACTTGTCTGGGCTGTTGGTCGGGCATGTCAGTGTGCTGGAAATATCCGTGGCGATTATCGCATAACTCATTACCCGACCATTAGAGAGTCATGTCGCCTGATATGCAGAGCACATGAATGGCACATTTATAATGTATCCGAGCCATACTATCCTACCCATTCATTCGTCCATTTCTACATCAATGCGAGTACTTCATAGTTTCATTGTAGGCTTATTGCATCAACTTGACGCCACCACCGAGGCGTGAAGGAGTGATTGGCTGCAATGAACTGGATCCATCTGACCACAAGGATTAAGATTGAAGCTTGGGGTACTACAGTTGCATACTAATCGCATGCTGCAAAGTGCATGACATTGAGGAACCCGAGTCTGCCATGACAGCTACATGACAGGAGTTCAGATAGCAACAAGAACATTCCCATTACTGAATCAAGAGATGAGATACTGCGGGCTTTCGAATCCTAAATCATGCATCTTGGAAGATCCTTGTAATATTATATTAATGAGTCTTCTAAAACCTAGTGCTATCTATGCTTCTCGAATACCTTACTTAAGAGAGAGCCCTCTGCCTGAGGACTTTAGGAACTTACCATAAATCTCATTGCAACTTCTCTGGATCTCTCGATCTGGGCTGTTGTGATGTAGCTGACCAGAATTCCCGTACGGCATTTGACGTTTGACAATTTGTCCAAACTCACTGCCTCCTGCAGTCTTTCTTGAGAATGATCGAAGATAATGAGGTTTGTGCACTCGATACCTTTACGTCAATGCCGATGGTTAGAGCTAGAATGAGTTTGTCAATTTTGAATGATGGGCAAGGTTGAATGAGAGAGAGAGAGCTGATTTGGGTTTCCAGACTCTTCCCCTTCCTTTTAATCCCCCCCCACCCCTCCCCCCCGGCCCCCTTCCTCTCTCGAGACCCTTCCTGCGGGTACATCATCGCCTCTCTTAAATTACAGAGCATGTTGAATTATTCCTGTTCTATGGAGTCAAGGACCCCGACCAATATACTGTATGGAGGGTGCACGGTTGGTCATTCAACAACCTCCACCCAGATTTGATGAAAAACAACGGAACAACAAGTACCATAATACCGATAACCATTGAAATGAACAACTTCTTACTCTGAGCATGGACTGACTTTCTTTATCAGCTGATGTTGTGCCTCGCTCTCCCAAAATCTCATTCTGTACTGGAGTTATCGTTGGACCACAGACGTCCAAAACAGCAATACAGCCATGCCAGGACTCTCTTTAAAGACTCTGAGTTATACCCATTGATTGTTACCTATGGCTATGTCCTGATGTAAGTAAATTATCTACAGACTTTCATTCACGTCTACAAACGGATCTATCTCATCCCTTTCTCCAGCATTCGACCTCGACAACAAATTCTCACTTAAACACAGTTGTTTACGATAGCTTCAAGCAAGACTCTCCTTTCCCAGAACCCTTCTTAGACATTAGATGGAATGAATCTTACTTCTGAATATCTGCAACTATAGATCCACAGTATCGGTCAGATACTATTGCGCAAGACCAGATTGTGCACCGTCTAGCTTTTCCAGCCATCCATCTACTCAGCTCCAGTTGAGGAGTTTCCCATACAATTGCCATAAGGACATTCAATTCAAATCACGAAGAGTTTTCTATCAGAAGCAATGGCTCGTTCAGAACAACTTCGAATGCAAGATGTCGTCCAAGAAGCCATAGAAGTGCCTGGGATGGGCGTCACAGGGTCGGACATTCTGGGACGAAATTACATACCACGACAATTCATATCTGCTTTTCAATCAGCTTTTCAATCACATATACAGCATCTTGGCAAGGTGAACCTCTTTCGCATCATTCGCAATGTCTAATCATAATGTTACAGAGAAGGATTATGTTTTACAATATCTGACAGATGACCGAGCGCCTTGGAGGCTGGTATATCATTAACGGTAGTATCCCGGGTATCGTTCAATGACTCAATAGCTCACATTCCATGAGTGAATGGACTTGTTTTCCACGTAACCAGATATTGATGAGATTGTAAATGTAAAATGTAAAATGTATTCCCTCACTGCTTAAGTCGTATAATATAACAAGCCGCATTAAGTTCCTTGCAATTATGCCCATTTGTATCTTGTCTTTGCAAGCACAATCTCTATGCATGATGGTTTGCGCTACGATTCCAATGCATTCACTGGTACCAAGTATTAGAACCTGACATTTGCAAATGAAACGTTTGGCAAGCAACAGATTGAAGTGACAGCTCGGAGCTTGGGGTTCCATGACACATTTGAACAGGTTGGGTACGATTCTAATGTAGGAGAGTCAGGATCACGCCTAAGTGGAGGACAGAAGATGATGGTAGCCATCTCCAAGATAATGATCAGAGGCTGCAAAATTGTCTTGTTGGATGAAGCCATAGGGCCCTTTGATCACGAGACGGAAAAGATTTTCCAACGAGCTGTTGACATACTGAAGATCTCTAAGACCATTAACATGATTGCGTAAGTGAATCTTTCTTGAGGATCTTCGAAAAGCTTCCTTGTTTCAAAGCCACCGAAAGTCGCCAGTCGAGCGTGTAGACAGGGTTTTTGGCTCCGTGATGGAGATCTGTCTGTTGCTGGTACTCATGACAGATTGATTGCGGAAAACAAAGACTGTGCTTCATCCTGGGAGGGCGATAGTCGACAACCCTGAAGAAAAAAATAGATCGTAATCAGTTGCGTTTCCTCGGGGCTACTATCCCGCTACTGGCAAGGAGACTATTTGCAAAGATCAGTAGGATCCTCGGATTTAGAGGAGTTCCCCGTTGCATGGCATATATAGCTATATCTCTTGCGTTGAAGTTCATCGTTGATAATTGCCATTGCCCGTACTTTGACAATGAGACTAGTAGACTACCTTTGAGAATTTAGGCTTAGAGCAGCTGTAAGTCTGGACTTGACAATGCCATCAACAGCCTATATCGTTTTGCGTTCGCGAGCCTGGGATGCACTTGCGAAATGTTTCCCAAATGCATTATAAATGGCCGCATATGGGTGGACGGAAGAAGAGGTGGAGTTACTGCTCAAGGATGTTGAGGAAAATCTCGACGATCGAAGTATCCATTGTTACATACCGATGTACGTTCGGTCCTTTAATAGTACCAGATACTTTACTGATTTTCAAACAGACGTGTTGTTTATGGTCGAAAGCCTGAGTAGAAGTAGAACGTCGACTTGGACAGGATATGATAAGATCTGTATTGCAAGATCTTAGAGTAAGTTATGCATTGGATTAGAGGACGAAGATTTATCCAAATATCTTATGAGAAACGGTTATTGACCCCCTGTTTGTTTGTGGCCCATATCTGATGACATTGATGACATTGTCTGGACGCTGATGACCTTGACTCTGGACAACCGTGATCCTAATTGATGACTGATGACATTGGAAACCACTATTCGCGGATTTATATCTCCTTACAGTACGGTACAGTACTGTATCTTTCTTGACACTCTTGAAGGATAATTCAACTGCTCGATCGATTGTGACAAGTTTGGCATACATACCTTAGTCATGTCTATAAATCGCATTTTCCTGAGGACCTCATCGTCAGCTCCACAGCTTCCACCATGTCCGGGACCACCCCCGATAAGACCTCTGCCACATCTACCTAAGTGATTGGGTGGGCATAAATCTTTACCACTAAAGGATAATGCAGGTATGTCAGCCTGGAAAGTGACATTTTATTTTCTCACAGTGCTAATCAACTTGGTTAGAATAGCATCGAAACTGCATCATGAGGCAGGAAGCGCATTTGGGAGCAAAGGATGGCCATAGTGGTGTACAGCGGATGATGAGATGGCAGCGGGGTTTACCAGTTTCGAGTACATCTTGATCTTCATGTTAAATTACATGAAAAGTCTTCAAAATACAATTTGTGAAACATTAGTTCTTCCACACGTATATCTAAGATAACGACTGGAATTCTGCTTAACAGGCTTTGAGTTTCAACCATAACTTACTTCTCTTTTGTATTCTTACAGTATGGTTGGATATGTATTGTATGATACCTTGAAAGAGTGCTGTCCCTCATTACTGTGCTGTATCCCAGAGGAGAATCCACTCAGATGTATCTATTCACAATGAGAGCCTTCAAAATATCGACCAGGATGACTTGGGCTGTTGTCAAGTGGCTGGAAAGGTGCATTCACTCACTGCCAGAGGAAACCCTGGTCTCAATAATGGCATTCATTTACTGTAGGAGCTCTCTAAACGGTACTTGTGCTGAAGTGTACTAGAGTGAATTGGGTTTCGAGTCTAAGTTACCTCTAGCTTCTAGACATATTAATCATATACCCATGTCGCATCATGGCACTGACAATCCCACTCGTTTTTTATTTCATAGCAAGTTATATTTCTTCCAGGCGTCGAAAAAACACATTTTACGGAGGATCAAGTCAATCAACCTCGGGCTCCTTCTACTCGTACGTCTGTCCAATGTCTCACGCCTTATACGGAAAGAGCCCTAGAGTGCTGTTCCCTCATATTCTGTATTTTCATTTCTAATTGTCCTATCACCATGAGAAGATGCTCGATTTGGCTCTTCTGAGCCACTGTTTCTCCAACACCGGATTGAAGCCGAGAATTTAAAAACTGCAATAATCTCAAGTAAGCCGCACGGCATTCACTATGCTTGATTTGTTCATCAAGCAAGGCTAGCTGGCACATCTCGCGAAATTGCGATTCGTTCTGAATAAGCGTAGCGTAATTGTCAATTGTGGTCTTCATCTCGATGATTTCATTCTCCATGGATGACAGCCGTTTGTTTGCAATACGGTACTTTATATAGACATAGTCTGACTCCTCGTAGCTCTCTCGGCCGTCCGAGTTGATTGAGGTAGGGGGAGATGATGGGCCGACCTCGATTAACCCACCATCGTAGTAGTTTGAAGAAGACATATTTCTTGATTGAAGGGCTGTAGAAATGCGGAATATGTCTCTTGTTGGACATTATATCTCGAGCTGAGAAGTCGTACAATAGTAGAATTCGTCTAAGCCACTTGCCCTCTAAAAATAGGATAGCACTGCCCCTTTGAAATTAGAACCTAGTGTCTCTGAGTTGGCTGACAGACTTCCAGAAGTGAACTATTAGAAGTGATAGCTTCCTTGGAGATCATGGCAGAAATAGAAAACTATTCTCTGTCTTGGCCTGCAAAAACCTCGAAGACCGTTGTCAGGTATGTCCGAGCTTTCATCCCAAAGTAACTCTCACACCATGTACGAAGAAACGCCTATGGTCGCCCGTCAGGTTTTCAAATGTCTTGATTGCGATCAATATGTTGTTTTCCCTTCAAATTTGTCAGTTGTGGCTTCAACCTGTAGCAGCATACCGACATTAGACATGCCATGCTTCGAGACCATCAATAAGTCGGATCTCTCACATTCGTCCTTTCCTTATGATTTCAACTCCCTTCAACCCCCCTCTTCAGATTCCTCGAACCTTGTACAACCAGTTTTCTCGTTGTCTCATTTTCCAAACTCACCTTCCTTTTTCTCAACGAATGTCTCTCTTATACCATTTCCTCAAGTTACAGAGTCATCTATAACAAGTCAACTTTTCGATTCATATGATACATCCAGCTATCAATACAGAATGGAGACTGATCACAGCAATGAAGTGGCAGTACTGCGTTCGGAAGTTGAACGGCTCAAAGATGTGGTTCAGACACTTCAACAAAGGTACACTACGGGCCCTTTCTTTCCTGATCATAGTTACTAATCTAATCCAAATAGCCACCTAGATGATAATATCCCGAACTCGAGTATTCGCTCACTTACACAATACAGTGAGAACATGGAAACAATAGCTTGCACTGATACTCTTCGAGATGAGGTTCTTAGTATGTCTGCTCAACTTGAGAAGGCTACAGGTGAGAGAGACAATCTAGAAACAAGACTACGTGGGATTGAGGATTACCTTCCCTCATTGGTTTCGTGGGCGGTGGAGACGACGCAGGCACTAGATCGACTGAAGGAATCTCACAAAATTAAAAAGCCAAACAAGCGATCGACAAAGGCGGGTTAGTTAGACATAATATTTGAATACCTTTGCATATATAACGGTGTGTCAAATGTGTCAAACTTTGCATTCAGAAACTGTGATCTCTTCTGCTCCATGATCATGTGCGAACCACTTGATATTGTAAGCACAGTAGCCCGTATGAAGGACAAACGGCCCAATTAAGATCTTGCTTGTAAGTAGCTATGAAATATCTCAAAAAAAACCTTTCGGAACTCCTGAATCCCCTATAGATTCACCTAAAGCTGCCAATATCTTCATTTTCTGCTGCTGCATTTGCAACTGCAACTCCAGGAGCTCCTGGCGGAGATTCTGGTTCTCTACCTTCAGAGAAATAACTTCTCGTTTCAGCCGATTGGCACTACTCCTTTCAACACGTCTATCTATGATCGGCGTACCAGTCTGCACCTTGAAAACGTTTGCTGTTTCTGTTCGCCGCCTGGAATCTCTTGGAGGATCGAGGGCCATTGTAGTTTCAGGTACAATATGCATTGCACACAAAGTAGATTTAACCAGACATCGGATCCGTATATTTGAGTTTCTATTTCTGTGTATAGCTTCTATTTTTGGATATCTCGACCATATGTCATCAGATGTTTTCTTTCTGCCAATTCAGAATGTCAGCCATTCAAACTAAAAATATCGATTTGGTTTATACTAATTGAATACTGAACTCAAATGCATATAAACCAGTTGTATTTATTTCGTAGGAAGACAGGTTACAGTACTCCGCCAACATAATAATCATGAGAAGCGAACAGCATACCCTCTGGTTAGAGCCCTATCTTCGAGACAAGGAGGTAGCTCTGCAAAAAACGCCACGCCTTGGTGAGATCCTAAGTCAGACACATGGCGAGCCGAGCTTGATACTCTTCGTCGGCAAGTCCTCCAAGAGTAAAGCCTTGCGTTACCTAGCGACACCTCTAAGGTCCAAACGAAATGGCCGTCATTGTGGAGAGATCCATCTCCGTCTAGATGCGGGAGCTCAAAGCATACAAAGCCGTAGACCTCTGTTATTCGCGGATGGACCGATTCCCAACGTCGAAAACAATGTAAGAGACACTGAACAATGCTCAGATCTTGAACCTGTTAGCCAGAACCTCCAGTGGGCTGGAGATGATCTCAACGGCACTTTGTCAAATATCTACGCCAATCTGTTAAGCCCCTTCACAGATATTGTCTGTCTCTTTCTATCTGATTTTGGTGGTTTGGCCAGCATCGCAGACTTTATAGCACTGTGGCTCAATAACTTTAGCAACCGCTCTCTTCCTCCCTTTTGCTACCCAAGGTTACTTATAGTTGTTGAGGATTCCACGACTACTAAGTCTGACAAGTGTTGGGAAAGTCGCTGGAAGACGAAATTTTCCCGGTTGTTAAGGAAGAAGACAACAAGGCCAATTAACGAAGCATTCTCCTATGTTGGTATCCATCATCTCTTTACAAATGATCAGATCCGCGAGGAGTTCTGCTACTTACCTCTTAAGGATCGCTTGCTCAATGAATCAGACGCGGTTCGGTTTTCCAGAATCGAGCAACGAATGCACTTCGTAGGGAAACATTTCAATGCCTTTTTCGATTATGCTTATAATCATTTCATTCAAAATACTGGGAAGCACTTTAATTTTATCAGGGCTTCCCGGCTGTCAAACCCAGTATCCCTTCATTTTAAACGACATCTTCTTGATTTTGTGAAGCAATTCCAGACTGCCGAAGAGATTAATAGATTCGCACTACCAGTTGTTGCTTCCTGTATATTGCTCGATAGCTTTCCTCCTGGAATGCATGGTGAGTTCACGTAATATACCTGATGAAGCGCTAACTTAACAACTTCAATAGGTTTTGATCCGGTCAAGATTTTCCAAACTCTCTATCAGACTTCATGGAGAAAAGCCATGGAAGTATTCTCACGAGCGACAAGAACGGCAGTTCTCTCCATAGAGGAAGTAATCGGCGAGCTGTACATGACAAAATTTGTGAACAGTCGCGAAGACTTTAAACAATCACACAGGCACACCGTTTTGTCATTTAAAGATACTTGGAAGGACATTCACAGTGATTCCACTTGTCTGATGTGTCTTTGCAGAAGACCAGAGTACGGTCTACCATGTGGACATTCTTTCTGTGGAATTGATATTCAACGTTTTGGCACTGTCTTAGATAACGATCCGCACAGGTTCACTGTCCAGTCCTGTTTTCTTTGCTCCCAAGATACCCAGGGGGCACAATTTGGATTCAAACCTAAGACCAAAGGTGTGAACGTGCTTGGAATAGATGGTGGTGGTGTTCGTGGAGTCATCCCACTGCAGTCTCTGTTGCTGTTGGAGCAGAAACTCAAGCCGTACCTGCCTGAATTCCCCGTTCAAGATCTTTTTGATGTCGCATTTGGAACCAGCTCGGGTAAGTTATCACCTATAGCTACTATCTTGTACTAAATGTCTCAGGCGGGCTCATCATTATGGCTATGTTCTTAAACGGCTTGCCAGTGACAGAATGTGTGAAGGTTTTTGAAAACCTTTCTCACAAAGCTTTTGATCGTGGATTTGTGTCTTCAATTTCCATTTTCTCTCGTCTGAGGGAACTGCTCATATCCTACTTCGCAGATTCTCTATACTCGGCTCATAACCTTGAAGAAGCTCTTCGTACTCAGTTTGGAGATGAGGTATCGCTAATGGACCACTCTGCAGCAACATCCAGGGGAGCTAAGGTTGGAATCACAGTAACAGGAGTTCCCAATGCAGAATTGGTCTTTGCCAATTATAATGGTATTGGTTCCCGACTGTCGGGGTCTGGTACGTATGCTCATGCATCATAAAACCTGGCTAATTTCTGTTAAGGATACCGACATGTGCTGTCAGACGACAGTTCTAATCGAGTTCGCGTATGGGAAGCGTTAGTGCTTAAAATACTTTACACATTTGAAGAAACTGACAAAATTTGTAGGGCCAGGTGCACTTCCGCCGCGCCATGGTATGATACGAGGCGCCAACATGCTAAACCAGATACTAACATACTCATAGGTACTTCAGGCCACACCACATTGACGGTGTTGGTACTTTTCAAGATGGTGGATTATGGAGGAACAATCCCATTGACATTGCTATCTCCGAGGCGCGTGCCTTATGGCCTACAATCGTTGAACCAGACGTTGTTCTTTCTTTGGGAACGGGTTACCAGGTCGATGAAGATGTTAATATGAATGGCACATCTCCCACGGAGACATCGCCTCTGTTTAGCTCGCCGGTAATCCCTACTGACTTGAGCCGTGCGGAAATTCCAATGGCTACTGCCCTCCACGACGTACAGCAACCTCGGGGACTCTGGCGCAGCGGCTTCATCACAAGATGCTTAGAATCTTTCTTAAGCACAATGGATGGCCAGAAGTTTTACGATCTCCCTAACCAATGGAACCGCGCAGCTGAAGAGATCAAGAACCGATACTTTCGTCTCAATACACAGCTTCAAGGAAAGACCCCTGCTCTGGACGATGTCAGCACCATGGCACCTCTCAAATTCGAGACAAGGAAACAGTACACAAAGAGCAAATCTTTAGATGAACTCGCAGAATGTCTTATCTCTACATTATTTTACTTCGAGCTGACCTCAAGGCCAATTAGAAACAGGAGCCACATTAGTTGCCAGGGCCAGATCTTATGTATCATAGGCCCAGGTCACAAAGAGGACGACAAACTTCTCAGATTTCTCAATAGTCTAACAGAGGACGGGTCAAAGTTTTATGTTGCACATCGTCCTCTGTCAGGTCCTATTAATAGCCCGGCAAATATTGATCCAGCCACCAAACTCTTCCGAGTCAAAGTAGAGCTGAGAGTTCGAGATCTTGACAGCTTGATTCCTATCTCTCTCCGCATTGGTAATAACAAGCAATCTATGAGCGAAGGTCGAAATATAAGCGCATCACCTTTTACAGTCAACGGACTGCTAGAAGCGCAAGGGTGGAATAATCCTTTTGGTCGTGCAGATCACGGACCTACTGAACCAGATGATCTCACCAGACTCGCACGTGAATGTAAAGGAGCTTCAAAGGTTGCTAAAAGACGTTTCCACGGCCAAAATAACAACACACCCAAAAGACGCCGGTCCTGATCTGTCATGCTATAATCTGATCATGTGGAGCACAATTATGGCGTAACGGTTGGTCGATAGAATTTCATTGCACTGTAGGCTCTTCTGTTTTAGCATTATGCACTTACTCCTTTTGTTATAAATCTTCTTCTCTAATCTTACCATTGTTTCAAATGTTTCCTTATGAAAATGCAACCAGCAAACCCCTGATGCGGATGAATGTCCGGTTACCCTAATTGCCAAAATTATCTGATCTTGTTGATGTGTCCCAAACACAAGGATCTCTAGAGCTCCATATCGAAATATACACTAACTCCTTATTCAGGTATATTGTTATGATTGACTGAGTACGTGGCCAACGAAATCCGGCATCAAGCTGCCCGCGTTTAGTCAAGACCGTGACGCGGGCAAAGCCTGGGGCGCGTTGGGGCGAGAGATAATGATTCTAATACAGGGAGGAATTACTGCAAAATGAGCAGAGTCTGCGCATTTACCACAGTACAGTACAATCCAGGAATGCCAGGACATTATTTCGGGTGTTTAAACCCCTGGTCTCTTCCGTCAAGCCTCCCGGGTGCAATAAGCATATACAGTAATTGTGCCAGAACATCAAAATGATACAAAATGTCTTGAATCGCAATTCTAAAGATATTTAAGTTCTAAGGGTCTGACTCTTAGTTCTCATAAACAAATCAAGAAATCAGCCCTGCGGTACAGTGCAGTATGCAACAATAACCATGCAAGTCATGTTGAAGTCTTCGCCAGCGTTGATGACAAGCATATTCCTTCACCTCCATTCGCTCACCAACTGAAAGGTCAACTGCAAATGCTGACATGCTTTAGATAGCCGAAGAATATACCTCGCACACGCCGCATTATGGGAATCGAAGAGGCTACTTCATATTGCACTGTCTGAGTTCAGGGGCCTTGCTACAAGTAGTCAGACATCATCAAAATTCCTATAGTCAATGCTAAAACATCTCGCTTTCAGCCAAATCATCATGGATACATATTCCACAGAATCCGCAACTCCAGGGGACTATTTAGTCAAACCTAGCTTGCAGCCAGATATGCATACCAAGTCCAGGTCCACAAAACTGATCAGCAAGCGAAACGTACCCCGCGAAGGAAGTAAAATGTATATGTTCACAACGATTGCTCATAAGCTGGGATCAGTCATGTTTAGAATTATGGCAGTCAGCCTTTTTGGACTAGCGATGAACCTACCTGCTTCCCTATAACAGCTAGCTTATATTGATATAACTGCCTTTTGAAGATTACAAAGCCTTGAACTTGATGCTCTTTCACCAATATCACCGAACAATCGACCATCTATTGACTGCGCCTGGGCAAAGCGTCGTCAACATGAAGCCGCATGCGTTACAAACCATGGTCGGGCGTAGCTGGTGGAACCAACATACATTCCCAATCGTGTTCTCGAATTATCCCCCGGTGTCCATTTCTACGTTTGCTTGTTTCGTGTACCATAGTCAAAAAAGAAGGAAGCCATTTCTTCCACACCATCCATCTCATCTTATAAATGGCCTCCGACATTGCTATCTCCATCTGATTACTCCTTCGCAGCAATTCCTCAATCGTTAGTTATTCTTCGGTACCCCCCACTGATCTATAGAATTTACTCTGATTCACCTGCTGCTCCAATGGCTTCCATGTGCCGTCTAGCCGCAACTTCAGACTTTCTAGGTGCCGCCTCAGATTCGTCGCTTTCAAGTACGCGCTTAGGTGTAGGGATGTCAACCGCGAACCTAAATGTAAAAAACATCTCTAGACTCGGCAAAGGCGGCCCCAAGCTATATTCAAGATAAACGCTATCTAGCGCAGGAGGGGTGCTAAGGAAAGTTTTGATTTTGTAGCCATCTGTCCACGATCGACCAGTGTTAGGATCGATGAAACGCGTTTCCCATCGATACAACCGTATATCGGTAACCTCTAGTACCTATTAGCCTGTGTTGTAAATCTGCGAAGTGAAATCGAATAACGTCCATCCCTGCGTAACGGAAAACCTTACGTGCCGGAAAATCAAACAGGTACATTGACTTCAAGCATCATAAAATCTATGCGCACCGGAATATCTCGTCCAATTTTTTGGAATTTGTTTTCTGTAACCACTCCCGCACACCTCAAACGTCTCCGATTGAAAAAATCATGTTCACGTCGTCGCCCTACACCTGATTTGTAAAGAGTCTCCTTTGGTAACGTAACAGACTTTCTTTACTATAGCTGCACCACTAAGCTTACACTATCATTAAACTCATTGAAGGGTCTCAGGCGAGTTCTTTAAGCTTTCCCCTATGCGGGAGATCGTTAACAGCGTTAAGGCGGCTGTGGCGTCCAAATTCATGCAAGGTCGCCACGCGGATCAGTACCTCGGATGGAAGCGAGGGACGATCTTGGTGGGGAACACACTACGGAGTTCTTGTGTCACGCCTTAGGCATAAAAGCTACAAGGGACTGGAGAGGCTAACGCCACATCCAGCTTAGCCATTGCGTGGGCAAAGTCCCCGGATCCGGGCTTGCATTTCCCCAAGCCCTGCCTCATAAGGACATGTGACATTTACCTGCGATGGAGGCATACATCCATGCTGAGTACTTTTAAATTATAAACGATTAATTCCATTGTACATATTTATGTCAAGTTGTCATATTACGCTTGAAAATGTATGAAATTCACCTATCTCAGTACTTTCTTTGCATTGGCAATACAATATCCACTTACTCAGCCTTCCATGCATCTAGAGTTTTACAAGATGATATAGAATCTGGATGATCAAGTCCCAAGACACGTTTCTGTACTCGTACACACTCTTCCATAAGTCTCACGGCTTCTGTTTCTTTGCCATTTTCCTTCCACGTGAACGCCAAGTTATTCATACTACTCAGCGTGTCTGGATGGTCGGCGCCGAGTTTCGTCTTGCTTGTCTCCATCACTTGCACATCCAGCTCTTCGGCATCACTCCACCGGCCTTGATTCCGGTATGTCGACGCGAGGTTGGCCATGCTCGTTAGCGTGGAAGGATGGTCGGCGCCGAGTTTCGTCTTGCGAGTCTCCATCACTTGCACAAACAGCTCTTCGGCAGTACTCCACCGGCCTTGATTCCAGTATGTCGCCGCGAGGTTGGCCATGCTCGTCAGCGTGGAAGGATGGTCGGCGCCGAGTTTCGTCTTGCGAGTCTCCATCACTTGCACCTCTAGCTCTTCGGCATCGGCCCATTTCCCTCGAAGCTTATAAGCCAAGCCTACCATTGCCATACTGCTTAACGTGTCGTTGTGCTCTTGACCGAAAATCTTTTTTCTGGCCTTCATCGCCTGAACCGCCATGCTCTCTGTCTCTACGCCTTTTCCCATTCTCCACGCGTACCATGCTGCCTTATATAGTACTGAAGCCCATTCCGGTAGAGAATCTGGTTCTTTCGGCCTCTGTGCTGCTGCCGATTGTGCGTGTGGGAAAAGTGCCTGACACTTCTCCCAGTTCTCGTACTCTCCCGTTGGAAGCACTACGCAAAGATTCCTGATAAATTGCTGTTTCCACCTCTCTGTCTGTCCGTGAGCTTCAAGCCATTTTCGCGTTGCTAACTGCACTAACGTCCCTCCCTGCTAAGCGAGACACCCTGTGTGCCGAGACAGACCAATGAAATCGCAAGGATTCTGAAGTTTTCTTCGTAATTTCTCTTTTAAACCAACAACAATAAAAATTACTTATATCTAGAGTTAGTAAAATATTCGTCACATTATTCCTCTTAATATAGCGATCTGTCGATTTCGTAATTCGTCCAATTTAATTGGTCTGTCTCGCCACGCAGGGTGTCTCGCTACGCAGGGAGGGACGTTAGTCCGTGCATTTCGAGTGTAGTGCCACTGGCGTTAACGGAGATGAACGAGTAATTTCGCAAGACTGAGACATCCTCTTCGAACTTATCGCCCATAGAAGACTGTGATACGAAATCTTTGTCGTCGTCATCACTGTCAGTAGTATCACTACCAACACAGTTACCATCCGCGCTCTCCCTATGGTCTGGCCTCGATATCATCTGCTCACTTCGATTTTGGAGTAGGGTATCCGAGATTCCTTGCCGGTCGAAAAAGCTCATGAGCGACAGTAAATCAGCCGCCGATGATCTAACCTTGCGGATGTGATCAAACGATATCTGCCATGTGACGATGATCGAATTCTTCGCCTCCTTGTCTCGACGGAGCTGCTTGCCATTGTAGTCCAGAAGACTCGTTCTCTTAAGATCGCTCTCCCGAAAGCTCTGAAGATACTCTCGTACGGAATATCGTGGTTTCCTCCGTAAGATGTATGCAGCTGCCTGGACGATAGCAAGCGGCATGAACTCAAGAGCTACTAGAAGCTCAGCAGTAGCATCGGCTTTATCACTGCTGTCGTCATCCCCTCCCAGCTTGGTCTCGAAAAGCTTCAGCGCATCTTCATATCTCATCGGTTCGATTGTGATAATGTCGCGCGGCTCGACTAATTCCAGAGCCTCATCTTCACTCCGCGTCGTTATGACAATCGATCCATGCGGACACTGCGGAAGGTAGGACACGAGCGACCGTGGGTTCCCGCTCTCTATGCCGTTTGTTTGCCCATCTTGCCCAGTCCTTCGAGCCTCGACGAGGAAGCCAGCATCGTCCACATTATCAAGTAGTAGAGCCCACTTCCCTTTCCTTTCGTCACACAGCCAGTCGTACACTAGCTGGAAAATATTAGCCGTTGGGTTCTGCCGCCCTGGGATCTTGACACGGTCTGCAACATCTCGAAAGCTCTGCTCAAACCGGGCAGCGTTACTTGCGTGGACCCAAAACACCCATGTCTCCGGCGAGCGGTCTCGAGTTCGATAGGCGTATTCGATTGCGAGTTGCGATTTGCTTTAAAACAGTCAGCAATGTATATTAATAAAGGCGTTTGCGCTTACCCGACGCCGCCCAAGCCAACGAGCGCGGTCCGAGATCCTGAGACAGCGCATTTCTGGTGAATCTGATCAAGTATCCCTCGCTCGACGAAGTCTGCGTCGCGACTAAAGGGTATGACGATCGACGGGTTCGGTGGAGTCTCTGGTCGTTCTGCGGGTCGGGACGTCATTAGCGCGGGGTCGGCTTGGACCTTTGCGACTTGCCAGGAGGTGCGTTCGGCATCAGTCGTTAGGATAGGACTTACTCTTCAAAGGTCTGTCAATTGCCTCCCGGAGCCGCAGAAACGCCTTGACTACTCCTTCGCCATAAAGAAGTGGCATCTGGACATCGAAGATCCCAAAGAGCGAATATGCCTTGTCTTCTCCGCGTGTAGTTTGTCGGCTTTTTGCCCACGAGAATCATTCATCGACGTCGAATTGGGAGAGGGAGTTTTCTCGAAGCGCTATGGCAGGGACTCCTGTAATCTCGTGGATTTGTTGCTCGAGGGTTCTCTTATTACCTAGATTCTTGCCTTCCCGGGAATAGAATTCAACTGATCTTGGAGCAAGGAGTTCTTGTAAAGTCCAGCCTCGTGTAAACCATTTGCTTGCTCGGAACGCAGATTCCCAAGAACACTCGGCAAACGTATCACTTGCCTTCCGCTTTCGTACCGAAACATCAGATAAGTAGACGTAGCATCTAGTCGCTTTCTGGTACCAGCGAAACATCGAGTTGATAGCTTCAGAGAGCTCGGCGCTGCTCGCTTTGTCGATGCAACATGTGTCCACCCAGAAGTATTCCAGGCCGTCACTCCTGGCGTGTTTTCCGCAGAACTCTATCTTACCGTAGCCAGTCTTGTCCTTGCCAGTGCCATTCATCAGATCTGCAAAAGTGACCTCCCCCGCTTCCCATCTGTGTGAAAGTATAGCATACTTGGGTATGTCGTCGTCAAAGAATTCGGTCAGGCTGAAATTGCCGTCGTCGTCAGACTGTAGCAGACGCATTATTCGAAAGGTTCGAGGGTCGCAGTGGGGTAGGGTTTCGGGTAGTTGTTAAGCTATCGAATCAATATAGATGCGGAGTGAGGTTGGAGAAAGCGTCTTGTTGAGGCTGGCAGGCTCCAGCTGAGGCAGCCTCACGTCAACGACATTGTCGTACATCACTGGAAGCGCGCAAGACCGGCCAGTCGCTTACAGTAAGCTGGAATTCTGGAAGCCATAGGCATATCATATTCGAAGTCAATTTCGGTTGAGCATGATTTGTCTCTGTCGCTGCAATGGAAGCTGAAGGAATAGAGGTGGATGATAAAAACAGAATCTAGGATCCTTAATTTACCTTCCGATCCTTGGAGTTCGATTATGCAGCCATGAATCTCAGGCAGGAGATTACGCGGGGTGGGCGGGGCTGCTCCCCACCAAGATCGTCATTCGCTTCGATCTGAGGTACCGAATCGCGTGGCGATCATGTAGAGATTTACACGCCACAGCAGCAGTAAGGCTAACAACGACTTCCTATATGGTTAGGGGGCTTAAGAGCTCGAATGAGATCATTTATAGGTATTAAAATCACTGAGAGCCTAAAGATAAAGCGGTGATGAGAAAAAGTACGTTTCGCTATTAAATGAGACCCTTTGTAAATCAGCCGTAGCGGCGACGACATGAATATGGTTTTCTAGTAAAAGAGGTTGAAGGTGTTTTAGAATGGCCATATAATTTAACTTTCAAAACATTATAGAGAATTTTTATACTTTACGTAGGTTTTATGATGCCTGAAGTCGAAGTACCTGTTAGTTTTTCCGGTACGGAGGGTTTTCCGGCACGCAGGGATGCACGTTAGTTCGACTTTTCCACAATTTCTCAATAAGGCGGTGCAAATCATGTCCGTCAAATTTTTCAATGTAGGAGCCCGGTACGAAGTTCCTCCCAACGAATGAAGCGGAACCAAGCGTAGGTTAAAATGGGAATTCGGCTGCTGCTCTTTATCTGTCTCCTTAAATCCCTGAAGGAAAAGCATCCGGTTCTCAAGGTTTTGTCTCGGAAAGTTCTCCAGCTTTGGTTGTGTGGCGATTGAGTATCAATAGGTGTTGGTTTCACAGGGGTATGGCCTATTAAGAGTATACTCTTGTTCTGATGTTGTTGCAAATAGGTGTAGAATTAAGAGGTTGCAGGTGGAAGAGAGCTCTTAAGGACGCTCTCTTCGGCTAACGTACCTAATCGGGTTAAGCCCGATTAGGTTCTTGTTCCCTTGTTCCGACAATAGGGTTCGTTGGGGAAGGTAGTCTAGTTTATACAATAATTTTAGATAAGCCTCTATTTGACATTTATCCACACAGAAGGACCTGGTCTAGAAACTGCTAAAGTCGTATGCTGTACAGATGCCCTGAAACTATCGGCTCCACTATTGGCGATTGCCAGTTCTGCAGCCGGTCCAGAGCTACTGTCGGTTACATCATCCAGATTTTCGCTGCGAATTCTCGATGAGACTAGAATAAAGGCTATTTGACTGTCAATATACTTATCGCATAAGTTACTTAAAGGAATTCGAACAAACTTTCTCGCCCTAATGCCTGTATAAGGCGTTGGACCCGGTCAGCCTTGGAACCATATGTTGGAAGACTGTGGAGTGCCGCAATTTTATCTAGCTGCTTAAGAGTGAGATCGTCCCCTATAGAATCAGACATGATTATCTCAGCAATTTCCGGGAGAAGCATAGTGGAAGTAGTAACAAATGCTATGGAACTCTCCTTGCTTCTATGCTTCAGATGCTGAGATCTCCAGCCCGAAAGTAAAGTATGTACAAGCCTCAAATTGAGTCTTCATCTTTAAGACCGTATTACAGTATCAAAATTGATCTCTCTCATCTCAATTCGCGCTACTGCAAACTGCGCATTAAAGTCATCATTTCGTGGATCTTTTGAAGTCATCATGTAACCATGGATCTCCCATTTTCAGCCATCCATACTTTCAAGGATTACTGCTGACAGGTGGGGTGTTTGTCTGACTGTATTTTCGTTTGCTCTACACAATGTCATCATTGCCAGCTTCAGCCCGGACCTCCAGGATCTCCTATATCAAATATTTGGTCAGAAATGTGGTGTGACAGTTTCTTTCACCAGGAGTAGGAATCACTATCAATGATTAAGGTTAATCAAAGCTCTTGAGCAGTCCTGCACCATTCAGTGATGACTGCGCGCTTCTAAGAAGCGGCTGTCTGAAAACTGCCACGCTGTCGTTCCCGGACATTATGTATGCAATCAAGTGCTTTGTCAAATTCATAAGATGGCTCATGTACCAAGGTCAAGGAGTTGACCAAGATGCACTGCTGGTGCCACGGATAACCTCTCATCACGCTGGCCAATTCCATTTCTAAACCGACAGCAATCCCGCAGGCCATCTGACCTCCTCCCAAAATGATACCAACTCGCGCATCATTTACATTGCAAACTCTACCAACTATTAGATGTGCTCATATCCTCGGTTCATGGGACCTTTACTCAAGACAGCTCCCTCTTATGAAAGTCAAGGAAGACAACGAAGCTTCTACGTGGAATAACACTTTCGAATTTCAAGCCACTATTCTGCAACCGGGGAAGCGATACTGGTACTACGTATGTAGGCGCACTATGAGGCAATTTTCTGCTCACATCAATATAGTACATACTGAATGGATACCAAGTCTCTTATGACTCTACAAATGCCATTATAATCGAGCCTACGACTGGCAGGGTTTTAAACATCCTCGACGTTCCATCCTATGGATCCACATGCAATACATTGCCGCGAGATAACCAGAGGGATATTCCCAAAGGGCGATCACTCGAACATTCTCAAATTGTGGCGCCGGTACCAGTACCTTCCGGATTGAGCAGAATCAATTTCATTCTCTTCAACGAAAGCATCAATGCGGTTGAGGATCTGGCTTCTCAGTTTGACGCGGCAGCTCTTGGCTGTGTCGATATTGAGGCTGACGGTAACTCTTTGGCTGATCAGTCACTACTTCATCCTTTCCCCATAGCTCCAACCAATTCTCCAGTCAATTCTCATCGCAGTTGAGCAGCTAATCGTTTCCAAACCAAGAGCCAGGATTATCAAATAGAAGTGAATATGACGAAGTTAATAGCCACTAAGGCCCTCAACAGAGTAATCTCTTGGCTACTAGATAGTAAATATAGTTTCAGTTTTCATCACTAGTAACGTCCGTCCCTGCGTGGCGGAAACCTGTTGTTCAGGCAATCCAGGTCTCTTAGTCATCAGTCACACAGTCACGTGCCCACAGGTATATAATACCTGTCGAGGTAGCCTAGCTCCGTTCAATCTAAGCATGCTGCCACAAACCAACTAAAACCCTATGTGCCGGAAAATTAGACGAATTTCAACATTCACAAGTCGCTGTATAAATAGAACTCGTGTGATAAACTTATTGCTAACTTTAAATATAAAAAGTTTTTGTTGTGGCTGATTTAAAGAGGACATAGAGAAAAATCCGCGATCCTTGCGATCTCATTGGTCGTTTCCGGCACACCGGGTTTTCCGCCACTCAGGGACGGACGTTAGACTTATCAACGATTTACCATGCGTAATATTATACAGTAGTGGAAACGCGGTAAAAGAAGCTGTTGATTATTGCGGAAAGTAATTTGTCATCAAAGGTTAAATTAGAATGTTAGATACTATAGTCTGTGGATACCGAGCTGTATTTTTGAATAACTATGATCAGTCAAAGTCTCAGTGCCTCGTACCTTTCCATCGTCGGTTATCCCTGTATGGACACGACAATTATGTAATGTACAGTTGCTGCTGAATGATTGAAGGATGATCGTCGATCCTTGAAAAGTCACAGATAGATGTGTCGTAATCTTCCTGATTAAGCAAGCGTCTTACCAAGATGACTTCTGGAAAAGTTTAGAAGTGCGTAAGTAAGAAGCTGTACATTGGTACAGTAATCGCAGTCTAACCCAGATGACAGCGATTAATGATTGATTGATTGGTCTAAAGCTGTGGAAATTCTAGCTGGTTTTATATACAGTTACGGGCACCGTATGCATACATCGATGACCGTGTACGGTTGCCGGTGCGGAGGCCGATGGTCAATACGGTGTACGAAGCAGAAGTTATCCATAACCATCTTACAGTACTGTAAATATTTTGTTTTGATGATCTTAACCTTATTTGTGGTTGTGAGATGGATTAATTTTATGCGCTCCAGATCTCAGCCACGTGCGAGTGCGACGCCCGTAACGCAAAGAGGTGCCGAGGGATTAAAGGCAAGAGTCCGCATAATGAACCTTGCCCACGCGAGCTGACTGGTTTCCAAATATGTAGGTTAGATATGCAGTTTTTGCTCGAGTATAAATACGGCTACTTCGGTGAGTGTTGTGCCTCTTAGTTTGAACACTTCAGAAACACTTTTGTCAATATTATCCATGGCAGGAATTTACGAATTTTATACGGACCAAGTTGTGTTCTTGACCAGTGGAACCGGTGGTTTAGGGGCTGCCTGCTCTATAAACTTGGGGTCGTGCTTGAGTTACAAAAGCTCTATCTGCTGATTCGTGGACCAGTGAGCAAGTCCTTGGAAGGATGGAGACACACCATGCCAAATCAGTTCCACCAAATACAAGATCGGATAAATTCTGGACGGATCATCCTTGTTCCTGGTGATATGACCGAGAAAGGTTTCGGTATCGACAAGAGAGTGCTCGAGGAAATTGAGATGAGTGTTACATTGATCATCTATGCTGCTGCAAACATCAGCTTTCGAGCACCTCTGGCGAAGGTAGTTATGGAGAACTGCCTTCCCGCACTAAGACTGGCGGAAATGTCCACAAATTTTACTAAACTTGAGCATTTTACTCAAGTCTCGACTGCATTTGCGAATTCATTCCAGCGCTCCGAATAGTGCGCGCCATAAACTGCACTACCAGTGCAAACTACAGTTTGCACTGGTAGTCCGTGGACTAGTTGGTTTAGTGTACATCTCTCAGATACACTGCTGGTCCAGTGCAAGCCTCTCAGACTACACTGATGGTTCAGTGTAACTCGACCACACTGACCAGTAGTCCAGTCCGAAGGTCGCGGACTAGCAGTCACACCATTAGTCTAAGTCACGGGACATCGCGTTATACTCGCGTTTTAGCTTAAAGCGCGGGGAACCACTAATCTTCTCGCTCGACGTGCTAGAAATCCATGCATGCCTTGACTCAGACCGTCCAAATTCAGCGTAGGTCAGGTAATATCTTTCCAAGTTTGTTATGTTGCTCGCTACAGAGTATCTTCGACCTACGCGATCCGACGCGTCAGTCGCGTCGAGAGCGCGTGGCGAAATTGATAATCACTCTATACAGTTATCATGCCGCATTAATCATTAAAGTATTACGTAACTGAAAAATTCTCTTCCTAACAAGAGCCTAGAATTATCAACATCAATTTTTACCCTAGCCAATTATTAGCCGACGGACCTAGAATCTTAGATAGGTGCTAAACTAGGAAGTTAATAGAGGCGTCCAAGAACGATTTGGAACCTATAGTACGAACCATACCTCTAGGACTTCTGAATTAGTCTGTTTCCAAGTATAAGTAGCCACATTCGACGAGTGGAAGTAGTTAATTTCTGGCTCTCTGGTTTAGCTTAGACTAGGTATTTGCAGTCATTCACCGTCAAGTGCTAGAATAGACAAGAGAGGAAGCAGTCTACTATATTACCTCTATATCTACCACCCTTGAAGCCGAGAGACCAAAGATGCCACAAGCGACCGGATGTGCTGCAACAATTTCCAAGAATTTCCAAGAATTCTAATCCGCCCGACTCCCATGATCACCACTCTTATTATCTACGTGCCGTCTCTAGTGAACCATACCCTCTATCGTGGATCACTGCGAGACTGCTAGTGCTATTGATAGTACTAGCCATACGGATGATTCACTATCCTCCTCGCTACCTTTTAGCGCGTCCCGCAAAACGTCTCCTATTTAGCAGTATTATCGAAGAGAGGAAGGCAAAAGTAACCCGGGAGCCTGGGTCGATTCTAATGGGACGAAATGGTGGCATTATCAGCCCTGCTTCGACAAGAAAAGAACGAAGAAATACAATTACTCTGGTAGGTCGTCCACTATCGTCAATCATTTACGGAAGGAACATAAGATATTCGTTTCCGGGAGGCAAGAGACTGGGCGGGAAGTGACGCAAAGTCGTCTTACAGACATTACTGCCTTCCTAGCTAATGAAACTCTTATGTCCAAGAAACGCAAGGTCACAGAAAAGGAAGATACCCTAGACCAAGCCACTCTGCGCGAATTGTACTACCGCTACACAGTAGCTTGCAGCCTCCCCTTTGTTCATGTCGAGCAGCCAGCCTTTCGCGAGTTTATTCGGTATATTCGTCCGGCTGCTAATGATCTCCTCCCGAGGTATGGCGACACGGTTAAAAATGACTTATAATGGGCCTATAACAACAAAAAGGAGTTTATAAAGCGAGCTCTACAGAATGCCCTCTCGTCAATCCACTTTGTTCCCGATAACTGGATATCGCTAAATTGTTTAGGCGTAATCGGATTCACAGTTCAATTCGTTACGGAAGAACCACGGTCTGCAGTCCCTAGTAGTGAGGATAAAAGAATTAGAAGGAGAGCACAGCGGCGAGAACATAGCAGAAGCTATCATGGAGTTCATACGAGAATTTAGTATAGCGTCAAAAGTTGGATACTTCATGATAGATAATGCTGCGAACATGAACACCATGATCGACAAAGTCTCCGACGACTTAGAACGCGAGTTCGATGTTTTCTACAATCCCCTTCCTCACCGGCTTCGCTGTTTTAGCCACATCATTCACCTAGCTGTAATAGCGTTTCTCATTAGAAAGCGACCCCCCACAACAGATTCCTACCATAGACCGTCTAATAAGGAAGTAGAGCAATAGAGAAAGCGAGGGGCGATTAGTAAGCTACATAATATCGTGGTTTATATCACTTAGACCCCCCAGCGACTTCAAACGTTTACTAGTCTCACCAACGGTCTAAGGCTACGACGCGACAATGACACTCGTTGGAATTCATAGTACAGTATAGTCGAATAGGCCCTCAAGCCTAAAATCCGACAAGCTGTCACTGTATTTTGTGCTCAGGAGCCAGGTCTGCAAGACGACGTTCTGACTCCCTCTGACTAGGTAACTTTAGCTAAGACTCTCAAATTTCTTGAGCCATTTCATGACGCGACAATAGCAAACGAGGGTATGGGAAATTCCATCTCTAACGTTCTACCAGCCATGGACTATCTCTTGCATCACATCGAGGCCGCTAAGAAAGCCACCACTATCCCACACTTAGCTACGATAATAGAGACTGCATGGGCTAAACTAGCTGACTACTATGAATTAACGGAAAATTCGCTAATCTATTCAGCAGCAACGGTATTAAATCCTTCCCTCAAGTGGGCATACATGGAAAACACTTAGGAGGACAAGAATAAATGGATTAAGACAGCTAAGGCTCGGGTAGGGGAACTATAGAGGGAGACGTACAAATCAACCACTTGTCCCGTTCTTCGGCTAGGTTCGGCACACGAGCTAACTACAAGGCGAATAAATAGGTACAAAATGTGGATGAAAGAGCAAAAGGCAACAATTTTCAACATGGATAACGATGAGTACGAAGTATACTGCCGTGAACCTATGATAATAGTATCGGATCCGTTGAAATAGTAGTTAGAATCAGCGCAGCGACGACGGTTCCCTAACTTATCTTTAATAGCTATTGATATTCTATCAATTGCGCCTATGTCTACTAAGACAGAACGACTCTTCTCCAAGGCTAAACTTTCGGTGACCGACCAGCGAGGATCTATAAACACCGAAACGTTGAATCTCTTAGAATACCTACGATCCTAGGACAAGAGCGCTCTGATAGTCCCATCGGAGGTAAGCTTTCTGCTACATCAGATATGCGATTATCTAATTGCGGATTCTAGTGTCGTTATATTAATACGGCAGCTACTGACACCATCTCTAATGCTTAACATTCAGGAGAGGGGTTAGCAAGGAGGATAGTGTAACAAATCGAGTACGGTATTGGGAAGCTTAGAGGTAGTGGGAGGACGGCGAGCCGCAAGTCGGATTATTATGGCCACACTACTAGTTTGGACTACAGTTTGCACTATAGTTTAGTTTGACCGTGACGAACTAAACTAATAGTGCAGTTTACGTATCTCAGGGACACTAGTAGTTTAGTATAGCTAAGTCAAACAAACTAGTAGTTCAGTGTGGCCAAGTCAGACGCACTAATTAAGCAGTTTGATGTATTCAAACGCACTAGTTGCACTATTCGGAGCCCTGGTTAAGCTCGATTCGAAGACATTGTACGGGAACGTCAAAGGGGATGTAGTGCTTCTCTCTAAGTGCGGTATAAAGAGAAGTGATAAAGAGAAGTGATAAAGAGAAGTGTCGTCTTTTTAGCGTTGTCTCGATGTGGGACGATCTGAGGCGGCCCCAAGCTGATTGGTTGGCGTGCCACAGTGGCAGCGTAAGTGCAAAGCAGGGGCAAGCTATGAAAAGATACTCAATTCTCAATTGGTCATTTATTATGGTCTGATAGTTACCGGGTCTCACAGATCTTAAAGCTATCATACTATTTCGTCAGCGTGTTGTCTCACTAATGATAACTTTGCAGTCATTTCATCCATGGTGAGGCTATTCCCATTTCAAGGTACCAACGAAGCCACATTGATGACTCACTCCAATGCGTAATAAAGCTTCCTGTACAGATGAGTCACCCTCGAGAGTTGAATAGCACCTATCAACTTGCGCAGCTTTAAGTGAAACGAGATCGAGCTTGAGGGTTCGCTGTATTAGAGTTAATCTTGCTAATCCGGCAAAGTAGCTTCGTCTGTATGTCTATCATAAACTCCCCCCAATGTCAACATCCACCTGCGGCAGTGGAGTGCACAACGACTCGTACAACTGCTATATATCATCATGCTCGACAAGTCTGCTTCCGGTCCAGATCCGTTATGGGCCACCATCACAACGCCACTCTCGGCCATGCCCTTGTTTGCACGCTTGGCCACGATTGAACTCACCTACATC
Organism: Cadophora sp. MPI-SDFR-AT-0126; assembly: GCA_020747065.1. Classification (NCBI taxonomy): domain Eukaryota; kingdom Fungi; phylum Ascomycota; class Leotiomycetes; order Helotiales; family Ploettnerulaceae; genus Cadophora; species Cadophora sp. MPI-SDFR-AT-0126. Next base: position 3,075,165 of record JAGMVK010000002.1, on the reverse strand, counting down.
TTCAGGTCCGTAATCGCTTGCTTAGGCCCAATTGCACTCAAGGTGTAGACTGCGGGTGATAATTTGCTCAAGATCGGACTGGTGCGGGCGTCCTCCGTCGGGGCATTGGTGAAAGTGCTGAAGTGCTCCCCTGTGGAAGCCTATGCAGCCAATTGCTCTATCTCGTAGCTGGACGTTCTCGCGACTTTTAGAAGATGAAAAATGTGTTGCTAGTTATACTCTCGGTCTCGCTCCTCTTCTTTATCGCCAAATCATTTACATGCTCGACGCAGAACTTGTGAGTCGGAGTGTCATTGCGTTGTGAAGCGAGAATGCAGACGTCAACTCGCAACCAGGCTCGGTGCACTCAAACATACTGTCAGCCATCATTTGTAGCGTTCGAAACCCTGAGAGTTGCGATGGGAAGAAAAGAAGGGCAAGGGGAATGGAGGATGAATCGATTAATCGATTGAGTGAGAGGATGGAACGGCGGATGGAGTGGACGGATATACTAGCCATTAATAAAGGAGTGATGCTGCGCACGCGTACTGTAGAAATGGTTGTTGACTTTAGAGGGAGGTAAGTTACCTCAGAAAATTACCCTTGTATTGCGCTTTAATTACCTAAATGGCAAAGCATCGCGCTAGTAAAGTAGGGCGCAATATTTTAAAAGAGTGTGCTTGGGAAATCCAGTTTCGGTCCTACTGTATAACCCAAAGTAAGTTATCTCTATTCATGATCTTCATAAGCACTAGGAGCTATGTAAGTTAAGGAGAGCTGTGCTAATGTAATATCCTGCAAAGTATGCCTAGTGCAGCTAAAACTAAAGATAATTAACCACCTAATAGCTCCTGATATGCAGCTGATAAACTCGGCCAGAACAATTTAGTTGAATCCGATAACACCCATCGCTGTCTTTCAAAATTGGTCCGGGATAGTTGTTGTCTTGATTACTTTGTAAACCACCTCCGTACATAGTAGCGCATGTCGAAAACGTAAGCATAGTTCCACTCTTATAATACTCGTAAAACAGTCGTTCAGGGCTCATGATAAGTATAGTCTTGTGTGATGATGTTGTGTAAAACAAGTTGTAGACGTTCAACTTGATGTTCAGACTGTTAAACTGAACTTCATATTTTCCTTCGTTGTACGAGTGAGGTTGAAGTGAGTCTATAAATCTGTCCCAGCCGGCCTTACTGAACCGTCCAGTCGATATAGCAGCTATTGCTAATACCGGAATACCATCAGTCGGCTTAATCCACCCATCAGGCTCTAGGACGCTCTGTAACTCAGATCCAAGTATAATAAACTTCATTCCAGATTTGCCCCATTCATCAAGCCGCTCTGTGTTCCGAAATAAAAGTTTCCATATAGTGGAATCATAATCGTCGCCATGATGGATATAAGAACAAGAACCCATATTAGAAAAGATACTTTTCTAGCAGAGAGGCAGAACAATTTGAAGGTATTCTTGCTAGCCGGGAACGGCTTAAATACAGAAACTCGACTCGGCTTTAGCTGAAGGTATATAGCTCTTTGGGTGAACTAAGCCAAGCAAGCAGATGGAAACCTGGTCATCCATTGTAACAAATCTAGCCATGCCACATTACATCGATGCTGCTGCTCTCGACGTCCTTGCAAATGGATAACCGACACTGACTGACCCACAGCTCCAAATGCTGACGGAACTCACTGACCTCGATAGCCTCCTGCTGCTCCTCATTGACCAACTGCTACGTTGCCATTGCTGGCCTGCAACTGTTGACTGTCCTGCTACAGACAAGGTTATTGCCGGAAAATGCGGCTATGCCGGGATTCGGCCTGCTCCCGTAGACAATGATCTTCCCTGGAGTGGCGTACTACATGTGGACCTCCTCTGCCGGGATCTGCATCAACTTGAAAAACCCGGTTGCGTCCCGGAGCGGCAGTGGCAGTCAAAAACACCAACAGAGTTACACGATCGGACCAAAACTCGACCCAACTTCCTCATCTTGGACCGGACTTTGGGTCTGTTGTCCGATACGCAATGGGCCTCGTCCACAACTACCCGGTCCAACTTGAATGTGCCTTGCAACCCCGTTAATGAACGTACGAAATCCTTGCTCAATGAGGATTCCGGTATGACCAAAGCCACTGATTCTGTACAGCTCAGTCGACGACTGCTCCAAATCGTCGAATAGATCTTCAATTCCTCACATCGACGCTGCAAATCCTCCTTTGATGATACCAACGGGGCGATGACAACTGTGACCCACAAGGCACACAATATGCGGGCAACATGAACAACAAACTCTTCCCTCCTCCTGTCCTTGTGACCTGGACCATGCTATCCCATCATTGCTCGAACCGGTGTAATTGGATCTGCTGCTCCTCCTCCTCAAATCTGTTAAAAGAAAAATTCGGTTCCTAATTGGTTGATGTTCCATACCATTTTTCATTATTTACAGGTGGGAGGAGCCTTCATTATATGCTCCAGACCGGACCTCTAGCTCGGGGAGCTGAAAATCTCAACAGAAAGAGGATGTAAATGATCTGGCGTGAAACTGCCGAATGTCGCAAGTGTATTTGAGATCATGTTCGGATCGTAAGGTGATGTCGGTACACGGCTGAGAACCAAGGTTTTGATGAATGAAAGGGGGTTGGTGGTAACATCAAGTTCTCCGAAGCGCAAATTGTATATTCGGCGATAGTGGGTGTTAGAGATTAAGAGAGTGATATGCCGAGAACTTTAAGTTTAAGTTCTAGAGCATCTTCCGCCCAGCCAGTGTGCTGAAGAATAGAAAGAGGAGTTTGGAATCGGATGGCTACGATGACCTTATATAGAAAACTGCATTGAGCCTGGGTCCCGAGAGTACGCTTTTGAATGCCTACAGTGGGCTGTTTCCGCCCTGAAATTGGCAGTGCGGTAGGTCATTTGTTGAAGAAAGCCTTATTTCTCACCGACTACGGGCTTGATCCCTGAAATTGAGCGCCTTGCTAGCGCTTTGCCTGCGTTCCATTTGTGCCTCTCTAAGTTACTAAAGCACCAGTGTTTATTCAGTCGGAATCAATATTCCTATCTCGGCTGAGAATAAAAAAAATAGAATAGCGATTGAAATATATCCGACCAAATTTTTATATTGGAGTTGATGGAAGAAAAGGGTAGTTTACGTAGAGGGGAACAGTTCGTAGCGGAGAACGCGACTCCAGACTGCGAGTATCGTTGGAAGCAACCCGAGTTCATGCCATGAGGCTACAGTCAATACAATTCACAATTTCTATCTCAAATTTTTTTTTTAAAAAAAAGTGCTGGACTTTATGATATGCTATTTCAAAGATAACCATATCATGTTCAAAGAAGTACTCCCTCGAGATGGACAGCTCAGAAGGCCGACGAAGATGACAGAACGAGGCTCTGCTTCCCCTGCCTCATACTTGTATCAGAGGACCTTATTTTGCATCCTAGCTCTCTATCGGTCACCGATAAAAGATGATCAACTGCAAATAGTGACAGGCAGCAGACATTGGTTGATAACCCCTATGCCCCACCAGTTCAACAGTTGGCGGCTCAAATCTTAGTGACGGAAATGCTTTGTCCGATGTCAGCCTCATTTTTGCATTGCTCGGACTAATGCTGCGGCAAGGCGATTCACCAGGGCGCTGCATCTTTGTTCATACGCTACCAGATCTTCGGGACCAACCGTACCTCCGTAGGGCAGTGGCTGGGTCGACGGCGGAGCATGAGCGCCCAAGCCTTAAGCGGAGGGTTTGTCTTGAGGCTGTGTCGTTGCAGTAGTAGCTTCTGAGGAGAGGATTGGTTCGGTAAGAAGTTCGGCAGCCACGTAGGCAACAGCCTCAGCTTCAAAATCTCGGTGAGCGAACACAGCCCAAGACGATAGCCAATCGTTGTCATCGGATGTAAATGATTGGTATCCAATTCCAACGCGAATTAGGCAGCCCAACTAAATATCGGTGAGAGAAAGTTCGGTGAGGAAAGCTGGCTCAGCCAAGGCTGCCAGACCTGACCTCTTCATTTAAGACACAGCGCATCCCCTCCAAATCATGTTCCTTTCATGTTCAGCACGCTGGCCGTGCGTGGGAGAAGCTGGTCCACTCCCTCATCTTTTACGTCTGATATCACTAATTGCCTCGCAGGGCTATACCTCGACTATCTTCAACACTTTTGGCCCGGACCGCCATACACTTTTCGAAACTTCCACACTCGAACATATTCTCATACTCACATCGCGAGCAATCAAGGCTCTCCTCTCTGCACACTCGAGTTACCTTACCCTCCCTCGAACATACCTCTCCCTCGAACATACCCCTCCCTCGAATATACCTCTCCCTCGAATATACCCTCCCTCGAATGTCCCGACCTCTCTAATCGATGACATCATTTGAAGAACGACTGCGATATAATACTGCATGTTAGATCTCACTTCCCGTCTCCTGCAACAACCACGGTTTCCAAAGGAATGATACCGAGCGTTGTGCTACTATCCCTCCCTGGCTGGCCCTGGCTGTATAATACTGGGTGATAGTCTTACTGCGTTTGGTTTGATGAAGATATGGAGATGAATAATATCAGCAGTGGACATTAGGAAGTTATGCAAGGGTGGGCAGCTGTCGAACTGGGTTCCAATGCGAAATACGTGCATTTACTGTATTTTTAACTTTTGCCATGCAAAGCTGCTTTCACCTCCGATACTTTTCTGTGTAGTGACTTGCGACCGAAGATCAAAGCCGAGCAGCATAGCCACCTTCCTGTCATCCGTTCTACTTCCTCTGTCCAGGTCCCAAGTTCCCCTAGGTCTGCTAACAATACTGCGTCCGACGTGTCTGGCGATATGAACTTCTCCCAACTCTCCACCTTGGCGAGAAACAGCGAACCAACCCGAATCACCATCACACACCGCCTCACCATTGAAGACCTCTACACCATCACGCGCCTCATCGGCGGTCGCGCCTACCTCCTCTCCCTCCACCAACACCGCTGACCAGGAGGAGTACTACGGGCATTTTGGCCAACTTCAACATGCCTCCGACGCCTTCGTCATGATCTACAACATCATCTCCGTTAAAGTCCCTTGGCGCAGTCGAATACTTCTGCTCGATGATCGACATGAAGCATTGGCATAGATAAGGCTGACGAGATCCGCGTCTGCTCCCTCAATCTTGTTGCCGGCAACAAACGGCCAAGACTGGCTAGAGTAGGCGCGGAGGTAGTGAATAATAAGCAGACGTTTGCGCTGATAATGCGGGCAGGTGTTGGGTTTGTCGGCGACGGTGCAGCTGGGTATGTCTGGAGCTGAGTCCTGGGGTTAGGGCGTCGCCGCCGCAGATGTTGGGTTTTGGGAGGCGGGGCCTAACGGAGGATTAGAGTCTAGGACGATGAGTTGGTTACGGCGGCGTCGAGCCCATTGCTGCCGGGTAGGGTGGAGAAGGGTCTTAGGAATGCCTAAAGGTAAATTGGCCGCTTAAGCTCCCAAGACGCAAGTCTTCGGTACTCCACACTTCGAATTGAAACTTTGGTAACCGCCACTTGTGTACCTGTTCCAGCACCTGCTAGCAGTACTGGTTTCGACAGCACCAAAATCTTCCCCATCCCAAGAGAATCCCACATATAACGGCATTCCAAGTCTCACCATATAATTGCGGAGTACTGAAGTCGGTCCGGATTGTGTAAAGGGTTGTGGATATGGGCGGAATTGGGCAGCCGCTTTGGAAGACGCTGGTGGAGACATGGCTGTTGGCAGAGATTGGAGAGATGCTAGGAGAGGCGTAGATATTGAAAGAGGCCTTGAAGTCTTCGGTGAACGGGTTTGGAGGGCGTGCGGGGACTGCCGAAGGCAATATTATGGGGGTGAGTAGATGCCGAGGAGACGCTGGTGGAGATTATAGATGTCAACTGCGCGTTTGATTCTTAATAGATAACGGGTGGTTGATATGCGGTGCTGTTGAAGGAGCTTGGAGGGGTGGGGAGACGCTTGCTTGCGGCGGATATTGGGGAGCTGGCTAAGAGGATGTGCAGATGTTGGCAGGATGCGTTGCACCTGTCCGGAGTACTATAGAGGATGTGCAGAGTATACAGTGGTGCCAGAGGTGCATCACCAACATATTGTTTCGCCGCTCTGCCACCATCTCTCCCAATCTCCGCCAAGATTCACCGCACCCACCCCAGCCCACCCAAGTCTTCCCCAGGATCCCCAAGACCCACAAATATCTAAATCTCTACCGCCGCTTCTCCCCAGCATCTTCCCAGCCACAATATCAGTTATAATAACTCCCGTCAAAGAGATAATCCCACCAGCTCCCACGCCTTGAAAACTTCGTCCGACAAAGAATCGTGCAAAAACTCTTTGCCAGTGCAGCCACTACAGAACCGACCCGTGAAGTGCAACAGCGCAACAAGGAATAGTTGCTTCTTTCGTCCAAATATGTAAGATAACGAGACATAAAGGGGCTGAAAAACTGTTGAGGTCTGCCTCGACGGCTGTGCCGTTTTCCGGGACGAGACCAAATTCTTGGTCCCCCGTCAAATCTGATGGTGAAGAAAAGTGAAGCAACTCCATAACCTTGTCGCGAAGCTGTCCATAGCTACAACAAGATCACAAATTATATTATCAATAGTTGCATTAGGGAATCTCAACACTCTATACAATATGATCAGAATAGCGGCTTAGACATATACCACTCCTGCTCCTGTCCATCCGCTCCAATAGTCTTGACTGTGTTCATAAGAATTCCCTCCATAACTATTTCCCTGCTCCCAACCACCTCTTCAACCGCTTTATGTGACAACTCTAAGATCAAACCTCCTGACGTCGTTTTGATAATACGATCTATCTGGAGAGCATCGTTGTGCCAGCTCTGGTCTTCATAACATTGCGCACAGGTGTGTATTAGCACCATTAACGGACTATCCATATTCGTTGCCTTGTTCTTGTACTTTATCATTGCGAAGAAAGCATTGAGAAAGCCATGAACACCATGACCAACAATTTTACCATGCCAGTCTCTCTTCTCCTCAAACCGGCAGTTGACACATATAACGTGAGCCTTCGCCTTGGTTTCAAACCACAGCGAGCACGGGAAAGTTGGCCAGGTTTTAGCGCTCTTGAGTGTTGTTGGACAGGCCTTTGGGTCGAGCTTTGGTTTCTCCAGAGCTTCTGGAAGCCTTGATTGGAGTTTCTGAAAAGCCATAGCGATGGAGTCGACTTGGCTATTGCTACTCAGGAATTCGCACCATGTGAAGGTTTTGAAGCTGTATTAAAAATATTGGAAAGCTGAAGAAATTAATAGTGAACTAGATAACTGTGAGTTATCTCATAGTGATATAGATACTAAAACGTAGATGATGACAGGAGCTCGGAGCCAAGAGGTACTCTCATCAAATACCTCGCTCTCCTCACGCCTCTTACGATCCGTCTTTCCACCCATCAACTAGCCTAACTTTAATATTACCTGTCGACATACAGTAGAAGGCGAATTGAGTGTCGCTAATTTTATAGATAACTTTTTCAAGCGGGCTCCACTTTCTGATGCTTGTAGCCGTACACCTTTCCCTGGTTGTACTCCAAAGGTAATTACCGCTGGTAATTGCCATCACATAGCAGAGCCAATTTCTGCCAATTCTACTACTCGCATCTAATATCTTAATAGCTGAAAGGTCAATTTTGCCAACTTTCCTTATGAAAGCAATTATGGCACATCATGATTTAAAAAGTCACGTGTATCACAGAACACGCGATTGAGCGCTTTGTTAAACTTTGACCCACAAATATGAATATTAAGATAGCAATATACAGAATAAAATAGCTGACTAGACTGCTAAAGAAGCGACTGAGCCTCATTCTGTTTACTACAATTTCTGATTAGTACATACATTGAGTAGTAACACGACCATATTTATCAACAACCGGTACATAGCCAGGCCCACAGAGATATCTAGTGTTATGCCTTGTCTTGCGATCAAAGCCCGGTTTATGGTGTCTCCAATCCAAGACACCATCCCAGATGTCTTCCATCTCCTCCCTGAATGCAGTCTTTGGCTTGCCGTCTCTGATTCTCATCTTTTCGAAGAAGACATAGCTTGCATAAAATACACTGCTTAAGTTCCCTGAATTGGGACCTTTCTTACCCAAGAATTCATTCAGCATGTTGGCCTGGATTTTTCGCCCATTGCCAAATGTCTTCGCAATCTCCCGTAGAAATACTGCTTGAGTTACACCGTCCTGGCAGAGGAAGGCTCTGATTTTTTTTCGAACTTCATCACACGTATCATAGACGGGAACATCTTTATGCTCTTCACCGTCGAGATGTATATTTGACACGTCCATTTTCATATCGTCAACAGCTTCAGTCGATTTCTTCTTTTTGGGTGATTTCATTCCTAACGGCTCACGCTTTTTTGAAAAATTAAAAGCATTAATATACGTATTGGAGTATTTGCTTTTAAACCTTTCGGACTAGGCTATGAAGCGTCTATAGGTATTAGCGAATTGGACGAAATATAACTTAAAATTAGTGATACTCAATTTGCCTTCCACGGTACCGTTGGACCAAAATCTTGGTGAAGACAAACGTGGCGATGGTCTTATATAGGGTTTTCTCCTTAGTGCGAAGTCATCAGAATCTGTACCTGTAAACTTTGGCTTAAGAAGTGGAATGAGGAAGAATTGGCTCCGCTCCATGATGACAATCGGTACCTTAGGGTACAACCAGGCCAGGGTGCACATGTCCGGAAGTGGAGCCCGCTTAAAAAAGTTATCAATAATATTAGCGACACCCAATTCGCCCTCTACTTGTACAGTAAACCATGAATAACAATTTTTTTTAATCCTATCTCATCAAGCTGCAGTCATGGTTGATTTAAGGGAGATGAGGAGCGGTATTTGGATATATACGCTTTTGATTTGCGATGCTAGGTGTCTGTTGGAAATAGGACTACTTCTCGCATCCGTATCACAGACGACGCTCTCGCATCCGTATCACAGACCGCGAGCGTCGTCTTTCCCATCACAGTTTCCGACTTCTCTGCTAGTTGTCAAGTTGCAAATGTAACTTCGCATCTGTCTACTGAGATTTGGCGAGGAATTCCCTATGGCTTGAAGGACTCACTCAGCAGGGAATTAGCTTCCAAATTCACATCTCCTGTGGAGACAGACGTATTGTTTCAGTTGCATCATTGGCCTCCGGTGTTCCTCCCTCTCGATGCATCATCGAGATATTAGGAAAGTTGGTCTAGGGGGCGAAGAGTATCCTCCCTCCATCCCAAACCCTGCTCTTTCCGGTGCCATCACAAACCCCACCCCACCCCAGCCTCACCCGCCTCACCCCCGCTAGACATCAATTGCCCTCTCCCCAACCATTCAATCCTGCATCGCCAACCAGTCGCTCCACTCCTTTCCGTCGCCATCTGCAGCGACCTCCATCTGCTCGCTCTTAGCTAATCTTACATCGTGTTCCTCTTTCAACTAGTTTGCAGATTTGGTAGCGAAGAGATGGTTCCGCCATTCGATGCTGTGTAGCGGCCCGATACCTATGGCGACGAATTACCGAAACAATCGAACAAGATGGGGCGGCGGTGTTGGAAAGCCTCCCAGAGTGTATTGCGTGAAAGGGGCTACGCCAAGGAATGCCTGATATAACCTGATGATGGAGCGTACAGGCCAAGGCACATTTGCTGATACAAATTAGTATGCGGTAAGATGCCCTGATGCGTCCGTGTCATCATCACTTGGGTACATGGTTGCCAGACATTGTAAACTACTGTTCTTGAATACAATCAGTTGCCTTACATTGCTGTCTCTTATAGAGCCCAAACTTAACAGGCGGACGTTGGGGCAGAACCTGTGCCAGCACCACTCCCTTCCTCCAGCGACGGTGAGAGCTCTGCCGACTAATGCTCCACTTCTCGACGGAATCAGGGTCGACAATGCCATCAAACGTTTTAGCATTCTTCTCCAGGCTGGTAGATTTGCGCATCAGGTTGACTGGTAAGGCGATGGAGTCCCACTTCCAAGATTAGGAAGGACCGTTGAGTTCACCAGTGGGGTCGAAACTATCGTGATACTGATCTGCCTGTCAAACTCTCTCATCTCACCTTTCTTGCCGGACACATCGCAGCTTGTTCGCTGACAGCTTGAATGTTTGCGTTCACAACAGATTGGGTTGTAATTAGTGTCCGTTGCAATCGGTTGTTGTAGGGTTGTTCCAGGCTCCTATTCCTTAAATTTCAAGTCTCGACCCTGATACCATATGGGAAGTGGTAAACATCTATTACGACTTATCGGATGGACCTTCGTAGCGAGTCTTGTGGAAGGTCCACAGTTTGACTTGCGGGCTTTTGATATTCTCTGAACACTCGACCACGCGACGGCGGCACGATTGCGTACGATAGCGAAGAAAATGACACACCGAAACGTTGGGAGCAGGAAGAAAGAAATTTGAGAAATTATATGATGGAGAAATCCTTACGCCGTCGAAAAAGTTGCCCGGAGTGATTTTGAGGGAGAGTATACAGTACTCGATCGGGCAAAACGGAATTACAAAGTGCAAAGCACAGTGAATGATTGAAAGACTTAGGGATCTTAGAATTAGAAATTCTCAGCAGGCAATTGCGCTCCGCTAAAATGAGGACGTTCTTTCACTAACGACCGCCTTGCGTCAAAACCAGTCGAAGTTGCTCTATCCCAATATCGACCGCCGTCCAAGCCGCCGTTTTTCACCCGACGTTGAAGGGCTCGTGAGGCGTCTTATCCTAACCGGCTCCCCTTACATAATCCCGCCCCTGCTAAGAATCCCGTCTAAATTCGTGATCCACCCCCCCATATACTCCACCAAATCATGGCTAGAGCGGACAAATCGGCAGCGATTTCTGCGGCAATTGCTGCAATTGAAAGAGGAGAAGTTGCAGATTATTCTGCCGCGGCTGCTAAGTTCAAATGCGACCGAACGTCGATTTCTAAAAGGATTCGTGGCTTGACACGCTCTCGTCAGGATGCTACCGCTTTTTGGAAGCAAGCTCTTACCCACGCTCAAGAAAAGGTTTTAATCGATCGAATCAACTATCTAACTGATCGTGGTCTACCTCCAACGAGCTGTATGGTCAAGAGCTTAGCTGAAGAGATTCGAGGGAGTAGTGTAGGCAAGAATTGGACTGGTACTTTCGTCCGTCGCCATAAGGCGCAATTAAAGAGTGCCTACCTTCGGAATATCGACAACCTACGATTCTCTGCCGAGTATATTCCGATGTTTGTACTCTTTTTCCAGCTGGTATATTACCCTGCGCTTTTGTTCTTGTCTTTTAATTAAGTTTCTAGCTAATTGTATACGTTTGAATTACAGTTATTGAACGTCGTCTCTAAGTACTCAATCAAACCCGAAAATATCTGGAATTTCGACGAGAAGGGATTTATAATGGGTTTTTGCTCTTCTGTAAAGAGAGTTATGAGCCTAGGGGCATACAATCGGGTCGAGTTACAAAGGCAAAGCAAGACGGAAATCGAGAGTTTGTCAGTTGCCTTGCCTGCGTCTCTGCAATTGGCAAATGGATTCCTCCACTTCTTATATATAGGGGTGATTCTAAAGAGTTACAAGACACGTGGATGCAAGATGTGAAGCCTGGAGACAAGTGTTATTTCTCTATTTCCGAAAATGGGTGGAGTTCTATAGCCATGGGAATGAAGTGGCTACAAGAAGTCTTTGAGAAACACACTAAACCTTCGTCGCCACGAGAACATCGTCTTTTGCTACTTGATGGGCATTCTAGCCATGTTAATATGGCGTTTATCCGTTGGGCTGAAACCCATAGGATCATCCTTTTGATTCTTCCCCCTCATACAACTCACCGGCTTCAGCCTTTGGACGTCGGCTTATTCCAACCCCTGGCAACTTACTACTCCCAGGAGGTCAATCAACTCATGTCGAAAGGATTAGGCTACGTCCAAATGTCCAAACGCTTCTTTTACAGGTTCTTTAAGAGTGCCTGGGAGGCTGCTTTTACGGAGGACAATATTACTCACGCGTTTGCAAAACCCGGCATTTGGCCCATTGACAAAGAGATCATCTTGGCAAAGATCCGGAAGCCTATTTCCCTGCCAAAAACACGTCCTACGACTGAAAGGACACCTCTTACGACTAAGGCAATACGACAATTCACAATCCGGTTCCAGCGGTCTCCTTCAAAAGAGCGTGCGGATCGAGCCTCCAAAGCACTTCTGGTTCTTGCCGCAGAGAAGTCTATTGTTGTCCACGAGAACCACGGCCTTCGTGAAGCACTCCTTCTAGAGCAAAAAAAGCGTAAGAAAGGCAAGAGACTCAATTTATGTGGAGAAGACGATACTGGAGCTATGTGTTGGGCGGCAGATACAGTTGCTAAAGCCGTGGAGTTTCAAGCCAAAAAAGAGAGGCTCCAACAGCTCGAGGACGAAGCTAAAGAACAACGCAAGGTACAGCGAGCTGCGAATGCCCTCAAGAAGAGAGAGGAACAAATTGCAAAGGAACAGAGGCAAGCTGCGAAGCAATTAGTCAAGGATCTGGCGGCAGCGAACCCAATTCCGCCCAAGACACCAAAATCACACTCTTTACCAGTCAAATCTGATGCAATTAAGACAAAGAAACCGGCTTGCGCTAAGCCCACAACTAAGCAACCTGCTTCAAAACCCTCCTTGATCGTCAAACTACCACTGGGGAATCGTTGCCGTACTTCAATTACAAAGGGGGAGGATGCGGGGTTGTCACGTAAAAGTCGAGGTGGACGGAAGATTAAAATACCTGCACGATATATTCTGTAGAATTGATCTAATTCAATCGATCAAGTAAGATTTAATACAACTTTGCTTCAACACTTGTAATTATATCTTTATTTTTGGTGAAGTTACGATTTTTAGAAGTCAGGTGCAAAATGTTGTTGGGGCGGGATTTATAGCCGGGGCGGGATTATCCCATCGACCGCCATACACGCATTTTAGCGTGGTGGGGCTTACAAGGATCGTTACCCCTCGCAACGGCACATCAACACACCCTCCATATGATCGTTCTTGTGCTGAATCAAGAGCAATTCTCACTCAAATTAGCACAGAAAAGATGGCGGAAGATATGCAACCTGATCCTATTCTTGATGGAACGTACCGACCTAAAGCGAAGCCGATTAAAGAAGGTTCCGGACTATTTATCCCTTTCCATTGCCTCGATTTCCAGCCTCAAATAAAGCTACCTCTTTCCGTCAGTTCTACTGATCCTTTTGCTATATTCTCTCTCTTTTTTACAGATGAAATACTCCAGGAAATAGTGGATTTTACAAATAAAAATATCAAAGAGCCTGATTTGTCTAAACCTCATTCTCGCTCTCACAGTTAGTACGATACTACGCTTCCTGAGATTAAAGTCTACCTCGGAATATTGATCTATATGGGGCTACATATAGAGAATCAAATAGAGGACTATTGGTCTACAGATGAGGACAGCCCGCAACACGCAGTACGTAAATATATGTCACGGAATCGCTTTGAAATCTTACACCGGAGATTCTGTCTTTGTGCCCCTCCACCTAAGGGCACGAGATTACGCCTATTTGAGAGGGTAGAACCACTCAATTCCCACGTTCAAAGAGTATCCCTTCGGCTTTGGACACCAGGCCGGAACGTTACTGTGGACGAGTGTATGCAACGCTTTACCGGACGAGCTTCTGAAACAACAACTATACCTTCTAAGCCTATACCGACAGGCTATAAAGTATGGGTAGTCGCCCAATTAGGCTACTTTTTACAGTGGACCTGGCATTCTAAAGGAGCTCAGGGGCTAGAGGGCGTGCGAGCTCCTGTAGCTCTTGGAGGGCTAAAGACGAATAGAGGTGCCGGCCTCTCTGGAAATCGTACGCAGGCTGTTGTACCGCATCTGTTGTGTCGTTTGCCTCCCGCAAATTACATAGTATTGCTAGACAATCTCTTCGTGTCGAATAAGCTGATGATGTACCTCCGGGAGCTTGGATTCGGTGCTATTGGTACAGCAAGACGGGATTCCGGGATCGTGCAAAGGCTCCTTACTTTGCAGGCAAATGCGAAGAAATCAGAGACCCGGATACCGTACAACGCTCTCTTTATAGCCTGTAACACCAACAATACTGTGACCCAGGCTCTTTGGAACGATAACGCACCTACGCTTTTCATGATGAATTGCAACGATAGCTCTGGTACTGTCTCTACGATTCGCCATAAACTAAGTGAAACCTCTTCAAATGCGGCTATCTCTAGACCATGGTTTGGAGAGCAGAATAGCAAGGAATTAGATGAGCCCGCGTTTGCGTGGCTTTACAACCAATTCATGAATGCTGTCGACGTCGGGGACCAACTCAAGTCCTACAATTCCGGAGATAGGCCAATTCGTCGTGGAGGATGGCAAGCTCTTTGGAATTGGCTTCTTCAGACGGTTCTAGTCAATTCTTACCTTATATCGATACATGCCAACGTACAGAACCACTGGCAAGTTGAAGACGAGGATCGGTGGACAACACAGGTCAAATTCCGGAAAGAAATCATACGAGCATTGCTTCACTCTACTGGGTCTCCGTTAGGCACGAGGAAAAGGCGTTTCTCACACGGAAATATTGACGAATCTCTTATTCCGGCTGAGCGCCATCAGAAGCTACGAATGACGTGGAGAGGTGATTGTAAAGCGTGTCAAGGGGAAAGGTATGGAAAGCGCCGGCGAGTAGTTTTAGGGGAAACCTCGGCGAATATTCAGAGCTTTGGAAAGCGAAGTACAGTATATTTTGGCTGTAAACAGTGTAACGTACACCTTTGTAAAGAAGGCCCTTGTTTTGATAGGTATCATGGCGCTGTAGAGTAGAGTAGAATTGACTGTATCCAACCCCGAAATGCGGCGTTCTGATTGGCTCAACCCCCTGTCAGGCTAAAATGCGCAAGCGATGGCGGTCGATGGGATATAAGGGAAGTCGGTTAAGGCACCAACCAACAATCCGCAGCCTCACCTCCGATATATCTAAATCGAGCTTTCCACTCCTTTCTGCACCCTCAAATTAATTCGAGACACGAAAATGCAAGTAAGTCGTATTTGCCCTCCTAGATCTGGTTCATGATAGCACTCCTCGAGATATCTTCTCGCGGTTCCGATGATGTAGAACAGTCCACAATCGTCCTGCGTCTACGAGAATCGCACATTAAATCAAATTTCTTATTTGATAAGAAGATTTGTACTGTTATTAATGGCTTGCAGATAAACTCCATACGCTCGCGCTTCGTTAATACCATCGCCCGTACGAAAAGCGTTCCTATAACCATTCGTCGCGGTAGGGTTCCAGAGTTGGCTGGGGGAGATGATCACAACCACAAAGATAAATGGATATCCCTGCCCCTGAAAACAACAGCTATGGAATGATGAGGATATATATACATCAATTCCGCGGCAGACGCGCTGCACAAGAATGAGAGCGTTATTTGGCCTCTGCCGAGAAGGCTCCAAAACTACACAACGGGTAAACCTGCGAAGTCGAGTACGAAGGAGCACCAACCCGCTGTAGAGCCACCTGTCACCAAAGCAAAGCTTAGTGAACTCGATGTCAATAAGATCGTCAACAATCCAAAGCTACGACATGATATCAACTTCGACCCGGACCTGCACTTTAGACCAAATCTTGACGGCGAGAAGAAAAGGAAAATACAAAGAGCAGAAGATTTCTGGGAGACAATGCGAGTGCAACTTCAGGAGTACAGACTGCACCCGGCGCAATTTGAGAGGGGCCTTGGAGACACTGGATGGTGTTTACCAGCGACCTTGAAGGCCATTCAAGGCATACTAGAGACTTTGGTTCCGCAACGAGATCGCGCAGCTGTTGAAGAGACATTCAACATTGAATTACTGATGCAACAATTTCAAAAAGGAGCAGAGAAGCTGGCAGCGTGGCTATCCCAACTCCTGAAATGCCACTGCGCCCCAATGCGAGACAGCTGGGTTGACGAAATGGTTACTCAACTTAGTAATGGCGATCGAAATGGAGATGTAACTTTACTAGTAGCTGGCATGCAAGACTTGCTTGGAGTATTGGAAGCAATGAAGCTCGTAAGTTTTTCCGAGAAAACTCTGACTCTGCTCATACTGACTTATGTTGGAAGGATGTGGCCTATCATCAAATCCGTTGTCTACGACCACTTCTGATCGAGGACACTGTCCACTTCGAGCAAAAATTCTTCATGAAAAGGATTGCCGATGGAAGAATTGACATTACAGGAGCAAATGCATGGTTTCGCCAAGCCAGCCTCTGGCCAGACATAGCACCTACGGAATCGTCACCCAACAGTGAAGGGAACACTTGGGACTTTATTAATGCCCTAGTGCATTTTATCCTGCCATCAAAGGCTTCTGAAATGGTTCCACACACCTTTCTGTTCGATGAGGAGCGTTTAACCAAGCTCCGCTCTGATATACTGGACTTGATCAACCTCGAAATCTGTATGTGCCTTCACCACAACTTAGATGGGCAGAGCGGGTTATAAGATACTTGTAATACTGCACGAGAAGACACTCCAACGACCTCTGTGGTCTCCACACCCCATCACATGCGAACGATATTGTGCTATCCTTCCCAGCTGTCCCCCAACCGCATCACTTTACTACACCAAAACCCAAGCATATACCTCAAGACGGCCACGTTGTCAACAGTCCCATCAGATCCGCGATCGTCTCCCTCATCAACCGCTTCCACGCCAGATACGCATTCTCCTACACCACTTCGTCTCTCACTACCTTTCGGCCGTCCTACTTCCCAAGTCCGAACTCTCCTTCTCACTATACTTTCCTCGTCAACCTCCAACGACAAATGGACCTCTCTTTTACCGTCTCTCGCTCTTCAAATTCTCCACTCAACGACAACACCCCTCACCCTCCTCCAACAAATTGAATCACACCTAACTCTCCACCTCTCCAATCCCCGCTCTAGAGTTTACCAGGAAGCAGAAACTCGCGTTCTGAACCAGCTGGGCCCTGTGTTGAAGAAGCTCGTCATCAACTACACACCCCTAACAAGTTTACAGATCTTCGAAGCGGCTACTCTTCCAGGCACTTCCCCTACTCAAGAAAATGGGCCCAAGGAGGAGATATCCGAGATTGCCAAGAGAATTGCTCACATCGGGATTTTGCACTGGAGAGTTTGGGCTCCGTTGGCTTACCTCCTTAATCCTAATCCGGAAGAGGAAATCGAAGTCCCCAAGGAGCAAGCAAAGAGTATTTCTTGATCTCTTTTTTTCGGTGGATTTTGCAACATGAAAAACTCTGAAAGGATCTCGGTCCTCGCTCGAGCCGGGTCTTGTTTTGGATCATGCACTAGATAATACTAGGATATATGCTCCTTTAGCGGCGTTCGGAAGGTTCAGCTTTTGTTAGTAATAAATTCTCCACTATCAGACCTCAATGCCAAGTGATACACTTCACCGGCGGAATAGAAAGCATTCACATCAAAGAGTTGCCTTTCTGCCTTTCAATCATAGCTTATTTCTACTCTCAACCAGCCCAATGAGTGATTAGGCCGAAGAACTGCAACCAAGTATCTATCCAACTATACTACATGATTTTCTGCACAACGTCGAGAGAAAGTGAACTCATAGCGGCAGGTGCCAAGCCGGAAGTAATCACGACATGCTCCCGCCCCATAGCGCGGACACGATGAGTGTAAATGAATTTTCGGAGCAATGCCACCCGTTCTGGCAGCGCCAAACCCATACGGATTCTGAATTTGCACGCCATGTCCATAGGATACGCCATGAAGTTGAGTGCAGTATGAAGATCCACTTGGGAAGTCTGGCAAGTATTCAGAGAGACCAGTCGTCGTGCAATTTCTTCGATTGGATTTAAGGAAAGACTGCCAAAGTAGGCGGCGCCGACCTCTGGGAACAGTGGCTCAACTATTAACGCAATCGTATAGTAGTATGCTAGAACGACAAATGTAGAGAGCGGCATTTGCGTTTGTTGCACGTACATGACGGGAAGCCAGAGGAGCCACGTTCTGAGAGGATCAAGCATGTCGAATCTTTGAGTAGTAGTATCACTCGGCGACAATGTTCGAAGTCCTTCGACGAAATTGATCAGTTGTGAAATGGCTTCAGTTCCTTCCATATTTTCCTTCAAATAAGCTTCCACTTCTCGAAGTTGCACAGAGGCGAGTCGAAGAGCATCTAGATCTGCGTGCTTGGGACAATTGAAAGGCGTATCAGGAGATGGTGGTGCAGTTGGAAATGTGCTCTTTTCTGCAATAAAGTCTTCGAATTGGGACTCATTCTTCCACGGCTGCATCGCATCGATTATCTATGAATATGTTAGCTACTCACAAATTGCTTCCTAGAGCATTTTCGAAGCTTACAGAAGAAGTTCCATGCATTAGTCGTGTCCAATCACGCCTAAACTGGATTAGAGAAGTGCCGGGACCGCTTTGTCTGTACTAACCACTCAGTTGCCTGCCATGATAGCAGGAGAGATGCTGCGAGAACGGCATCTGAATTTTCTCTCAAGAACGACCCGATCGCTTCATGGAGACCCTTAAGTGCAAGTCCTCTGTGCTCAAAGGCCATATTAGACGTAAGTGGACAGCCAGTAAGCCATGCCAGATGTGATGCTGACAGAGCTAATAAGGAATGCATTACAAAGCTGTACGTAGCCCCAATTTCGAGAAAACTACATCAATGTGTCAGCGTTTGAGCACTTGAGCGTCTCTCACCAGCTCCACAACCTACAGTGGTACTTGTCCGACCCATATTGTGAAGTTGCTACTATCGCTCGTACAGAGTTCGCTTGAGATGGAAGCAACATGGTGGATCAAGCGTAGATCTTCAAGGGAGAAAGTCTCAAAGGGAATTGCTGGGAAGACACATAGACTTGGGAATGAAGCTCGTCCAACCTGTTGCCAACTCAGAACTTCAGTCTCAACATCAGAGGTCCACAGTAAGTTGGCTCTAATAAGAATCGATTCTTGCTGTTCGTTTTCTAGCACATCCTGGTATGGACAACGGTGCTTGTATTTCGTACAGTTGTTGCTGTGGGGACAATTATTACTGCTGGTTCCAATAGTGATGGACGGGTAACAATTTGGGACATACCACTGGGGCGAGGTTTCGTCGCACCGTATATGTCGACGCTTACACGTTGCGCATCCGTTACGAGATTTAGTGTGGCTGCTAACGTCAACATGCGAATTGGTGTTCTTCATGGCAAACATACCTCCTTCTCGGAGTCTGGCTTGTAGGACTGGTCATATTGCTGGTACTACAACTTGATGAATGGATTGTGCAACGATGAATCTATAGACGACCATCGATAACCTGTATATGTATGCTTCTTGATCGGATGGTAAGTATATACTGTACCACCGACCAGAAAGTCAAGTCTCCACTTGGATGCAGATCCTGTTGAGATTTTTCAATGCCATTCACATGAAGGTAGTTTCAATCCTCAGCCTGTGGACGGCAAGAGTGCATACCTTCATCGCGTCAGCCGCTTGATGAAGTTGATTCGGTGATGGCAATGGTCAGGGGTATTGATGTTTCGATTGGCCTCACCCGTAGATGCCAAGCTCCGGGCAGCGGATACCCTATCGCCAAGCCAATAACCCCTACCCTTCTGGTAGATGAGAAAAACGGGACTTAAAGTTTTTAGCGCGGAGGATGACCCTTCCCTGCTGGCTCAAAGTATTAGTGCGGATTTGATGACCTTTGCCTGCTTGAAAAAATTGGGGCTCATAGTATTAGTGTGGATTGATGACCTTCCCCTGCTGCTGGATGAGCGACTCAAAGTTTTAGTGCGGAGTGATGACCTTACCCTCTGAGGCTAATTGGGCTCACTGTCGCGTGGACCTGACCGATGCGGGTAACTCGCATCCCGCCACGCGAAATTTCGAACATGCAAGCCCCACTTCAATGCAGGTCCCACTTCAATACAGTTCATCAATGTCCACGAGTAATGCAGGTCATAAAGAGTGGATCCAGACAAACACCAGCAGGCAGGCCGTGTTGGATGTCCTTGGCTAATGATGACCAGATGTCTCCAGTCGGCGATATCGACCACTATGAGCGATACTAGTCGTAGTCTAATTGAAATTTACAAAAATGTAGACATGACTTATTCCTCAAGGATGCAACTTCCCTTACCACCTCCCTTAAGCTCCGAGCCTCTGCAAATAATGGAAGGATATAAAACTACTCGGTGATTGTGTCAGGATTCCCAATTATTCATAGTGCTCATCTTGGCTAATTCAAAAGTTGAACCAGATACGATTTCGCCAGATGCAATTTCGCCAGCTATGAAAGGGGCAAAATGCAACGCCGATTTGGATTTGCCAAGCATGTCTGTGGAAGTGGGAACTGAAGGTTCAGGGTATAATGACTGTGATAAAAAAGCTGCCGCCCAAACCCTCTATCGCTCTCTTCAGGAGGCTTTCAAAATTGAGAAGGAAATACCGGACACGGCTAGCGAATTCCAAGTGATCGACATTGATAGGATTGGCCACCTGTATTCCGTTCTGTCGAACATCAAACAACATCTAAGGGAGGTTCTCGCTCTCAGCAGCTTGTCTCAAGTACCACTTGAGGATATTTTGAGGCTGCGAAAATTATGCGAAGAACGTCTAAATGCTGCGCGAATCATCGAGTTTAAACTTGAAGACAACCCAGGAAGAGAACATCAGGCAATGATGTCTGACTGTGGACTTCTATCGGGATACATCTGCCTACTCATCAGGTCTGGAGGTCGTCAAGAGATACAGCTGTGTTCCGGAAACGTTTTTCAGATTGTATCCGATGCTCTCAGAAATGTCTTGGAGACCTGCATTATTCCAACCCTCATTCCGGCCAATCAACTGCAAAGTTTTGCGGCCACAAAGCCATTCACTGCTCTTATATCAGCATGCGAGCAAATTCTTGGACTTTTGGCAACACTGGTAGGGGGCGTCAAGTTTCCCGAAACAGTGTTGGATACACTCGAATGGACTGCACTTCTTTTGCTGTTCGCGGATAATGGCGCAGAGAAGACAGGGCTGAAAAAGTTACGCACTGCAGCCCTGGATGTGCTTGGACAGGTTTTCCACTACCATCCCACTCGGAGACCGAGCATTCTCAATGAAATATTGACCTCATTGAAGAAAACGTCAGCTTCACAGAACTCTCGCGACTTCAAGCTTCTAAAGGGGGGAAGTATTCAAGTAGTTTCAGCCTTGATCATGCAGATCATTCAGTCAGCGGCTAGCGGATATGACGATAGCCATTTCAACGAGGGAAATACGTCTTTGGCGAGCGAGTTGTCTTTGGAGGCTGATAGATTGAAAGCTTTCAGAACAGCTGTCAGACAACCCTCATTAAAAAAGAGTGCCAAGAAAGGCAAGCCGATGATTGTACAAGCGCTATCTGCTCTTGTTTCTCCGTTGCTTGACACCGCGACAAACATTGCTATGCAAATTATAGACTTTGTTATAGGCAGAGCTTTGAGTCCTACCAAGACTAGAGACGAATCATTTCGCAATCTTCTCTACATCTTCGTAGAAGACTTTGTCAGAAGTTTCGATTGCCCAGAATGGCCGGCCGCTGAGCTCCTGCTTCGTCTCATTCTTTTCAAGATGATTCGATTATTGGAGGCAGAAAAGACTACGTCAACGGTGAAATTGATGGCTGTTGACGTTCTTGGTTTGATGGGAGCAGCGATCTCGGGCTTAAACTTCAATATTCGGCATGCAACCCAATCCGAAGATTTCAAGACGAACCTTAGTTGGTGTCCCAGAAAAACGATAGAGGAATCGTTGCAGTTGAAGCCTCGGCTTGAGGATATCACGTCGTTGGGAGGACCATTCCATGCGTCGGTCGAATTCCTGACATTGCAATCAGCTCTGGAGCCGCAAACGCACGGCGCTGTCGGATATCTCACAGCACAATGGGCGTTTAGTGCATATGATTCCACGGGCATCGATACGGACCCTAAGAACAATAGGCAGGAGCGTAGCCTCTTGGCAACAAGACTACAGAAGATAATCGCCGGAAAACTTTACGAGCCAAAAGCGTTTGACCCTCATTGTGTTACTGCTAGTAACGCTCGAGTGGCCTACAGTTTGACATTGCTGCGTTCGCAGTTTTGTGAGTCATTTAGCAGACTGCTAGAAGTTATTCTAGACTCTGCGAAGAGTCCCCATGCGTCAATTCGATGTAGGAGCCTGAAAGTGGTGCTCCATATCCTGGAAGCTGATCCGTTCCTTATCGGTCGCACACCCGCTGTAAAGACTTTGATATGTGGCCGTACCAAAGATATTTCAGTATCAGTGCGTGAGTCGTCTCTGAGACTCATAAGCAAATGTATAGAGCTGACGCCGGAGCTCGGAGTGGAAATGATGCCCAATATCTTGCGCCGTGTTACCGATGAAAGCGTGGCTGTCCGCAAGCGTGCGATGAAGATTTTAAAGGATATATATCTCCAAAATCCAGAAGCTAATGCCAGGAGCGGAATCGCGGAGGCTCTCCTGTATCGTGCCGCAGATTTGGACCAGTCCGTTCGAGAACTAGCTAGTCAAAGTATCGAGGAAATATGGATATCGCCGCATCTGCCAGCATCGACTAAGAAAGTTTCTTCTAAAACGACACTGGCCACGACCAGTCATGTCTGTCTCATGGCGAAAATCGTTCAGGAGGATCGCCGCCTGCCTTCCATTTTCACCACAGCATTACAAGCCATCCTCCTACATCCTTCACGGGGATCAGCTACCTTCAGAGTTTATTCGTTGTTTGTGGCGAGGATGTTTAACATGATTGACAAATCTACCGCTAAAGGCAACACTACAGTGGATGTTGCGGCAACTTTTCAACTATTGCTAATATTTGCCAAAACCAACGCCAATATTTTCACAAACCAGCAAATTCAACTTTTACAACCATACGTTGGCAAGATTGGCACTGGGGATGACATGATGATATACCGACGTGTGATCTTGATCTTATACCGCACTCTCCCTCGGGTATCAGACGTTGACCCAGCGTTTCTCAGATCCATGAGCACAGATCTCATAAAGCAGATAACTCGCTTTAATCGGGCAATTCTCAGTGAAGTGATTCCTTGCTTGTGGACCATCAGCGAGATCCTCCAAGACATCAAACCTCTCACAACTATCACATTATCTTGCCTTGAGCATATTCGAAATATGGCGGATCTCTGCTTCCATGATCCAGCCAAGCAAGAAGCCGTACGGAAAGTCAAGAAGCTCCTGCTTATCGCTGGTATGTGTGGCAGGTATTGCCATTTTGAGGCACAGCTAGAACATTTCCAAATGAGATTCACAGACTGCCACTCCGTCTCCGACTTTATGATTGGTACCTTCTTGCCGTTCTCATCTTCTGGACAGCCAGTGGACTTGAGAAAAGTCGCCCTGGATGCCATTTGCATGGTCTGCCAGGTGCGACCTAAACACTTCACGTCATCAGTGGTTACTACACTATTCGAGGAGGCTTTTGAAGAGAAGAACTCTCTGCTGGAGACTGTCATTCTGCAGGCTTTCAAAGAGTTTCTTCTAGCCGAAGAACAATACTCCAAAGTCAGTAGCAGAGTGGCCACCAAGTTGGACCATGTCGGGGCCAGCCAACTTGACGGAGTCGCCGCATCCATCACCCAGATGTTTGCGAGCAATAGGAAGGACCTCATGCGGATCGCACTAGCTACGCAGGGTGATCAAGCTTTGTTAGCAACTGACATTCTTGCCAGCATGGCACGACAGGGTCTTCTTCATCCAAAAGAGTGCGCACAGATTTGTATAGCTTTGGAGACTTCTCAGAACAGGAAAATTGCTGAATTATCTTTCATTACGCATCAGACACTTCACCAGAAGTTTGAAAGTATAATTAAAGACGAACACCTGAGAGCAGTGGAAGTCGCATACGAGTACCAGCGAGATGTAGTCCACAATGTGCGTGGCGCAACTTGCGATCCTTACCTCTCTATACTTCACCGGATGATGGAGGTAACGAAGGCTGGTAAAATCAAAGGCCGGAAGAAGTTCTTTGAAGGCTTATGTGCCCGAATTGAACCTGATTTGTCTCCAAGTTCATCGATTGATGTGCCACAACATCTTCAGCGTTCTCAATTCATTCTTGAGAACATAGCATTTTTCGAATATGCATCTGCGGAAGAGCTAAATGCAACCGTTTTCGCCATGGAGAGAGTATTTACCAGAGCCGGTATTGCTGTCGTGGATGCTATTGAAACGGAACTACTAGGCCAAACAACACCTATTGCAGAGAGCCAAAATATTGATTTTAATCGTCTCCGGACCTTAGCAGCATCCTCGACGACCCTCTCAGGCCTCTGGGATACGATGACATACCTTCGCCAACAATACGGCCTCTCGTGTAGCTCTTCTAGCATTACCCAAGAGGCGTCCAACAACTCGAGTAGAGCGCCAAACAAGGTTGATGGTATCGACGGACGGGCGTTTTGGGAGAGCAATTCCATGGTGATGACTACTCTAGACTCTGAACAAAACATGCTTAACATATGTCGTGCATTCATTGAGTTGTTTCACGAAGGTATATGTTCCGAAGTCATTGCATTAGATGGTAGTGCTTTACCCAAAAAGACCCCAACACTGACGGGTGCGAAAGAAGGCGATAAAGTGAAGGGTCGGAAGAGGAAGGTTCCTCCGAATCGGTCGAGCGAGAAAAGAAGGAAGGTCCAACGCAAAAGATGAGATTGTATACGTCACATTATGTTCGTTGAATGCACGAATTGATGTGGTGTCGGACCAGCCGCTAGCCTACAGTTTGGCGCCCATAGATTATTATCTCGGGAAAGGAGATTAATAAGGCAGCTTCAATAAATATGCGATGTTCTCATAATCAGTTCAACACACGATTTTTTGTGGTTTCGGCAAGCGCCTGGTTTTGGGAAGCATGGCGCGGGGAGACCAAGGAGGCAACGCTATTGTTTGAGGGTGCCATTAGGTGAGCTTCTACAGTGCTGTTGCTTTCCTAAACCATTTCACAGCACTAACCCTCTCCAGTTTTGATTCTAGTGCTGGCAATAGTGGTAAACTTCTTAGTGTCTTCTATACAATTCTCCTTGAGGGCGAGAGTTATACATGGCCACACCTCGAGAGAGGGGTTTCATTTTAATCCAACCCTATTCAATCTAATTTTTCTGACCTTATTGACACCTTTAAGAAGCAACTTGCTGTTGTTGATCATCAGTCGTATTTCATTGCTCCAAATACAAGCGGCACCGCAATTCAGCCGTTCAAAAATTTCCTCTACAACGCCAACAAGACACATCACACGCAACTGTCAAGCCGGGCTACAAAGAGCAATAATGCTGTGTTGGCTTGTTTAGCTCTGTTATCGCTCTTCCTTTTTATTGGTATATATTGCATGTGGAGGAGTTGTTTCAGAAAGACAAAATGATGGCAGTAATATATTGGTGGGATAGGAGTGCGATTCAGAAGAGTGGAGAGGGACTATTTGTAATGTCCTATATATGCTGTAAATGTAACCCGTAATTTATAAATTCGTCGTGTCTGAATTCTGAGCTTGTTAGTCCGGTCGAAGAAGCTTCCAGCCCTGTTAGTGTTTCATGTGTTTACGTTTACTGAATCTTGTTCCAGTTGTCGCCTCCGCTGTTGAAATGTAAGTCAAGTATGGCTTAACGCTAGTGGTATAAAAGTAGGGGAAGGCGAACACGATTCTCAGAGCCTGCAAATGGAGCCAGATGATTCCTGGAGCAAAGAATGGGCGTTCAACAGCAGTAACTTATTGTAGCATCCTTAGAGACGTCGCCGGCTTTGGGGAGTATTTGTAAGAGTTGCGGCCATTGCTCCCGGCCCCCCTTAAGCGAGAACGCCCGAAAACCCACTATCTTCAACATTTTGTAACTTTTTTGAACTTCCATCAAATTTCTTAAAGATGGGATTATGAATAGGAATTTATTTGTTCTTAAAGATAATTTAACTAAATTTACTATATGTACCACTGAGAATTTAGATCTCTACACCTTATACAAAGGCTTCAAATTGTCCAGAATGTCTCTCATTTAAATCCTAATATTAAGCTTAAAAATTAATAAACCTTCATTTTAAAAAGTATAAGAAAGATGAAAAGTATATTTCTATTGTAAAATCAAGTTTGAACGTAAAACTATCACCTGTTGATTTAATAAGAAAGTTTTAAATGTGTATAAATGTGGAATTTCTAAGCGAAAATGTTAGATTTTGCAATTTTGGTACGTTTTGAAAATTCAATAATAATACAGAAAACATTGATATTGCAATAAACTAAAGTTTTATAAAACCATTTAAGCCAAACTTTAACACGTATGTGTAGAATTTTAAAACAATTAGAATTTGATGGAAATAATTGTAATACAAGATAGAGACTTAATATCTGTATGTACTCTTATCTATACGTGTTGAATTCTCCGCTTTGGGTGACAAACATTAGAATATAATTAAGCAAAGAGCATTATCAAACAGTATTGTATAAGAATTGATTTAATTTAAGAGTTTTTTTAATGTGTCGTGAAATTATAAAGTCCTAAACTTTTGATGTTCTGGCTTGAGGGGGGCCGGGAGCAATGGCCGCAACTCTTACTACATTAGTGACAAGAAAATCCGAGGTGGTGCATTGGGGCTGGCGGCAAGTAACCTAGATAGCTTACACATGCTTATACTGATTATATGATTGAGCAGTCGGTGGTTGTAAGTTTTCTTACAGCTATGCTTGTTTCTAGATACCCCCCAGCCGAGTGAGACCGTTAGTCTGCCAGAAGAATTTGACATAAACCATCTGCCATCTTTACAACATGCCTCTCCATCAAAGGCCACGAACAACAGCCGCCTGCTAACTTATATTTGTTAAAGTCCAGGTTTGAAAACCCCCCACGATAGATTTTGTAGTATTCAAAGGCGTAAATCTGTTCTCCCGAAGCCACGTATTCCGATCGTCCCATCAGCCTGCCCGTTTTCTTATGACGTAAATCTGCTTGAATTCTGGCATTTGTCGCTGTATGCACGCTAACAATCATGTATATATGGTTGTATCGCTCGAAGGCCTTCTCGAGCCAGGCTTGTGTAGCTGGCAAGTGTATTGCTTTCTTAAGCCACATATTAGGATCTTTGAGAGTGCTCGTATCGATATGCTCTGGAGTCATGCAAATTTTCAACGCAGTACGTCTGAATAAGATAGACAGGAGAGACTTCTGAGGTGAAACAAAGCTAGGGTTGCTAACGGTACGATAGTCGTCATGGTGACCGAGGACGCTGTGGTTCCTTATTGAGAGAGGATCATGGTAATTTTGAGATACTTGGTCAACGCTGGTGATAAATCGGCCGACTTTAACAGAGTTCTCATTTAAAGTGTGCAGAAGAATGCTCATGTTAAGCTGTAATATAAAAGTGGTCACTCAGGTTCCGTTCATTTGAATGTGTACTCCAAGCACTGTATGAATAGGATTTTCGGCCCCTTAAGCCATGATGACTTAAATAATGCGGTTCACGATGTAAACACTAGTCATCATTGCACACCACCGATCAATTTTTAGAACACTTGGAAGGCTATATAGGAGTCTGTTGTTGGTTGAAAAGAGAAAACCGTGATAGTTAATTCCATAAGAGAATTATCGAAAAGAACACTTTGTAAATATGCTATATTTCTGTTCATATAGTATCCGTTATATTGAGTGATGTCTAGGACCTGTGCGTTGTTTTGGTAACGATGTTGATCTCGATTAAGGCATCTTGAAAAGCTGACGATATTTGGCCAAAAGTTTTCGTGAGCGGGAAGATTCGTCATCCGGTGGAGCGTTGAATATCGCGCCAAAGAAAATTGGAATTACTAGTCTTGATGACTGTGCAGGACCTTCTCAGAGAGTCCGCAATGGACTTGGGCTGCATCGGGGCTTCTCTTCAAGTCTTACATTATGAGGTTAAAGACAAGTGGTGAGAGATAGAGGTTTAGATTCGATCACATCCTGCAATTTACAGATCTACAGAGGAGCTTGATGGAAATGAAAACAATTTCAAGCCAGTCAGGGACGCTCACTAGGGCAAGTTCTAAGTCCTGCTTTACATTCCCAAATGAAGACCGGACGAAGATTTCCGACAATGTCGAACGGAGACGTAAGCAAAATCGTATCGCTCAACGCAAATATCGTAAGTACATATCTTACCTTTTATTGAATTACATGCTAAATGATTACTAGGGCAGAATATTAAGAGGCGACTCGCAGAATTGGACCGGCAAGCAAGTACCTTGTCAAATGATGTAACGCAACTACACGCTCAGGTTAAGCAGACCGACTGCAGGACAAAAGCGAACCAACATACAGATGCTCCATTCACAAATAAAAGTGGCTCGTGGTCTCACCAACTTTTCTCTTTGCAGGCGGACATTCCCAAGCAGTTTACCTCGCCGATGCTGAGTGATGACGACTGTTCATCTTCTCCCGATGGCTTCTATGAGAAAGAGCAACCAACAAATCTTTGGTCACCGTTCAGTCCCCCCGATCAGTACATGTTTCGGCGATATCTGGAATGCCAATCGAGCCCAGTCAAATCTGGAAATGATATTAACACAATATATCAGAACCCGGTAGATTCTACTTTTTGCCGAAGGGATATGGCGGGATCTTTTGAACCACTGTGACAACTCCACATCACACTTTGTTGTCAATTCAGGGGTTTCAAATAAGATCTGACGCCAGAGAAAGATCCGTTGGAACCAATACAGTACGAAGACGTCTTCTGATGCTACTGCTATGCAAGTGAGCCATCTAACGATAAGAAGGAATAAGCGATTGGCGGCGGCTTTCAAATCCTGAAACAATATCTTGGTGTCATTAGACGTACAACGAAAGCCATTTAATCAACATCTTTAGTTTCACCATGACAGCGTAACTGAAAACTTACTTCAGATGCACTTGTGAGCGGTCGTACATTGTTCTCCTCTTAACTATCAACATTATAAGTAACGTGGTTTATCAGCGAGCGGCGCATATCAGCGACCGGCGCAGTCTAAACCCATACAAAATACGTCTGTGCCACCCTAGTAAAGCCCTTTAATTCTTAATAGAATTTTATAAAATTTTAAATCTAGCTTACTTAGACTATAAGTTTACCTAGGTCTAAATCTTAGATACCCTAAGCTTATAGTAAGGGATTCGCTTAAAATTACCCCTGTATTCAGAATTTTTTATCTATTTCTTTAATAACTTAATAACTGTATATAAGAAGTCTCTAGAAATTTCAATATAGTTTCTTTATAGGCTAAATAGACTAACTTTAAAATCTTATAAAATTCTATTAAGTATTAAAGGACTTTACTAGGGTGGCACAAACGTATTTTGTATGGGTTTAGAGTGCGTCGCTCGCTGATATGCGCCGCTCGCTGATAAACCACGTTATTTGTTTTGATCCCCTTTTACTTACGCTAACCAATAAAGATGTGGGGTTAAGTCAACCCCGCATCAGCCCTTGTACGACAAGAGGCTGTGTTTAATTTTGCGACGTGCAACAAAAGAGATCCTCGATCCATACAATATTCCTTTTCCCATGCCGCGACAATTTGGGTCAATTTAGAAGTGGGTCAAAAACAGCTATGTTAACTACATCGATTTCATTTCCTGAAACTTTGCAACTTGTAAAATACTCGTCGTGTGCATTTCTAGCATAGATTGCCTTCACAAAAGATCCTTGTGGACAGCCTTGCGACCAATCTATCATGACTAGGAAAAGCTCATTTATTTCCGCATCTCAAGTAAGCACCCTTTTGTGTCCCCTCCAAATCTCCCCCCAGTTCGAGATGATGGACAGCGAAATCTGCACGTCTCCTCTGCTGCTATCACATATATAAATGTCAGCTGTGTACCATATGACGTACCCTCTATATCTAATCAGATAAGCCTAATGAAAGCTTCGTCGTGTTGCTGCATAAATTTGATAATGAAATACCAGAATGATTTGGAACGCCTCGTCCTTGCTATTCTCGTCCGTAATAATATTTCAGATATCCTTTATAGGAGCCCCTCGAATTGTAGCCATTGGAATTCTCGGCATGCTGAGCGTCGCACTTTTCATAATTGCGCGTTGCGCCGCGCTAAACACGCGAAATTCGCGAAATTCGCGGCTGTGGCGACCCATCCCATCACCTTCGCATTGACGATCTTCCTCTATCGTTTCTGTTACTGATTTCAACATGATCCTTCCTAGTTTCGGGTATAATTCAGCCTTTGATGAGATGTCCCGAGCTTTCATTGGCTAGATGCTGGAGAAGACACGCCCGTCAACGCCACCACACTCTGGTCAAGATTCTCCCCTGTTGTGAGGCTGACTCGAGTCTTCTCAGACTACAAATTACGAATCAGTACAGTATGCTAGCCTTCACCAAAATGATTTTCGATTCAGACCGAGATCATCCTCCGTGCGCGCTTTGATTCGATACAGCCATTATTCCAACGCCTCCCACCGAGCTTGGTCGAACACCACACCACAGATCCCAATTCTCCCCGACTCTTCCCACAGGCCTCGCTTTTGCCGACAACCAAGCGCTCACTCTCCGCTACATCTGCGTAAGCGCCTCCCTCCTCGACCTCAAACTAGGCCGATATGTTGTCTCGTCGTCGACCACCGTCGCTCCCGGCATCGGAATAAAAAGAAGAGAATCGACTACCTCCAAAAACAAGCCGAGAAACTCTTAATAGTGCAATTCTCCGGCCCCTTGCTGCGAATCACACGAGGCTTCGTTTCTCCTACAGAACCCCGAACAGCCTTTACGATTACCCCTACGGAGAGAAAGTGGTGGAAGGGGAGTTGGAGACGACGTTTGATACGAAGGTCTGTGTGGGAGGGAGCCCAATATATGTTGTTCTTAAGAGAATCATATTAAGGAGTATTTGTGGGGGGGGGGGGGTCGATGGAGGTGATGGAAGTGATGGGGAAACCAGTGGCAGTGGTGGAATAAGTTTGGGAAGGAGGTAGATAAGGTTGGGGAGAGCTGGGAAAAACAATGGGAATGTTGGTGGCGGTGTTAATGAGGTCAGGGGAGCTGGAGAATCTGGTCGATCAATTAGAGGCGCCTGGGCAAGTTGGCGGCGATAAAGTGAGTCGATATGTGTAGCATTGTGAAGACTTTATAGAAGTCTTGTTCTTCTAGTCAACAGACAATTTGCGTTGATAACTAACTTATGCTCATTACAATATTTTGTAGTGCCTTGAGATTCTTCTCAAGACCCTTAACCCTAGTAAGAAGTCGCATCTTCTCCTCAGCACGCCTTTGAGTCGCCTTTGAAATTTCGACCAGCAATGTTTCTATTCCCGTAGTATCCACTTCTATCCCCTCAATTGCTTCTAATATTTTTTCGATGTCGATCATCATCCACGCTGCATATCTTCCTAGTCTCATAACTTCACTTCGCCTTCTGTGAAGTTCTTGCTCTAAATCTGTCGTACGATCCTGAAGTTTATTCAGAGGAGCTTGAACGAATTCAAAACTTGTTGGAAGTGGGTACGGAATTGAGCAAGAGTGGCGTTTAAATCTTGGGTTGAGCCTGGAACGTGAGTATGCAATTGAGGTCTGGCCGGAATACAACAGAGGCTCTGAGAGTCGCCTTCGCTTTGAACTTCTGGTGAGATAGACAAGAGGTGATCCAGGGCTCCACGGGCAACGTCAACAGTCCTGTCGCTTGCTGTCGGCGTTAACATCGGTTGACCGGACTCTTGTTTGTCGCTGGGTGTTCGACACTGTTGAGGAGCTTTCAAAACCGGCCGAACAATGTTAATATCTGATTTTTGGGTATCACTCGTCGTGTGAAGTGACTGAGCCCCCAAGCAGTCGTTTTGTCTTTCAGTTTGCACTTGAGATGGATAATCCGGTCTCCTTGAGCCCCGAACGGCGTCTGAGGGGTACATGATGGTTATACCTTCCTCTGAAGTTGACTCCATTCGTGCTTTATCCACCGAGCGTCCACAAGTAACTATTGTAGATTCGCGATCTCCTTTCTGACTCAATGGTGGCTGGCCACATTTCGGAACCACATTTCTCCCTCGTAGTTGATATGTATTTGTAGGTTCCAGAGTGATGTGTTTGTGACTATTCAGCTCAGGTTCTTCGCCTACTGGTCAAATTAAGTCAACATAAATCCAAAAGAAAGTGTGAAGAGAGCTTCCATCTTACATGATGCGGCTGCTGCGAGCTTCAGCTTCAGCCTCTTCCGACTTCTCCTTTTGTTGAGCCTATTTTGTATCCTTCCCTTTTCGCTTTGTGGAATATTATGGTCATATGGGGACTTTTGAGAAACCTCATCGCCCATGATATTCCAGATGTTCTCTGTCATGGTTGCAGAGGAAATGCAACTATCTCTAATCACAAAGTGCCGTGTTCTGAAGCAACTACCTCGTACAACTTACGACTAGAGAACACCACCCGCGCACTGGCCTATAATCATCTCTGCCACATTATTCAAGTAAAGTTCTCATCATTTTTTCCAGTTCTCCACGAGTCAAGTTTGCCCAATGTCGTTAGGTAGAATTTGCATTCTATTGATTGCATTACTGTGATGACTTGCTGCGGGTCCAGATGACAGTTTTCGGCGCCTCAAGAGGTTCAGCTGGTGGTGCCTTGATGACGTTCGGAGCAGCATTGATCCTTACACAGCAATAGACTGACAGTGTCTAGTTCGGATCGATGACCTTACTCTGCTGGAGGATAAGGAAGATGGGGCTCAACAGTGCCACAGTTGATTAATGAACTCATCTTACTAGAGGTACTCTCGAAAGTCAATCTGATGACTTTGCCCTGCTAAAAGATGAGGAAAGTGGGGCTCAATATTGCTATATTTGATTGATGAACTCACTTTGCAATGGGTACGCTCAAAAGTGTTTAGTACAGATTGATGACCTTACCCTGCTAGAAGATGAGGAAAATGGGGCTTAAAATTGCCACAGTTGATGATGAACTTACCCTGCTATGAGTCCGCTTGAAAGTGTTTAGTACAATCTGATGACCTTACCCTGCTAGTAGATGACGAGAAAACATTGCCACAATTGATGATGAACTCACCCTGCTACGCTTGAAAGTGTTTAGTGCAATCTGATGACCTTACCCTGCTATGAGTACGCTCGAAAGTGTTTAGTACAGACTGATGACCTTTCCTGCTAGAAGATAAATAAATGCAACTCAAAGTATTTAGTACAATTTGATGACCTTACCCTGCTGGAGGATGAGTAAATGGGTCTTAAAGGGTTAAGTACAGATTGAATACCTTACCCTGCTAGAGGATGAGTATGCAACTCAGAGTATTTAGTACAATCTGATGACTTTACCCTGCTGGAGGATGAGAAAAATGGAGTTCAGCATTAGTGTCGATTGATGACCTTACCCAGCAGTGGATGAGAAAAAATAGGAGCCAAAATTTTTAGTCCAGATAGGATAACCTTGTCGTGATGTCGAGGATAGCGAGGCAGCGTGGATCGCCAGGGCTAGGCCAGGATCGATTGATGACCTTGCCCTGCTGGCGGGTGAGGAAAAATGGGGCCGATCGTATTGAAAGAATTAACGTCTATCCCTGCGTGCCGAGACGCACCCTGTAACGAGACAAAACGTAGGTACTTCGAGTTCAAGCGCCTAAAAATTTGTGAATGCATTAAAATTTCTATTTATTTTTATTTCAGTTGTATTACATCCCTTCTCCCGAACACTCCTAGCCTATTAATTCCGAATATTATAATCGCGTCGTCGCTGCCCAATAATAATATAGAGAGCCTGTTATTAACGTGTGATAGGACCGCTCGACCCGCGACGCCACCATCAAGCTCTTTTCGCTTTTTAAACTCATAGAACGATTAGATATGGATTTCCGAGTTTTATCATGATGCTAAAAAGTTATTCTCAGTGTTGTGGCGGCCAGAGCACGCTATGTCATACGCTGTCGCCACATGGGCCGATACCTCCTCCAATCAAGCGATCCAGGATCGTGGTCAGCGGCGGTGTAGTTATAGTAATTTCGGTAAAATTATAATAAAATCTGTGGCTGCGCGTGGTGGATCTGCCGGAAAATCCCGCTTCCCGATATCCTCCGAGCAGAGCAAAATAGTAGCCGTGCAAAGCAGTCCCGTCCCTCTTTCAGCGACCGTGAATGCTTTTAAAACCGTCCCGCCCCCTTGATCTCTACCTGCAGTATCTTACTCCTCTTCGACTTTGTAGAAGCCGGTATCTAACCCTAATACCAGTGAAAAAATTGTCCTAGAATCCAGTTTGTAAGTTAGCATGTAAGTTTTCCTATACAATGAAGCGTCCTTCGCGTTCTGTCTGCTTTCGATATGCAAGTGGCTAGGCAGGCTACGCCACGATACAGCCTCGTGGCGGTCGCAGACAACAACGACTGCACATCCGTCTCACTATCAGTCCTTCAACGACTGCTTCACATCCTGTCGACCTTGAATCGCAATGCTTGCGCAATATGCCGAACGAGTAATACGAGTCGCGCCTGCTACGAGATCGGTCGCAAACCTCCAGCATGTCTTTTATACGCCTCTTGCAACACAAACCAAACGGCGAGATCGCCTTTCGTGAACCTACTAGCGGCGAAGTCCCTGCCTACGCAATACTCTCTCATACCTAGGGAAAAGAGGAGGTCATCTATCAAGACTTGAAGAAGGGCAAAGACAAGAGCAAGACTGTGAACAAAGCTAGGTAGAGGAAAATACAGTTTTGCGCAAATCAGGCTGCAGACGATAGACTGGAATACTTCTGGGTCAACACTTGCTGCATCGATAAAAAGAATTTGGTCGAGCTTGGCGCGGCGATCAACTCTATGTTCCGGTGGTATCAGAACGCTGCGCGCTGCTACGTCTACCTTTCGGATATCTCCAAGCCTGACAACGGGGTAGATAACCAGAGGGCATGGGAGGAAGCCTTTAGGAATAGCCGTTGGTTCACTCGAGGTTGGACGCTTCAGGAGCTTATTACACTAAGGCTAGTTGACTTCTTTAGCTCGGAGGGTAGGCGACTAGGGAATAAGTTGTCGCTTGAGTCTCAGATATACGACATTACCGGCATCGCAAACAAAGCTCTCCGAGGTGATATATTATCAAATTTTACTATCAAAGAGCGGAGATCCTGGGCAGAGCACCGGAATACTACTATTGAAGAAGATGAAGCGTACTGCTTAATCGGGATCTTCGATGTGTCTATGGTGCCAAATTACGGTGAGAGAAGGGACCAGGCATTCAGGCGGTTAGAGGATGAGATTCACAGGCTGTACAAGGGTAAGTTGTTTACATAGATGTGTTGTTTACCGAAGCAACGACGCTGACCAGCACAGGGATCGATTTCGAACAGTTTGCCGTCGGGCTCAACCTCGCGTCATTTCCTGGAGCTACACAGTTTGTTGCTAGAGAGCAGGAGCTATCGAAGATGCACGATCTGCTTCAGGATCACAGTAGTCGATCCTGTGTCGTCTTACATGGTCTTAGGGGTATGGGAAAGACTCAGCTGGCAATCACATATGCCAGACGGCACAAGGAGAAGTATACCGCGATCTTCTGGTTGAACGCGAATAACGAGAACTCTCTTAAGCTGAGTTTTCGGGACGTTACTCAGCAGGTGCTAAGGTATCACCCTTCAACTAGTATGCTATCAAGCGTAGACTATGATAAAGACCTCGACTAAGTTGTCAGTGTGGTCAAGGGCTGGCTGGACTTCGCGCGGAACACAAGGTGGCTAATGATCTACGATAACTTCGATAATCCTCAGACACCTGGCAATTCCGATGACTCGGCGGTCGATATACGTCAATTCCTCCCTCGGTCTGATCACGGCTTAATCATTATTACGACGCGGTCGTCATAAGTCAGGCAAGGTACACGAATCTATGTTCAGAAATTGCCAGATGTTAAGGAAGGTCTGGAGATATTGTCTAACATGTCAGGACGTAGGGATATTGAAAAGGGTATATCGGTATGATTTCATAGTAAGAGTAAAGATAATACTGATAAGGTAGATCCTGATGCTATAGCACTCGTCAAGGAACTAGACGGCCTACTACTTGCTCTATCCACAGCAGGAGCATATCTCGAGCACGTGACAACGAGCTTCTCGGATTATTGTTAGCATATGACGTATGACTAATGGTCATGTGTTCATCACATGATTGTTGAGTCAATTATGGTGCATTTCTACCTATTGTATGGTATTGTTGCTTACCGTTGCCTACTGTTGCCTATCCTTTAACGGTTTATATAAACACCTATTTAGTTGTAGTCTTAATGGGATAACTCTGCATCAATTCATTAACTGGTGTCTATGTGCCTAAATTCCGCTTATCTACCTAATAAGAACCTGAGTTGCTAATAGGTTATGAGCCCCGAGAGAGCCATTGCACTAGTCACGTTAAACTAATCAGTGTTCCACGCGTTTTCAGTGCAGTCAAGTACTGAATAGCAGAGTTCCCGTGGAAACACATTACACATACCACTTGAGACACTATGGCTGACAACGAGAAGCTATTGGACCTCGGTACTGTCCCCAAGACAGAAAAGCTCGATAACAACAACTATAGGAGATGGAGCATTATCCTAAGGGATTTCCTCCGATTGAAGAGCCTATGGGATGTGGTCAATGCCGACCCAAATTCCGTGATAAGCAAGCACGTCACGATTGCTGCTCTTATATCCAGCTCCGACGGTACTGCACAACCGGCAGCGTTATCCTCCCAATCCAGTTCAAAAGAAGTCAAAGGCTCTCCAGCTGATTTTATTAAAGACTACGCAATCAAGAAAGATTTCGCCTTGGCAATGATACGCACAAATTGCTCAATAGGCTAATTTGGATTACATTCTCGACTGCGATTACTCCTACACAGCCTAGAAGACCTTAGAACGGATTCACAAGAGGAGAGGAGAATCGTACTTGCTGAGCTTGCTCAGGAACTTTCACGGATATCAGAGCAACGGGGAATCAGTGGATGATGTGGCTGCTAATCTCAGTCGGATTCAACTTGAGATTGGCAACTGTGAGCCAGGGGATAAGCCGTCGGAACGGACTAAGACCCTGAGGCTGCTGGAGTGTTTCAAGAACCAGGATTCAACGAAATCTAGGGTGGATGCACTCTTTAATACCGGAACACTTCCGGATTTCCTTACCACTGTCAACCAATTGAAGGAGGCACAGAGCATGAACGCTGAGCCTGAACTAGTGAAGATGGTTAAGGGCAAAGGCAAGAACGGTTCCAAGGGGCTTAGCCAATGGAAGTGTAAGCACTGCGATAAGACCGGCCACAGGTCTGAGTCTTGTTGGAAGTGGTTGGCAACGGATGAAGGCAGAGCCTATGTGGAAAAGAAGGTAAAGGATACGGCAAACAGAGGCGGTGACGTTAAGTCAAGGAAGCCTGAGAAGGCCAATAAGGTGATTGACTACGAATCAGATCACTCAGACCGATCTGTGGCCTGGCTCTCTACCGCCAATGGTAAGAGAGACGACAAATGGTACCTGGATACCTGCGCGGCCTACTACATGACATGGAATCGTTAGCTCT
The DNA here is from genome assembly GCA_020747065.1 of Cadophora sp. MPI-SDFR-AT-0126. NCBI lineage: Eukaryota > Fungi > Ascomycota > Leotiomycetes > Helotiales > Ploettnerulaceae > Cadophora > Cadophora sp. MPI-SDFR-AT-0126. The sequence goes on along the minus strand of JAGMVK010000002.1, from coordinate 3,037,659 downwards.
TTACATCACCACCCGATACGACGGAGCAGGTGGAGGTAGAAGTGGCTGAAGGCACTGTTGTGAGAAGTGCCGGCTGTGGTACGATTAAAGTACCAATGGGAGACAAAGATCTCCAACTGTCGGGAGTTCACTACATCCCGCAGCTGACCGCCAACCTGATTAGCGTAGGTGAGCTCGAATCAAGAGGCTACACCTTTATGGCCTAACCCGGGGGAAAAGCCATTATTGTAAAAAGTGGCGTAACCACAGGGGTTGGAAAGAGAGTTGGCAAGGTCTATGTATTGGAAAGAGTCTACAAAATTGGGCTAGGAAGTGCCTTGGCTGTTAGAGCAAGGCTAATCGAGAACCCAAAGGAGACAGAACTTTCCTCGGAGGAGTATAGCTGGTTGTATCACCGGCGACTAGGGCACATTGGCAGGGATAGGACCGCCATGATGCACAAGTATGTCAATGGTCTGAGAGAACTATTGAAACCACTTCCAAAGAGCGCACTTTGCGACCTATGCGCCAAAGGGAAGCTCCTCCGAATCATAAACAAGACAGCACCTACTAAGGCAAGCGAACGCCTTGGAAGAGTGTACAGTGACTGGTGGGGGCCATACCGCATACAGACCCTCGGCGGAGAGGTCTACATTCTCACATTTGCGGATGAAGCCACTGGCAAAAGTTGGGTGTATCTGGCTAAGAGAAGGGACGAACTGTACACGCTTTTCAGAGAATGGAGAGCGTATGTAGAGCTACAGTCTGGCTGTAAGCTCAAAGTACTGCGTTGCGATAATGCCAAGGAATATGAACACCTGGCAAAAGATCTCACTCAAGAAGGAGTCGCAGTCGAATTCGTCGTACCCTACACACCCGAACAGAACGGAGTCGCCGAGCGGTTGAACCGCACACTTATCACTACGGCCAGAGTGATGATTTTGGATACTGGTCTCCCCCAACAGCTGTGGGGGGATGCAGTAAAGGCAGCGAATCACGTCAAGAATCGACTGCCAATGAAGGGCAAGGATAAGACCCCAGAAGAGCTTTGGACTGGGCAGAAGCCATCAGTTGCTCACCTTCGTGTTTGGGGCTGCCTATGCTACGTTTCTATCCCCAGGGAGAAAAGAGATGGCAAGCTCGATGCCGTCGGAAAGCCTCTGGTCTTCGTTGGCTATGAGGAAAGATTGAGGCAATATCGCTGTTTTGACCCTACCACAGGGGAATATGCAAGATCAGCGCATGTTGACTTCTATGAGAAAGAAACCTGGGGATCACCTTTTGATACCTCCAAGTTCCCACCGGATCAGGGGGAGCTAGCAGAAGGAGCTGAAGACAGCGACTCTGAGGAGAGTATAAATACATTACCACTCACCACGACCCTTCCTATGATTAACCCTCATAGGAACAATTGCAGAGACAACAACAGTCCTGCCACAGTAACACCAAGACCGTCAGAGGAGGATGAGCCAAGCTCACCAATTGAACCTCGTAATCCGTCTCTAATCCGCCAAGCTACTGATCAAAATAATGCCGACAATGCTGTGGAGTATGACAGCGACACGATAGTAGTCGACACCGGCGCTGAGTATGACAGTGATGATAGGGAAGTAGAGACAGGGTTAAACACGGCAGGTGCTGTGCACACAAGAACTCGCCCGGCGAATCAGTCAGGGGGAGTATCCACATCCTCATAACAAGCCGTGACGCGTGAAACAACCCCACAACACGTTCAGGCACGCGAATCACGAAGCGGGAGGACAATCAGGGCACCGGTGAAGTGGCAACCCCTCACAATCAATGAGGAGAAAACAGCTAGAGCAGCTGAGAAGGCGGCCAGGGAGGCTGAACCGGCAGGCCAAGGGCCTAGCTAACGTGAACCTGCACGTCTTGTTGCAGGAAGATTGACTGATCCACCGGATAACAAGCCGAAAGTACAGCACCCTCCTATCCCAGAAGTGACGATCCCGAAGACGTTCGAGGAGGCCGTTAGCAACAAAAGATATGGAAGGGAATGGAGATTGGCAATCGAGGCCGAACTCACAGCACTGCTGGCTAATAGGACTTGGGAATATGTGGATATACTAAAGGGGACCAACATTGTGGATAATAAGTGGGTGTTCGACGTCAAGTACATATAAAATGGCTAAATTGACCGATTCAAGGCCAGGCTAGTAGCCAGGGGATTCTCCCAGGCTTATGGTGAAGACTATGATGAAACATTCTCCCCGACGGTTAGGAAGGAGTCCTTGAGACTCTTATTCGCTATTGTGGCGAAGAAAGGATGGCTCTTACATCAAATGGATGTTAATAACGCCTTTCTTGTTCCGGCGTTGAAAGAGATCATCTATATGCATATCCCCTAAGGCGTTTAAGACCAAGAGGGGAAGGTGTGCAAAGTGCTGAAGAGCCTGTATGGCTTGAAGCAATCAGCGAGATACTGGTTCATCGAGATCAGGAATGTTTTCATCCAACTTGGATTCAAGCCCACAAAGGATCCTTATCTGTTCATACATAGGGAATCTGGCAGCATGATCGGTCTGCATGTTGATGATCTGCTAATTGCAGCTCCGAACATGGCAGTAATGGCTAGCATCAAGGCAAAACTGTTAGAGAAGTTTAAGATGAAGGACATGGGAGACGCTACCCTTTTCTTAGGCATGAGAATCCGATGGGATCGAGCTAATCGTGTGTTGAGAATCGATCAATCACGATACACACGAAGCCTTCTCGGAAAATTTGGAATGGAAGATTCAAACCCAGTAGCCACGCCAATCGACAACTACAACCACCTGAGACGCGCTATGCTAGGTGATGAAAGATGCGATCAACTCAAATACCAACAAGCAGTGGGAGGTTTGGTATACTTGTCTAATCTGACTAGACCTGATATCACCTACGGTGTTAACAGGCTGTCTCAATGTATCCAGGACCCATCTGTCTCCAATTGGAATGGAGTCCTGAGAGTGTTCCGCTATCTTAAAGGAACAATTGACAAGGGTATCACCTTCAAGAAGACTGATTCCGACCTAGAGGGCTATTCTGACTCGGACTACGCTGCTGAGGAAGATCGCAAATCAATCTACGGAAATGTTTTCACACTTTCCGGAGGAGCTATCGCATGGTTAAGCATTAAACAGACCACTTGCGTTGGTTCAACTATGGAGGCAGAGTATATTGCTCTGAATGAAGCAGGAAAAGAAGCAGTTTTCCTGTACGAGATCCTCCAAACTATGGATCCTCGAGATCGATTGCCAATCACTCTCTACGAGGACAATCAGGGGACTGTTCAATATGCTCACAACCCCGAATTTCACAAGAGGAGTAAGCACATTGATAATCGGTATCATTATGTGCGCCAGCTCCTAGAAGACAATATTATATCAGTCGAACATGTCAGCACGAACCAAATGGCAGCTGATATGCTTACGAAACCGCTCAAGAAACCGAAGCTGGATGCTGCACTGGCAACAATTGGTGTGGGACCAGTGTAGGAACCTGCTGAGAAGCTGTTATTTCACAGCGTTCGCTCATTATGTGCTCTCATTTGTAAAAGCACTCGGATATGGGGAACAAATAGGTAGGAAATGCAGTGGGAGTGTTAGCATATGACGTATGACTAATGGTCATGTGTTCATCACATGATTGTTGAGTCAATCATGGTGCATTTCTACCTATTGTATGGTATTGGTGCCTACCGTTGCCTACCGTTGCCTATCCTTGCCTATCCTTTAACGGTTTATATAAACACCCATTTAGTTGTAGTCTTAATGGGATAACTCTGCATCAATTCATCAACTGGTGTCTATGTGCCCAAATTCCGCTTATCCACCCAATAAGAACCTGAGTTGCTAATAGGGTGTACAATGAGGAGATTCCACGTGTTCCCCCTCCATCTATTCAACTCAATTAGCATGATTCCGGTACAACAATTGCAGACACGTACCCAGGGACAGTAGTCTAATCCCGAATTCTGTCATCGCTAGATATCGTCGCTTGGAAATGTATTGAGGAGGAGAGATCGTGAACTTCTGGAGCTCTGTTGAAGTTTTTACCATCGATCGTAGATGTTCCCATAGTCTAGAGTGTTGAAAATTTGGCTCGATCAGCTACACTGTTGGCTTGCTTTAGTGCACGCAGATATGGAGGGGCGTTGTGCTATGATTGGATCCATCATTCAGCCCTTTCAACTGCGGGCAGGCTTACGTCCGAACACCTACATAGCGACAAAGAATTCAGCTAGCAGCCACCAATTTGAATTTCCTGCAACTGTTCCAGATCTCAAGCCTCGTGAGAAAAGGCGGGATGAATCAGGCTTCTATCTCAGCTCCCAAGCTTGCAAGTTCTGTCGCATAAACAAATCAGCATTTTCCAGCCTGTACTCGGTGATCAACATCCACAATAGCTGCTGTAGCCCAGAATGCATTGCGGCATATCTGGATTTGGGGCACTAGTCTGAGCCCTGAAGACTTCGATCTGCTGTGTGCCAGCTCCATCAGCAGAAAAGAGCGAAACTTCACATGCCTTATCTGGATCTTTCGGCCAACCTCCCTCATCCACTCAGGCTTTTATTGACATCATTGTAACTGTCAAGACGATACCCACAGCTGCTGATCATTTCAAGCTTACAAAAATGGCAGAACACATCTCTTTGCCTGAATCTCTTGATGAAATGCTTGAATATGACGCATTGCCTCGAGTCACCGACCTTTACGGGAGACAGCGGGACCCTTTTACTGGAAATCCCATGGAGGAAGGTCAAGAAGGACCTAACTCCATATTCTACGTGCCCGGAATGCCTTCCGAAAAAGGTCCAGATTATCAGATCTTTGTCGGAGCTGATAAAGCTATCTCCTGGACGGAGCATATGCAGCAGCTTCGAGATGCTGGATTCCGGGGAACCAGTATAATGATGAGCGTTACACCACGACCACAAGACCGTGATCGCATTCCATCACCACCTCCGGACTTCGAAAGGTCAAGGGACTCTACAAAAGCTGTGGCGACATCGTATGCCAGCTTCTGGCGCACAAAGTGTAACTACTGTTGGGCAGTCATTACGCACCGGGAGAGGGAGATGGGATTCAGGCTGGAGGAAATTAAAAGTGCAGCAGTCAAAGGATGTGACACTTGCAATGTACTTCACAAAGGCATCAGACATTTCGCAGATATGATTTTTCCCAGCTACGATAGTACCAAAGTTCGAGTTCGACAGAATCCAGAAGAGAGAGTGCGGCTGTTGTCGGACACAGAGTCTGTTCGCGTCTCGTTCGACGAATATGAAGGGGAAGACTTTCATTTGGAGTTTGGACAGGAGGGTAACTTTTACTTCTTGACAATCGCCATCTCAACTGCTCACTCCTCTATAGTCGAACCAGCTCCATTTGGGCCGTGGCAAAGTAAACAAGAGCAGAAAGAGGAGAACCGAGTCATGGACACCGCCTCCTTTGCAGCGATCCCGAAGATTCAACAATGGATCAAAACTTGCTCTGAAGAACACAAAGAGTGTCTTGTTCCACTCAAGTCCCAACTTCCCAGACGAGTACTTGAAATTTCCAATCGAAGGGCCAAACTTATCGTGAGCAATGGGAAAGTTGCACCTTATGTCGCGCTGAGCCATTGCTGGGGTCCAAAGCCCATCATCAGATTGCTTGGGTCGAACATCGAAGAAATGCAAGAGAATGTACCTTGGAACAAGTTGTCGAAAACCTTCCAGGATTCCATAACAGTAGCTTGGAAGCTCGGCTTTCGGTACATGTGGATAGACGCACTGTGCATTCTTCAGGACAGTCGCGAGGACTGGGAGTTCCATGCTTCAAAGATGGCTCAAGTCTTTGCAGATGCTCAACTTACGATATCAGCATCGAAGAGTGCTGATGGAGCTGGTGGTTGCTTTTCGTCTCGGGCACAAGAGCCTTGGACTCTGCACTCCTCTGGACGACAAGTGTGGAACCCGATGCTGTGGCTCCCATTTCACCAAGAAGGTCGTGATCGAGAAGGAGGGCTGAAGAAATTCATTGTGAGACTCAAAATCCCACACGGCTTGCACCAGAATCGTCAACCTAAAGAACCATTGTTGAAAAGAGCATGGGTCTTTCAAGAGCAGATACTTAGCTCTCGCAACGTCCACTTTGCCTCAGGAGAGTTGTACTTTGAGTGTCGGTCATTCGTGGCTTGTGAATGTAGTGGTTGGAGCAAACGATCCCTCTCACACCAGTGGGAGACACGGTGGCGGAAATCCCATGCTGTTCTGCAAGGCAAGCACAGTCTTACTCTACCTGCATCAGCACTCAGCGACAGACGGAGGGATCTTCCAAGGCCAAACCCGATCCCAAGAAAAGCCGCGGAGTTTGAGGCTTACCGTGCCTTGATCGAGGCCTATACATGTCTGGAGATTACCAACCCGCATGATCGCCTACCAGCTCTTTCTGGTATAACCTCAGGTCGCAAGGACGTCTATCTTGCCGGCTTGTGGAAATCCATCCTTCTCGAAAGCCTTCACTGGTATCCACTCTCCCGTTCGTATTCTCCATCTGGTCGAATTATGGCGTACCGTCCTAATGGCTACCGAGCACCGACATGGTCTTGGGCATCCATCGAGTCACCCATTCGCTTCGAGGAGACGAACTTCCATTGGCGCAACTTCACGACCAAGGCAATTGCGGAGATACAAGATGTGAATACCGTACTCGAAGGAATCGACCCACGAGGACGGGTAAGGGATGGGGTTCTGAAAATCCATTCACCGATGACTGAAGCCACGGTTCACAAAGTCGGGATAAGAAGTCGCGGTGACTCCAATTCGCTGAAGATGCTAAATGTTTATCAACAAACCGATGCGTCTGCATTGGATCCTAGTCTGATCGTGAAGCACGATGATAGAGAACTGGCGACGTACGCCATATTGAAGGTTTATGGACTGGCTGGTGCTGGTGATACCAAAGCCGAGAAACGGGAAGTACCCAATATCTTTGAACTGGAGTGTCTTCTAGACTTGCCCTTGTGCTGTGCGAGAGTACCTCCAGCCGAGGTCATACTAGGAGAGGAGGTCACGTTGCTGGTACTTTCTTCAATCACTTGCTGGGTCTTGAAAAAGATGCGGACAAGACCTGGATACTACAAGCGTGTGGGGATGTTCAAATTAAAGGACAGGATTTTCTTCAGGGCAACAAACGACCCTGTTTGTATCATTTAGATGCTCGAGTTGATACTTGACAGTGTGGTTTTGGGGCAGGCCAAATTAAGTTTCATTGAACACTGTGTAGATCGTGTCAAATTCGACAACAAGTAAAACACGTACCATAAAATTGTAACAATCAAGGGCCGTCAAATATTATGAGAAATGCGCAGTTGGTCCATCATAGCCCCACAGATTGAAATACAACTGAAACCTGGCTGCCGCTTGTGTCTCAGGAGCTACCAAAGGTCCAATTCGGCCCATAATCCCTAGCATGTCGAGACCTTCCATACTCGGGTATGCGGTCATCTTCAACCATCCTTCGCGCTTTGGGAGTTCGATCTCGACGACAGCCTGCCTTCCCGGATGAGGGGTCCCAGGAGGTGCTGGCAGAGGTTGCGCTGGGGTTTGTTCTTCGATCGCTTTTTGGATTTCTTGAATGTAGCTCACCAATTCGTTTGTATTGATAGCACCAGGGGGAGGCTCCACGAGGAACACTACTTGGCTCATATCCACGTGTGTGGTTGACGGAGGCTTTGGTTGGCCAGAGGGTCTGTATGTTTGCCATGAAGCTGTATATTCGCCCCCATCGATTGGGTTATGGAAGACAGAGTGCTTCCACTGGAGTATGAACCGTTTGTCGCCGGCCAGAGGGATGATGATGTCTTGACTGTTTTGTACTGCGTCGCAAATGGTCTTCCAGGTACAGTCGCGTATGAGTACTGTGATGTTAGCATTGTAGCACGCTTTACGTTTCGCTGACTCACTTCCATATCCATCCTCGCACATGATGCAGTGATCACTGTCTTGCTGCGGTGCAAACATCAAAAAGCCGAGATTTAGATTCTTCATTCCGCCGCTATCCCATCGATTCATCAGTGTAACGAACAACTACTAATGAGGTGTGGTTCAATCACCTATTGGATGCATAGCCCATTGGATCCCTCTGGCCTCTTTTCCATGTGAGCCCGCTATCTGCCTCTTCAGCCATGAAAGAGTCAATGCCCACAGCCGCTGACATGGGCAGTGAGTTGATATATTCCTTGAACGCTTTCTGCTTATCTTCGTCTGCAGGAATTGTGAGCACGATATCATCCTGGATGAGCATTGCATTCAGCCCATTCAAGCGTAAGATTGGCATTCCAATCCGGATACTTCCTCCTTAATCGGCTAGTGTCACGGTATCCTTCCGGTCTCTGTCGATCCAAGGCGGGTATGGAAACCAGCGGACAGATAGGCCCAGATGGCCGAGAACTCGAGTAACTCCAAATTGCTTGGCTACCGCTGTCTCTTCGTGTGTCAATGCAACGACGTGATGAGCTTTCAATGGAAGGAAGTCATTGAGACCCTGGAAGGCACCACTGGTTACTGGCATCCCATGGAGCAGAGATGCAAAACGGCTCATTCCCTGCCATGCACGTGAAGTCTGCATAATCTTGATCTGATTGAACTTCAAGGCAGCCTCGTCTTGACCAACTTCCAGTTCGACCAAGTCTCCAGTTTCCAAATAAAGACCCCCTTGGGCTCTTTCATAAATACACTTGATCCACTCCAGAGGAAATTCAGGGAACACCTCGACATTCTCGCTTTGTCGCCGAAGAAGCGTGAAGACGACCTCAGGTTGCGATGGGGTAGATATTCCTTGTGAAATATAAGTCCAACAAGGAAGTTGATTAGGAGGACTAGTAAACAGATGAGCGTGGATGGAAATCGTGAAAGGTGCAGTCCCGAATCTGACAACTCTTGGCCATGTCCCAGGCGGGGAAATTATCTGGATTTCGCAGCTACCAGCAGACCTCGGTGACATTGGCGAAGACGAATTTGATGCCTGCATTTGCGATGGTCTTAGTTGCGGGTATCCTTGCTGTGGTGGTCCTTGTCGCGATGGTCCCTGGGAATGGTTTTGAGCTGGAGCTGGAACTGGCCGCGGTGGTTGAGCTTGGTTTATACCCAGGGCCTGCGTCCCTACTGTATTACGCTGAACATTAGCTGCGCCCGTTTGACTTGGTTCTCGACTTGAATTGCAGCCCATATCGAAAGGTTCGTGTATGTTTCTGACGATGATGCCTGTTGTCAGAATTGGAATGGTGGAAATGTGCAGTAGAAGCCAACTGCGCTGGATACTTTCCAGACCACCTACTCGGTAAAAAACATCACCTACCAAGTGAACTTAGTTCAGTCAACACATCCAGTCTTTCTGTGATCCTCCCGCCACGATCGCTCAATTTTCAGCTCCATGATCAGCTGGGCCCTAAGCGAGAAAGCCACTGAACTATATTCCTGCATGTCCCACACCACGGAGAAAGCTGTGGCTGATTTTCCTACTTTAGTATCAAAAGCAAGAAACCAGTCTGCATACGATACAGAAACGTCTGTTCCCAATGGCAGTATGCCATGCTAGACGACTAAGGAAGACGGCAGGGGATGTTCACGACACCAAGCGCCTAATCCAATGATCGAGAGCCATCTCCTTTTCTGGAAGCGTTCAAAGGAAGAACTTGCATTATCGAGATGCACTACTGTAAAATGAGTCTGGCCTTTAACGTTGCGATGTCCATTCCAGCCAGAATCGTATGGGGTTACTCAATCCGACTCACTACGCCTGGCTTCTTGCCAAGAACTCTAACCCCCAGTGACTAACAATGTTAGAATACGGTGAGCTGTTTTGACCTCTTTGGTACTCTCTTGCTATGAGTCACGGGACTCTATCACATAATGATTGACTCATCTGTTTCCTTTGTTACCTACTTCTGCCTATTGCATGTAGATGCATATAAGCACCTGTAGTTACAGTCTTAGAACAGTAACTCTTCCGCTGCTAATTTACCAGAATGATTAGTGATCTGACCCGTGACCTGCTTCGATAACAGGTTATGAGCCCCGGTTGGCCTTCAACGCTGTGAAATACGTAGCAATACGTGATCTAGGGCAGAAATCATCCACTTCGGAGACTTGTCACCTCCGAGAAAGAGTTCAGTGGATAACGTTTCCAACTTACGGAACACACTATGGCTTCGTCCTCGGCATACGACCTTAGGAAGCTGTCTATCCCAAAAATCGAGAAGTTAAACGACAAGAACTACCGCCGATGAAGCATCCATATGCGGGATATCCTTATTGCGGGAGCACTCTGGTGGCTAGTACTCACTAAACCTGAAACCATTGGTCTTGTCATCACGATTGAGGACTTTACTAATCCGCAAAGAGTACCGCTACTATCAATGATATACGAGACCCCGCCGCTATTGTCCGGAACGGAGGATAGTAATAGAAAGGAACTAGTTCTTAAGAAAGTCGATGATAAGATCGATAGATATCGTGGCATGAACAGTGCAGCACTGTACATGATTCAAAACACGGTTGAAGTAACTCAATTTGACTATGTCGCAAACTGTCTGACGGCATACGACGCTTGGCACACTCTCGAACGAATACACAAGGGAAAAGGAGGTGTGAAGTTGATGAGCCTCTACAGGGAATTCATATCCCTGAGACATAGTAGCGACTCTGTTAACAAAGTCGCGTCGACATTAACGCGTCTTCAGGAACAGATTGGAGACCTCGACAAAGCCAATAAGCCTACGGATTTCATGAAGACCTACAGGCTGATGGAGATCTTTGAAGGGGAAGAGTCGATGAAGACTTAAATCGGAATTTTAATGTCTGGTGATCCTCCTGCGTGGGATACTGTTATTAACCGGCTGAAGGAAGCTAAGCTCTTCCATGATTAAAAGTCCGAAACTGCTAAATACGGTTTGTCTAATGGAAAGAACTAAGACCGAAGTCGATCGAAGAATCAAGGTGGAAAGAATAGGCGTTAAGGCTAAGGGAGAACGCCATGCAAGTACTGCGGTAAGACTAATTATTAGGATAGGTATTGTCCGAAATAGCTTCTTACTCCTAAAGGTAAGGCTCATTTGGAGAATAAAGCCACCGACCTCTAAGACAATAACAGATCGATAGATAAGAAAGGGAAGGAGAAAGCTGGCTCCGCGAGGATGACCGGAAATGACACCGCCTAGCGTGCGGGAGTCACTACGGCGAATTCAGCTATTTAGTATTTTAACTCAGGCGCCTCACAGTATATAAGTGCAGATCGAAGTTAATTTGTTGACCTTAATATAATAGACCGCAGGGAAGTCGAGCTAGTAAATGGAACCTTTATTTCAGTAGCAGGAACTAGAACCTGCCGCGTTTCTCTCTTTAATAGGGAAGACTTGAAGCTGCAAAACGCTCTCTACGTCCTATCACTAGCAGTTAGTTTACTATCGGTGGGATAGCTTGATCGCAGAGGGATGACGGTTGAATTTGGAAATGGAAAAGCTATTGTACGGAAGAATGGCAGAGAAGTCGGCTATAGTAAACTCAACGGTAACGACTATGTGCTAAAGCGTGTCTCATAACTAAAGGCACTTACCGCTCGCTATAAACCGCTGAGAGAACGGAAGGACGACGAGCTTTCTTCCAAAGAATACTCTGAGTTGATGCACAGACGACTTAGCTATCTTAGCTCGGACCGGATGAAGGACCTACACTGTCACGTTAATGGCGTCCGTGAGCCTTTAAAAGCGCTTCCTAAATCCAAACCGTGTAGACCGTGCCTTCGATCGAAGCTACTACGGGTGATAAACAAGAAGAGTGGCACTCCAGTGACGAAGAAGCTGGGGAGGGTGCATATAGATACCTAGGGACCGTATCACGTCTCCACCACTAAAGGATTCGTATACTTTATCACCTTTATAAATGAAGCTACAAGAAAGAGCTGGGTCTACCTAGCTAAGAGTAAAAGCGATGTCTATGATATAGTGAAGCTCTGGAAACTATACGTAGAGTTGTAGTTAGGATGCAAACTCACGACATTGCGTATAGATAACACTGGCGAGTTTCAAAAGCTAGTAGAAGCATTGAAGCACGAGGGGGTAGAAAGTGAGTTCATAGTTACGTATACGCTAGAGCAGAACAGGATTACTAAGCGTTTGAATCGTACTCTGATCACTGCCGCTCGTGCGATGCTCTTAGATACTGATCTCCCTACGCAGTTATAGGGAGAGGCTATACTAGTAGTAAATCACATCCGAAACTTATTGACTACTAAGGCAACTGGCAAGTTACCCGAAGAATTATAGAGCGGACGGAAGTCGTCGATTGCACGCGTACGCGTATAGGGATGCCTATGTTTTATGTATACTTAGTTTGAAAAGCGCGACGGAAAGCTGGACGCAGTATTAGAGCCGCGAATCTTCGTTAACTACGAATAAACCCTCCACTAATACCGCGTTCTTAACCCTAGAACAGGTAAGATCGAGCGAACTGCGAATATCAAGTTCTTTAAGTAAGAAACATAGGGGGAACTATTGGATTCGGATATCTTCCCGCTTAAAGAAGAAGGAGAACTCGAATTGGACGACGACAAGGAAGCAGACGACTTAGCTATCCTACGGAATATCGAACGTCCCGCAAACCCCGAAAATAAGGCTTCCGAGGAGGCTTCAATGTTGAATGCACCCTAACACGGAGCACTAGCTGCTGCCGAGAATGGCACGTCTATAGGAGAAGACGATAATAGCAGACCTTATATTATCGAAGATAGCGATTTCGACAAGGATATGAGCAACACTATCGTTGTAGATACTGGTGAGGGGTATACCGAAAGCGCTTCTAACAGGCCTACGATTGGCCAAGGAGTTACTCGCTCGGGGGGAGATTTGGAAACTCCTGAACCCGACGAAAACAATACCGAGTCGGACGAGTCCGAACCGGAACATCGGGAGCATGAAAGACAGAAGAGATCACGTTACTTCGAAGCTCCTGATATGAATCTTCCCTGTGGTAGGAGATCTTGTCACGCCCCGAAGCGGCACGACGAGGATGAGACAGCTCGTCGAGTTGAAGAAAATAATTTAACCGAGTAACCTATTAACTAGCACTCGCTGATTCCACCCGTTGTTAAGCTAAAATCGTATAAAGAAGCCATTAACAGTAAGAGGTACGGTAGAGAATGGAAGCTGGTAATACAGCGTGAACTTAACGCGCTAGTCGCCCGTGGAACATGGGAAATTATGGATATCCCTAAGGTGAAGAATATCATTGATAATAAATAGGTGTTCAAATGCAAGTACACGCCGTACGGCTAGATTGACAGATTTAAGGCTAGGCTTATTGCAAGGGGATTCATACAAGTTTACAGGTAAGACTACGACGAAACTTTTACACTTATAATGCGGAAAGAAGCACTCCGTATAATCTTCGCTATCTCGGCGTTAAATAGGTAGTATATGCATTCGATGGATATTAATAATGCGTTCCTAGTCTCGGATTTAGAAGAGGAGATTTACATGGAAATCCCTGAAGGAATCAAGCAGGAAGCTGGGAAATGCTGTCGAGTTCGTTAAGGCCTCTACAGCCTGAAATAATCCGCGAGGAACTAGTATAAAGAACTTACTACTAAAGTGAAGAAGTATGGGTTTAAATCAACTAAGGACCCTTGCGCGTTTAAGAATGATCGAACCGGCGTTGTTATAAGAGTGTACATCGATGATCTGATTATTACAGGAAAGTTGGACGCAGTTAAGGCTACGAAAGCTTAGCTGGTAGCGATATTTAAGATGAAGGACTAAGGAGAGCTGATATTCTTCTTGGGAATGCGAGTTCAGTAAGATCGATTAAACGGAACTATTAGGATTGATTAGAGCTACTACGTAAAAGAACTCCTTCGTCGGTTTAATATGATAGACTGCACCCTAGTCTCGTTACTGTCTGAGAACTACAATTATATGAAGCGTGCAGGCCTCGGTGACCTTAGATGCGATTAAAAGGTGTACTAAGAAGCAGTGGGAGGCTTGTTGTACTTAGCTATGCTCATAAGACCTGACATTGCGTTCGAGGCTGCTTAGTTCTCTTAATTCTGTTAAGACCCTTCAGTTGCGAACTGGAATGGGGTTCTACGAGTCCTGCGGTATATCCGTGGTACTATTAATTACGGCATAGTCTACGGCAACGGCAACTTGAAGCTGTATGGGTACTGCGACTCGGACTACGCAGCTGTAGAGGACCGAAAATGCGTCTTTAGGGACGGCTTTATACTGAATAATAGTATTATGGCATGGCAAAGCCAGAAGTAGACTATAAACGTTGCTGCCACGATGGAAGCCGAGTATATTGCAAGCTGTGAAGCTAGGAAACTTGCAGTATTTCTGCACGACGTACTATACGCCCTGCACTCTGGAGATTACCTCCTAATTACTCTTCGTTATGACAACTTAGGGACTATCTAATTTGCTCATAACCCTGCTTTCCATAAGAGGAGTAAGCATATCAATAACCGATACTGCTACCTTCGTTAACTGATCGAGGATAACTTAATCTCTTTGGAACATGTGCCGACGAAAGCACAGGCTGCCGATCTGTTTACTAAACCTCTGAAGCATTAAGTATTCGCACCTGCACTCGATGTGTTTAGCATTAAGGGAGTATAGGCTATACGATTGTCATAGCACGCTATATGACGTCTATTCACTGGGATATTTCGTTTATCAGTGTCATTCATTTGGATGTCTTATTTGTACTGAAAACGTACGGGTATTTGGAGCCTAAACTAGAGTGGAAGTGTTAGAATACGGTGAGCTATTTTGACCTCTTTGGTACTCTCTTGCTATGAGTCACGGGACTCTATCACATAATGATTGACTTATCTGTTTCCTTTATTGCCTACTTCTGCCTATTACATGTAGATGCATATAAGCACTTGTAGTTACAGTCTTAAAACAGTAACTCTTCCGCTACTAATTTACCAGAATAATTAGTGATCTGACCCGTGACCTGCTTCGATAACAAACAAAGTCCGCATTTCAAAATCATATGATGAAAATCAATCTATACAAGACCTGCAAAATGAGATAAAGAATCGAATTGCTGGGTATAAGTATGGCTCCCCAAGGACTCAGCATCGGTTCCAAATTGAGAATAAACGAAACAATCACAAATTGATACCGGGGCAGTATCGTCGTCTGGTAAGTCAAGCCATGACCGAGGTACGTGAGCAAGTATGGCATGAATGAAACATTTAATGTCATCGAACGGAATTTGAAAGGCAAAAAAATTAGGCGCGGGCCATAGCAAAATCCCACGAAAGCTATAGGCAACTAAGGATGACGAAATTTTAAACTATCGATTTGTGTTGAAGAGATGGCCGATGTAATGCATCGATTCCCATATGGCATCTTTCCAAAACGATTGTCGAAGCAAACTACGGAGTACTGCGAAATCTCCTGTAATGCTTGCTTCGATAAGAGGAAGTGACGGCGTCCATATCAATCTCGGCGTCCAACCACCATCTTGAGGACTGGTACTTGCTCGGCATCAGCTTCAGGTCTGCACCATCCGCTTGCGGTTTATTCGGTAGGTGTGAAGAATATCAGGCAATGAGAAATTATGAAGATGCCTTTTTAAACGACAGGTCTTGCATATAAGCATAATACTGTCATCTCGAAAGAAATATCCCAGGTCGAAACCAGACTGCAATATCAAAAGCTGCTCCACGTGATATCCCGAGAAGTTCCCAGGTCGGCTCATTGATTTCGAACACCCCGCTCCTCATTGGCCAGCAGCACTCCACTATGTTTTGGTGTAGCTTTATTCCCGAGGTCTAACAATCAATTGCCATCGATCGACGACGTCTACACTTCTTGAGCCTCCAATTGACATTGACGCCTGCAACGTCTGCCGTAGAACTCCAATTCACGATTCAATTGTGGCGCAATATATCGAGCACAACAATCCTCGAGAAACATAACACAATCTTTTGCGATTGAACGTCCGCCCGCCCGCCCGAATCAACACTCAACTCCACTCCAACGACAATGGCCTCCCTTCGTTCGACCTCGCGCCTGTTCGCAGCGGCGAGTAGACCAGCTTTCAGCAGATCCTCAATTCGCGGCATGGCTTCTGTTGCGACCACTGGTGCTGTCCCTCCTTCGCAAACGACCACGGTCAAGGAACCCACCAGCGATCCTAATGCCAAAATCAAGACCTTCCACATCTACCGCTGGAACCCCGATGAGCCCACCTCCAAGCCTCGCATGCAAAGCTATACTCTCGATTTGAACAAGACGGGTCCTATGATGTTGGATGCTCTTATTCGGATCAAGAACGAGGTCGACCCTACCTTGACGTTCAGACGGAGTTGCAGAGAAGGAATTTGCGGAAGCTGTGCGATGAACATCGATGGTGTCAATACCCTGGCTTGCTTGTGTATGTCTTGTGCGCACATTCAATTTAAAGACACAATTTGACTGACTACCTACAGGCCGAATCCCAACAGATACCAAGCAAGAGACGAAGATCTACCCCCTCCCCCACACCTACGTCGTCAAAGATATCGTGCCAGATCTCACGCTCTTCTACAAGCAATACAAGTCCATCAAGCCATACCTTCAACACGACGGCCCAGGGCCAAACAACAAAGAATACCTGCAGAGCAAGGAGGAGCGCAAGAAGCTGGATGGTCTCTACGAATGTATTCTCTGTGCCTGCTGCTCGACGTCCTGCCCATCATACTGGTGGAACTCGGAGGAATACCTTGGTCCTGCCGTGCTTATGCAGAGTTATCGCTGGTTGGCAGATTCCAGAGATCAGAAGAAGGAGGAGAGAAAGGCTGCGTTGGACAACAGCATGAGTGTGTACCGTTGCCACACGATTTTGAACTGCTCGAGGACGTGCCCCAAGGGTCTGAATCCTGGTCTGGCGATCGCGGAGATCAAGAAGGAGTTGGCTTTCTAAGAAGCTTGTATTCGTAAGGTGGGGGTTGAGAATGACTTGTGCTTGGGGTTGGTTGGGGTTGGAGATCCGTATGATACGACCACGTACAATATGTCGGGTGGCTGAGCAGATCGCACGTTGGCGGGCGTTGTGGGCTGACAGCATAATGGTCCGATTATGCGGCCGTGTAGATAAGAATTTTCCAGCATTGAATCATTGTCTCGTCGTTAGCAAGTCCTTTTTTTTTTTGTATCAGGAAGTTGGACTTGGTTTGTGGTGGCAGCATGAGGACCAGTGCCTTCCTCTCCGCAGTGGCGGGTGCTTTTGGATCTCTCTCATCAGTCCGTCCCGTGTCTTGCCTTGTTTCTATGCACAAGTATTTCACGTTCAATGTCTTGTCTTTTCCTTTCATCGCTACTACTTCGTTTCATTCGCGTTGTCAACCGCCTAACTATCCCTATCGGCCTCAATCATATGTCTCGATCTCATCCTTTCGATATTACCAGTCTCGTTGCCAATGTTTCCAGAGCTCTTCCAGTTCCCAATTTACCTCGAGGCTCGATATAGCAAACGATGGCACTCCCACTGGCTGCCTCGTTTCCAACCTGTTTACACCGTGGATGAGGTCCAAGCATTACTCCCCAGAGCTAGCGCCAACAAACACAACCAGCACAGCAGCATACGCCGCCGTAGCTATAAAAATGCCTTTCTTGTCTGTCAACCAACATGGCATTAGCGCAACAGTCACCACAAGAATGCCGTCACATGAGCAGCTGACCATCGATCTGCGGCGTTAATCATCATGTACATAGGCCCGATGAGGACGAACCCTCCCGCCCCAGCGATCCACATACGGGGAATAAGCGCCACGATTGTTCTTCCTACATCTCGCCTCTCTAGTATCTTGCGTATCGAAATTCATAATAGAAGCCGAGCAGATCTCCTGGCTGAGCCCTGCTCGCTCTGCACTCTCCCATAGGTTTCTCTGTTCCGCACATTCCCGAATGGCAAGGAGCTGGACGAATTCCCAGTCGTTCTGTGAAGGCTGATATGAGGAGTCTTCGTCTGCCAGCCAGTCATGATACATTTTCACAGCCTTGCCTGTTGAACCATCAGCTCCCGGCAACTCAAATTCGGTGTCTGCGTACACATACTGTAGTTTTCAAGGTCATCTTGTAACTGTTCATCTACCAGATTCTCAAACGCTGATGGACAGTCAAAATACATTCCCACAAGCTGTAATGTTGGGGTAATCTATATCCTTTGTACAAGGTGGAGAGCTTCTTGAAGGGCTTGTCAGACAAGACCTCGAATGACGCTATATCAAGCACCTAATATCTAAGCAGCTTGAACTGCGCATTCGTTATATTCCGAACATGAAGAGCTTCAAGCACCTCATTGCTCTTCACTCTGCTCAGCGGCTCTCTCATCCAGAGCTTGAGCGCTTCCACATGTTCGCTCAGGGAGAGGTCCCTGGCGTCTGCGGCATCGTTGGCATCGGCTCTAGCTTCTGCGGCCCCTTGGCTTGCTTGTGTCGCGGGATGCTGAGTTTTGGCTGTGTTGCTTGTCTGCTCTGCTTGAGGTTGGACGCATGTTGTGTGCGAGTCGTGCGAGAACACTGCAGCCTCGTCTCCTACAGCCTCGTCGATGATCCCCATTTCCAGATCTGTCTGCATGGCGTGCGGCGAGGATTCGAGGTTGAGAGAGATAGGATGACTTCTCACAATGTGCGAAATTGAAGTTCTCCCAGAGAAGAGAGTTGATGTTGTAGTCGGGCTGCAGCGGTCCAGGTCATGATATAATCCCAGCCTCAGCCTCGTGGCGCCGCCGCTAAAGAAATATCTGAGGGGATACAGCACAGCATCAAGCCCGCTATGTAAGGTAGATCGCGATGCCGTTTCCGTCAAGGCCAAGGTGCAAGCCGAGAGAAGCAGAGGCAATTGAAGGAAATCGTAAAGTTGTCTTGACTTCAAGATACTTGCTAGCGGCGGAGGAAAAGGAGCATGGAAGCGTTATATGAACAAGACGCAGTAACATAGAGGAAAAGGAGCAAGTGAACGAATCGCATTCATCATGGTATATCAGCCTCTGTACGCCTAATAATACAGTACCCTCGTCAATCGTAACCAGCCTCACTCCAGTCTTCGTCGAAAGAAAAAAAAGTCCACCTTCAAAAGTACATCCAGGAACCACACCCAAACGCCGCGCAAATATGCAGTAGAAAGCAATCAGTCCAAACCTACACCCTGGTGACAAGACAGTTCCAGAAGAAGAATCAAGCGCACTTCGTATCCAAGTTCGCAACGAAGTCGTCTATCGATTCGAAGTATCCGTCCTCAACGACACTGGAGTTGTGATCTCCACCTGGCAGAGGCTTCCATACCTTCGTTGGGGATTGGCAGATCTCGTAGAGGCGGCGCATATGGCTTGGTCTGTTGCTGTTAGCAAATGCAGATAGATGCTAGGCGCCAGAGCACGGAGAGTGAAAGGAGTTGTCAGAAATTCTCAAGGTGTATAATCAAGTCCCAGAAGGGATCAGGTTTTGTGGATGGAAATTAAGTCATCATTCAAGTAGGGGATGGAGAAAAGGAGGGTGCAAAACGTACGGAACTATTTCGTCCTGTAGACCAGAGAGGAAGAGAATAGGAACTTCCGTAATGGAAGGGAGGTATGTGTCGGATGCCCAGACCTGATGGCAGAGCAGGGTAAGATATTTTGCAGGTGGAATGATCCTATCCACTTTTAGAGATCTCCACCAAGAGCACAGCAGGGATACATACGATGGGATCAACTTCCTCATGCTCAGGAACGTGTTCTCCAGTACCAACCCCACTAATCTACTGTCGTTCTGGTTCTTGGCCACGAGTTGTATGCTCACCGCGCCTCCCAGGCTTTGTCCAAACACCACAATATCGTTATCCCTCGTCTCGGACCGGTTTCGCAGGTAGTCGAAGGCTGTTTGTGCATCGATCATGAGTCCAGTTTCATCTGGAGATCCTGTTGATAGACCATAGCCGCGGTACTCCAACATCAAAACGCTGCATCCCATCCTGTGTACAAACATGCGCGCAATAGGTACTCTGTGTCCGATATTGCCTGCGTTGCCGTGAAACATCAGAACAGTGACGCCCTTGCGCATACCCGTCTTTGGGGGTCGAATGTAGAATGCGGAGAGGTTCTCGCCGTCGGGGGTAGGTATCATGAGGTCTTCAAAGTCGGTGATGCCGAACTGCGATGGTCGAGGGACTTCTGTTCGAGCATCGTTTGGAACGTGGGAGGGGTAGATCAGAGCTCTGAGTCTATTAGTATGCGCCGAAAGAGGATAGGGGGGAAGAGATCGAGACTTACTTCTGCTTAAAATACAACAAGGAGCTGAGCGCAGCAGCGATGCCCTGCGGCCAATGTAAGTACGACATGGTCGACAACATAACATCAGGAGCATTCAAATACCGAGGACACCAGGACCGGAAGACGCATGTAGCTATAAACACTACCTGCAACTCCAGACGCCTGCTGTAGGTAGCTGCCGGAATTTTCTTGGGAAGACATGGCAATGCGGTGAGCGAGGTGAGGATAAAGAATGTTCGTGTTTCGAATTCGGTTGCCTGTTGCTTGCTTGCTTGTCTCGTGGCCCCAACCAGCTCAGGCTGCCGCTATTGGTAGACTTGTCTCAATCGCGTTGGCCCATTGGGACAGAGAGAAGCTTTTGCTACGCCTTGGAGCAAACGCAATGGTGGGAAATCAGGAGTCGGAGATCGTGGGTTTGCATGAAAGTGGTAAAGTGATGTGCAGTGTGGATATTCGGTAAAAAGAGTAGTTCATGCGCGTCGCCAAAATCAATAGCTTCCCAATATAAGGGGGGTGTTTACCATAAGCGGACATGCAGTTGTTACAGATAAATAGCTTGGTGTCAGCAGAATTTCCGAAGGATGGATGGAAATATCAGAATGAGTCTCTTCGTAAATTTTAGGAAGGATTCATTCGAGATCAGATCAGTATTTTCACTTCAATTTACCACCAAGGGCATGTTGACATGGGATCTGCTACCCCTCCAACTAGGCTGTCGTAACGGGACCTCGTATCTTCGCAAGGTACCCCGGAAGGTATACGAAGGCACAGTCCTGGACAAACGAAGGAAAAGCCCTCTGAAAGATATATAGGTATAGGTATTGAGCCTCTGGACGACAAGGCCACTGATTACTTTCGGCCTTCAAGTTAAAGTACTACGATAACTCCCTGATTATTGATTTTGCTTTTACGAGTTGGATTTCTTGTCGCGATGTTGACTTTGATTCCGCGCTAGCCAAGAGTACAGGGGATCAGGTATTATGAATAGTAACTTGCAGCAAAGATGATTTCCGGACATGTTACAGTAGAGAAGGAGCTCTACTAGAAAAAGTATATTCCTAGCCCAAACTTATTACACCCCAGACTTTTACTCACGGGTTTCTCACGAACCCGCGTCATTATCACTCATCTCAGCTCTCGTAGATCTCCCGCAGCCTCGTCAACCAAGGCTGGATTAGCGTTACCCAATTCGATCATGCCTGCGAGGTCTGATCATAACATCATACTATATCCTAGTTGGAAAGTGCCTATATACTTTTCGGTCTATCTGCATATTCTTGCATCTGCACAGCCATTCGGCTTATGCTGTCAGGTTTGTGCATCAAATTAAAGTTGGAATGACTCAATTGTGACTCTTCAGTGGAACTTTCGCTTGGAGGAGACCTGAAGAAGCTTAGCCTAAATTATTTTTCTAGAGCATCAGTTGCCACTTAAGCTCAGCCTCGTCTCGTCCCTTTCAACAACAAACCTTTCATCTGGATTAACGACCATTGACGGCTTGCATTTGGCCTTTTTTTATTTTGTCCTTCGAAGACGTCGTATTTGAAAGACGCACAATTGAAACTTCTACAAAGCAATCGATAAGGTCTCGAGTCAAATCAACAACTTTCCCAGAGAACACCCCGCCACTTACTAGCCACACGATACACACCTTCACAACGGCGGCCTCACAAACAGTCACTCAATTTTCTCGAACCACAGTCATGTCTGCTGCTGAGCCTCCGCCGGCTACAGCTTCTGGCTCAGGCAGACCTCGTCAACGTCGAGGTCCAAGAAGAGGTCGAGGAGGAGCTTCTGGAAACACAACACAAACTGCAAATGCCTCGTTGGCTCTACGTCCAGCTTCAGTAGCCCCCGAATCAACACCGACATCTACAGTATCCAGAGGGAATGGCAGACGTGGTGGATATAGAGGCAGAGGGAGAGGAGGTGGTCAGCTCATGGTCAATGGACAGCGAGCGTTTGGAGGGCAATTGACAGCTGCAACACCCAGCGAAGGATCTCTAGCAGGAGATGCCCCAGAATTCATACCTGGGCAGCCAGTTGTACCGCGAGCTCGAGCCTCCCAATCCCGAAACCCACCTCGACGCCGAATGTCGAAATCCCAAGCCCCCGATATTGCCACACGGACACACGAGGATATTACAAACGGACAGTACGAATGCGTGATCTGCACAAACGAAGTTCTGCCAAACTCGAAAGTCTGGAGTTGTCGGACCTGTTGGTCGGTTCTGCATCTATCATGTGTAAAAAGATGGTCCAAGAATGAAGTGTCGACTCACCAGCAGCGTGCTGTGGACAATGGAGAACTGCCCCCGCCAAGACAGTGGCGTTGCCCTGGATGCAATCTACCAAAGTCGGAGCTGCCGAATAACTACTCATGTTGGTGTGAGAAGGAAATTGAGCCTCGTTCGATTGCGGGGTTGCCGCCACATTCTTGCGGACAATCATGCTCGAAGAGGAGAGCTGGTAGCTGTCCACATCCTTGCGAGTTGATCTGCCATGCCGGCCCTTGTCCACCTTGTGGCCATATGGGTCCTTCGATGTCCTGCTTTTGCGGGAAGGAGTCAAGCTCTAGGAGATGTGTTGAGACGAATTATGAGAATGGCTGGACATGCGGCCAGATTTGCGGAGAGGATCTGCCCTGTGGAGAGCATACCTGTGCTCGAGAGTGTCATGAAGGTCTATGTGGGAGTTGTGATATCGAGGTTGAATCTCGATGTTATTGTGGGCGAGAACGGAAGACTTTGAAATGCTCGGAACGAGAGGATGAGATGGAAAGTCAATCGAAGGAGGAGACTTGGACGGGATCTTTCAACTGCGGAGCAGAATGTCGAAGGCCATTTGATTGTGGAAATCCGGATCATTTCTGCGAACAGCCCTGCCATGTTCAAGATCTGGAGCCAGCCCATTGCCCGCTCTCGCCGGATGTCGTGACGCATTGTCCATGTGGCAAGACGCCAATCGAAGTCCTAATTTCGGAACCTCGCTTGGATTGCTCAGCACGGGTACCACACTGTCAAGAGGAGTGCCAGAAGTTACTTGCCTGCGGCCATTTATGCGAGCAGAAGTGTCACGGTGGAAGTTGTAGACCCTGTCTTCAAACAGTCCAGATCACTTGCAGATGTGGTAGGACAACTTCGAACTCAGTCTGTCATCAAGGAATCGATGAGCCACCTCAATGCCCTCGAATCTGTCGCTCCACTCTGAATTGCGGTCGACATGAATGTGGGGAAAGATGCTGTCCCGGCGAGAAGAAGGCGAGTGAGCGACAAAGCTCGAAGCGGAAGCATCGAGCATTGAACGCACCAGCTAATGGCGAGGAATTCGAGCCCGAGCACATATGCTTGAAAGTTTGTGGTCGGCCATTGAAGTGCGGCAACCATACTTGCGCTTCTCTCTGCCACAAAGGACCTTGTGCCAGTTGCCTCGAGGCTGTCTTTGAGGATATCAGCTGTGCGTGTGGCCGAACCGTTCTCCAACCACCTCAACCATGCGGTACGAAGCCTCCCGAGTGCAGATTCGAATGTACTCGTCAACGGACATGTGGTCATCCCCAAGTCAAACATCAATGCCATGAAGGTACGGAAGAGTGTCCGAAGTGTCCCTTCTTGGTTGAGAAGCCTTGCATCTGTGGAAAGAAGACACTTAAAAACCAACCTTGTTGGTTCACCGAGGTTCGTTGTGGTCTGCCCTGCAACAAGAAGCTTCGATGCGGCAACCACTTCTGCCAAAAGATGTGTCATCGGGCAGGGCAATGTGAAGATGCTACTTCTCCTTGCACTCAGGCGTGTGGTCGACAAAAGACAGTCTGCGAACATACATGTTTGGATCCATGTCACGCTCCTTATCCCTGCAAGGAAGTTACGCCATGTCAAGCGAAAACCTTCATCACCTGCGAATGTCAGAATCAAAAGCAGGCTATCAGGTGTCTAGCCTCGAAGTCTTCGCCTGGCAACTCGGCGAAGACTTTGGAGTGCAATGATGAATGTCTGAGACTTCAACGGAACGCCAAACTGGCAGCAGCCCTCAACATCGACCCCGCAACCCACACCGACGACCACATCCCTTACTCTGCCACAACTCTCTCTTTCTTCGCAGATAACCAGAAGTTCGGGCAGCAGTATGAACGAGAATTTCGAATCTTCGCGGCAGATGATAAGGAGAAACGCCTTCGTTTCAAGCCGATGCAGCCTCATCAACGAGCCTTCATTCATGCCCTTGCGGAGGATTTCGGTCTTGACAGTGAGAGCCAGGATCCAGAGCCACATCGCCACGTTTGCATATTCAAGACTCCAAGATTCGTTTCGAGTCCTATGAAGACACTGAGCCAGTGTGTCAAGATCCGGGCAGCTCCTGTTGCAGAAGCCAATGTCTCCAAGCCACTGGTCTCAAGTGCGGAGCCGTGGAATGCATTCCTTCTCTGCAATCCCAAGTTTGGAATCACCATCGATGAGCTGTATGCTGATTTGAAGCCTGAATTTGCTGCGGCGGGAATTGACTTTGAGATATCTTTCCTTCCATCCGGGGACGTCGTGCTCAAAGCTCTGACTTCCACATCCTGGCTCGTCAAGATCGACAAAGAGTTAGCAGCTATCAAAGCTGCTGTGAGCAAGAAGGTCTCTGCTCTTGGCCTTGCCTCCCTGACGACCCTCTGCGCCGTGGACAGTAGTCTCAATGTCTTGAGACGAGAGGATGAGAACAAGGCAAGTGGAGGATGGAGCCAGGTCGCGAAGGGTGGACCGGCTACAAGAAATGTGCCTCAAGCTACCGTCGGTGCTAGGAGTAGCTTTACAGTACTCGGGACCAAGAAGATGAAGGAGAATGAGAAGAAAAAGGCAATTGAGGAAGCTGCTGACGATTGGGAGCTTGAGGCTGATGCCGTATGAGTTGAAGATGAGCACAGTAGAGCATTGTAGATATACCAAAGGGTGGACATGACATGAAAATCATATGAATATTATAAAATGTCCTCGATCAGGAATTCCTCCCGTCAGACTCGTAAGTTCTCCACCCTTCTACTTTGCAATATAGCTGCCTTGACTCGATCAATAGGCATACAAATTGATACCCTCATCCACAGCCGAAGACATGATCTTTCTGTTCTCCCTCTTCAAGCAGACCTTCATCCACCAAGCACAAGCAATCGAACCAAGCGCGAACGCGGCAGATGCACTGAACCCCGTCACGTATCTTGGAGAGTCGCTTCCAGGCCACAGATACGCACCATAAATATACCCAATCTGTCCTCCCACATTCGTCATGGCTAGAACAACCTATATCAATCAGTAAACTATCTCTACATAACCACGAGACAGCGATACTCACAGCTTTCTTCTCCTTTGTTTGAGCCAGTGTCGAAGAAGCCCATCCAATGATAACGGAGTTGACGGAATACGCTCCAAGTGGGAATATGAAGCAAGCTGTATAACGACCAGCGGTATTCAAAGTTCCAGCTGCGATGGCAAATCCAACTATGGATAAAGCTAAACCAGCAGTGATGTGCCATGTTCTCTCGTGGAGTCGACCGGATGACCAACCCATTGCGAGACCTCCTGCGCCTGCGAGGAGGAAAGGCGGGCATGTCATAACCAACGTGATAGTTGTGCTGAAGCCAAGGGTTTTGACGACGCTGTGATGTGAGTTAGCTAAGCTCATAGTAAGTTTGGAAGGAAGTGGGAGAACTTGCGTTGGGAAGAAGCTGTTGAATGAGCAAGCCGACAGATGAAAGCACTGCATCAGGACGAAGATCCAGGTCTTGTAGTCCTTGCAAGCTTGCTTCAGACCCACCATAGCAGGCACGATCTCATCGCTGTGGTTAATGTTGTCAAGAACCATGCGGCCATGAGCGAGTTCTCTTTCTTCTTGGGTGAGCCAACGTGTGGTACTAGGTGTATCGGGCAGAAGAACAAAGCCAGCGAGTGCAACAGCGAAGGTAATGACGCCCTCGAGAATGAAGAGCCTGGCAATATCAGCTCGAATTCAAGAAGCTATCGAAAACAACTCACCATCTCCATCCCTCAAGACCCCTCACACCATCCAAGCCCTCAAAAACACCAGCCGCGATCAAAGACGAGAACCCCGTCGCAGTAATCTGCGCAAGATACAAACAAGCAATCCTTGACGCAATCTCCTTCCTCGTATAGAAGATCGACAGCATATACGTGGCGCCAGGATAAAACGGCGCCTCCGTAATACCCAGCAGGAACCGACACACGACCAAGCCAGCATAATTCTGCACGAGTGCAGTGCAGGCAGACACGACGGCCCAGACAGCCATCCAGGCGCTCATGTATAGCGAGGGCCGGAGCTTGGTGATGAGCATGTTGCTGGGGACCTGCATGAGGACGTAGCCGACGAAGAGGATGGAGACGGTGGTGTTGAACTGGCTGGACTTGGGGTTCATGCCGAGGTCTGCTTCGAGGCCGTTGAGGCGCGCTTGGGCGATTGCGTTTCCTGTGTGGACGGACGAGTCAGATGTCATGCTTTTGCCTTTCCTAATAAGGAAAAAGAATATTGGGAGACTCACTGTCAACGTAGTTGAGGAAATACATGACGAAGAGCGTGGGTAGGATCCTCATGTCCAGCTTTCGCACGAGTCTGATCTCGGCGGGATCAGTCTTTGCTGCTGCACCGGCATAGTCTCGATTTGTCTCTGCTTTGAGATCTTCAAAGATGGGCGGTTGCTGTTGTTCGACCTGCTCGATCTTCATCTTGGCGGGGTCGGAAGGCGTCTTTGAATCTGTCATATTGAGATTTTTCCTTCGTATTTTTTTTTCTGGAACCAAAGTAGGAGTAAGTATACAAGTTGGTCTCAATGAAGATCTCAAATTCGAAGATGGGAACATCTCACTTTATGTTCGATTTCCGTACCCTCGAACCCCATGGGGTCTGGGGAGGCGAGAGTGAGTACACTGGTCAGTGGGGAGAAGCGAGCGGGGAAACCAAGAGTCGCCAAGCTATCACGACTGCGATTCCATGCAAGCCCTTTTTCTTGGGAGACAGGCATGTATTTCACCGAGTGTTGCTTATCTATGGACTCAAGATAAACTTTCCATTGTAACACGAAAAGTCATGTACGTTGACGGGATTGCGACTTCAGGCAAAATACTCTGTTGGTCATCTGCGCGGATATCTGTCTCATAAACGTTAACAGAGAATGCAAGGCATCGGTGTTGAAGAGCTATGAAATGCTCGTAACATGTCTGGAGAATATAAAGTCATGGTGTTGAGTTCCAAGAAAGACCCTTGATCGGTGTGGCTTGCCCAGCCGACTGCCCAGACTGCAGCCCAGCTTTTTTCGGCCATTCTTTTTGCCCGTGAATCGGTTTCTAGAAATGATACCGAGGGCTTTTTCGTAAGTGGATAATTATTTCAAAGAGACCATAAGGTGAGGTTCCGTTGAAGCGGTGGCGTTTGATATCAGGGAAGGAAGGTGTGGTGGTTGCAACTGGTTTGTAACCTCGAGTCATGAAGGAGAGGGGAATTGAGGATCCAGTTCAAAAATTGTGTAATGGAAGCGTAACTAGACACATGGCCTCCAGATATGCCTTGTACTTTCTGTCAAAGTATTGTGATGAGATTGGAATATGAGTACGTCGTAAATAGTGAGATCATTGCAAGTGTGTTTCTGATATTCGAGCTATTTGCTATTCTCGTCTCGTATCCTCGGGGTAGCAGCGAGTCAAGAGGCGAGCATTGCAGTAGTCTCAATTTTAGACGACTAAAAGTCTGAGAGAGTAGGCCGGGTTTTGAAATTGTCAAATAAGTATGCTCGCTATGCTAGACGCAGGCCTGGGGATTTCGGAGGAAGCGGTCCCTCAGACCAACATGCATTCTAGCCAGAGAGCCCACTGAGAAAGGCACATGCAACAAAGACAGCAGTCAATCACGCCGCATGAACATCCACATCCCGGGTATATCCATATAGAAGACAAGCAGGGTTATCCTGCCATTTCGATCTCAAAACACAGCCGTCCAAGAAGTATCCGTATCATCCCAAACCAAACCTACCATAGACCACTGCCGCCTCTGCCATTCCGACCCGACCGTCACACCTTTCTCGTCAGGAAAGGGAGAGAACGGGAAGAAAGTGCTTTGATTAGTAACGTAATTCTCGACCTGGGTCCGGATGCAAGACTTGGGAAACACCAGATTGTCGTCCTTGTGATCGTCTGGTATCCGCCAATTTTCAAACCGTCCATTGAATAGCGAGCCGCTGAATTTGACGTGTCTGAGCTTGAGACGCTTTCGCATGGAATTGAATGTTGAGATCCAGGATGAAGGCGAGTCTGGCTGGAATAAGATATCTCGTAGCTCGAGAAAGCGCAAGGTTGAAGCATGCCTGAGAAGGAGGTCTTCGAGTTCGGCTTGTGTGGTCGATATTGCTTGAAGGGACAGGCGACTAAGGTATTTCCAGCAGTAGCCTTCGGGAATGATCGTTATGAGATCATTTGCAGAGGTGGTACCGAGATTGGCCAAACGATTGAGCATCAATGTATGGAACGAGATTCTCAGGTTCCTGAGAGAGGAACAATTACTCAAGAGCCGGGCAAGAGCACGCACGTCACTTTGCTTCCCAGCGAGACGTTGGAACACAAACTCGACTTCCAATGTTTCCAGCGAGTTCAGCCTCTTGAACCGATCTTCGTATTTCAAAACTCCTCTAATCCAAGCATCGAACCCGAGATTCGACCCCTTCAATACACGGAAATTGGCTAGATGGATCGAAGTAGCAGCATCGAACAAGCTCCAAAAATGGCACTCGTCGACGAATGCCGTCTCGTACGGCTCGACAAGTGTCTCTCGTGCCACGTAACTCATCTTACTTGGATCGAAAGCGGATATTGTCTGATGAAGATCTCGACTCTTCGTATAATAAACGATGCCCGTCAGTCCCGGAAGTCTGCGGATTGCTTCCAGTAACATCACCTTCTCATTATCCCGGGTCTTAATAAGTCGCTGTCCCTGCACGTACTCTAGGAAGTTGCGATGATAGACCTTCAGCTGGTCGGTAGAGAATGATGCCACCAGGTTCCTCTCAAGCGAAACACTATTGAGCCCAAGCCCCGAGCAGGCATGTCGATGAATCCAACCATCCAGGTTCTCCTCGAAGGCCTTACTGCCTAGATCGAAGAGTCGGCGGCCGTCGTACGAGATCGTTCGGACGTGTTGTTTGAATTCTGGGTGACAGGAGATCTTCTGGAGCCGAGCGAAACTCTTCAAGTTCACTTTCAGGTGGATGGTCTGGAAGAGTAGGGTACAGGCTGCAGATCGAAGCTTGTGCGAGGTGAGGCTGAGAGCAATAAGGTCACTGCGGGAAAGGGGCAAAAATATCATGGTGAAAACCTCGAGAGGAAGCGAGTTGATGTTGTTTGCCATGTTGCCTGAAATCTCGGCGGTGATGAGCACCACGATCTATGGTTGTGTGAGAAGTTAATAGTAGAACTTCGAGAATTAATTCGAAATTATCATCGCTTGCTGATATCGATGAGATAAGAAGTCGAGGTCTCGAGTACATCGAACGTTGGACAAGGCTGAACTCTGCCTGGTCTGGCTGTCTGGTGATGCCTTGAGAGCGTTGAGAATCACTAGCGCGATCATGCGCTAAGGTGTTGCTTTTGCAAGCGTGCAATCTTTACATCCACTCAGCTTCGATGCTGAAGAAGGAATAATGTATCTGCCGCGGCGATATTTGCAAGGATTTAGGGATGGGCAAGTAGCCGAGCTGTATACTTTGCAACATGCTTAGAAGATAATGTTTGGTAGCTCGTAGACGTAGCTAGACATTCACAGTCTCAACTATGGTGACAAGATGAAACTAACCATCGCTCGAGAAGGCACAGTTCCGTTTACCACTCCACCAGCCAATTCCACAGGAAGTGCAGCATAATCCCTTGTATTATCCGTCACCCAAGCAGTCGCTTTGGTCGCATTGAACCCTTTCATCCCGATGCTAACCGCAGAAGCACTCGAGCCAGTATTGAGAACCAAGACACTCAGATTTCCATCAACATTCAGATATGCACTGGTAGAAAAGCTGCCACCTGAAGTTGCGACTCTCACTGCACCTGGTCTAGCACCTCTCGCGAATTGAGCGAATGCCCACAAGCGTTTGGACACGGAGTATGTAGTTCCCGAAACGGAGATCAGCTTGGAGTTCGTAGCCCCGGTTTGCAATCCAATCCAGTACAGGTAAGCACTGCAATTTGCATTCACGATAGCAGAGTGAATGAGCGAGGCCCAACGCATCCCCTCACCTGCTCCTCCATTGCTATACCATTTTGCCTGCCATGCCCCATTGAGATCTGCATTCTCAGTCTGCCAGACTCGTTTCGATGTGCTTAGAGGAGAATTGGGTCCACTGGTATATGCGTGGGACGTAATGGTTGAGAGAAGTGATTCGACTCCGGCAGATTTGAGCTGAGATGTCATGGTCACTTGGTTTCCCCAGCCTTCTGAATCGCAGCAAGTTATTCCAACGGAAGATAGATTGGCTGCTGCGAGCGTCGGAGAGAGAACTTTGATGAATGATGCTGCTTGAGTTCCCGAAGACAGCATCCCGGCATAGCTAGGGCTTTTGACAGTCAGACAAGGCTTCCATGCAAAAGATGTAAGGGGTACCTACGCAAACTCTGGTTCATTCAAGAAACCAAGATGTGTGACGTTGATGCCTTCAGCTTGGTAGTACTTGATATATTGAACCAAGTAGTTTGCAAATGCTTGTTTCCAGTCCCCGCTAGAACATGTCTGTCCTGTGATCCCACACAAATAGCCACCATTGTTCTCATTATCATTTGTTTTCATGTACCCTGGAGCACTCCAAGCGTTTGCATAAAAAGTCCTGACACCTCTAGCATATGCTTCCTTTGCGACGAAAACTTGGCCACTATCTTTCCCATCCCAAACATACTTCGGCGCAGCATTCGGTCCGCCTGGATTCTTCGGCTGGATCGAGTTCATGTGATCACTACTTGAATCTGGTGAAGAGCCGATACCGATGCGAAGAATTGTCGCTCCAGCACCGCTAGTGGTGTTGAAGAGAAGATCCAGTACCTCTCGTTGCTGTTGATTAGGCAGGTTGACGATTACGTTCGCTCTCTGGAACGCTTCTGCAAATCCAAATCCGTCCATTGTCTGATATTTTTTGGTGACATCGACAGTAATCGTCGTGGAAGACTGTCGCCGTAGAACCTCTGGCCATGTAGCGATAACTGGAATGACTGCTGCCGTCGAGAGTACCCATAAGAAATGCATCATTCTTCTGGTCGATTCAGGGAGGGAGAGAAGTTGGTCGGAGGAAATTTCTCCTGGCAACAGTGGTGAAATGTAGCCTCGGATGGGAAAATTTGTTCGGTGGAGTCCTCAAAGCAGAGCAGCTTCTCACTCTAGGTAATTGCATTTATTTAGCCATCTATCATCCGATCCGCCTGATCGAGTGCCGAGCCGATTTCGTGACTTACATGTGCATCCGTCGAATCTGACTCCTGTGAGGCTTGGCACCTAGGTTCTCCGCAATGCCATGGGTCGAGGTTAAACATAGACGGCTACATGAGAACTCTACCCGTTTACATTGATATCCATATTGAACCAATCCTATTAGAACACATTAGCATGAGAATTGAGATCCCATCAAAATGTATGGCGAGATGAAGCCGTGCTGCTCCGAAAAGTAATTCTTTGTTAGAACTTACGAGCCAATCCAGAGCACCTTGGTCCTCCATCTGTAAATTCGGAATGTACATGTCCAATTCTTTTCCGGCGTTATTGATCGCTTCGTTGATCTGGTCATCTGACATTGAGGAGAAGTTGAGGAGCTCAGACATTTCCAATTGAGGAAGG
Organism: Cadophora sp. MPI-SDFR-AT-0126; assembly: GCA_020747065.1. NCBI lineage: Eukaryota > Fungi > Ascomycota > Leotiomycetes > Helotiales > Ploettnerulaceae > Cadophora > Cadophora sp. MPI-SDFR-AT-0126. The sequence continues at coordinate 3,005,558 of JAGMVK010000002.1, read as the reverse complement.
TTCGGCTGGTTTTCGTATGTTTGGAGTGACTGCTGGACATTCTGGGAGATGGGATATGCAGTCTGCACCTGACCTTGGTTGTGTTCTATTCCCGGAACAGATGTTCCGATAACTTCTCGAAGGTGTCTACCGTAAAGTGCAGCAGTTCCATTTCGATGAGGTGGGTTGGAGCCAAGCCTTTCCAAAACATCCGCAGATTCTTCGATAAGTCTGCGGATACTAGGTGCCAAGCTCATGCTACCTGTCGAGCCAGTAGTACTGAGATAGAATGCGAAACACGCAGCAAACGAGATCATGATTGATGTGTTGTTCGGCATTGACTTGAGACGGTTTTCGCCCTGGACTGCAGCACGAAGAACATTTAGAGCCGATGAAAGTCCTGCTGCTCGGAGGAAGCGCTTCACCTCTACGGGCGCAGTAGGATGGTTAATGACGCTGCTGTAAATCGACAGTCGACCATGGGTCACTAGAATTTCCACATATGGTGGAATCGAGTTGTCTGTGTTGTTAGCTAGTGGCTGTTAGTGAGGTGAGTGAGATTACCTTTCATGCCGCCAATTGCAAATGCCCACGTTGCGTACCAGTTGTTGAAGAATCCATCGATCATTCCCTGAAGTCTGTTACTGTGAGCGAAAATTCAAACTTACTTAAGGGAAGGTCAACGTACGACTGAGCGATCGAATTTCCACTAATTATCCTGCTGTCACAGGTTTTTTTCACTTCGGATATTAAAGTCGCCTTCGAATATCAGTCCTCGAATCCTACAGGGAGCCGACAACCTACCAGATCTCTTCGAAGCACAGTAGATGAAATGATCGAGCCATCCCAAATATCTGCAATCGCAGACTTGTGCCAATCATTACAACGCTCGATAAGGGTGGTCAGAGGCACTGTAAAACTCCTGCCTCTTGCCAAACATACCCCTCGATCGAGAACAAATAATGCAAGCCAGATACGTTCACGTCGACGGAGAAGTCGTTTCCCAAAATCCGATTTTGGATCTACATCGGAAAACCCGTCCAGTTCCAGCGCTTTCTTGGCACTTATGTAATCAGATGGCGGCTTGCCTTCATGAATTCCAACCAGAGAATCGCTTGGAGAGGGGACGATGAGTTTGTTTAGTGAGATGTCCATGGCGATGGTCAGGGCAGAAGCCATGTATGCGCAAGTCCCGTCGTCTGACCAGTGCTCACCAGGAGCCATCCAAGGAATGTTGACCATGAAACCCAAGACGATTTCGGGGGACCGGTTCCGTTTCGTCATGAGATCCCGGGCTAGAATCTTGCAATGTGCTGAAAGTCGTCTGGACACTGCGGACGCTGTCGGCATGAACAACGCAGATGCAGCCATTATCGACGTGAATAAGAACGCCGACTGCTTGCGTACGAACTGCGGAGTGTGGAGGAGGGGGTCCAATCCCCACCGAGTGTGTGAAAGGTTGTCATAAAAACTGCAGCTGTTAGCATTTCCAATCAAGATGGGGGACACACTCTCACTAGGTGAAAAGGATAGTTGCCTCTTCTTCTGTGACAAGGCCTAATTCTATTGGATCGATGTCTTCTCCTACATCCAAACTCGGACGAAATGGCCCGAAGAAATCTCGCAGCTGCTGGTCTCCAACAGCGCCTGGAAATCGCGGCGGGCTAAGATATGAAGTCTGCTTATTTGGAGCCGAAAGGTCTGATGCTCGCGCGAGTAATTGCAGAGGATTTTCGGCATCATCAACCGAGAAGTTATCGTCCGGACCCTCTGTCTCGGGAACTGGCCGTTTGTAGGAATGTCCTGGGGGATATTGAGAACTTTGATGAGTAGCACTCTGGTTCAGAGACATGTTGGACAGACTTCGAGCATGACTTTGAGGAGGCTGTGGATGGCTGGTATTCTGTGCTCTCTGATGATTTGGGTCCTGCTGTTGAGATCTGTCTGTTGATGGGCTCATATGAACAGCTGGCGAAGTGGTCGCTGGAAGCAAGCCTTGGGCTTCACTTAGAAGCGCTTGAAGATGCTGAGTGCTCTCATCTTCATCCGGGCCTTGAGTCCGAGATCTCTTGATGGCTTGCTCGATACGGTAGACTGCTTTTTCGAGTCCATCTCTCTTACTGAATTGCTCGTCAGTAACCTTTCGTAAGATGAAGCGGTTAGTTGTAAGGCAAATACTTTTTAATGCCCTTCTTTCGTCCGACCCGGTAGTCCGGAACGATGCACTCCGCCCCTGTCTGCGCACATTTCTTGCACCGTACATCCTCAGAAACGTTTCGAAGGCAACGAGTCTTACTCTTCCTGCAGTTCAAGCAGGCCGCTTGTTTTTGAGACCCAGATCCATCCTTCTCAGCAGTGTTTGAACTGCTCGGTGAGCGCAAGGATCTGTCTTCCATTTCGAGGATCCTGAGGAGGCGGAGCGACCAATCTCCGTCTGAATGTCATGGAAGAAGCAGAGGACATTGGATTTGGTTGGATTGAAGCCGCGAAGTTATAGCGGAATGGCAGACCTACAGGATGCGAGCGAGAGGGAGCGAAGTACGTTGAAGTTATGGCTCTCACGTGATGTCATTCAAAATGGCTCGGACCTCGGAGTCGGATTCTCGTGAGCTCCTTTTCAGTTCACTCACAAAATATTACGTTCTTCTTGTTCTTCATTTATTATCATCGGAATTATTTACACTAAACTCGAGCCTCTCCTTCAACTGGTCGTCTCGTCTCGTTTGTGCCATTGCTGGACTGAGATGTTTCCTGCTGGCGGCGCAGCGTGGGAGATGTTTCCTTCATTTCGCCAAGCACTCTCAGAGTTCGATGGCTTCTCAAATCCTTCCACATCATTCTTTGTTTTTTCAAGTCCAATCTCCTCGCTATCCAACCATTCAATCACAAGGTTTTCGCAGCAACCAAGCGCTGTAATTGTTCCATGAATAAGAACATCAAGACCGTATTAGGGCTGTTTAATTTGTCGTCAGCTTGGCAAAGTCGTCTTCCTGAATGCAACTTACGCAAGTCTCAACCATGCTGGAGTCCATCCTTTCATCAAGAAACCTGGTCCTTCATTTCTTAGCGAGTCCCTAACAATTCTTACAAGTCCCTTTCGACTATCAGTATCTCCCTCGGTAGATTCGGCAAGTTCACTCAACATACTGGGGATTTTCCTTCCGCCGATGCAGCGCTTTGCATCCTGCTCTTCAATACATCCGCTGGAGCACAGACAGTTGTCGCAACCGTTCCAGCAACCAAGGATGCTGCGATATGGACAGGAACCCCGTCCGAGAATGGCATCAGTCTGTTTGCGAGCAGTTGGCGCTTCGCGGATGTGTAACTAGATCCAGGTCAGCCATGTTTCCGCTCTGCGCTAACTAACATACACTGTTATCTGCGATACATCTTCATCTGTCAGCTCTATCTCTTCAAAGCAGCGGCCTACTTACTCATCAATATACTCCTCACGATATTCGGCCCTAAACCCTTTGTGAATGCACCCAATCCTTCTTCGCGTCCGATTCGGATCAAGCCGCTCACAGCATTCGAGTACAAGTATCGCTGACTTGGACTTTTCACTCCATCGGCACACATACGAACCAGCACAACCTGGAATCCATCAGTATAAATTTAACTATTTTCACAAATCGGTCTTACTTCTGTTGGATTTCCAAGCATTCCAGCAAGTCCTCCAGCTAATCCCGCACATACAACCGTGGACCCCGCAGTCAGCTTCTGGCCAGTCCTCTGCTGTACCTGGCGAGCAAGAATGTCATATAAGGCGAATCGAGCAGTTGAATAAGTTGTTTGTCGAAGGATAGAAGCAGAGAGACCTGACCAAAGTGATCGAATGCCTGTTCAAGTCAACGAATGCCTAGAAATTGACTTTTACATTTTTGGACTTACCGTCTCGGATCGCGAATGTTTGGAGAGCCTTCAACATGGGCTGTTTCGAAGACAAGACCTGCATACAACTGGATCCATTGGAGATATTCTTTCAAACATTTACAGAGCACTCACTATTTAGTCCTATCGAGAGGATGTGCTACCCAAGAGTTAGATGGATATGATAGCCGAGAGCAGGAAACCTACTGAAACAAGCTGCCATTGAAGCAGATGCGCCTCTATCAACATGAGTATCCTCACATCACTTTACTCCGTGCTGGAATCACTTACCCAAGCCATAACGGTTGCTGAGCTTTTGCCATATTTGAAATCGGTCACAAGTACACAGTATATTTTTTACATCTCAGAAAACATACAAAACATCTCGCCCTACTTTTACTCAATGCTCTACAACTTCAATATCGATTTGTCGGCATCAAAAATACCGCCGCTCAAAAAAACCGCCGCTTGGCTCCGCAACCATCCCAGCTTGATTTAGTGCGATGATGACTTTCGCATGTGCCGGGACGTGCGGCGGCAAAAGTAAGAACCGATCGCCATCAATTCCGAGGCTTCGCAGATAAACAATGCCCGATGGATTTTACCGCCTTTGAGTTGGCGGCAGAACGGACGTTGGTGAACGGACATCGTCATCATATCTGTGGACTTCAATCCCAAACACAAACTTACATGTTCTTATGTCTACTATTCAATTTTTTGCTTGAATGAGCAGAAATGGCTACCAGAAGAATCGCATCCATTTGCCTGGCAAGCTCCACGCGCAATGCCGTTCTCAGAACAGCTCGGGTCAATGCGACCCCGCGATTCCAGATCCCCCGACTCCTTCATACGACTTCGATACGATACGAGCAGAAAGCAAACACGGGCGCGAAGCGAGATCCCGCACCAAAAGTCGTAAGAGGTGCATCGAAAGTGTATAAGAATGCCGACGAGGCGGTGGCAGATTTAAAGAGTGGATCGATTGTGTTGAGTGCTGGATTTGGCCTTTGCGGCACAGCTGGTTTGGAAACCTCTTCCTGATAAGACTGACATTGATGCTAATTGAGTGTTAGAAACAATCATCGCAGCAATCGAGAAGAGAGGAAAGGACGGTCTGGGTGGTCTCACTGCAGTATCAAATAATGCCGGCTCAGGAAGTGGGGGAGGATTGTCGCCCCTCGTGGAATCCGGACAAATCGACAGATTGATCCTGTCATTTCTCGGTGCAAACAAAACTCTGGAGAAGAAGTATCTATCTGGCGAGATTGCAATCGAGTTATGTCCACAAGGGACGATTGCTGAGAGGATACGCGCTGGTGGTGCGGGCATCCCGGCATTTTACACTCCCACGGGAGTTAGTAAGTATACTTGGTCCTCTAGCTGTATATGTGCTGACTGTAGCAGATACATTATTGCAATCTGGAGACATTCCGGTAAGGTTGGGACCAGTGGACAAAGCGACAGGAAAGACAACTATTCTGGAAGCCGGCAAACCAAGAGAAACAAGGATATTCGATGGCAAGATCTACAACATGGAAAACGCGATCAAAGGAGATGTCGCAATTCTGCGAGCACACAAAGTGGATGAGGCAGGAAACTGCCAATTTCGGTACACCACGAAGACTTTTGGGCAAATTATGGCAAAGGCAGCTAAAATCACTATCGTTGAAGCAGAAAATATCGTTCCTATTGGAGAAATCCACCCAGATAATGTTCACATACCTGGGATATACGTTGATCGGATTGTACCTGCGACCGTCGAGAAGACGCTAGAGAGCAAGAAGCTGAAGGAGGTTGAGGGCAAGGGAGTTGGAAAGAAGTCGGATTCTCAGCTGCGACGAGAGAGGATCGCGAAGAGGACATCGAAGGAATTGAAGCATGGCTATTATGTCAATCTCGGTGTTGGTGAGTTTTGGTCTTCATGCCCTTGGTGCTGGCTGACAAAGTAAGGAATGCCTACTTTGGCACCATCGTTCCTGTCTCCGGAAACAAAAGTTTGGATCCAGTCAGAGAATGGACTTCTCGGAATGGTAACTTGATCGTACATTATTTTGAAAATGAATGCTGACAAGGTCAAGGGACCATACCCCACGGAAGAAGAAGTTGATGCGTGAGTACACCTTAGATTATCTAGGATATAATGCTGACAGTGACAGCGATGTAATCAATGCCGGAAAAGAAACCGTGACTCTCGTCCCAGGCGCTTCAACATTCGACTCTGCCGAATCCTTCGCCATGATCCGAGGCGGCCACATCGACGTCTCCGTCCTCGGTGCTCTCGAAGTCTCCGCAAACGGCGATCTCGCAAACTTCATGATCCCAGGCAAAGTCTTCAAGGGCATGGGAGGAGCGATGGATCTGGTCGGGAACCCCGATCAGACAAAGATCGTGGTTGCCACGGACCATGTTGCGAAGGATGGAAGCCCGAAGATTGTTGAGACTTGTGCGCTGCCTTTGACGGGAGCGAAGGTCGTTAGCACTATTATTACGGATCTGGTGAGTGATGAATGAACTTTCGGATTAGTTCAAGCTAATTCCTCGCAGTGTGTCTTTGAGGTGGATAGAGTAAAGGGTGGGTTGACGTTGACTGAATTGGCACCGGGCGTTGATGTGGAAGAAGTGAGGAGTAAGACCGGGGCCAAGTTCAAGGTTGCAGATGATGTCAAGTCAATGGAGTGAGGAAGCTTTACTGTATATAAAAGGAGATCTTTGTATAAATTTGCCATGAATCGTACGCGACTGGTAAAGAGTTTTTCTTTCCAAAACAAAAATTATGTACAACTCGTTCTGATCTATACATATGTGCATTCAAAATCGATCTACAATTTCGACTTCTCCATACCTGGCGCAAATGAAGTACCTTTACCCTCACTCAACGCCGCAACCACAGCATCCACAGCCCCAAGCAACCAAATATTCCCCTCATCAGTAGCCAACCACTCCCCACCCTCAACCGCAAACTCCCCCTTCGCCTTGAAGCTCTCATCCTCAAATGCCTTCCTCAGCCCAAACACATGACTAATAACCTGAGGCCCAACACCAGTCTGCGCTCTCAAACACGCCACCGCAACAATACTCGTCAGGACTCTCCCAACCTTCGCTCCAGATTCATGACCGAGAGCTGGTGGGTCGGCGAACAGAGCGCCGTATTCGTGATTGAGGATGAAGACTGGGAGGTCCGGGTGTGATTCTGCGAGCTTGGCGTAGAGCTTCTCGTCGAATGGTCTGTAGATGGATTCCCATAGAGAGTTGCCTCGTGAGATGATGTCGTTGATGTTGGATTGTGACGCCGTTCTGGGAATATCAGCACAGCAATTGGGCCTCACAGGAATGGGAAATTACTGACCTAGTAGGTTTCGTAGATAATGAAGAAACAATTTCACTTGGTAGACTGGCTCTGAAGGCTCCTAGACAATTAATCGTTCTGGGGACCTGTCATATGTCAATATTGATATGGCATCAATGAGGTCTGAGGTTCAAGGAACTCACTCCATTGAAACCAATGCACTTCAAGCCAACCTCTCTCATCAATTCGGCTGTTTCTACAGACTGCTTCTTATCTTTCGATTTGTCCGTTGCGAGATTATACAGCTCCGTCAAGGATTCTGGAGAGTTCATCGTCATGGTCGCAGCAGTCTTCGGACATCAGCCTCTCCAATTCCAGTCCCTTCACTTTTATAAGCGTACTTACAGATAATGTGAGCCATGCTGGCGTGCCCACGTTTTTCGATGAAGCTTCCTGTCGTAATCTCTCGTATACTGACCGGATTTGGGGTGTAGCTGGGAGTGTGTTTGGTCGAGCGAATGGTGCTCCGATCAGTGCTTTGAGCGATGACGATAGTTTCGACATTGCGAAGGTCCGGATATACTAGTCGTCCTCGGGGCTCAACACACGAGAGCGCAATTGATGACTGATATATTAGATGGAATGTAGACTTCCCTCCTGACCTTTCGTTGTCGGTCTTTCGTCGTCGGAACAAGGACAAGGACATCGGCGGTCGAAGATTAGCGCCGAAAGAATGTCCGTTAAGGTTGTCGAAAATTATGGACCTCGGCGTAAAGAAAATGGCCGAGACATCGATCAACCAACGATAGCGGTTGAGACAGGGTAGAGGACCCTGCAAGCATACGGATAGCGCTGACACTCCAGGGCATTTCAGTGGACGCCTTACCCCTCATTCCACCCACTCCCCCCTCTTCGGGGAACCTTGCACTACAGGGAAGCTGTAATCAAGCATGCGGAGAGCTACTCGAACGCCCCTACAAAAGTAGGCTTGCCCAGATTTTCCTCAGAAGCTTATGTCCCTTTCTTTCACCGTGTGTGGAGGGCTTTCTATTCTTCCAAGCAATATACCAAGCCTTTTGTCTTGGAATCGTCCAGGTATTCGAAGAGATGGCAACCCATGATTTGCATCGAAAGGAGGACGAGAAAGACGAGATGGCTTATCAAGACGAGAATATCGATGTGGCTAAGCAGCCTGTTCAGAATGCTCAACTTCCGGTTGACTCTGCCATGACGAGAAAGATATTGTTCAAGCTAGACATCAGGTATCTATCCCCAGATTCTGTAGCCGTTCCCTCGCTAACCTTCTCAGAATTATTCCAGTGCTTGCCCTCCTCTTTCTATGCTCGTTTCTCGACCGTACCAATGTCGGAAATGCCAAAACCTACAAACTCGAAGCCAATCTCGGGATGACGGATCATCAATACGACACTGGTCTTGCAGTATTCTATGCTACTTACATTGCCAGGTAATTATTCCGCTGTTCCAAGGCAGAGTTGGCTAGTCCTTATCGCAGCCACTGACCCAGATATCTAGTGAAATCCCCAGCAATCTTGTTCTAAAAAGGGTATCGCCGAGAGTTTGGCTGCCGGTTTTGACAATGATGTGGGGTATTGTTACGATGTGTTTGGGATTCGTCAAGAATTATCACGAGTTTGTGGCTGTGAGAGCTATCTTGGGTGTATGCGAGGGTGGACTTCTGCCAGGCATGGTAAGTGTGGAAGTTATTCTACAAAGAGTCTGTGATTGACAACTTTAGGTCTTGTATCTATCGGGGATGTATACCAGAGGAGAGATGGCCTTGAGGCTCGGTCTTTTCTACACAGCTGCCTCGCTCAGTGGTGCTTTCGGAGGTAAGAAAATTCGTGTGACACGATGATCATATTTAACATTCCGGACAGGATTGCTCGCTCGTGGGCTTACAACAATTGGCGCCCGTGGTAGCTTGCATAACTGGAGTTGGATCTTCATCATTGAAGGACTTCTGGTATGGAATTTTACCAACTTCCATTTACCAAACTGACGAAAATAGACTGCGGTTGTTGGCTTTTTGTCGTACTTCATCCTTCCCAACAACGTCGAAACTGCATCATTCCTGAAAGAAGACGAACGGATCTTCGCCAGTGCCAGACTACACCAGGACTTGCCATCTCGTCTAGCTCAGGACGGAAGGTTCGTAGATCTACCCTCTCTTTGACACCTCACTGACTGAATAGTGAACATCAACATGAGAAATTTCAATGGTCCGAAGTTCGTCGAGGAGTTCTCAACATATCGACATGGCTCAGCGCACTCGCCTACTTCGGTATTCTCGCCGGTCTCTATTCATTCGGTCTCTTCCTCCCGACCATCATCGTAGAACTCGGCTACACCGCAAACGAGGCTCAACTCTGGTCTGTGATCCCATACGCCGTGGCGTCCGTTGTGACAGTCATCATTGCCTTTGTTTCGGATCGACTGAAACTTCGTGGGACGATCATGCTGTTCGTCCTGATCCCCGCCATTATCGGGTATGCAGTGATCGCGAACATCAGTGCCGCTCATCCGAAAGTCAAGTATGGGATGACCTTCATGATGGCCACAGGGATGTATGCGAGCGTTCCCTGCGTGCTCGTTTGGAATTCCAACAACAGTGCGGGGCATTACAAGCGGGCTACGACGACTGCGTTGCAACTGATGATTGCCAACAGTGGTGGGTTCGTGGCAACCTTCATCTATCCCAGCAGAGACAAGCCGCAGTTCCACAAGGGTCATACCGTTGTTCTTTCGTTGCTGGTAGCTGCTTGGTTCTTGTAAGTCTTGTGATGGTGCCGGTGTGATGATAAATCGAGGCTGATATTTATAGGGTGCTGTTCAATGTGCTGTATTGTCGGAAGGTCAATCGGGATAAACGAGCAGGAAAGTACGACCAGTACGTTGGATATGGGGATGACAGGGATCCAGATTTTCTCATGGTTCTGTGACGAGGGTGTTCCCAAGGGACTGGCAAACCGCTGTATACGGGCTTTTCGTCAAGATTTGGAGAATCGGATATAACAAGTATCAAGATCCATCCTCCCCAATCCAGGAATGGTGTCCATTTTCTAATGACCAATTACTCAAAACTACTACATGGATTTTAACATACCATTTTTAAGTTTCGAACTATGCTAGTCTTCAGTCACATATCTAGCACTTTGCGTTGCGTTGCGATTTACGAGGCATTCTCGCTAAGTGGCGGGCACCGGTTCGACTTGAAGGGTCACCCAATGTCCATTCTTCCTCTGAAGAACCTTGTACATCAAGCCAGAAGAGCGGAGGTCACTGCGTTGGAAAAGTCTTTACATGAAAAGAAAAGAAATGTCGAGAGTGTTGACACCCATCCCACCCTTGAAAATCATTTGACGAATCCAATGAGTCATCCATTATACGCCCTTCACGTCGTCCTTCCACCTCTATTCAAAATAAACAACATCATACTGACTGCTCAACTACTCATACATACAGCAATACTCATCATCTATATACACACCATATAAGCACAATCAAGGTATTTCCCAACAAATCAATCTCAATCGCCATCCACCTCAACTTCACTCACAACTCCAGATGAATCCCAATCCCACTCAATATCAAGTCTGGAAGCGAGATGGCTACATCATCAGCATGGATCCCTCTCTAATCCCCCTTCCACAACTCAACGACGCATTCGCCTCTTCTCATATGTACTGGGCCAAGCCAGTCCCTTCAGAGGTCCTGCTCGAGACGCTGCAGAACTCAATCTGTTTCGGACTCTTCGCAACCACCGCCAACAACAACACCTCCTCAGAACTCAACACCACTAATCCCCAACCCGAAAACCAAGATAGTAGAAAAGATGAAACCATCCCCGCGCCCACTTCAATATTCATCGGCCTCGCACGCCTCATAACCGACAAAACCACCTTCGCCTACCTGACCGACGTGTACATCTCTCCCAGCCACCAAGGCTTGGGACTGGGTACATGGCTAGTGAGTTGCGTGCAGGAGGTTCTTGACGGGATGCCGTATTTAAGGAGGAGTGTGTTGTTTACGGGGGATTGGGGGCGTTCCGTGCCGTTTTATGAGAGGATTATGGGGATGGGGGTTGTGGAGGGGAGGAGGGGGGAGGGGGTGGCGTTTATGGAGAGGAGGGGGCCGGGACACCCGCTTTGGAAGGGGTGAGTAGGATGGGGGATGGAGGGAGGTTGATGGGTGATGGGATTCTGGTTGTTTTTTGGGGTAGAGGAAGAAGGGATGTTACTGGTGATGTTTGATGGGGAAAGGGAAAATCAAGCTCACTTCGATTGAATAGAAGAGATTCATTGTGATTGTTTTATTGTCATGTCTATTTCTATCTGGCTAGTGAAGTGGCTCCCCGGGTGGCTGCATGAAGGTTCTCGCTCGCGCTGGAATAGCTTCAAGGTGACCGTGCCCGGAAAGAAGAAAATGCCGCTGTAACCTGCTCGCGATGAGATCAATCCAAGCAAATGTCACGCGATGCTCGAAATCATAAGCTTGCGAGGGACAGCAAAAGAAGGCCCAGCAAAAGTTGGGAGCTCCAAGTCCGCAAAGTCCAGCAACATGATATCGTCCATCCTAACGGCGACCTTGTCTGGCCAGACTCATGAACTCATACCGAACAGCAGCTATGAAACTTCTGACAAACGCGATTTGTTTTTCCTCCCTACTTGCCCCAGCCATATTCCGAGGTTCATTGGCTCCAGGAATCTCGTTGCCGTCCTTGTCGATAACATGAGCAACTCCACCAAGCATAGTCGGAAGCCAGGTGCAGATGATGAACTCCTTCTCATCCGATAGTCTCGAGGCATGGGCATACAAGAGCGAGGCCAAGGCTCGAACTTCCTCTCCTTCGTCGATGAGGCGGTTTGCATCGGTGGGCCAATCGTTTCTGGGATCGTAGTCAGGCGTGGTTACATCAACGCCTGGCGGCGGAAGGCGAGATGGATTGGCTTGGTTCTCGTCAGCTTCGATGAGCTTCAGCATGTTGATCTGCCAATTGACCATGGTCTCCTTCACACGATCTGAGGACTTTTTGAACGCATCCTGCGTCTCATTTGTCTCTACACCACGAGCACATTGGTGCTAAGGGATGTTAGTCTTCAATCTACTTCGAGAAAGCCGGAAGCGGGCGGCAGGGTGGAAGCCTGAAAGATGTGATGGAAGGGAAGAGGATTTACCATTTGAGCAAGGTCCTCGAAGAACTGGACAGCCTGAGCTTCATTCATCAGGTACGACATATTGATGGCTGTTCCGTTGAGTTGGTGGTTCTGGTAGTGGTGCAGGCTTGCCTTGTGAGCTTTTGAGGGTACTTCTGAGACTCAGGTTGAGTTCGAGGTTTTTGTCGAAGTTCTGGAGATTTCATTTGGTATGGAAGGACGAAGCTTTTATCTTCGGGGTATGCTCGCGAAGCCTCGTCGATTGATCATTGGACTGAGCGGAAGTCGACTTGATGAATCTCGGAAACAATACACATCTCAAGAGACTGGCTGATGGTGGATTCACCAGGCGCCCTGTTCGAATCCTTTGGGTATTCACCCTTAAGACGCAACAACTATCCGTGGCGCCCTGATTAGACACTACTCGAACATCTACTTGAACGTCAGCATAAGATCTTTGCCAAGGAATTAATCATTTTACTTCGTATTGGCTTTCCAATCGCATCATATGCGACTTCACTCCTAGTGATACGGAAGTCTGCCAATGAATTGTTCATTAAAGCAAACCCGCCGCTCCTCACTTCCCTGTCCTCCAGTATTCATCCAGTACTTCCTGCGTGACGCAAAAGGCCCAATGGTGACAGGTTTGATGTATCACCGGGCTAACTTCTTCCTGCTCCTCTTCCGCCCCATCATCGAACACCTCTCTGACACCAGCATTGACATATTTCTTCAACAACATCCTCCTCCATCTCCCCGTCGCACCAACGCACTTCTTCCACCTCGAGACCTGTCTATCATCATCTTCGCACCGCCTTCCCATGAAGAACCGACAATACCATTGGAACCAACCTCTCACATCGTATGTATGATTTATCCAGCCCGCCAGCTCCCACTCCTCTATGGACTGCCCGCAGGCGACTTTGAATTTGTTGATGTCAGGATTGTAGTCGGGAGATGTAAGGAAGAGATCAACACTGAGGCCATCTATCCACTCAGAAGGAAGCTCTTGATAATCATCTGAAACGGTTGTTCGGAGATGCTTGGAGTAGAGGGGACGAAAGTATGAGCCTCCAAAACATCCTTCGCGGAGGACTTTTTCTGGAGACTTATTTGGCGTGAAGTCGGGATGTGATTCGAAATGAAAGACTCCTGCTTCGTCGCGTGTCGGTGGAGAGGCAACTGACTCCCACGATGCCCATGCTTCCTGCAGAGCATCTAGATCCTCAACTGGCATGGCGACTTTCGATTCCTCCTCCTCCTCTGCTTTCACAGCGACAGTTGTCCGTCCCTTCCCAGACTTCGGCCGCGACTTCTTCTCAACTACCACATTCCGTGTGAGTGCATCCTCGTCGTAGACGGGCTTCGATGGTGCCGATGCGATTCTCGCAGATGACCGCGAGGGTGCTGGTTTCCAATTGCTCTTCTCGACCTTCCTCTTCTTCGCTGGCTCTGTGGCCTTCGAATCGTCGCGGATTATCTTTGCTTGCTGATTGACTCCGAGGGTCTCGAGAAGGGCACCGTTGCGGCTGATATTTGCGAGTCGACTTGCTTCGAAATCTTTGACGCTCGCCATCGTGGACAGAATTGACCTCAAGGTGCTGGGGATTGTCTGATGGAGAGATGGTGGTAAGGTTTTGTTGCTCTCTGGCGCTGGAAGACGCGTCCAGCACGTCGACGTCATCACTTCAGGGGCCTGCTTTCAGTACCAGTAGCGTCGCTCGCTAAAATTCTCCCCTGAATCGGCTCTAAAGATCCCTACAATCCGACAGTGACTTGACCAAAGGCTAATTTTCTCATAGTCTCCTTCGGCGAGTCTCACGAAAGTGCCTGATATCATTTTCATGATTTTACTCCTGAGTAGAACTCATTACTGTGCATATTTCGATCTTCAAAGGGGATAGCGGGGTAGTCAATCCCTGAGCCAAGCGAGCCCTTGTGTTTACATAGAAAGATTAGACCCGGAGCGAATTTCTATGCTAAGTACGATGGGACCTGGATCAAAAGGATGGAAGTTTAGAGTATACTTGATAAACAGTCATTTCCATTCTTTTCGCTACAAAATCGTTGCGCTTGTTCCCTTAAATTACTTGAAGGAAATCACGGTAGAAATTCCTCAGCTTCCATTTGTTCAAAGCTTTCCTTCCCAAGCATCTGACAGAAAGCCCTCGATCTCGGTGAAATTGAAATCAGGCAAAAGTCGATTAAATTCGTCTGATACCTCCCAAGCACCCTTGGCAGAACTCAAAAGCGTCCCAATGAGAACAGTCTTTAGCACTGCCTCGAGCTGGGCAGCTTGGTCATCGCTGAAACTTGGATGTTTCTTACCCAGAGTCCAAGATGCCTTCAGCTTCCCGGCTTCCAGATCTTCGAGTTTGACTTTTTCGACTGTGAAGGGACCTAAGTTTGTCAGTATGCTGGCGCAATCAGGACAGTACCGGTATATACCTCGAATGCGTTGCGCGATTTCAAGCACGTGCGAAATGCTGACTCGATTTCCTCGGATGCCGCCTACTTTTGGCCATTCCGCAAGGTCAACGGCTTCAGCAACGACTTTTGCAATGTCTGCAACTGTTGTGAAGCACATGAATGCGTCTTCGTGACCTTCCACAACTATGGCTCTCCGATTTTGGAAATCGAAGAAGGTGTCGAGAGGGGTCACATATTTGGCAGTCTTGTGAGGAGAGGCCAAGTAGTCCAGAAACATTCCTGGCTGGAACAATGTATACTCCAGCACCTGCGAAGTATTAGAAAATGTCTTCTTGGAGTTCGAGTGCACCATGCCTTTTCGTTCTTGTTCACATGCTCTAGATATCTCTGTACATCTATTTTGCCAGCCCAGAACGGCAAGTCTTCCTTCCCAATACTGATATTGTTAGAGAATGTCCGCGGTGTTAACACAGGTAACTTACCAACCGTACTCGCTAGGAGCGAATCGCTTGACACCAGCAGCAATTGATGCATCGATCAAAGCTTTCTGAGAAGCATTTTCGTGGTCGACAGATTGGTTGATGAATGAGAGAACTGTATGAGTTCCTTGGAGGACATCGATGAGCCTGTCCTTGTCCTGATAATCTACACTGCAGAATTGAAGTTCTGCATTCGGTTCAACGGGGGGCTCCTCGGCCTGTCAGTAGCTCTCTAGATATGTCGAGATATGTGGGAGTCCTCACTGATCGAGAAATGACGAGAATTTCATGCTTTTTTGTCGCCAGCAAGGCATCGATGGCTTCCCTGGCAAGCTCTGTTGGATATTATTCAGTAAGGGATCCGTGGTCTCAGAAGATATAGATCTTAGATAAAACACACCTCCTGAGCCACCAGCGACTGCGATTTTCACCATGCCGAGACTGAAAACTCTGTACGTTCTGGACGATCGGCGAGGACTGAAATGAAGTAAAATTTTTGCTTGACAATCCGTTCATGGATTTAAACACAAGAAGGACAAAGAGGATTGTACTTTCAATTTATTTATGGCGGAACACTTTCGAATTTGGTCTCTAGAGTTGCGTTTCGTCGCCAATACCCCGATTTGCCCAGTGAAGTTCCATTAGCCAATAGGGATTGGTTTTCGGTTCCCGAAGCAGCGTTCTGATTGGCCCGGCCCGGACATGAATCTAGCACTGTGGAAAAGGAACGAGGGCGGGTTTTGTAGAGGATTCATTGAAGGTTCTCGGTGGAGATGAGTGAAGAGGGTTTAAAGAAGGTGCAACGATCCTGGCGACCTGCGCCTGACGTCGGCGGAGGCATGGTGATGGCAGCTTATGTCCTTGACCCAGACGCCGTAGAACTTTTAGAGCAAAATTCTGATGTTCAGGGCATAGTAATACTGTTTTGTACTATTTTGTCATATCCCGATGTTCCATTGACCTTTATAATGGTGTAATATTGAGATAACGATACAGTTTTTCCCAGCCTAGACAGCTGAACCATGCAAATCTCAGTCTACTCGTTGAGTGTCCTCAGCCTCGTTTTCAAAATGTCGACAGTCCGTCCATGTTCAGCCTTAAGCCATATACCTAGATGACGGTACAATCCGCCTACAGACTCAGCTGAATCTTGGGCGACGAACAGATCAATTAGTCCAGCTACACCCTTCAGTTCACTCAGGACTAGCTGATTTCTGAAAACAGCTTGCACGTTCTCATCCTCGATCCTAAATGCCCCGAGGGAGAGAGGGACATGTTCCACGGCGAACCCAGTAGCTTTAACTAACGGCGCTGGGTCCAATTCGGATTGAGCAACTGGCGGTTGTGAGGTTGTTTCCGTTGAAGACTCGATTTCGGATGCTTGGAACTGTGTTGGGCGGTATCCCCATGAACTGCTGCCTGTGCACCCTGCCGCTTGCTGATACCATATCAAAATTCGTGAAACAATGGATGCGTGAACCATTGCCCGATGACCAGATTTCGCACATGGACACTCCAAAACTTGAGTGAGCCGGTCGATACCATTCTTGGTGAACTTGAGGACTTCGTCCAATGGAGCCGAGACGGTTGTTGAGTTTGAGTCGGGTGCATGGAGAAATGGACTGGGACATATCAGGTCTCGGAAGATCTCGTATGAGTCTCGTGGGCAACTATGTGAGCTCTGGGTGGTCGTTGCGGTGGGACAAGGCGCTGGCGGGAGGAAATTGAAGTCGATCGGGAGGTTTCCCATTGGCCAAGCGCCAAACTGATCAAACTGAAGAGATGGGTAAAAGTCCATGACATGATTCTGCTCTTGAAATCCAGTATCTATACTGGCCGCAAAGGCATCTCCACCGTCAGAGTTTGGGAAGTCCTTCCGTGCCAGTCCGCGGTGAGCTTCAAATTCTCCGGAGCTCGATATTGCGGTTCTGTCCCCACTGTGAGGAACCCCTGAGGCTCTCTTCTCGACTCGACCCGAAGTTGACGAAAGCGTCGTCCTTGGTGGCTTCCCAGACTTTCGTGAAGGCCCGTAGATACATGCCGATGACTGAAGGCTACAACGGTTACAACATGGACGTTCACGGCCACATTTGACCTTGGCTATCCCGCAGCTGTTGCAAGACGATCGCAGCTTTGAGCCGGAACTCGAGGCGATAGAAGGAGTCATTCAAATAGACCTGAGCGGCCTCGTTGAGCTCCTGATAAAGTTGGTAGATTCTATAGAGGCAGCAAGTCGTAATAAGGAGAGCGTTCTGGAGTTGTCTTCGGGATGATCCAGCTGAGACTAAGGTGGGGCAGCCTAGTAAGCAGCACGGCAAACCCGAGCCCTGAAAAGTAGCGAGCAACTGTTGACATTCATTTCTTCTGTCTTTATCGGTTAATGGAGTTGCCAAAACCTGGTTATCCGCTGATGACTTACCAACGTAGAAAAGGGTCAAGGATTTCATACTATCTACATTGTTCTTTACAAATCAAACTTGACTTCGCAACCCTGGGTATTTACTCCGAACGAGGTCTTCTCTAAGCCTCTGGCTATCAACCTTTCATTTTGTTCATTGGGCATTCCTGGAAGAAGTGCACCAATGGACCACTGTGGGAAAATACCATGAAGGTAAATTGTGCATTTCAGAACTATCCATAAATGTCATCGAATAAAATTTTGGCACGCCACCACCAGGGAAGAGAACAAAGATATTCATCCACAGATCACATCATCTCTCAAAGGATTGTCCATTTCTTCCAAAAATCCACTCTACTTCAACCTAAAAGTCAGAGTCCCATAACCAAGCTGGTCAAACCCACCAGAGGTTGTGCCATAGTTTCCCCCACCACCCTCTGCCCCTCCTTTTGCATCATTCACGATTTGTCTCATCTTCGCAGTATAGGTTGCATTTTCCCCCTTCAAGTCCGCATAGTGTGCATACAATAGCTCCCACTCCGGTCTGATCGTGCCTCGGCTGTTGTTGGAAATGACAGTCTGAGTGACATCGCTGTTGGTATAAGTCGTGTATGGAACGTCGAAGCCGGCATTGTACTTGGCGCAGTACTCGCTCCCAGTCAAGATCTTGTTGTCATCGTACGCAAAGAGGTCGTCTCCTTGGTTGTATGCCATCTGAGCGAAGGCTCCCACCAATGAAAAGTCGAGGGTCGCATGTCCTTGGTCACGTCCGGCTTCCTGATTCTGGCCTAGGACCTGTCCATCGACAGTATATTGCTTCCAGATGAGCTTGTCGATATTGCCATTACCACCGCCAGACTTGAAGTATGTCACAGCCTCCTGGTAAATGGTGTCATTGTCGGTGAAGATTCCGATAGAAAGCATGGAAGCCATGTTGCACAGGTCCCAGTTCGCCCAATAATGATCGATCTTGGCGTCATTGTGATTGACGAGGAATCTATGGTTCATAGGATAGAAGACATTCTTCATCATGTTTCCGAACGCGGTCTGGTCAGCAGCTGCCCAACCAGAATACGACCTCATGATCTCTGCAGCATTGGCGAACTCGTATCCATAGATTCCAGAGGCAAGAAATTTGTCTGAGTTGCCTGAGATCGCAACCAGCGTGGAGGACCACGCGTTCAGAATCTTGACAGCAGTACCTGCGAAAGATGTATCACCCGAGATCTTCCACCTGAGTGCAAGAGCGTATGCGGCCGCAATGTCGTTGTATAGTCGACTGTAATTTTCGGAATGGGTGCCATCTGAGCCGCGATAAACTGTGGGCACGGGATTGGGAGTGTATGTCGCTGAGGCACGAGAATTTGCTGTTAGGAGATTCCAGCTTGTGATCCAGGGTGCTTCTTTCGCAGAAACTTTAGCTTTCATGCGTGTGAAGTCTGTCTCGGTGTGAAGCATGCCCGGATGAACAAAGGGATCAACAGTGCGAGTTGCAACAGTCCTGGATGGATCCGTACTGTCGTGCGGAAGGGCCCATGACCGACCCAGGAGAATAGGGAGACAGAGAACAGATTTGATGAGCATTGCGAGAGTGTGTCAAAATGGCTTATGATCCAGTTGATTGAAGCAAAATTATGCCGCCTCAGAAACAGAAGGTCGGATTCGGAACTTTATATCTCTGAGAAAACACGCAATTAATCACCCTTCGGCATCGCGGGATATGTATCGGAACTTTAGTTATGTGGCGACTAGTGAGAAGTGCCGAAGAAAAAAGCAACGCAGTCAATAATAGATGAAAAAATATACAGAAGTGCAGCGGTCAAGTATGATTGCTCAGCACCAGTAGGGGGTGACCCATAATAGTAAGTTTTCATTCTCAATTTTCGATGCAAGGGGATTCAAATCATACCCTGCTGGTAATCATACCACAGTTAACCGCTGTAACTCCATAAATATCACTACATCTACTGAAACATTTCCCACTTCCCACGCTAGTGAATGGGCTCACAGATGCATACGGCGGCAAACGGAATTGAAAACTGTCCGAATGCAAAATGATACAAAATGACACGCCTGCCCAATACTACCTTGCAGGCCATATCCCCCTTACTAGCATGGAAAATGGCTCAACGGATGAAAAGATAATGTTGTGCCACTTTTTGATCTTTTAGAAGTGGTAGAAGATGCTTCGATCACTGTCATCTCGATTTTCTTGTCAAAAATTGTTGCAGACTTGCGAGAATCTCCAGAAACGAGAGTCCCTGCTGAGAATACGGCACGGAAGCAGAAGTATCTAGTTGCATCCTGTCTAAAATCCCCGATCAATCTGTACTGACAAACAAAATTGCGATAAATGAGAAGAGCTAAATCAATAGTGTCAGGCATCAGTTGTCAGGCATCAGTGGGACCTTGTGGACCTCGCTGATATCTTGGCTCCTTTCAAAAACTCCCAAATGACCGAGGAATGGTATCCATTCCTTGGCTGAATAGTAATCACCATTGCCTCTTCAATGGATTCCCAATCATTGGCTAGTCACAATACAATCTTCCCGTAAACATGAGGACTGGACCCGTGAGGTTATGAAAGGTATCGCGGAGGGTTGCGAAGAAAATCCGGGGTATTTGCGGGGTTGTGCCGCCACATTGTCGATCACCTCCTGTCGACCTACTTTAATAAAACCTTACCCTGAAAAGGATTGTTGATGACAATCAAAGATTTTACATCGTCGCTGACTTGCCGGTGCATGACCCGTACGCCTGCCTCATTCCTTCTATAACAGAAACCCTTCCCATTAGCAGTTGCCGGAAGAATTATTTCCCACAACTGTGAGATGCAGCGTCAATGGGCAATGATCTGTTGTCGTGTGGCCAAGTTTCATGAAGAATGGACCGGATAACTTTCCGCAAATTCTCCCGTCACCGAAATGTAACCTTGTGAGGAGATCATTATGATCGGTCATTTGAAAGTGGAAGTAATGGAGGACAAATTCCAGATGTTGAGTCCTTGAGCACTTCTCCTCAACCTCATTACCTTACCTGCAGTGCTACGGTTGCGTTTCTTATATCTTCTCAACATTCAGAGATGTTTCGTGAGCTTGAGAATGAAAATCTGTCCGAGATCAGCCAGGAATAATTACTGGAGTAGACTTTTTTTCTTCCAAACAATCCAGTTCTCCATAATACGCGATTGCTCCTTTTCTCGATTTCACAGCTGGATATTTACGATTTCAAATATTGGATTCTAGAGACTGAATCTACTTGCAAAGAGACAAATGCTGCAAGAGGAATTTCCGGAATATCTGCAAACAGTCTACAAAGCGGGGATCTAGGAATGACCGAATGGCAGGGAGTTTAGCAAGGGGTTTTTGTGGATTCACTATCTTAAGCCATATGCAGATTTTTCATTCGGCAACGGGATCAGAAGTAGAGAAATGTCATTCTTATAGAAAAAATCCCTTCCTGCACAATCAATGTATCGAGTGTTCCGGATCTTGGGGAAGTTAAGCGAGACCGTGTTTATCATAAAATATTCGCCCAACTTAGTCCCTACAAAGGTCCACGTGGCAAGAATAAATTTCTCGGGTATCTTCGCTCTAGTTCAGATCTCGAGATATCTACTTGATCAAGTGGATGAAGCTGTTGAAGCTTGCTTCTTGTCGAATTGTTGCAGATCACAGTCTCGGGTTTCCAGAAATTGAGAGGTTTTATGATGATCCAAGAGCCTGTGAAATCCTTTCGCAGAGCAACAGAAGACACATACATGTTAACAGCATGAAATTAGACGCTGTATTCATGCTTTGATTATGTATTGAGACGGTGAAACTCTACATTCTTCGAAGATTTCTCGAAATCAGGTACCAGCTCCAGTAACCAAAACTAGATTTCCAGAAGATTTACAGCGAGTCTCTCTGGTATAGCTAGCTTTCTTCACAATGTTAAGAACCGCTGTACATACGATTTCAAGGTGAACATGTCTTCCACCTCATCTGTTCCGTTATCTTTCACGTGAATTCAACAGTACCCCTCTCTTCACGACACTTGAGTTCCCGACCGCCATATCTGGAGCATTACTCAGTCTAGGGCTTCAACTCTTCATGGAAATGTTCCCTGCTCCCAGTATTATGCGAATGCTTGACGTGAAGTGACTGACAAAGGGTAGGTTGATGCGACCGCAACATTAGGCGATCGCATGGAGATATCTGGGAGGAAAGCTTTATGGTCCTAAGCGAGATGCAGAGGTGTTGTATGCGATAAGGTAGGATCTCTACCATGGAGAATGACAGACAGCAACGACGTGGGAAAGAGCCCAACCTTTTCGAATTGTGAAGAACTGACGGATATTTCTCCCATAAGGCTGTTTAAGTGGTATGTACGGTGCCGTAGCCATGGAACCATCATTCCTGGTCGAGATAGACCTAGGAAGAGGTGATTAGATCAGGAGCGAGTGAGGCTTGCATCGACGATAAGCAAGACATCTACCCAATAGAAAGTTTTTAAACAAAACTTATAATTTTTATGAGCCTTATGTCTCCTCATCAGGGTATTTCCATGTACGCTACCTAAAACACAATGATCCCAGCAGCGCCGCCCTTACCGTTCAACGCCTTTTCCCATATGTGTTACTTTTCACCAAACCCTGTTTCAACAGTCCTATCACTAATAACCACATTCCTCTTTCCCACACCCTGTTCAACCGCAACCGCACTCCAAAGCGCCATAGTGGAAGGGCTACAATAAGCTTCGAACCAGAGGAAATCCTCCAACATGAGTGCTATCTCGCTGATCCCCACCAATCCCAGCGCAAGACAGGATTCAGCGAGCATTGCAGCGAAATTCTGTTGGACCGATGTATCTGCGGCGCCGATACCACCCATGACCAGGATCCAGAGGAGCATCTCGGGGTATTGGAGGAGATAGGAGTGGAGGTCGAGGGTGGTGAGGGTTTTGTGGATGCGGTCTGAGAGGAGGCGGGAGAGGGGACCGCTGGCGGGGGAGTTCCGCATGAAGAGGAGGGCGTGGATGAGTGTGGCGTTGCCGAATAGTTGGTAGATGAGTTGAGATTGGTTTGAGGATTTTGGAGGTTCTGAGGCTGAGAGGATGAGAGCTAGTGCTCGTCGCTCGAGGCGTTCTAGTTGGCCTTTGTACTTGAATACGGGTGTAGGATTTCCCTTGGAGATCATGGAGAGTGCATCGGCTTCTGGCAACGGAGGGACGTTCCGTAACGTTGAGTATATGTGTATACATTCCGCTGCCAGTTCTTCATGGCCTGTAAGATTGTACAGTTTGGATTGATATCGACGAGCGATGGCGCTGTATGGCGTCCAGTCATCGTCTCCCTGTTCTTCCTCGCCTTGCACGAGCTCGAATCTTGGACGAATATTTAATGCAATTGATACACATGTATCAGTCCTAAGAACATTAATCGGCGTTTAGTGTCATTGAGTAATGGCATACCATGCAACAAATGTGTTCGCACTCTTACCACTGACGAACTCCTTTGATATCTCCTCCAGTCCGCCTCTTCCATTCACCATGGCTTGCAAGCCGTCAAAATGTATTTTCGCCTCATGTGTCTCGAGACCGGCTCGAACGCCGTTGAAGCCAAAGTCTGCAAGAATCTAGACAATCAGCCTCGCGTTGTATGGAACTGGTTTGCTAGATATTGTACCTCAAAATGAAGCAAGCATGCAACAGTCAAGAGAGTAATATCCGAAACCTTCCAGAACTTGGGATCGCTCAAACGACGATTGATGATTCTAATCGACTCTCCATGATGGTAGTAAACATCTCGACTAAATGATGTACCTCGCAACCTACACAGGTTTAAGGCAGAATGGAAAAGAGTTGCATGAAGGAACGATGGATCAGTCATGGCATGGCGCATGGCAATATCCTTTTTAGCCTTATTGGTCATGATGTCGCTCGGGTATGTATGTTTGAATGTGATGTAGTCTTTGAGGAATTGAGGTCAACAGTCAGCAGATTGAACCTTGATTGATACTGTATGTGATATCACTATCGAACCATAATGTACTCACAGTGCTTGATGTAGAAATGCGTCCTGCCTCGCTTTCCAATGATCATCGAGTCAAAGGGATCGTGGGAGTTGTCCTCGGGACAACGAACAAGAGGAGCAATGACATTGGAGGATTTGGCAGATGAGACAAGCTGCTTCGTCTCCTCTTGGCTCTCATCTTCACTGGATTTCAATCTTGTTCGTTTAGACGGGCCGGGTAGGTGACGAAGTTTCCGGCGTGCTTGTGATCGAACTGCGTGGTTGGGATATCAGCACATATCGTGGTGAAAGACAGTGAGGTGGGTGGCAACATGCGCCCATGGGCTGACTGGATATGGTTGATGCTGCGAGACAAGTGGATCAACCAGAAGTAGCATCCACATACTCAGATTCCTGAAAGTACCCCTGGGTCTCGCAACACCCGTTTCTGCCACAAAGTGAAGGTCCTGAAAGTAAGTTGATTTATTAGCATGCACTGTATCCAAAAACCCAAAGCTTGTATCTATTGGCGAGCTGGTGTCGTACCACTTCCCGCTGAGAGCCAGGAGAGTTGACTGGTGGAGTAAAGCTTAGTCAAGCCTCGTTTTGACATTACAGACCAGAGTCTGATACTCACTGTGTATATCTGGCACGGCTTCAACTTGCATCCATTCAAGCTGGGTAGCCGCGTGGCTGGCCCCTCCTTCACCCCCACTGCTCCCTGACTGTGGGCTTGAAGAGTCGCTCATATCTGGTAAGTGACAGCTCCCAAGAAGATGGCCTAAAGAAGAACCATTGAAGTGTGATTCCAGCTATGTCTAAAGTGGAGCTCCATCCGAGAAAGAGTTGGCTGTTTGAAGTGTAGTGGATTCCGCGGCAACGTTTCCGCAGCTGTGCATTTAGCCTGATGAGAGCTGTGCCACGAACCATTCCAGGATCGGAGCTTAGGCGTCGAATGCATACGGGTGTCCATAAGCGGACGGCAAACAAGCTTTGTTGTCCAATAATATGAGTCGCAGATCTGGAGATAATGCAGCCTCAGTCTGATGCACCAAAGAGGTATCCTTGTCGAATGCGATATGACGGACGCCTAGCCCCAATTTAGCATTCGTGATAGGCGCGTTTTCTCAGAGGATTCACATCAAAGTCAGCCACCGAGCCCCCAGATAGTGGACCATTTCCCTTTCGCAGTCAGGAAATAGGCTGGCCAAGCTGTCAAGTAAATTGCGCTCCGAGATACTTCGGTGACGAAATCGACAACTACCAATTATATAAACAATGCCACGAGCAATGTTGGGAATAGCTTCACCGCCAGGACCAGATAGCCTCCTCAAATTGGACCCGTTCCTCTTGAACCGTGCACAGTCACACCGCAGGGTTCAGCGTCAACAAAACATAGATACTAGCATGTAACGCTCGTCTAGACTTTTTGATTACATTTCATATGCAAGAAGCGGAACGAGTGATTGGCGGGACGACAGCTTGTGGGCCTAGATCTCAACTGTGACGGCTGACTAACTCCGCGACGCATTGTCAGCTTGGTGCGATTGGAACACCTCTTCTCGGCAGCTGGGCGGTAAGTTCATTTGCGGGCAATGGTATCGAACGGCCATTGGCGAATCTTGACGTGAAAAATCGCGTCTAAAGCTTGACGACTCTAGCATAATTTGTCTACAGATGTCCTATCCTATCGGTAAGAGTCCGACCGAGCTATGGCCGTTAAAGGAAGTCAACATCCTGTCCTGTCGATCGGGAATCATACGATATGCCAGCCGTGGTTGCAGTCCATACAAGGCTGGCATCTTCCGTACAGCTGACTGATATATAGATGACTGGAGTCTCAACCTACCACCAAAGCTTGACATCGATAACCTGACTCCACAATTACAAAATCAAAATTCGCAATGGCGTTTGAATACAATCAAGACGGATACTGGAACGGTGCTACTTTCTATCAAGAAAATCTAGACACTGTTCCCCTTGAAACAGGAGGTTTCTTTGAAACTTCTGCAAATCCCTTGACAGTAAAATTCACTGAGTCCCTTCAACGCCAGCGTGACTGATTTTGGCAGATCAACACCTCAGGTCCTCAATTCACTGACAATCTGATCGGGGAACCTTCCAGCATCACGTACTCGGAATGGGGTGGCAGCGTGCAAGAAGACGCACTTTCAAGCGGCGACTTTTCGCCGGCCACAGCCATATCCGACAGACCTACGTCAACATCCGAGGGGGGCTCACGCGGTCCGCGACGTCCGTCTGCTGAAGCTGTAGCCAGGAGACGGAAGCAGAACAGAGTTTCGCAGGCCGCATGGCGAGCTAGAAACAAGGAGCTAGTTGAAGAACTGCGTCAAGAAGTATCTGAGTACTCGGAGTACACCGACGACATGCAGCAGACGCTGAGATCCCTCCTTCAGACTACGGAGTCCCTGAAAGGTGTCATTGAGAAAGCACTTGCACAGCAACCGCCGACTAAATCATCGCAGAGTCGGCCAAATGGCGAGTCCCAGCTCCTGTCGCCAATATCATCGAATGAGGGACCGTCGCAAGACGCTCAAGATATGCAGGACTGTGATGGAGAAGCTGTTTGATGCACAGATTTGTGGCTTAGAACATGTAACTAGGCTTTAGGGGGAAACACCCTGCAGCGTTGGCGTATAAGAATTTGGGTTGGGATTTTGTTGACGGCGTTGGCTGGTCATGAGAGGCTGGTATTGGCATATAGACATGACTTCTGGTTTTATCTGAAGTCCAGATTCACACACGTGGGATATGTAGATTGAGATAATGACACTTCTCATGCACCGGTGTCGGCTCCCTGAGCCAGGATCTGTTCAGCGAACTGATTTTTATGAAAGTTTGACATCCTGTCGATCGTATGCAGCTTTGCCCTTCGCGCTCGAACCAGTATGACGATAGCCAAGATTTCCGTACCTGCGTCCACAAAGGTGACGCCGAATAGTCGGTTGGTAGAGGTTAGACCGGAAGAACAGGCTGATATCCATTAATGCTGTGCAGCAGACCTAGTCTTGCCGTGCGGCAACTATGGGAATCTCCCAGAGCGTGCTCCAAGCGTCACACACATTTGCTGATCGAGAATGATAAAACACGTAGCTCTGTCCTTGGAAAGCTTGAACAAAAGAAAAGCGCCATTAACGACTATATAAACTCCAAGATTTAATCCCTTTCGCCACGTAAAAGTAGAAACACAAGCAACGAGGAGAGTAAAAATCTTGGGTCAAACGAGTAAAAACTGAACAGGATGAATAATTTTCCTCACTTTATGTATCTTCTTATAGCACACGGTCCTTCAGGCCATGTTGACCACACTCTTTGGGTGTCTAAATTGCCCAGGAAATACCACAAAAGATTGACCATGCCAATGCCGGCCCACATGATAGCAGTAAACGGTATTTTGCGCCCGATTCTAAGCTGTGTTATTGATTCTGACTCGTAAGTTTGGGCGATGTCAAGTTGACTTCGGCATGCCTGTCAAAAGATCGGGCCGCATGGTTCCGCATGTGGCCGTGCTGGTGGTGCCAATGTGGCTTGACCAGAATTTATTTCCCGACTCGAGGCTGTTGGTCGTGTGAACGTAGCCTTCCTGTATTCATTCCTCCCTACCTCCAACTCCACGGATATCCTCAACTTCCACCTCGTCTCTTGTGGTTGCAGTCACTCATTGGGTCTTATATCCTTCGATGCGGCGTTATTTACTGCGGTAACAATGGACGGTGACCCGGCCGTGGAGCCAGAACTCGACTCCTTTAGTCTGACACTCCCTTTACCATATCGAGTCGCATTGATTGTAGTATTAGGTACTGTATCTGCTCGCCAACCGCGAGAGTATGACTGATAGTTTCCAGGCGTTTGGGCATGGGGGGCAAATCTGCATTATCTGTCTCTTGTTAAAATCGTTGGTTCCCCTTTTCCTCTCTTCACCTCCCTCCCTTGCTACCTCCAACAATCACTGATCTATAACACAGGATGTCCCTTCTCTCATCAACTATCCACAACGAGCATCTCCTCGAACAGATCTCCCTCACCATCTTTCAACGTACCGCCTCGCACTCCTGCTCACGCTCCCTTTCTCCCTCTCGATCCTCCTTTTCTGGGCGCTGTCACACCGCAACCCTACACTAGTTATATATTACGACTTCCTCCCTATATCTCTCCTCCTCCTACTCCTCGTCATCTTCTTCCTTCCGCGACGATTCGCCTCGACCGGAAGAAGCCGCTTTTTACAAACCCTACGGCGTGTCTCAATTGGCGGCCTAGCCCAAGCTCATGATGGGAAGTTCGGCGATATCCTCCTTGCAGATGTGCTCACATCCTATGCAAAAGTCATCGCAGACCTATTCGTAGCTCTCTGTATGTTTTTTTCGCACAATGGCTCTGCCACCAAACGCCCCGATCGCGCCTGTGGTGGACAATACCTCGTTCCCATCATAATCGCGATCCCGTCCCTCATTCGACTTCGTCAGTGCCTGATCGAATACGTACGTGTACGGGCCTCGAATCGCAGGAATGGTGGGATAGGATCGCAAGGATGGGGAGGTCAACATTTAGCAAATGCGCTGAAATACTCCTCTGCGTTTCCAGTCATCATATTCTCCGCTCTGCAGCGCAACATGACCCTCAACCATGATGCAGTCGGGTTGACTGAGAAGTCGCTATACCGGGCGTGGCTCCTGGCAGTCATCGTGAATTCGTTGTATAGCTTCTACTGGGACGTAGCCAAAGATTGGGATCTCACGCTCTTCTCGGCCCTACGCTCTCCATCGAAAACACCACGTAATATCCCTTTTGGCCTACGCTCACGCCTATACTTCCACACCAAAGAACTCTACTACATCGTCATCGTCCTCGACCTTTTACTCCGTTGCACATGGTCTCTCAAACTCTCGCCTCATCTCGACCACTTCGCTGATTTCGAGAGTGGCATCTTTCTCATGGAGTTCTTGGAGGTGGGCAGAAGATGGATATGGATTTTCTTCCGGGTTGAGACTGAATGGGTGAGGAGTACCGAGAGAGGTGTTCTTGGTGGACCTGGTCAGGATGATGTCCTGCTGGGAGAGTACAGTGATGATCTTGGTGATTTTGGGTATAGCAGTGGGAAGGATGATGATGATTGAATGGCTGCTTGATTTTTTTGACTGGAAGCGACTTGAAGCGGCAAGCGAAAAGATCCTCGGACATGAGAAATTTGTACGATGGTTTCTGGTTGGGCAATTCCGTGTATCAGTATGATTTGATGTCGGAGTACATGACCTGCTCGGACAGGTCACTGGAGTTTAGTTGAATAGATGGATATCGATATAGATGAGAGACTTTCTACGATTTGATATTTTCAATATATTCAAGTCAGACCAAATAGAAGCCTAGAGTAATGGATCTGCTCCACTGTCTTCATGATGCAAATGATGGACAACCACTGTCACCGTCCCCCCCAACAGCCCCGGGATATGGCTATAGTGAGTACAATTTTACCATTTCACAAAGAGCATCTTTTAGACCTGAACAACATCCAGAGACTTTTCAGCAGTGCCATTTAGCGCAGGCGGATACATCCAGACCTCAGTATCGCATACTGCTCCTCGCTCTCGCCTCAGCCCCTGACGAGAAACCACACCCATCAATCAGGCCCCCCTGTAGAAACTCGCTTCAAGCTCCATCGTTTCCCCAGATTCCAAAAGCTCCACACCGATCCATCGGAACAAAAAAAGAAAAGTTCTGCAGCTCATGCGACGACATACCTCAACACGTCTCCATCGACCCATGGAAAATTCTGCATCTGCATCGTTTTGCGGGTGTACCTGACCCAGATGGACAGGAATAACTCACCCGCAGGCATGCCGCTGTCAGTGCCAGTACCCTAGCTAGACCTGGCTTGCATTGCATGAGATGAGCCGATATCTGGATCTTATCTGTCAAACTTGCCCTGCTCTAGCAAGTATCAACCAGGACATTGCTCCATCGACAAAGAAAGTAGCCCCAGACGAGACAAGACAATATACAAGAAAAGCCCAAGAAATACAAGGCAATTATCGAGTCGCACATGACAGATGGCGCCATCTTCAGGCTATTTGGTCCGCAGGGAATAAGGCAGGTCCATGGCGATTTCCATTACGTTTAGTTCGTCATTCTCTGCATCGTCTCCCCGCATTCTGCGCTTCTCTCAACCACGAGTCTTCGGGCACTTGGTTAATTAGTTGGTTTCCTGTCGGTTTCACCGCCTGGGCATTGGGAAATTTCAAAGTGCATTTTTCACTATCCGGTTTGATTCTCATCTGTTTTTCTTTGCGGTTTTTGCAGGGCTGAGGCCGCATACTCGTTGGGTAATGGATTCCCGGGAGAGGCTGGATGGGAAAATGAGGCTAGGCATGATGCCATGGCCGTGCTACTCTGTACCAGCGGTACCCGAATGTGTCCCAGATGATGAATGATGCTTGCAAAGATTTTTCTGCTTGTGTTAGTAGCTTGGCTTGAGGGGAAAGCCTTCCGTAGCCTTGCGCTTTTGTGAGGTAGGAGGGTTGGTGTGACCGACCGAGGAGCTGGTATATAGCTTTGGCTATGCCCTCCTCTAGTGTTTCCTTCTTCTTGACTCTCTGTTATTCTCTATCCGCGGACAGATATTCGAACACAAGTGAAAGCTACCACTGCGTCAAGGTCCATTCATAGGAACCAATTGTCAACTTCTCATTGTTGATTTACCACAATACCCCGCCACGAGTCTCACACCTCAAGCCGAATTAAATCCCTCTGCGCCCACCGCTGCTCTATCGGAAAACGAATTGCGACAAGCAAACATCCCAGAGAACCAAAAAACTACAGACCGCAAAAATGGCAGCAGTACCCAAAGCTCTCAACGAAACCGGTCGCAGAGACAGCAACAACTCACAGAAGCGAGCACAACTCTCCCACGGTCGCGGTGGAGCCGGTACGTCACTTACATTCCATTCTTTCCTCCCAACGAGCTTCTTCCGGAACGGGGAAATCCCATGTGAAAATGCACGAGGCGGAAGCCCCTCCTCAATCATCACAGTCATCATCCTCTGGCTTTTGCAATTCAAGATATTCTGGATTGGAGAGCCAAGACGTCGAGATGTAGGATAAACTGACAAGGAGAAATAGGCAACATCGGCGTCTCAACCACGGACAATGAACCCGTCAATCTCGAGACGCCTACCCTGAAGAGTGAAATGTACACGACCGGGCGTGGAGGAAGTGGGAATATGGCCAAGAACACTGATGCGCAGGAGGCGAGACGGGCGCAGGATGTTGTTGCGTATGTCTTTCTCCCTCTCCCTCTCCCCTCCATATTCCATTCCCCCTTCAAATCCTCTCAGCACAAAACCCCCAATCTGAGACTTTCTCACGCAACCTTTCATCGATGGAGAAAAGAACACCGTATTAACGTATCTACAGCCACCCCCGCCGCGAATCCAACAACAACACACACGTCGGCCGCGGCGGCGCCGCCAACGTCTTCAAGCCCTCCGCAGCCGACATCGAGAACGCGAAGAAGGACAATGCCAAGTGGGAGAGTGCGGTGGGGGATGATAGGAGTGAGGATGGGCGGGAGGGGTTGGTGAGTGGTTCGGGTGCGGGGGGGAAGGCCAACGGAGGGAAGAGTGATGGGGAGAGGAGTAAGGGGTTGGCGGATAGGGGGAAGGAGTGGTTGATGGGCAAGATGGGGAAATAGTTTGGAAGGTGGAGTTGGAGTTGAAGTCGGAAGGGGGTAATAGATGGGAGTGATTTGGGGGAATTTTGGACGTCTTTTCTTTTGGGAGAGAGAGGAGAGAAGAGCTGGGAAGAGACTGATAGGAGGGCTTTGGAAGGGTGAGATACCCGGCGTTCTTTTTTGCATTACCCTAATTTCTACTATTCGTCCTCATATGCAGTCATCTTTCTCAGTATTCTAATATATGGTTCTAATCTTACCTATTCTCAAGTATTTTGTCTTCACATTCTTAGTATTAATGGAGACTCATCGGGCTCCTTTGTACTCGGGGCTCGCTTAGACAGTGGTATAATTAAAGAACCGAACACCACGAGATGCGAAGCGAAGGGAAGGTCGGCCTGAGAGCTCTGGATGTATTTGCGTGAGGAGTGAGTTGTGATGTACTGTACTATGTCAGTAAGTATACTGAGGTCCGCTCATAGAAATATCTCTATGTTGTGTGTTGATCTTGTTTGATGATAAATGTCACTATCAAAGGCAATTCGCGTCCTCGTTTTCGCAAAATGCAACACGTCGTCCCCTCTAACCCTCTCACACCTACTCCGATGTCACTTCACACTTTCGTCGCTCTTCTGCTGCTTCTATTTCTTCTCCTCCATCTTCTCCTTCTCCACTTTCGTGATCTACTTCCAATACTCTTGAAAAAGGTTCATCCTGTTCCTTACCCTCATTCTATGCAGGTTCTCGTCATTGTTTAATGATTCTTTCATCTTGGTTCGTGCAGACTTACTGCTTGAATTTGAGATGTTCAAGCGGTTTCTGGATATTGAGTTAGTGTTGTGGTTGTTGTCGGGGCAGACGTTCGAGCCATTTCTGAATATTGAATTGGTGCTGTAGTTGTCATTGTTGGTGTTGGTCCTGAATCCGGGGTAGGAGTTGGTGTTGGTGTTGGTGGTACATCCGAATGGCATCGTATGACTCGTACCTTTGATTCTAGATCTGCATCAGAGGGGAGCGATGTAACGAGATGTAAAGTCTTTGTATAGCATCCACAATATCTCCTCCAGCAGAAATCTAGAGTTTGATCTCAGTCGTCTTCCCTGACATTGACCCTTTTGTCCCGACAGACAGGTCTCTCTCCCAGAAATATCACATCATTGTCGTCCGATAGCTCGGATACCATGCCCTGTTCCAATTGGGGTTTAAACTTTTTATCTTTATAACGAGGTCGATACCTCGACCGTTGTCACATTCTTGCTCCGATCGGCCGGAAGACTCCCATGCCTCTTAATTATTGTTCATTTTTCTTTTCTTCGAAATCCCGCGTTCATGATTGCCCGGTACAACAGTTATCGTCTTCATATTGTGTGCATAGACAGAGCGATCAAAAACAAGTTTCGCAAGATCGAAAAAGATACCCGTTCTCATAATCCCTTTCATTAACAAAGTTTCACGAAAGAGATCATGTTCGAAACTCTTGCGGCATAGCGAATAGTCTGGCGGAACCTTGCTGGGGATGTCCGTAGGATCAACACCTGCTGCCAGGAATGCTCCAAGCACCTCAACGTAGCTCTCCACTAAGTGTGGTGTGATCATTGTTCTGTAATCAGATTTTGGAATCCTTCCCAGACTGTCAAGAGCGGCAGGCCATCGAGGACCCATTTTGAATCGAGGCAGAGCGTTCGGTACACTATACACATGATCTGAGCTCAGCTCGAGTAGCACGCGTACCATTTTGCCCTTTGCAAATGGCACATCTGGCTCAAAATGTTCCGAGCTACAAAGGGCGTATAAAAGAGCGCCCGACGTTTCGGATTGTACTGCTTTGTCCTGGCTAACCAGAATACTCTTCACGAACCCCGACAGACCGAGAATTGTGGATCCTAGCAACCATTTGGTGTCCTTTACACTCTCTGTGATATGCGACTGCTGTGGAATCCAGCGTGTCCTCCATGTGTTGTAAAGTTCAAGGTATTTTATTTGCTCGTTGATAGATCCATCATGATCATCAGCATGGTGCGCATAGATCACAACATCCTCTGCAATTCGAAGATG
This sequence comes from Cadophora sp. MPI-SDFR-AT-0126, assembly GCA_020747065.1. Taxonomy (NCBI): domain Eukaryota; kingdom Fungi; phylum Ascomycota; class Leotiomycetes; order Helotiales; family Ploettnerulaceae; genus Cadophora; species Cadophora sp. MPI-SDFR-AT-0126. Next base: position 2,972,208 of record JAGMVK010000002.1, on the reverse strand, counting down.
ACCCAGATTGAAGCCTTTTTTGAAGATCTTCTGGTGCCTGGGCATTCCAAGGAGCACAATACTGCTGGAAAGTTGCCCTGCGTATGTGTTCATTTGCGAGAAGCCTTTCGACATGAGCATAGTGACCGAAGCTCTCAACATTGCGAGATCGGGTGAAAATCTTGATTGATCGGTATAAGAAACGATCATAGACCATTGAGACTCTTGCTCCAGAAAATCGCGAGCGGTGCGGTGCATATATATTATCGTCGAGCCTTGAAAGATCGTGGCTGAGCTCTTCTCCATAGAGACTTCTAGGAGTCCGGCACAGCGTGCAGTGAGGTGGATTCGTGTTTCCTCACATCTCAGTTCCAAGTTTTCTTTCGACATCTCTTGGATATCATCTAGTTCCGCGTCGTCGCACAGAGCAGCCAAGAGAAATACCACAGTCAGAGGAAGAGTGCTGACAATTGGAGGAGCTGGTTGAGATTCGAGAAAGTCTGGAAATGTCGAAGCTGTTGTTGTTTGTATTTTTCGGAAAGGATCAAGCCCCAGTTGCATCGTCCTTCTCATTATCTGGAATGTTTTTGATGCCCATTCGAGATACACCGGTTCTATCTGCATCAAGATGGTCTTGTACAAGGGATAAAGTTCCCCTGGAAATGACCTTAACCGTGCCCAAAGTTGGGCATTAGAATCCCGCTTGTTGGCACCTCGCAAAAGTAGTTTGATGACCACCTCGACCCAGAGAAATACCCCCTGTGCCTTTTCCATGATCTCATCTTTCAAAGATTCAAGAAGCTGTGGATCTCGATCTGCTAGCTTCATGAAAGCTTGACTGCTTTGGAGTTTGTCTCTGGTATAAATCTCAATGTCTTTGAATGTGAGGTCTTGCAATCGAAGTTTAGAGCACTGCCCGAGTTGTTCTTGGAATGCTACCCAAGGTCGGCTCGATAGGCAGAATTTTGCCATTCCTGATGCCTTCTCCAGTCGCTTGAAGAGCATGCAAAGCTGTTCGGCGTCACCACTGAACTCGTCAAGGCCATCCACAAAGAAGCACAGGCTCATTTGATATTCTTGTTGCTTGATAAGCCTCTCGAATGCTTCGTGAAGTTCTCGAAGTGACCAAACTTTTGTTTTGAACCGTTGTTCTAGAGCCGGTCGTTCACTGTAATAGCCCGCCCATTGGGTAGGGAGAACAATAGGGATAAGATCGCGATTGTGACTAAGGACTTGGAACAACAGCGATCGAAGAAGTCCTTGCTGGCTCTTTTGCAAGTCTGTTCCGCTGTTCCAGAAGAAGAAGGTTGCAATACAACATTCACTGACGGTAGATGGCCTCTTATGACACCACTCCTGAAGGTACTTGGCTGTATGGCGGCTGTCAAAAATGTGTTTCATCAAGGTGGACTTTCCAGAACCTGCTTTACCGTTGATCCAGTATATACCATCATCCTGTCTCAGCCATTTCGCAAAGTCATCCCATGGCTGAGCCGAATGCTCTGCACCACAAAATATCCACTTGAATGTTTCTGAGTGGGCTTCCCGTATTTCCTCGTATCGATTCGTCATACAAGAGTATGATAATTGCTCAAGCAATGTTGTGTTCACGACATCCCGTAGCTGAGCTTCCTTTTCAGATCCGACATTCAGCATTTCGACTCGAGCTGTAATAACGTCCATGGTAGAGAATTGGGAGAAGATATCTTTCCTCAAATCTGCTATCATTTGACGAGTTCTGTGGTGTGCATCTTCGTTGGTACGTTCCGAACGACATATCAGCGATGCTAGAGACTTGACAATCTCCTGTGACAAGCTATCGTTTGTGCTCACTATGGCCTCGAGAATCCGTTTCGTCTGCCTGTCCAAAGCGTTGAATCGGCTCGACAACGATAGGTGGGCGGCATCAATGTTGCCTCTATCGGAGGTTAGCCGAAACAAGGTAATAGATGTCTTCCAAGGCTCCTACTCACCCCATTTCAAGCAACAATCGTGGCGTCAAGGAACTAGTAAGATTTGATAACCTCTCCTTCAATTCCGAAATTTCGTCCTTCGACCATGCAGTCTTCACTGCAGCTCTGAGGGTCTGCCACACACAATGCTTCCCATCTTTTACTTTCAAACCATTAAGTTTGTGTAACAACTCTCCAGCAATCGAGGTAGCATTGTTGCAAATCTCGAGAAAACTGTCACGATGCTCGTCAATTTCTGCTGATGATTGTGGAACTGGTGGAATGGAGGCTACTGGACCCGCGTTTGCTCGAAGCTTCATGAGTACAGCTTGCAGATCTCCAGTCACGAGCTCTAGTTCCTCGCTGACATTCAGTGATCCCTTGGTAGATCTGTAGAGCTCCATACCGCTAGACAGCACTCTCGTTCCAAAATCAACGAACTGGATTATTGTTCCTGCGACCGACAATGCCGATAATGGATCCATAATGAGCAAGGGAACTTATACGAGCGGCGGCTAAAGGTCTAATGCTGTTGACAGGACCCGTCCGTATTGATTGATTTGAGGCGTTACGAGCTCCTCCAGTGGGTGATCGCTCTGAAGTGAGGCTACAATAGCATGTTTGAAAAGAAGTCGAGAACTTGACCTTTCCGGAGAGTCTTCGCGGCCAATTGTTGACCGGACAGCTTGGAGGCACCCAGAAGACAGTAATCGATTGTTGTTGAGTTTGGGATGAAGTGGGCGACGCGATGTTTGAAGAGAATTGTGTGCGCTGGCGAGGCAGGCACACTTCAGCCTGGGGCGCGGTGGGTGACAGCCTCATTTGTTATGCCGTGCAACCTCGCATTAGGGGTATGCTGTGGATAGGTTCGATTCGTTGGAAACGCAGTAAGGAGATTTTTCTTTGAGGTCTGTCAATTCGCGGGGCGATTTGCGATGCCTTTTCAGCACAGATGAGACCAGTCTGAGCTAATCTCCATCACCCGAAGAACAACGTTTGCATGTCGAATATAGCTGAGTTGGCATATGGGCTTTCAAAAGTCTTGCTACTGGCAATACAAGTTGGCCAGCAGGGAGCCCGACCCGCGCTGGTATGCCCTTGGTGAATAGCCAATTCTCTGGAGCTACTTCCGTGGCTGGAGGCTTGGCCAAGGTTGTAAGTCTGAGTCGGCGTTTGCCAATACTCAATCATACACAGCCACGGTTATCACATACTGGCTCGGGCTGTTTTGGGGGCGTAATTGGAATGAAGATTCGCATGCTTCAAAGTTTACGGCCGCTTCTCGCTGATTTGATGAAGGGTCGTGGTGGATAGCTGGTTTTGATATACGAGAGCAAGTAAAGAAAAGACGTCTTCCTAATTAAATCTGAACATGAATGAATGAGAGGAAGATTGAGCGAACAAGATATGGAGACACTGTCTAGGTCTTGCTTTCACTCCAGTTAGAATGCGACTCGAGTTCTGACTTTCTAGGCACTGTACCACTCACTTGGGTCAGCTGGGCCCAACTCGATTCGGAAACTGCTGGAACTCTTGACTGGTGACTGCGACTAAAAGAGGCCGGGAAAATCCTGCTGGATCTTTCTTTACGTGACATGTCGTTTACTTTCATACTCTTTATTTCGGTACCGAGATCTGTGCTGTGCCGTTGCTGACGTTGAGTCTTACGATGTGCTGCAAGGCTGAGCTATTGAAGGTTGTTGGATTTGACATTATTTGGCTCGTTGGATGACTGGGTGACAATGAAAAAATGAGGCGTGAGGATGGAAGCCTCGATTTTGCGGGTCGATGTGGTCATGCAGGTCGAGCATCGTCTCGCGGGTCGAGCCTCGTTCTGTTGTGTGGTCGATCCGATTTTGTGTGGTCGATGTATTTTAATGTGGTCGATGCAATTTTGTGTGGTCGATGCACTTTTATGAGGTCGATCCGACTTGGTGAGGTCGATGAGTGATTGGATCGACCACACAAAAATGCATCGACCTCACAAAACCGGATCGACCACACAAAACTACATCGACCATCGTCTACCGAGTCGAGCATCGTCTAGCGAGTCGAGGGTGTTTTGCGGATCGATCATACTTTGGCGGGTCGATGAGGTTTCGCGGGTCGATGTAGTTTTGCAGGTCGACGTCGTTTTGCGGGTCGATGGGATTTTGCGGGTCGAGCCTCGTCTAGCAGATCGAGCATCGACCCGCAGTCAACGGCCATGCTCCAAGTCGATGAGATTTTGCTGGTTAATCATCAAAACAAAAGGCCTTACAAGCTTATAAAATCTTGAAATGTCGAAATGAACGACTCTAGTTCTTAAAAGTAAATTTTTTTACTTTGATTTGATTCTGAAAGGATTTACTTCTACTTACGAGGAGTAAATAATCTCGTAGCGACTTAACTGCTACGAGATAGGATGTTCTACGAAAGCATTTCTCGAGATTATCTCGATGACCGGGTTCCATTAGAACAATTGGATGAGATTAACTTGGTATTGTAAAATCGGTTGGCTTGATAGGCTACCGTCCGTATGGGTTTGTGATCATGGGGTGATGGCGCATCGAATGTTGACCTTGATAAATTCAGAACTGCTTTCTCATAGACTTAGATCCTGGATTGCCTTATTCTCACCTGTCGGTGTCGTCGTCAGGCGCCTCATTGTGACACCGATGCGTTTGCGTCCGTTTTGGACGTCATCTGCTAAGCGACGTGTGTTCTGGGCATGAGTGGAGGCTTACTAGCTCCCAGGATCTGTCTTGGAACCATCTTATAAACTTCGGAACCAGAACGGCAAAAAAAAAAAAACTTCTGTATCTGTAAAGTTTCTCCCTGACTTACGGCCGACAAGGCGAAACATCCAGCCGACCCAAACACGTGACTTATGATAATCAGAAACCAAATGCAGGTCAACACCAGAACAGGAACACGGATTTGAGACTGGAGCAGAATAGGAATATACAGGTATGCATTTGCCAAGAAGACGAAGTTGATCTTGTACGATAAGTCGGGATGCCGGAATCGGTACACTACCTACCTACTCGGCCTCGCAAGCTTTCACCATTCGAAGACCAATGAGGCGTTGAGATATTCGTATTTCGTATTCCAGGATCTCGGATGGGGCGCTGAGTTGGATCGTTCTAGCCGCCGCGTTGTACAGGTTGATGGTTGGAAAGTGTTGTTTTTCCTCGTCCCAACTACGGAGTGGCCTCTGATTCGAGTCCCAGCGACCGCTGGATCGATCCTGATGTCGGGAAATGGGCGATGAGATCGGGGTGGTTCAATGTTGGTGTTTCGAATTCCAGGTCGAAGGAAGTACACGTTGTCGATTGGAGTAGATGTTGCTAGTGGTGAAAGACAAAGCTGCCATCAGGAAGTTGGAGAAGCGGTCGTCGGCATGCATCGGACTCCGATCCTCAAAAGGATTCCGTTCTCGCTGCGAAGGCTACTTCATCCTGCAGAGAAATCGCTCACAAAGTCTCATAGAAGGACAATTATGAACAGCGGGATACCAGTATCGGCCTAAGAACTCGAATATAGGTGGACTCGGGAATGCACACCGCTGCCCCGTGGCCGGCCAACATGGGGAGAAGTGTCTGTGAGGAAGCGGCACACCTCATGCATGAAATTTGTGTTGTGCAGGTTGAAGACAGGGAGGTGAGACAGGGTTCTACAAGCATTAACACAGCCAGATCATCATAAACTTCACCTCACTATTCGGTATGGACCTTCCTAATCAGCCAGGCCAGCCAGGTCATTCGCAGTCCCCTCCATGATTCTATCACGATAAGAGCACTCCAATCAACCATCCAAGGTGGTGTTTCTTGAGTGAGGGGTAAACCTCGAAGATGTCGTTGATTTGCAGGATGCCAAAAAGAAAAAAAATAAAGGGAAGATGTACAGGGAGAGACAACGTGCGGTTCCGGATGTGTATAAATGTGGTACCAATAGGAAGTCACCATGGAGTTCCAATTTCAGAACCTTGGTAAGAATGGAATGGCCCAGCCTGGAATATGTATGCGGAGAGAGAGAAGCAAGGAGTTGGTTTTCAGTCGGTTCTGCATCTATGTATAGATGGAGCCTTTGAAGATACTTGATTGCCGAAGTTGAGATGTGATTTGCCTGGACAATGGGGATCGAATAGGGAATTTTGTATGCTGTGTTCTGCTCGCACGTTCCCCACCCCTGACTGAGCCACGCACCCACGCCATCGGTTCGGGCTTGTTGCGAGTCACAACAGAACACAGCTGCCAACAGCTTGAGTGCCGTAGCTAATTTTGAAAGATACTGAAATAGGTACTGATATCCGATGTAACTTGACATAGCTCGCTTTGACTTCATCCATGATCCAAATACATTTTGAATGTATTGCTAGGATAGAATCCTTCATTATCCAAGTCTGCCTTGTTCTCCTCTTACAGCTAGCTGCATGGTCGACAGACCCTGGATCATAAAACCCAAGGCAATGGAACATCAATTCAGGTTTCGGAGAAAATACCACATACGTTGCAATCAGGCCCATGTTCATGGAGAACATCGTACACAATTGCTGGGCGGGAATCCCATTGTTCTGATTTCACCCAAAGCACTCATTCGCTTACAGTTCAAGAAGCGCCGGCGGGCGTACAAAGCAAGGAGCAGGCTACACGAATAGGGCATCCCGAGCCCGAGCCCGCCCAAGCCCGAATCCGAACAACGGTTTCTGGTTCTGCAACAGAACAGAAGGATGGGATGGATTGGGAACCAACCACACGCAGCTTCGAGAAATGTCCAACAAAAAACCAACAACACGGCATGTGGCCGACATGCCGACCCAAGGACGGGTAAGATGAAAACGGACCCAATCCAAAGACACGGGAAGTCGCTGGGCTGGATCGTCTTTTGACTTTACCGTGGCCTGTCCGCGGGGATTGGATGGAGGGACGAGGAGTTGGTTAGGAGTCGCTTGTAAATGGCTGGCTGGCTGGGACGATGGGCTGCTGCACGCACGCATGCACGCATATACAACTTCTGCATGTTGTTAACCCGAGCTATGTTATGCTATAAATGACAGCATATTAGGATGTGATGCACATAGGATAGAGCTAAAAGATTCTTGGGTGTTGAAGTGTCATTGTGGGCAGGCAGCGACTGTAGTGTCCACATGAAACTAAGTACAAGAACTGCACCTCTCCCCTCGCTTCCAAGTTCACTTCACTTCACACTTCTTGTTGCGACCTCATTCATTCTTGTGTGCATACTTATTATGAATTGCAAACCTTTCCTGCTTTTCCTGTACTTTAGGCATATGCAGACACAGATGCAGACGGAGATATAGATAGATCCCGTTACCATCTTCCTCTTTGCCGCGTCGCATCGCATCGCATCATTGTGCCCCCTTACTTTGCGCACAGGCTGCACAAGTGCCTATGCCACTGCACAACTGCCACAACTGCCACAACACTTCACGCTTCGCTCACACCGGGCCCCAAGCTCCGGGAGATCGTCATCCCTTCGACGTCTGTCTTTTGTGCGTGCTGGAACTTTAAAAGTTAAAACCTCCGCCCGAACACAAGACCAGACCAGAACAGATCAGGCCAGGCCAGGCCAGTCCGTTATCAGACTAGACTACCGCCGACCGCCCACCACACAGACTACAGGCTGCCCTCCACCACCTCCACCTCCACCTCTGACGAGAGTCGAAAGCCTGAGCTTCGGTCCGTCCTGACCTTCATCTTTATACTTACTCCAACCAAGTAAAACATCACATTACAATCTAGACAAGGACAACATCCGCTCTAGTCTGACACACCGATCTGGGATCACATAAAGCTTCGGCCTGCGCTCCCCTCTTGTCACCATCTCGCCCCTCCAGACTCTCTCTCCTCCCCTCCTAACGAGCATCTGCTTGCTTGTTCTGGGTAGAAACATAGTGGCACAGCACGGCCGGCATTGTATCATTCGCAAACGCCATTCCCGAGTCAATCGAAGGATTCGAGTCTCGACTTCTGGGCAACGTGGTACAAACCAAGCCTTGGTCTCTGTTCATTCCGCTAGAATTGTTGCGCCTGGCCTCGCCTGGCCTCGCTGCGGTCGCGGCAGTTGCGGTTAACGCACAACTCGAGAGCTCTCCCCTGCACACTCGAAACTCGCCACCACCCCCGACCTTGAACTCGAACTCGACTCTCTGCAGGCGCGACAAGTATTCTTTCCTTGTTTTCTTCGAAGCTTCGTTCTGAGCTGGTGTCCTTCTAGTAGTGATATCGCCATGAACTACGCACCACCACCACAACAACATTATTCCCCACCTCCATCCCACTACGATACTCGACCCCCAATGCCGAATACCAACGATCCATATCGCCCTGTGCCGAATGGCAATGGGGCACAATATCCTTCTATGACCTCGCAGATGAGTGGCCCTCCGACCAATTACTACTCCCAACCTCCTCCAACATCTGGCCCTCCACAAGAACCACTACAAGGAGGGTACTATGCCCCAGGTCCACCCACATCAGGACCACAAGAAGGGATGCATGGTACGGAATTGGCACAATTGGTTCCAGGTACCCAACCTGCTGCTCAGGAACCCAAGCCTCGCTCCATGGTTCTCGATGGCAGAAGATACGAGTAAGTGGCTACCGCAAGGCTGGATATCAATGGCTTACAATGCTAGGCTTTTTGTCATGCAGCAACCGAAGAGAGCTCGAATGTGTGGATTTGGAGACAAGGTATGAACATTGGGCATTCCGGGTCTTTGTGCTGGTGCTAAGAAATCAACAGGATCGTCGACCCATTACCCCGCCTCCATGTGTCAAGTTGGTGATTACAGATGTAGCAAGCGGCAAGGAGGTGGATTGCAAGTGAGTTGCACCGAACGCATAAGGAGACGAGGGAGGCTAACATCAAAAGTGACATTGATCATGGCATGTTTGTCATCAGTGCCGACCTCTGGTCTGCAAGTGGTCAACATGAAGTGAATCTGGTCCGCCATTCCAATACATCCCCTTCAATATCATCGGGCACCCCAGTCTCTTACCAAGAGGTCATGCCCCCTGTGACTCCAGCGTACTCGAATATTATGCCACAATCAAGTGTATTCAAGGTCGAGCCTGGACAAGGTCCGCCCTCTTCAACATACAACCCATATCCTGGACCTCCTCAAGTGAACGCCTATGCCACTCCACAAAGTGGATCCCAATCCTATTACCAAAACAACTACCCACCAGCCACCAATGGGACTAACTATCCTCCACAGAATGGTTACTCTCAGCCTGGCTCATCATCATCTTACTACCCACCAGCCGCTGGTTCAGGCCAAATGGATTATCCTCAAGGCCAACAAGTCCCATCCCACCAGTATGGTCCAGGTGGTCCTAGACCGTTTACTCCAAATGAGATGCCAGTTGCAAGAGGGCCAATCAACAATTCAACCCCACAAGGAATGTTTACTCGAAACTTGATTGGAAGCCTTGCAGCCAGCGCTTTCCGTCTCACCGATCCCGATGACCGAATTGGTATCTGGTTTGTCCTTCAAGATCTATCTATCCGTACCGAAGGCAACTTTAGGTAAGTTGGCACATCATTAAATCCGACGTAGCTAATATGTGATTCAGACTCCGATTTTCTTTCGTCAACGTCGGCGTTCCTGTCTCACCAACCAACCCTTCAGCAGCAGCTGGATTAAGCCCCAACAAGACATCTGCACCTGTCCTTGCCTCCTGCTTCAGTGAGGTTTTCACCGTTTACTCCGCCAAGCGATTTCCGGGTGTTGTTGAGAGTACCCCTCTCAGCAAGTGCTTTGCTACGCAAGGCATCAAAATCCCAATTCGCAAGGATGGCGGGGGTAAAGGTGACAAAGATAAGGACTACGATGACGATTAGATACGGGACTGATGCTTCTCTTCTGCGGCAGATGATCCAATCCCTTCGATCGAAGTAGATGAGTTTCGAGACGGGAGAGGATCTAATGCTAAACACAGAGATGCTAAGAAGAAGAATCGATCCCGGAAGTGAAGGTGGATGTGCGGATAGTGCTTGGGAAGGAAACAAATGCAGATATACTCAGCTAAAATCTGCCACCCTAATCCGTCTCTGCACACGACAAGGGCTAGCAGACTATACTGCAGTCATCAGCAATCCTGGTTGTTTATCTTTTTTCATTTGAGCAGCATCGAATCCTTCATGAAATCGGTTGGGGTGGTACTTTGTGATTATTGGGAGAGAAACGGCGTTTCATATTGTATTTCTTTCTGGTGTTGGGAGTGTCTGACCTGGTGGGCGGGCGGATGTTTGCGTCTTGTTTTGGGACATCGGATAATGTCGGTCGGATGCGTGATGAATATGGCGGTTCTTGATCGATTGCTTGCTTTTAGAATAAATTGATGCAAACGTGTTTTGAAAACATATACAAGGGAGCATGGAGTGAATGGTTGGTGGGAGAGGGAGGTGGCTGGTCGGTAGGGTGGTGCATGTGGGAAGGGATAGGAGGGAGGGTTGTAAGTATGTATGTATGTATTGGTAGGGAAATGGAGTATACATGCATATTGAACTTTGGTTTCGAATTCGGATGTGATATCGCATTTGATCTTTGTAATTTGATGCTGTAACTTGTCCATCCGTTCGCATGTGTATGTATATCTTTACTCTTAGTCTTAGTCTTAGTCTTAGTCTTACTACTCTTCTCTTTTGTGTACTTCACTTGTCGTCTCGTCTCGTCTCGTGTTGTATTGTATTGAATGGTATGGTCCATTTTTGTGTCCAGTCCTGTCCTCTTGTCGATATATACACTTTACTTTCTCTTGAGATGAGATGAGATGAGATGAGATGAGATGAGAATCGAGTTAAGTCCAGTCTAACTGAGGGTTTTTCCTATCGATTGAGATGGTTTATCGTTGTTCCTTGGGTTTCTTTGAGGATGGTAGAGGAGGGGTAAAGGAAGAGGGTATGTCTTTTTTTCTCTGCAGTTTCGCTTTGGGAGGACAGGTCCTGAATTTTCAATCTCAATGTAGAATAGTAATTGTACAATGTATAATGCATGTCCTTGCCGTCTAAACACCTTGCTAGTCCTAGCCGAGTCTCCCTGCCATTTAATGCCGGACCATGCCATGCCATGCTATACCGTAGCCCTTCTACCCTCATAAAGTCATCAGTCATAAGCCTTTCCCCCCAAATGCACCGTCACACCACATAACATCATCTAAAGCGCAATCCCACTCTCCCACCAATGCTTCCCACTATACCACCCAATCCCCAAATGCTCCCAACACCACCACCCATCGCCCTCATCCCCGAACCCAAGTCCCCTCAACACACTAACCGGAATAGGCTCATACAACCAGATCCCACCTCTCGCGAAATCATCCGTCAGCCACCACCCCGTGTAGAACAACCAGATGAACACGAACGCGAAGTTGCCAGTTTGTCTTATCACGCGTGGGAATCTTTTGATTTGGGCGTAGAAGAGAGAGCAGATGCTCATTTGGAGGAGGATTCCGAGGGCTTGGAGCATGAAGAAGATGGGCGCGTGGGTTGGGTGGGTGGCGGGGAATTGGCTGATGCTGCCAGCTGCATGTAGAATCCCTGAGATACCGAAGGCGAAGACCAAGGCCAGAAACTTTGCTACAGGTGACCCGGCTTTCACATACCCGTTGTTGATTAGGTAGTTTGATGGTGCGGAGAAGATGAATCGGAAGATTTGGTGCCACCATCCGCCCCAGACACCGTTTAGGCCTTTGGATGTTATGTTGGAAAAGGATCCCCATATGGTGGGGTAGTAGTAGGGTTCTCCGCGAAGGCCGAGGACGGAGGGCCCGAGAAGGAGGGATGCAATTAGGGGCGCGAGGAGGAACGTCATTTCCAGGGAGGTGAAGATGGCGATGGAGCTGAGGGCTTGCCGGATGAAGCGCAGTGTTAGGGGGGAGACCCTGAAGCGGGATAGATGTGGGGGAAGAGCGTAGCTGGTGGGTCCGAAGATGTAGTAGGGATCTTTCATCATGAGGACTTTAAGAATGTCGAGGAGGAAGTAGCCTGCTATGAAAGTTGGGAGGCGCGCTCGTGCTAGTGAGGCGCGTGTATCGTAGCGTTGGAGACCTGTGGAGGATTTGCCGGATATGGATCGAGGTGTGACCTCTTCCCCTAGTTGGGTCTGGATGAATGGTGGGAGAGGAGGAAGAGGTGGTATAGCCCAATTCCAGCCGGGTCCACGAAAGTTCATCAGGAGGTCTGATGTCCATGTGAAGCGGTCCAGAAAGTTGTCTGGGTAGGACTGCCAATAGTACTCCATCGCACCAGCATCTTTGTCCAGCTTCCCATTTGTCTCTATATCTTCCTTTCCTCTGTACTTCAACTCCGCAGATCCATTCGTATATCCCGTCGCGCTTCCATTTCCCTGCCTGGCATCCCCATTGCTCTGTTTTCCTAGGCCTGACACAGGTCCAGTCCCAGATCTCGTCCTCCTCTCAACCCTCTTCGCATCAAATTGCGGCCGATAGAACACCAACCACGTAACACTCCACACCGCACCCCAAGCCGCCACCAACCCAGCCGCATACCCGGTCGCCATACTCATACTCGTCGCCTCCCACAATGTCTTCCACTGAAAGGCCAGAATAAGCCCCAGAACCGGCCATCTCGCAGCATAGAGCGCCGGACTCTGCGTATGCGGTATACAGAGGTATAGGAAGAGGAGGATACAGCCGTAGAGGTGGTAGGGGAGGACGAGAGGTCGGAGCTTGCCTTCTTGGACGAGTGTGTTGAAGGAGGCGCGGTAGGTGGTGGTTACGACGCGGTGGGAGGGACGGGAGCTGGTTGAGGTGAGGTGGGGAAAGAGGGTTTCCATTTGCGGTTTGGGGTGGAGGTGGAGGGTTTGGAAATGGTGAGGTTGGAGAGGAGGGGAGAGGAAGGGAAGAGAGGCAGTGTGGAGGGACGGCCAACAGCCTCCATGAGGTGCTGTGCTATGTAGCACGAGGCTGGCTGTGGCACGACTGAGCCTGAGCCGCTGACCGTAACGGGAAATTTGTTTTGGTGGACGCGGGTTGTTGATGACGTCAGCATTCGAGAATAACTTAGAATCTCGCTTGGATCTTGTAACCTACGCGTGAAGGTTGTCCGGCTACTGGAAAATGTAAACAACTCCGTGTATCTAGCTGTCTTGTGGCGAGAGCTTGTTGTTTCCAGGGAACTAAGGTTGAATTCGAGAAAGCGATCCATGTGCGCCAATCCGATCTACTTGTTCAACCGTTAGGCTTCACATAGTTTCATGGCGGTCCGAGCGTGTCTGTTGACTTTGCTCATATCTCTGACTGTCCTCCGTCAACTTTATTCCCGATGGTATGCCAGTGTTGGAGCTGCGGTCATTCGTATGGTCCAACTATACTGATCGTTCCGTTTGAGAAGGAGCATCCTGTGTGTCAAGCAGGACAAGTTTTCCACCCCCGAGCGTGGAGCATCGGCCTCAAGGTTTCATGATATCAAAAGAGACAACCGAGTGAAGTGGTAATAGGTCCCCTCTTACATACCCCCGAACGGAAAGCATGATATTGCCCATATAGTAATTCATCTAGTGTCCGCACCCCGGCATCTATATCCAAGACTATCCAAATCAGCTGATATCATCCTTTCTTCCCTGATATAATATACCAGTACTGGTTATTATTATACACACTCGCCTCCACCTCCTCCAATGGATCCAACAACGGCCTCAACCCCATCCATTTATTCCTCTCCCCTTCTCTAACAAAACCCGCCCCATTTATCTTCAGCCCCTCCGTCTCCTCCCTCATCTCCTTCTCATTGAACGTCGTGAACAGAGTCGGGAATCCCGAACTCATCAAATACTCAATCGACGGTCTCCATTGCTCTTGCGCTTCTTGAGAATGGCCCGAGTGGAAGACCACACCTAGATCGGGATTGGAGAATGCTGGATCTCTGGTGTAGAAGTGGTAGGGGCCCTTGTACATCGATACGGAGCGTCCGCGTCCGGCGTTCGTGCAGGGTGGGCAGCAGTCAAGATCCATTTTCTTCCCGCCATCTACCGGCGTGGGGAGTTGTGGACCGATGAATGCGCAATGTAAGGATTTCAGATTCGGGAGCAGGTGTAATATCTCTTCGAAGAGCATCAGGGCGTCGAGTTCCTTGGCCGTAGCGCCGATTAGATGAAGAGTGATGGATTGCTTGTTCGCGAGATCTGGGAAGACAGCCTCGAGTGCTGCGATAATGGTGATGATCATAGTATTCTTATGGCTAGCTGCTATCAGAGCGTCGGACACCTGTTCGTGGCCGTTCAGAGGTTTGAGATCTGGGGAAACTTTGCCGGATATGGAGGAGGCTTTGTCGGAAATGGTCGTGAAGTACTCGTACCAGGAGTTGGCTGTGGAGAGGGGTCTGTAGGTCGAGCGTGGGATTTCGGTGGGCATGCCGAGGGAGGTTTCGCCGGTATGGAGGTAGTGTTGGATGGAGAATAGCTCGGCTTTGGCGATTGAGGTGAGTTTAGCACAGGAGTGGTCATGTTGTGGAGTTGTAGCTGTACAGCTGCTGCAAGATGCTGCGATGTTGCAGGTGGGACAGAGCCTGAGCTTGTCTTCATTGGTGAATTGGTTTGGAGTCCGATAGCACTTGGCGCAGTATGGCTGATACCTAGATGTGATGTGTTTAGTCTGATGCAGAAGTTTTGAAGAAGGATGCTTGACATACAGCAGAATTCGTTCTTCATTTGAAGATATGATTTGCTTCTCGTTGCAGCGGGATCTGAAAACATCCACTGTGCTCCACTGCAAGAAACATCAGTATGCACTGGCTTTGCAGAAAAACTTGGGAACCCTTACCACTTGCAAACGGTACTCCTTCCAAGCTCGAGGTTCTGTCTGGTCTGAGAAAAGACCATTCATCTCCACGAGAATCTTACAGATCTTCTTGTGACCATCTGACCAGTCTTTTTTCTGACATTTTTGAGAGCAATAGCTGTATTGAATATCAGATACCGAAGTCTTCTTGCGTGGACGATTAGAGAGACTTACCTTGTACGCTTGCAGCTGCCGCATTTATTCAGCTTGGGAAATTGCTGGAGACAAGCGGTACAAATCGCCCCTTTACAAGCTAGTACCGGCTTGGGGAAAGTAAGGAAATCGGACATGGACATCTTGAGGTTTTATGATGCAGAAATTTGTATCCAAAATCTAGGTTTCCATTGATGTTGATGAAAGGAAGTTGAAGATTGCGGCGACGAACGAGGCGGGATGACGCTGCAGCCTGGTGGAGATCAGGGGTTCGCTTGCGGGCGGGCGGGAGGAAAGTTCCGGGATTTAGCGTCTTGTCGCAGCCTTGCTTCAACGTCCTCTTACTGTACCATCACAGGAACATACACATACACCACATGTCAAAGATTGAAATCATTGATCAATAGCCATCTTGAGAATGAATGGAATGACTCACCAAGTCAACAGAAAACTTGCGATCAACTGACGCAGCCACGGTAGGGACGAGGTGTGATGCCGGGCTGAGAATTTGATGAGCGACGACTCGTCAGCCTCTGCCTTTTTCTTCTGCATGCTATCAGATGCCCGAAGAGCTTGAATTGATCATGGATGAGGAGGACTTACAAGAGTCTGCGATTCTGTGTGGTTAAAATGTCGATATCCAGAGCAGACTATCCAGACTTTGCCGTCTCGGCCGAAATGTTGTCAAAGCTGAGTTCCGAATTGCGCTGATATCACGGGAGCAGACAGCTCACGACAATGCGAGCTTCGACTTGGTGACGAGTCTCGATGCCTGCGAACACAACATACAGGTCATACACAGCCTGGATATCGTGGGAGAATCGTTACAATTGTTCCACCGTCAGCCGCGATTTTGACATCGCACACTGCTACCTTGCAGTATCATCACGACCTCTGTCTCTCATTTTCTGATCCACTTGTCTAGCTCTGTTATTGGTACACTAATTGCTCTTACAGATATCAGATGGATTCAACGATCGAAATTTACCCAGCAAAATCAAATCACGCTCGGCACCGGAGATTGATAATCAGGTCACATGTATGAAGAGACCATCCACAGACGAATATTACTATGTATTCTCGACCATGATTTTCATCCACCCCGACTCAATCAACACCCAAAGTCCAACAAAATAATATACATTCCGAATTACCACTTTTTACGCAGACTTTCCAGCCTTGGCCTTCTTAGCAGCAATCTGTGCTTCAGTGTATGTTGTCAGATGGATTCAGGATATGATAGGATGGACCACGTAGAACTTATCGCGATCTGGGCTTTGTTCGTGGGATTCAACTTCAACATTGCGAGCACCTCCTTCAAAGCGTTGCTCTTCTTTACCTATATATTACGTGAAAATTTTGAGACATATGAAGAGAGACAGTAAATGCAAAAGAATTACAAATAATTTATATTATAGTGTCTTAGAATAAGTACTAGTAGTATAGATAAAAGCTTTCTAATTCTAAGTAAATTACAAATCTACTTAGTTTTTATAAACTAAGTTTAAAATCAGTTATAATTAGACTAGTTAAACGAAATATTATCTAGTAGTATATATTAGTAACTAAAAACTTATTACAAATAAGCTTTTTTAAGTAAAAGAATATAGAATCTTTTAATACGAAAATTTTATTTGAATTTAATTAAATAATATATATCTAATTTTAATTTAAAGTTTAATATAGGTGTTTTATTAAGTAAAATAATAACAACTAAGAAAATACTAGTTGATATTAATATTCCTTTATTAAAATTAACTTTATTATTTATTTTACATATATATTTATATTATTATAACGCTCTTACTTTAGAACAATAACTAATTTATAAAAAATAATTATTATCTCTTTATTTACTATACTAGTAGAGAAAACTTAACTAAAGACTTCTATTTATTAAATATTAAAACTCTACTAACTCTCGCCTACGAACTAACAACTAGACTTTAAGAAACTAGAACTATTCGAAATTCTAGAAAAGATAGAACTTATTAATTTTAAACTATAATTACTAAAGAATTCTAAACTCTACCTAGTTTTTTATATCTCTTTATTAAAATCTACTAAAGAGATAATACTTTAGCTATAACTAAGAAAATATAACCTAAGAACGACTTAAATAAGTATAAGATTAAGAAACTACTCGATATTTGAACTATTACTAGGGGTTAGTAGAAATACCTTGTTAAATAGAAGAGATATAAGAATAAAAAAAAACTTATAAGAACTTACGTAAAGCTTAAATTATCTAGATTTACCTTAGTAGTTCTAATTAAAAACTTAAACGACTTCTAAAAAAAAAGACTTACTAGTTATAATAAAGTCGACCTATATAAGATTAGAAAAATCGAATTCTACTATTATAGAATTAAGATTAGGAAATTAGAAGAACTAATCAAAAGAAACTTTTGATTTAAAATTAGTAGAAGAAGTAAGTAACTATTTAAAACATCTTTATAAGAAATAGTAATAAACTATCTTTAGAAAGAGATACTTAATAAGATAACTTATAGTATTATAAAATCTCTTCGAGTAAATATACTTTAAATAATAAACAAACTTCTAAAGGTCTAGAAAACACTTATAAAATTGTTTTTAATAAAATAAATAAGACTTTATAGAATAATCTAACTTCTTAATATATAACGCTAGTATAATACGCTCTTTTACTTTTTTATAATATACGAAAGAAGATATAATAATAATAGAAAAGAAAGTTAGTTAAGACTTATAGATTAGTATTTTCTTAGAATATTTAAGTATAGAGACTATACTAAGCCAAAAGAAGAATAGTATTATATTTATAATCGAACTACGTATGTCTTGGTCTTAAGGCTCGGTAGTTTACTATATAAAAAAGCTAAGATAAAGAATTTTTTATAATATTATAGAAATAATAGGTTATATAATAGAGTCTTACTTAATAGAAGTCTTTAAGTTAAAGTCGACTCTTATATTCGTAGACTTTTTAAATCAAGAACTTCTTAGTAAATATAAGTATTTTATATAAGTAAATAGTATTTTCTATAATAAATAAAAGTCTTATACTTAATTCAAATAAAATATTATTATATTATATTTAATAACTTACAATAGTTATTAGTCTTAATTAGTGATAGCGTCTCTACCTACTAATCCGCCTATCTTCGCACTCTTAAACAATACTAGCTCGATCGTACGTTACATTAACTTCTATTTATAATACTTATGTTTTATATAAATAGCTTTTATATGTAATAGCAATCTTATATAATCGAAGAAGAGTTATATAAAAATATTAAAAGTCTTATAAAATCTATAATTATAAAGAGAAAAGATTATAAAAGAAAAGAGGTAATATATAGAAAAAGCTAGAGCTATAGAGCTAATCTTACTTATTTTTACTTTAGAAGATACTCAAAAACTACTCTTAAATAAAATATCTATCTTAAGGCTCTATCAAAAGACTTTGCTATTATATCTATAACTTAAACACTTATTTTCTATATTATAGTTCGTACTAGACTCGCTAGAAGATTTATATATAAACATATACTTACTAGTACTTAAATATTCACTTATCTACTCGTAAGACAATAGTTTACGCGATATATATCAAATAGCGATATACTATCAAAGATCAATAAAGCTATTATCGATACTAAGAATGAAAAGAGAATTGTATAAAATACTTGTCTATTAGATAATTAGAACTTAATATTCTAGCTCTTCGAGTCTACAATTTCTAAAAGTAAATCGACAATAAAATATAACGTAAGAAATACAAGCACTAAATATAGCGCGTCTCGAAAGATTTACTATACTAGAGAGGATTGCTGAT
Source organism: Cadophora sp. MPI-SDFR-AT-0126 (assembly GCA_020747065.1). Classification (NCBI taxonomy): domain Eukaryota; kingdom Fungi; phylum Ascomycota; class Leotiomycetes; order Helotiales; family Ploettnerulaceae; genus Cadophora; species Cadophora sp. MPI-SDFR-AT-0126. Next base: position 2,953,498 of record JAGMVK010000002.1, on the reverse strand, counting down.
TCCAGAGAGAGGTACTGGTTTTAAAGAGAGATACTGATACTAAAGAGAGGTGCTGGTTCTAGAGAGAGTGCTAGTGCCAGAGAGAGGTGCCGGTACCAGAAATAGGTGCCGGTACCAGAGAGAGATGCTGGTACCAAAAAGTAATGCCGGTACAGTACTAGGCAACTGATATTTACCTGGTTAGCGAGAACGCCCAAATCAATATTCCGCTCTTAACACAACTCTTTGAATTACTTTATAACTACATTAGTTATATACAAAATAATTATATCAATTTAATCGCTATAATCTCTAGTTTCTAAATCTGCAATTAGTTTCCTCGTAAGTTACGTACGAACCTCAATATTTCGTATACCACCTGTCTACGGTAATATAAGCCTTAATTCTAGCCGATATACTCGCACTTAAAGTATCAAATAACAACTTATCTAAAGTATTCTACACAGCCTATAAATAACTTTCTATACGTTGTCTTACGTGCTCTAATTACGATTTATCAGCCGTAATATTAGGGAATATATTATAAAGGCGTTTCTTAAGGTACTACTATACGTGCTTAATTAAGTTAAGATCAGGAGAGAAAGGCAGCTAATTCATAACTAAAGTAATCTGTTTTCCTTTAAACTAAAGTCGAATCTTTCTTGCGGTATATATTAAAGCATTATCTTATATAAATTTGTACTTAGCGTTTAAATCCTTAAATATTAGTCTAACTTTAGCGTTTAAGACCTTTAAGTAAGACTCGACTAAATACTTATATTTCTTTAACTTAAAATCGCGGTCCATAATATAAAGGTTACTTTTTCCGTTATCCTAAAAAGGTCCTTAGACTATAACCTTCATATTCTTCTTATAATTATACGTTTAGATTATGTTTCGATCTTACTTCTATACTAGCGTACGAAAGCACTATTCCGCGTTTTTACCCTGCCCCCGCTCTATAGAGTACTTATTGCTCTAGTATACTATTCTCTATTCCTTAATACTCCAATTTTTATATATAAGGCACTAGGAAAGATACTTCGCTATATGTATTTCCATAAGTTCAAGTCTCCTTTTAACTCTCTAATTAGCGATTCTATACTCCTTTAAGATTTTCTTAACTATTATCTCCTTATAATCCAGCAAACAAGCTATAATAACCTCTTTATATATATCTTTTAAGTAGAGGTAAATATATCATAGAAGTTTCCTTTCTTCTGTAATTATATACGATTTACCCCTTAGTTTATAAAGTAAGGACTTCCCTTTATCACGGAATAGCTCTTACTTAATCGTGTATCTAATAGCACTATAATCGAGTTTTAAATCCCTCGCGATCTCGTATAAGTTTATATATCTGCGAGCTTATCCAAGGATTTATCCGCGTAGGAATAGAGAGAGTTCACATCCTTTCCCCCGATTCCCAGACGTCGCAGCAAGAGGAGTACGTTGAGGTGGCATTTTTATTATAGTTGTAAAGAGGAAGAGAAACGCGTATCGCGAAAAGTCGCGGTTTTACACTTTTCGGTTAATATCAGTTGGTGGGGACTGTACCAAAGAGAGGCGCTGGTTTCGGAGAGGTGCCGGTACCAGAGAGAGGTGCTGGTACCAAAGAGTAATGCCGGTACCAAAGAGAGGCGCTGGTTTCGGAGAGAGGTGCCGGTACCAGAGAGAGGTGCTGGTTTCGGAGAGTAATGCCGGTACCAGAGAGAGGTGCTAGTACCAGAGGGAGGTGCTGGTTCCAAAGAGGGGTACTGGTTTCAGAGAGAGGCGCCAATTCAGAGAGAGTTACTCGTATCGAAAAAAGGAACTAATACTAGAGAGGGCTACTAATACCAAAGATAGGATTAGTACTAGAGCTAGGTCGTGATTCTAGAGAGAGGTGTTAATACCAGAAAGGGGTACTGATACCAGAGAGAGATACTAATACTAGAGATAGGTACTAATACCAAAGACGAGTATTAGTACCGAAGCGAGGTACTAGTACAACGACGAGTGCTAGTGGTGCTCAAGCCACTAAGAGACGATACCGCAAGAGAGTTGTGTGAGACAGCGATATATTAACCCAGACTCTCAGAGGTGGTAGCGAGTTTGTCTAGTACCTGAGACGAGTTTTACTAATGTTTAAACGATTGAGAGACGGCGCCGCGAGAGAGTTATGCGAGATAGCCATTTGCTAAAGACTACTAGTTAAGCTAGTGGCAATTGAAGAAGTCTCTCTAGACTAGAAAAAGTCCTGGGATATTTCTTACTCTACTACTTTAGTTCTAAGTCGAGTCAGCTTTCTCTCAATTGTTAGAGATTGGTGTAACGTGCTATATGAATATAATTCTAATGATCAAAACTAGATTCACGAGCCACTAGATCAGAATAAGTCGCAGCGATAGGGATCTAGTGGTTAGTATCTTCATTTTCGCTATAGATATTATCTCTAATTAGATGGTGTGTAGTGATCGCACCAAGCTCTAAAGTATTTATTAAACTACAAAATATATTCTCGCAGTACTATAAGCAAATTAGATTAAAGAGCTTCTAAAGACATTCATAGGCTCATCACTCACCTGAGAACGACTATTTCTTCTCGCGTACTTGCTTTCGTCTTGTAATTTTTCCCAAGTCTTACGGAGCCCTTCGCACCGCTCTCGACACACGGATTCAGAAGGCGCTGGCACCAGGCACCTGGCGATGCCATCAAGAGATAGACGATCCCTGGAGCCACTTCAAGGATATAGTTCTACTATAGAGATAACGGTAGAGAAGCGGTCTCATGAAGTAGAGGCGACTAGAGAACGAGAGATATCGGAAGGTTAGCAAAAGAAGCGATTTCTATTCGGTCCATCTTATGTAGCTCAACGCAACATCTAATGAGCGCATTTTCTCTTAGAATTGGGGCAGATCTCCACGGACTCTTGTATATTAACAGTAATCCCGATGTTGACAATTATGGTGCCGAGCGGAAAATAGTTCTGTTTGTGTGTTCTAGCTGCTGTAGAATCTTGCTAACTTCACACATTCTCATCCGGTTCTAAGTAGTCTTATGTCAGCTGCGTGCACATCAATATTTGCTCTGGACTAAATGTAACCAGTTAGCAGATCTCCGAAAGTGATGACTCAGTGCGGTCACATAAAGCCAGCATTGTCCTTGTCCTCGACAACGATCAAAGTCTCATTGGCGGCTCCTGGTACCATGAAGTCCGCGTACCATTCCAAATCAAGCACCCCATTGGAACACTTTATAACCTTCGGATTCGCTAAAGGCATTTGTTATTTGTGCTGGCCGTCTCACTTAAGGAACCACTACAAGAAAACTGTCTGCTCTTTATGTTTTGATAATCGTGAGTCACTGGTGGTTGAAGCGACCTCCTCGTCGTGTTTCGAACCCGCTCGTGCAAATCCAACCACCAAGCCTCCACACAGCTATGCCTTGACTACGGCCCGATATATGTATACATTTATGTAGGAACATGGCTTCTAACACTCAAAAATAGCAGTACGCCTACTCCCAATACAAGAACCCGCCTACAGGAAACTAGCATGCACCAACTTGTTACAATAGTTAGGGACATGCGACCGAATTGAATCTATTAGTGAAATTGATGGAATGGCAACCAAACAATCAAATTTCGAAGGTATGTAGTGAAACTAGGTCGATGCAGATTTGCCGGCGGATCCTGGGAAGGCGAGTAAGAAGCTGCAGCTAAGCTGGTACCACCACGACATCCTCATTGGAGTATTAATCACAATTGCACAGACGCAAGGGCGTAGTAATAGAGACAATGATCATCAGCTAGTATTTGAATATTCCCACATAGCTTTTATGAACGTAGCAACCACATCCACCTTCTGGCAGTCAAGTGTGCTGAACCAGTCATCCATTGTATGACTCGGATATCTTCATGCATAGAAGCGCTAGTGACGCAGCAGCGTCATTCCCCGCGTTGTGCAGAATTCGAGGGTCCCATCCAAGAATGTGGGAAGTACAGGAATCCAAAGAAGGCTTGTCTCTATTACTGACTGGCAACCGCGAATCGTAGCGAAAGATTTCTTGGGTGTCGATGACCGGGGCGGTACGGAATGGATACGGACGACGATCGCCAAAACCACGGAAGGTATCAAATGAATGTATAGCGTTCTGTTTGATATTAGCAGTTGGTCCGCTCTTTGTCATTCCCTCTAAAAGTCCGTACTTACCGCATCGCAGATATCCGGTTCCGCATCTCTGTCGTGGAGAAGGGGTGATATTCGTTCCCCCAAAGTCCCACTTCACCATCTGATTATCAATTTCGTCTTCTAGCCTCCCGAAATCAATTATCTGACTATCCTGTGTTCTCTGAGTCAGAATGTGGTTCTCAACGAGTGAACCCCGGAACCAAAGCTTACCCCAAAACGGAATCTCTTTTTGTTATTGTATTTCTTCTGTAGGAGAGGGTCGGCATGGGCGTAATCTAAGAACTCGGCCACCCGGGGTGTATGAATCGCGTGGTTGAAGGGAGGGATGGTGACAGACGGAGCTGTTGACGAGAGCTGTCGTCCAGCCTGAGAACCGCCAGTCCCACCTGTGTGATTGTAGAACAGCCTTCAGATTTCGTCTCGAAGTCGAGGGATACGTAAATCCGATCGTGGTCAAACTTATTCCAGAGCCATACTCCATCATTGTCTTCAAGTGGATATACGGAAGTGCCGTCTACATCAGTTATCAACTTGTCAGCTAAGAGGGAGTATCTTACAGGGACAGAAAATTTGAATATCCTTTATTATGATACATGTCCAGATGTGATGCAGCATGAGGTCTCCTTACAATCAGAGTCGTACTCGGAGGAAGAATTCGAAAAGGCTCCAGCTCCGCGAATGGCAAACGACAAAGAAGCACTCGGCTGCACTGGCGAAGAGCGGTCATTCCGGGCTTGACTCTCGTCGGCAGACATTGGACTTCGTATGGTGAAAGTAGGAGAGGTCGTACAATCTAACGCTCGTTGCATTAGCGTTTTCTAGACATTCAAGCTGGTAGATTCCATCCAGAGATGCAAGTGTCGCCCGCCCCCTGACCCTACGACGAACGAGCACCGGATCGGAATGCCTGGGACAGTGGTACTTACACTTCGGAGCAAACGGGCGACCGGCGACACAAGTTGTGCAGATGTACAAGGGGAGATGTCTGATTTAGGAATGGAGAGACGTGGTGCAAAGGTTGGAACGAGTACCGATCAATCTGGTTTCAGGACAGGTTTGTGCTAAGTAGGCAAGTACACTCATCAAGGTGAAGCACATGATCTCCGACAATCTTGAAATTAGCAGTTCCACCATCGAAGATTATTGAGGATTATTCAAAGCATTGAGATATTCAACCTTGGTGTTCTCAAAGAATTGATTACCTCGTGGTGCAATTTGGTTCACTGACATGGAGCACCACCAGGTCATGGTTCACGTGACGCTGAACCAACAAGTTCCCCCTTCAAGGGCTATCATCACTATCTATCAAGTCTCAATCTCCCGCCGAACTAATTTGGCCATCTAGTTATAATCTCAAGCCATACCGAGAGAGAGGCTCCAGGGTGTTGGCAGTCCTATCTCACAGCCTCCATGTGCCCAGCCTTCCGACATTGCTTGCACTCTGTTCCCATTCAGGTTCCCCAACATCCCCTCCCGAAATTTCGGCTTCTCGGCAGCTGTGCTGCAGTCTCCCAGCCTCCAAATCCTTTGAAATCTCTGCCTTGTGATCACTCAGCAGTTGAACCCACGTATATCATTGTCCACACAGGGTCACCACTCATCCAATGCGCCAGAGACGACGAGTCATCACCAGCTCAAGAAATCAATTTTTCGCACGAATGGAAGCAATTGTGAGTATATAATCTTGGTTTCAAAAATCTACAATTGATTATCATACATGAAGTCAGGGACCGTCCGGCTTGCAAGATCCCATGTCCCCGAACCGCTTCCTTCATAACCGAGCCCGACACCAACAGCTGGCACAAAGGAAAAGGACAACCAAAGCGATGCTTCCCGTCACAAAAATTGACCACTCAACATCAACAGTACCAAGAAGAATATTTTGACAACGACGACAATACAGCGAGAATATGAACAGCAATGGTAAAGCCAACGGTACCACAGAAGTTGGTGACACTGGACAACGAGAAGAGGATTCCACTGTTCCACCATAGGCGGTCAACAGGGCAAACTCATTCCTGTTGGTCCTCTTTGTGGACATCTTCTCGGGCCGGACATGCCTCAAAGTGAAAAGCCAGTGACGCCGTGGAGACGAATCCCGATCCACACCAATCACAAACTATCGGCCTGAATAGATCCTGGCACCGCTTCATGCATACATGATGTGCATTGTCAAGGTGGTTTATAAAGCCCCTCACTGCCTCCCAGCCTGGGTGATATGGACAATCAAAGCAAATGAAGTACTTCGTTGATCTGATGTACAAGCCTTGAGTGGTCTTGAATCGGTGGAGGCGAAGACCAGCAGCAATCTTCCTCCCAAGTTGTACATGCTCCTCGGTACCAGGCTGGACGGATGACCAGTCTTGGGGTTGATGACTAGGTTCATTAGTGCAAATCCTTGACACCAGGTTGAGATGTTGACCATACCTCCGATCAACATTGGTTCTGGTTCCACTTGAGCTGCTGGTAGTATTCGACTTTTTCATCCGTCTCCGCCGAGCCAAGTTCTTATCAGCGACTGAGATCGGTTCTTCATCATCGTCGTCCTGTTCCACTTGTGCATTTGCGTCGTCAATCTCTTCTACACGCCGAGGCTCTGCCGACAGCTCCACCTCCTCGTTAGAGGGGCGGTATTGCTGGGCGAAGCGGGGATTTGATGTGTGAAATGCAATACGAACAGCTGTTCGAACCCAGTCCGCATATTTGCTGAGATCGTTTTCATGGAGGGATGTAAGGTTGAACTTGAACGCAGCTGCATGACCCTCTCTCCTGCCCTCGACCGGACTGTATGAGACGATATGCTTCGGTCGGAAACACTTGCGTTGTTCTTCGCACCCGGGATCTTGCTTTACATCAAGTAGGCTATGGTGCTTCTTCCGACAGTTGTTCTGGAGAGCCGTCTCGGCCTCGAGGCAGCTTGGATCGATACATGACGCCACACCAGAAATATGGCTGCACCAAGTGATATAGCGCAGCAATGCCAAAGTATCCCGATATGATGTGAAATCTCCCGAACAGAGCGTAAGAAAGCGAGCGAGGGTGTAGACTTTAGCGAATTGGGAAGTACTGCTTCGTGTCGTAGAAACGTTGTCTTTGTGTTCGTTGCAATCCCAGCAGAGTACAACTTGCAGGTCACAAGAGAAGCATGTTTCTGGATGTTCCATGAGGATAGTCTGTGTGATGATGGCAACATGACGCAATAGGAGTAATGTCATAGGAGACCTCAGTACCCCAATCAAGCACTCAACGGTTGGGCGAACATCAACGACATCGCTTTTCACCTGGTAGGGTTTGATATTATGAATGTTGTCTGGAACATGGGTCGACTTGGTGTTCTTCCATAACTGTATGCATTCGTTGGTTTTGATGAGATCGCCCTCATTCAACTTCCAAGGTAGACTCTTGAGCGGGACTGAGCCCAATGAGCACTGTAAATGTGTTAGCGTGGGGTCGACCAAACACAAGACGAATGTACCATGAAGTCCGTATCTAAAGTCAAGCAACCAGGTTCCAGTCCTTCCACCTCAAGGCGGTTTGAGGAGGCACCTGGCTGTGGACGAATAACTTCTTTGCCCTTTGATGTGGTACTCGCTGCAGTCTTGGCAGCAGAAATTGGCCGTGGACGAACGACTTCTTTACCGTTGGAACTGGATAGACTACTCAATTCCAATGCGTTGTCCCGAGGAGTAGCCTCATTCTGGGGTGGAACCTGGAACCAGAAGTTAACATGACTCCGGTGCTATTGCTAAGGTGGACTTACAGCTTCTCCTCCATGATCAACCAGATTTGTAGCAACAACAATGGGATTCGTTTGCATTGTGGAAGATGGTGTCGTGTTAGTGGAAGGCGTAGGAGATGTTGATGGTGCAGGCTGTTGGTCAGGGTCAGCAATTGTTAGAACCAAGGGTAGTGGCACATACCGATGACAATTCCATGGCATTCTGAATCTTTGTTGTCAAAGTAAGTACCAACAGATCCCGACCGCAGGTGTCATCCTTGAAGTATTTGCGCACCCCAGAAACCATTGTGCTCGAAAAGTCTGGTGTTGCGATACCTTGAAAATAGTTCAGGATGAAGTCGACAAACATCTCCAGTTGGTCAATGTGAACAGTGTCCTTGAAAGCCATGGTGGTGTCGTGGATGACCTTGTCACGGACACCGGAACCAGACTCCAGATTCCGTCCATCCACCTTACGGCGGTCTTGGGAGGCATCTGGTGTGGATGGTTTGTGCTTCTTGGCTATTGGTGGATCAGTCATATTGCTGCAGTCTGGTGATGGTGGGTACTTACAGGCAGGCTCCTCAGTCAGGTTGATGGGCAAATGATCATTGGATCGACCATTTTTCCTGTTGTGTTCTGCTACTCGTCTCATGGAGGACGGAGACATCTTCTTGATTGGTCTACGATGTGGTTAGCGTGTCCAGAGATAGCAATGATCAAGCCAGCATAGAGATGGAACGACGGCACGTCCATGGTGATGATTGCAACTTCGTCTGCGATGCATCGAAGCAGTCATGGATGTGATAGCGGCGACTTGATGATAGAGCCAACTCAATCTTCTGTGATAAACAACGGAAGAGAAAGTGATACCCCCATTAAGTGATGGTGTATACAGCATTCAATGGCTGTTCGTGGTGGCGGCAAATCTGGGAAGTGGTATTGTGACATCCTTGGAGAAGTGCTGCAAGAGATGTAAGAGAATAACTACTTACTTCGGTGAAGGTTCCGAGATAGGTGCATAGCCCAAGGCGCCCATCAACGATCGAAACATGCCTGACATCGTGACTGACTGTACGCGAGGAGGAAGACAAGTGGTGGAACCGAAAGAGGGACTATCTACCAAAGGAAAGCAGAAAACAAAGAAAGGCTTCCAAAATGTTGGAGAGGGTCCAAAAACGAGTGGAGGGAGTAGGGAATTTGGTTGAGTGTTAGAACAGAAGAGAAAAGAAGAGAAGAGGGAATGAAGGGGAAAGCGTGAAGATATGCTCATTCCAAAACCCTTTGGATGATGTCCAACGGCAGGCACAAGCCAACAAATACGCTCACCCAATGCACCCACCAAATATACAGCCACCACCTGCAGAACGATAGATCAAATGCTACTTCCCCATCTATGAATTATTTCATGATGTAATTGGATATAAGCAGCCACCACTAGGTACCTATTTGCCTCGAACAACCCGAGCACCTCATCATTTCATGGCGCCCTCATGAATTCAACCATCAATTCAAGCGCATGTACAGATTATTAGAGCAGCATCCTATGATTTTGATTGTAATACTAGATTGTCCTATCATCTATAACGAACAAAAGTAATCCTTCATCCAGAACATAGCCTTGGTCATACCATAAAATCACGTGAACCCCGAGGACTTTCTACTAGAGTCTAGTAGTTAATTCTCAAGGATCACTCCAGCGACGTCTAGGCGAGTACCACGCAAGAGTGGACTATCTTTCAAACTTTGAAAGTAAGTCGCAGTTCGGGGGGAATTTTACAGGTAACTGTCAGACGGTCCCCGAAACGCAGGCTTCTCAACTTCTCTCAATTAGCGGTAGAAGTGTGAAGAGAAATCACCAAAGTTGCACCACATGCTAGCTTGGAGAGCAATTGAATATTCTTGACTTTTGCAATTTTCTTCCAATTTCAACCAATACAAGTTCAGGTGCAAGATGTTCCCTTTCGTATTCTTCGAGCATTCCACTTTGCGATCTTTTGCAATTGACAAGCCGGTACCTCCGTATGCGAACGTACTTTGGCTCTATCGAGACTAATCTCGACTGTGAGGCTGACAGTTCCCCCACGGAACCGAAAGGTTTTATTGTTTATCCTTTCTCATCTCGCTTCATCGACCTATAAACATCTCATGTTAAGAGTGGGGATATTGTTCCTAATTCGAGTTAGAGTGTTGCGCGACGGTGTCACACACCGCGCCTAGTGGCGCCCCTGTGCCTGGGCAAAATCAAATCCTTATCTCAACCTCACGCGTTCGCATTTTTGACATCCTCCACAAGGCAACGTATGGAAGCAAGTGGTCATGGGATGGCAGCAATCTCAACCTGACCGTCAATCGTAAGTCCATCTCTAGTTGTGAATCCTTTCTTGTCCTTCCTCATCACACCGACGAGATATCCCGCCCAACGACTGTCAAGAGGTAGCTTCCACTTAATTCATCGCATTAGTACCGCCTGGTGCCCATCTTCAGCTAACGAATCTATCCGAAAGAATTAAGAATTGTCTCCGCCGAAAGATGCTCGTTGGTGCTCGTTGGTGGGGAAGGGAACCGAAGAGGCACCAGCTCCATTAGGACGACCCTCTGCCAATACCCAGCACAGTTAACGGAGAGGAACATTGGTACTAGCACAATTCAACGCGTGTCGACAGTTACACCAAACTTTGGTGCCAAACATTGGAATCACTCGGTCAAGGTATTTCTGATAATCTGGGGCAGTGGGCGGGGGAAGTATCGCGGGACGAGCTATTGCTCTACTAAAGAACAGACACACTCCGAAGAAAGCAATGCCCACCAACCCAGTACCGAGTAGGAATTGATATTCCACAAAGACCCTGAGATGTTATTATTCATGAATAACTAGGCGAGAACCTATCGAAAAGCAGAGTATTGCACGACACAATTTCTTGCAGTCATGGAGGCAGCCCTTATTTCTGCCAGAAATGAATCCACGGTTCATCACCACAAATTCTTGTCCCCCAGATTATCTCAACATCCGGTCTTTCTCTTTATGAGGGGTATCTGTCTAGATGCGGCAAAACAAGTCAGCATATCCTCTCCACGCGTTTCCGGAGCGTATCTCACGCATTTCTATTCTTGTTGTACCCCTTGAGTTGTTGAAGCATTCCACCACTACTACAGCTGCAGATTGCATTGTTTATTCTGAGGTCATCGTGTTGATGCCGATTGGCGCCGGTGTTGGTCACAAGTCCTCCTGATTGACTTCTGCAGAGTTGCAGCGAAGTCAAGGATTTCCATTCTCTCGGTCGCTTTCTGGTTCAATGCATTGTCCGGCTCCTGCGCATGACTGAAAAACTAGCCAATATGCCATGGCCTTTTCGTAGCCGGAGTTTCAGTGTATATGATGTGGCGGTGACGGTGGACGCTGGGAGTTCTGCGCGTTGTCGACGCTGTCGCCTCTGTTACTCGTTCGTCTTAGTGGGCCACGCATTCATAGGCGGCGTATCGTTTCAAGACTTCATGGCCCTTCACTTTCCAATATGCCACCACTTCGTAGAGATCGTTTCTTTTATGTCGTCTTTATCGGTCTAGGGAGAGTTGTGCAAGGCTGCCGACTTAGATGATTCCCTTTCCCTCCTGCAGATGTCAGTTCTTGCACCATCAACGAGACAATGTAGACGAACCTGCAGATTTTCCAGCAACAATCCAAGTCGAGTACAAGTCGAACATTTAGAAGACTTCGTCGTATCTTCTGTCATTGACGCGTTTCGAATTGATCAATATGCGAAGGTATCCTGCTTCGTTGGACTTTTGGTTGAGTAGACTTCTGGAGCTCTATCGGAGCTCGACTTGGGACGGTTGGCAGCAGTAATAAGTAACATAGTGTGGATTGACTAAATGAATAGTGCTTGATATTATTGAGATGGTTTCCCTGTGTACATGATGAGGTTGGGGCTGGTTCTGGCTCCTGCCGTGGCATTGAGCGCTGAGTAATTAGTGTGGTGCTAGTGGGGGCAAGAGGATAGCATCGTGGGGGCTTCTCCAACTCCTTTGGTTCTCCAGTTCCCACCCCAAGGGGATCCCACACTCTTTTAATTGGAATTTCTATCTTCTCCTCTTCTCCTTTCCCTTTCTACTTCAAGCCGATCGCACCATAGCCAAGGTAATTGACCTCCATTCCTGCATAAGCCTGCACGTTGGAGTTCCGAGTGTTCTGGTGCCGCAAGACATCACTTCAGCAGATTCCATCCACCACGCAATCGTATCCATCAGTATCGATGCTTGAGTACGCGTGCTGACTATATTGTTCTTCTAGATGACGAAGCATAAGCGTGGCAAGCGGAAGAGAGTGAGTTTACCTTGGCTTCTTGTTTCGTTCCTTGCTCTCAGTCTATCAACCTAACACCCGTCACCTCCACTTTACGACTCTCCACCGCCGCTTTGCGGTGCATGCATCACTACGGGATCTTATCTCACTTTCATCCGAAGGTTTTACGAGTTACCATTTCATCATCTGCGTTGTGCTCGCAGTCTTGACGCACTTTGTCGCTATGTGGCACCCTCCTCACACAGTACCACCTGCAACACTCCTCTTACTCTGTTAACCAGGCCATCTGTCTACTAGCAATGCACGGTCGTCTCACTGCCATTCATGATTGCTAACGAGATATAGGCAGATGGAACCCTACAAGGTGGAGCTTTTGCCGATGGATCGATGCCTCCTCCGAAGATCCCACGTGACACATCATATATCCCAGACCCTAACTATGTCAAGCTCTCAGAGCGCCAGAGGAAGAATAAGAACGAGAAGAGGCGTTCGGAGGCACAGATAGCTGCACGAGAAACATTACGCCATAACCCACACGATGCTGCCGCCATGGGAATCTTTCAGCAGCAGAGAATATATCACAACAAGACTTCGCTGGTTGGTGTTGGAGCCGTCGCTCCTGAGGAGGCCCGGTTGCCCGCCCCTGTGGTGGAACCGCTGGACTCCTCAGGAGTCGACGCTCCTGATGTGGAGATGGAGGATGCCGCTGCTATGAATAATGATCTTCTAGAGGGTCTGGAACTTGGGGATGAATCGGACAGCTTCTCGGCCTACAACGGTACGTCTCTTTGTGGTTCCTCATATGTTTCAGTGCACTAATTTGAAATAGATGACATAAGTGTTAATAGTTCTGACGATGAATCTAATGCCCCTCGAGTCATTGTTATTTCGCAATCCGCCGTGTCGACACCGAACAAATCCTCTCTTACTACACCACTCACCGCTGGCCAAGATGTTACTTCCGCATGGAGCTTCACCCCCCCTCAACATAGCTTCATTCATGACATGGCGCGTGCGGCTCGGCCTCTGTCTTGGTGGTGCAAGCCTCGTACGTATATTGCCTGCGACTTTGAGACTTCGCGAATTGGCCACATTTCCCAAGTCGGTTTCGCCTCGGTTCATATTTCACAAGATCTGTTAGATCGTCTTCGACACGCACCTTTTTTACCTTCCGAAACCGACTTCTACCATTTGATGACAAGGGATCAGCTATATTTCAGGCCGGGTCATTGGGATGTGGAGAAGAAGTACAGGAATGACCGGCGAAACGTCTTTGGTGATGGGGTGAGTGTACATGGTATTCGAATACGCCGCTGGCTAATTGTCTCTCCTAGACCTCGAAGGTTATCAACGATGAGGACTTGAATGAGTGTATGAGACAGGAAATTTTGTACTATACTTTGGGTCAGAACCAGGATGATGTTTGCTTGGTGCTTCATGATGCTAGGGCCGAACCATCAAGCTGTCGAAAGGTATGTTTCAATCATTCTATATGCTGAATATTGAACTAACTATGGAGTAGCATAAGATTACGGCCCTCGACGACTTCCAAGGATTTGTTGACCCCGGTCGCCCTCAATACGGCTACTTTAAGACTCTAGATACGCAGGCCATTTTCGCTAGTCACCCACGCGTTGGTAGACGTCAACCTGGATTGGAGTTTCTGGTAGAGACTCTGCTAGGCAGAGATCGGCGCGAATGCCATAATGCCTTGAATGATGCGGGGTTTACTTTGTGGTTGTTGTGTTTGAAGATATACGAGGAGTTCCAAGGATAGATAGCTTGCTGAGTATCGCCCACTAGACCGCTTTTAGTGGATGTGTGGCAGTACGAAGCAGTTGTCGAGTGGCAGTATAGCACGAGAAGTTCTCACCAGGTTGTGGATTAATGTACCTGGATTATTGAGGGCCAGTACCAATGTGGAAAGGTACATTGGTACTAGTGGGCATTATTTTCCAACATCACTATCTGGTGCCCCTTAGCGGAAGTGTTACGTAGTAAAAATGGAACCAGGCTGCTCACGACTTGAAAGTATCCCTTGGTACCATAGCAACTGGTAGAAAATTGAAGTTTGAATCGTGAGAAGACTAGCCAACAAGCCTACTACCTGTACCTTTCCTGCCGGAACCAGTAGCGCAACATCTTCGCGGCCCTCTCTCTCTACCTTTCTGTACCATAGCACTCAATCACAACCGACTTGCACCAACACCCCAGGATTCCCCCACGACCGCACAATACGCCTGCACAACTTATCAATCTCCATCACCTCTAGTCTACTGCCAACCTTCGAAAATTGTAGAACTAAGGCGTACCAGGCCTGAGATAGGGAATCAGGGTGCACCTATGCACTCCTGCAATAAAGGTGTCTTGAATAACTCCAAAAAGAGAAGTGGAGAGTAGTAGTAGTGGGAGAGGAAAGATTCATTTCAGTATCACTCGCATCGAGACTACTAAGCGAAGGAGTCGATCAAAAGGCAGAAGAAGCGTGTTATTCGCTGCGCCAGTGGTATCGCCCACTCGTGGAGCCGCCTGCTACAAAGTCGAACCCCTTTCTGACTATAGGCTGAGTCGCAAGTAGCATGGGGTAGTTACAAGAGGAACCAACTACGAGAGAAGATATATAACTTCTTTAATAACAGAATTGGTAATCCTAGGGAACCGAGCTTTTCGACCAAGGAACCAGGACGTACTAGCGGCTCATCGTTCACGTAGTGATAACCATCATCAGAACCCTCATCTATTTGCTCTCGCAAGTATCGAGATTCCGAACAGTGGTATAGCTACACCACAAAGAGCACTGGCTAAATTATTTGAGAACCAAGAACAGACTCGTTTCAGAAAGACTAACCTGAACCAGATCCGGTACAGGATAAGTAAGGCGCCGAGGAATATATTATCAAGAAGATTATGCGAAGGCCCTATCGACTGCACCAGGCCATTATGTTATAAAATCAAACACTTAAGGTATCGCACTATAACGTGAGAATCAGCATTAGTATTATAAGAGGACATTCTAGGCTTTCTTGACAAGTTGAAACATTCTCTCGCTAGGTAGTCCACGTGACGGAATTTTGGTGTTGTTTACTTTCGGGTCGCGCTCTACCAACATCAAGCATCAACACCAAACAAGAAATTTTGCAGTACACAACGCGCGCATACTTGCTTTCCGGCACCAACTCAATTTCTGCCCTTTCCTTCACAGTACCAATTCAATTCGTACACCCTTTGTGCATAGCACCAATTCAGTTCATACGCACATCCTCCACGACATCACAATCGATCGAGATGGGCTATACTAAAGGGAAGAACAAGGCACCTCCTGACGAGTCCGATGTACCACAAGTCAAGACACCGCCGCCTGCTTCAGGTGCACCTCCGGGAACCGCCAAATCACTGCCAGAAGTCCTCGCACCACCCACAGGAACCGCCACGCCGACTCAGGGGAGTGCTCCATTGATCACGTCTACAGAGGCACCCGAGCTGCTACGACAAGTGTCAGTTCCCAGTATCTACGCTGGCCTCCGCGACCGACTCCTGCACCCGGATATCGCGAGGAACGATCACCCGACTCGGTACAAGACCGGAGAAGTCACGGATTTTACACGTGACCAACCCGACGTTGAGCAATTCCGGTTATGGAGCAGAGAGGACGATGAACCGCTGACATATACCGACATTAACGGCGAGGTACCGCGAGGAATCTACCAGACAAGGATGCCTTATTACGAAGTTCCCGTAAACAAGAAGACTCGTCAGAGCAAGCTATGTACTTCTGTTTTACAGATCACCGACAAAGGCGGCCTTGCTTTCGAGAGTACGAACGGCCTACTACCAGTACCAGTAGGCATTCGACCAGGGGATGCTTATTTGGGTGCCGCATTCACCGATATTAAGAATGGAGAGCTGGGAACCTGGTTTCCGGCGGATGTTAATCCTGACGACGGCCATCCATATTCCCAGAGAGTTCCGTTCGGTTCAGCCTTTCGGCCACGATTCAACTACGTTGATTACCCTAAAGACGGCGAATGGATTCCAGATGAAAGAATCGCATATTCGATATGTCCCAACGGAGATGTTATTATTTATGGTGGCAAGGGGTTCCATCCGTCTGCTATCACCGACGAAATGTGGAGCAACTTCCATCACTATTTCGTGTTCCTCCCTGAACCTGGGTGTCAGCGTGAGGTACTTTTACCAGTGCTCCAAGAACCCCAGGAACAACGACGCCAGAAGAAACTAGCGAAGCTGAACCGGAATATGAAACCAGCACAGGCACCAGTTGGTACAGCTTTGCAGCCATTCCAGCCCATTGGGGTTCCGAGCGTTTTCGATGCTGCCTGCGAGGCTCTGGACGAGGTGATTAAACGACAAGAACAAGACGGTTCCGTGGCCTTTCATGTACCAGACAGGGAGACGATTTTGAACCACGTTCCGACCAGGGGTTACGAGGCTACCAAGGCAAGCTGGGAGATTATACCCCACGCCATGACATCAGGGGCGATGTTTCATGGTGCCTATATCTCTATGGTAGCGGACGCGGAACGAAACCAACAGATTCTATCCGAATGTATACAACTCTTTGACGAAGCGCTGAATAAACTCGCGGTTCCTCATGACCCAAATGTAGTGGGACCAGGATTCTCTCAGCAAATCTTTCTCATTCGAGATAAGCTCAACCAAAGCCTAGCAGACAGTCAAGCAGTTATAGCCGAATGCACCAGGGCACTGCAAAATGTCACCAATCCAGTTACTATTCTAGATGCGTTACCAGAGTCAATAGTTCGAGTCTCCCACAGATCAGTGGTATCTCTCATCAGTGATGTTATGTGTTCCATCGGTACACAAACGCTGGGACTGGTACCACCAACTTTTGCTGAACGACGTGACTTGACACCAGTACTAGACACAAGCGCCGATGATTACCAACGTCAGCACCAGGTCAAGTCGGACTATTTGTCACCATATGAATCATCAGACTTGACAATACCTACGGCGGGAATCCTTTTTAAGGCCCTTTCATCGCCACCGGTACTTCTCGCTGCCGAACCCCAACCCCCGCAGGAACAAGACAAAAGCTGCGCGGAACAATCAATGGAATGGTACCAGCAGCGCTTATCACAGAGGGGACCGATTTTCCAGACTCAAATCAAGAGCGCTACACCCAGCGTTGCACCGGTCGGCCCCAACACTCTCACACCAGCCGTTTCCAGTGTTGAGCCACCATCGATGGTACCCAAGAATAAGAACAATCTGAAATCTCCTGAATCTTCCACAGCGTCTACAATTACGCCACAGGGACGACGTTATAGCAAGCGAAATAGGACAGAGGACGATGAACCAGAGGACAATGACGATGCCAAGAACAAAGAGACTGAGGATACACCAGCATCGCCAGGGGCTTCTAGGAGTAAACGCAGCAGAACAGGCCGATACGCAGATTTCGTCTTCAAGCCGGTTCAAGCTGCAAGCACCAATAGGAACAAGATGAATCACACATGGAGAGTTACAGACCCCCGTGATAACCGTACCCCATTTTTGCGACAATTATGTCAGGTATGGGGGCTACCTAGGAAGGGTTCTATATCGGAGATGACACATGACATCGAGGATCATGTGAACCTAAACGGTTGGGGAAATACACCCAACGGTAAACTGTTCGGTACCATGGTTCCATCAGCGACACCCCACCAGTACCCCAGAACTGCTCCAATGCCAGACCACAACAGGACTCCAAGCAAGAATGCACCGCCCACTTGGGTACCGGACTCCGGTGCTTCAACAGAGCCGAACACCACTCCAAATAAGACAGCGGTATCAAAAAAGACATCCCAGGCCTCACCAAATCCAGATATCACCCCGAGCAAGGCCCCAGTACCAAAAAGCACGTCCCAGGTCACACCAGAAGTAGATGCCACCCCAAGCAAGACCGCAGGTACCAAGGCCGCAGCAAAGAAAGCATCAAAGGAGCAACCAACACCATCGAACCGCGGTACCAGGAGCACTGCGGCACCAAAGACGGTATGGGAAGCGGTTTCATCGGAATCGGATAGCGAGTAGATCTACGTGGTTTTGTTTGTGTCTTTTTGTACCTTATTGTTCCTATTATTTGTTTCTGTTTTCTCTTTCTTCTATTGTTATAGAAGAAGAGTATTCTAGGCTTTAGATAAGAGAGGCGAGATATTAATAATTGGTACCGAGTGTAATCGATAGTTTACTATAATTACTCTAGCTTAAGTTTAAGGGTTTCTAACTACTACGGTTTTAGTACCTATAAACTTACTATAGCTTATAAATAAATCAAAAATAACTACTATTAAATAACTACTAAGTGACTATAATAATTATACTTCTAGATTTATTTATATTTTATTACTTATTTTTTATTTTTTCTTAATATAATACTTTTACTTTTATTAGTTCATAGGCCTATCCAAGGCATATCTTAGTTAGAATAAGAGATATAACTACTTACGAGAGTAATTTAGTGGTGTTTTAAGAGGTAGTATATAGTCTAGTACCTCTTATTCCCTCTTAGAAGTATAATAGATTTCTATATAATTAAGCTTAATATATATATATATATATATAATATATTTATATTTATTTTTTACCTTATATTCGATATTACATTAATAACTTTAATAAAATAATAAGTATATATAATATAGTCTTTTATATTTACAAGAAAAGTATAAAAAGATATTAAAGGATTTTTAAAATTATAATTAAAGAAAAGAAAAAATTAGAATAAAAAGAAGTAAGTTATAATCTTATATAGTTTTAATTATATAAATACTTAAAAACTACTTTAAAATAAAGTATTTATCTTAAGACTCTCTTAAATGAATAAGTTATTACTTTTATATATATATAGATATATATATTACTATTATATAAATCTAATTAAGTCTTATTATATTTTTTTATATTTTTTTATATTTTTTTATATTTTTTTATATTTTTAATCTCTATTTTAATTTAGTAAATTAATTTTTAACTTTAATTATCTTTGTAATATTTTATAACGTATAATCAAGCTAGTATTACTCAAGAGTACAAAGGTTAGTAGGTAATAAGTAGAGACGCTATTACTAATTAAGACTAATAACTATTATAAGTTA
This sequence comes from Cadophora sp. MPI-SDFR-AT-0126, assembly GCA_020747065.1. Lineage (NCBI taxonomy): Eukaryota > Fungi > Ascomycota > Leotiomycetes > Helotiales > Ploettnerulaceae > Cadophora > Cadophora sp. MPI-SDFR-AT-0126. Next base: position 2,934,204 of record JAGMVK010000002.1, on the reverse strand, counting down.
CTAAATATAATATAAAAATACTTAATTTAGTTAAGTATAAGACTTTTATTTACTATTAAAAATACTACCTAATTATATAAAACCCTTATTATATTATATTCTTTAAATTATTTAAACTATCTTAAAGATTTAAGAAGTCTAAATAATTTGACTCGTAACTTATTATATAATTATAGCTTCTCTATATAATATCTTATTCTTACGATTAGATCTCTTATCGAGCCTTAGAGCTATATTACCTATTATAGCGTTCGATTATAATATACTACCTATATAGCTTTTTAATACTTTATATTAAATCATATATTCTAAAAATTAAAAAAGTGTTATATTATAGTGAAGATTAGTCTTTATATACTTTTATCACTTGACTTATATATTTTATATTATTCTTAAGTTAAGATTTCTTTGAAAAAATAATAATAATAAGAATAGTACTTTTTCTTATTATTAAATCTATACTTTTCTCTTTAATTAATGATTCGTACTCTTTAGATATATAATATTCTTCGATTTCGTTTATCTATTAATTCTCAAACCTTATATCTTATATATTATACATTTACTATCCTCTTAGCGTATAGAAGATTATAGTTCTCTTTTCTATAATATTTATAGATTAGTATTTCAATTAGTAAATTATATAAGTAAGTTTTAATATAATATTTACTTTTTAAGAAGATTCTAGAGAAATTAATAAAAAAAGTATAAAATAAAAAAAGTAAATATAAGAATTAAAAGTTTAAAAGAGATATTAGAATAAGTATAAGTAAATAAAAAGAGAGAAATCTAAACTAATTGAAATTTTAGATTTATAATAATATCTATAAATAAAAAAACTTAAATTAGAATTAATAAATCTTATATTAAACTTATAAAATTAAAAAAAAATTATAATATCTTATATATAAAAAAAAAATTACTGAGTTCTAATTAAGAAGTATTATAATTAAGTAAGATTAACGAAAAAGAGAGATAAACAAAAGAAGAGCGAGAAGAGAGAAATAAGAGGATTAGATATTAGTAAAAGCTTTTAAGCTAATGCTAAACTAGATCAATATACTTTTAGATCTTACTAAGTATATATTCTAAGTCATGTTCTTTTCCTTCATTTCGTTTTCAAATCATTCCTAATACTTTTTATGTTATGTTTTTTTCACTTCCCAGTGATTATTTTCTTCCAGTTCGTAGTCTTCCCTCCTCCTGAGATCTTAGAATTTGAAGTAAGTTGAAATATGAGGCTTATCCCTGATCCCTCGCCTCGCCTCCTTTGAAAGCTTGTCTCCTGGCATGTGCCAGAATGGTACTGCGAACTCAGATCAGCTCTTATCATTCAGTTATTTTACTAGGGCAGCTCCTCACAGTGCTTTCCTTGGGCGTCCAATCGCCAGATCCTCCTCAATACTAAGTACCTGGAGGTTTGAGGATCGAAGTTTGGATTGGAGCTTCTCTACGACATAAGACGGCAACAAGGAAAAAAACATCATGGTCGGAAAGCTCCTAATCAGAGGCGATTCATGAAAGTATTTAATTAATCGAAGAGTTTGGCTCCAAAGCGAAGAAGAGAGTACAGAACACTTCATGGATAGGTGGACCTGTCTCTAATAAAGATTTTATTGGAGGGTGATGACTGAGAAAATCTAGGAGCCACACGAATTTGATGGAGGTCAAGGTCGAAGTCGAAAAGGTAACAGAGAAACAAAGACGGGAATATAGAACACCTCATGGACACACTTGCGAGTCTTCCATTGAAGAATCTTCATCGAGCTGGAGACGTTGACTCGAGAGCAAAGACCGGAGTGTAGAAGTCTTCACGGATACATGCGCAAGCTTTCTTGGGGGTTTTGTGGACCGTGAAAAGTTGATTTAAGAGCAAGGATGAAATTACAGAACACGTCATGGAAATGCGATGGTCTTCTGGAGACCTTGGTGAGAACTGGACTACGAGTGTTTGGGAATTTGTGCCAGACAGACTAAGTTGTGGGGTATTTTTGTCGGGTGTTGTCACTTTTGGAGTTCCAAGGTACAACAGCTGAAAGATTTTATATTTTATAGAGTGAAAATTAACTAGGTCATGAGCCCGCCCAGAGGTAAATTCCCACCATGTAATTACCGGGAAAAATGAGACGCCAATATATACAAGTGATGGTCGAGTACAGAGCAACATCTCCTGCGTTCTTGTCATTCTCCTGGGCCGGGTTCCGTCTCATTTTCTGAACATCTAGAGAGAGCGAGCATTTTTACCAGCTTTGCTCTTCTTGGCCTAAAAAGATGTCAGTTCCAGTATAAACATGGGCTAAACGTTACTAACAGCGATCTGCGCTTCAGTGTGATGGCGGCTCTCGATATCACGAGCAGATTTCGAAGACTTTGCCTTTTTCGCCTGTATACATTAGTTCAGGTCGAGAATCATGGAGAAAAATAGCCTACTGCGATCTGAGCTTCAGTATGATGAGGTTCACGGGACTCGATCTCAACGTCACGAGCACTCTTGCTAGCCTTCGCTTTCTTGGCCTATATGTTGTCAGACGAATTCAGGAGTTTGTGGGATGAAACATGGAAAACTTACAGCGATCTGGGCTTCGGTGTGATGAGGTTCACGACTTTCGACCTCAACATCACGGGCTCCCTTTCCAGATTTTGCCTTCTTGGCCTGCAATATGTCAGTGTAAGAGCGGTTTAGGTTGAGAAATGGACTTACAGCGATCTGAGCTTCGGTATGATGAGGCTCACGTGTCTCGATATCACGAGCAGACTTCCCAGACTTCGCCTTCTTGGCCTGCTTCTTATTAGTCCAAGTCGAGTACCATGGGAGGGAATAGCTTACAGCGATTTGCGCTTCAGTGTGATGACGAGTCTCAATGTCGCGAGCATTTTTTCCAGACTTTGCCTTCTTAGCCTGTTATTTATTAGTCCAAGTTGAGATTCATGTGGAGGAAGATAACTTACTGCGATCTGAGCTTCAGTGTGATGAGGCTCGCGGGTCTCAAGGGCAGCGTCCTCTTCATCCTCAAGATCCTCTTGATCCTCAAGAGCCTCATCGGCAGCTAGATCACGAGCATTCTTTCCAGCTTTCGCTTTCTTGGCCTGCACGATTCTTAGTTTGAATGGTAAGGATCGAAAGAGGTATGTCTTACAGCGATCTGTGCTTCAGTGTGATGAGGAGAGCGACTCTCCAAAGCAGCGTCCTCTTCATCTTCGAGGTCCTCCAGGTCCTCAAGTGCCTCGTCTGCTGCAAGGTCACGACCAGCTTTACCCTTTGCCTTCTTGGCCTATCGAATGTCAGTAAAGTAACGGGCCAGATCCCAAAAGAACATACAGCAATTTGCGCCTCGGTATGATGGCGAGTTTCGAGGATCTCAACGGATCGGGCACCCTTGGATTTCGCCTTCTTGGCCTGAATATTATCAGTATCAGTTGTAACCGCTGGTTTATAGAACGACTTACAGCAATTTGCGCTTCGGTATGATGTCTAGCCTCGACTGGTTCAACAGACCTGGCCAAGTCTTGGGATTGGGCTGGGATGGCGTAGGCTGACGCCAGCGGAGCAGAGGCCAAGAGGCCAAAGGCAAGAAGCTTTGAAACGGAAGTATACATGATGAAGGAATGTAATAAAGACTGGCCGGCAGTGAAACGAATGGAATAGGTAAGGATTGAAGGAAAGAATGGTGAGTGGGCTGATGAGTGGATTTGAGAAAGTATGTGGGAGCCAAGTTCCTTTATAGATCATGTCACTTTGGACGATGGTGGAGCAAGGACTCAGGCGAGCTTAATCCAGTTCGGACGACAGCTGGCTGGGAAGGTCCCAGCACGATCCATCAACAGTCCGAGACGGATGTTGCTTGATGAACCGCGAGGTTCCGCTCTGACACTCGAAGTTGGCCGCATGGCATTTAGATCGCAGACTCCTCCTGATTTAATTGGAACGGCACGATTGGCTGTCAGATACCCTCGCCGTCAACACGTGCAGGTCAAGCTTTGTCGGCTAGAATTGGGCCAAACACTAGTCCCCGTCAGAACCTTCCGCCCTTCTCCATTGAGGCTCTCCGGTAGTTTGATCTTCGGGGAGTATTAACTGGAGCCGACCCTGTCAGGAGCACGGGGAAGGATTAGTCTAAGAATGGTTTGGATGTGCAGTCTCAAGAGGACCTTGAGGCATTAACCGCACGATGAAATCCTTGAAAGAAATTCTTGAAGTGGAACTCGAGCCGCGGGACCGAAAATCTCTTGGATCTTGCTTTGACTTGAAGCTTGATTTTGACAGGCAGGTGCCATCTCATCTTTGGGACGAAAATTTAATGCATTTCTGAATGCATTATCCCATGAAATTGATTCCACATGGCAGACGTCTGCATATCCACGCCGGTAAATTACTTGCGGTAGAGCAGCTCAAATGCACCACAGTGGAGTATTGGGTAGGACTGCGAGGAGCTCTGTTCCTATTTAGCTCCTCCTTACTCCATTCAGACATGTCCGAGGTCCAATTTAATCGACCTCGTCTGTTGGGGTTTCATTATGGGGTTCTTGAGGTTGGGAATTGTTTCTGGTTAGCACTAGTGGCGTACATGGTGGGACCTGGCAATTGTTTCAAAGATCCGATGGCTCGATCGTGCATAACTCCAACACAGCGATCAGACGAGCCGCCGCTTGCACCTGCCCTGCAACCCCTAAGACATGATTGAAGATTGCTGGCGGCTGGAGAGTTGATATTCTCTCCTCACGGATTCCCATCATTCGTCTTTCCTTTCTGCAATTGCTTCTGGTCAAGTACATTCGTTCAAGATAATTTTTTCGCTTCTTTTCCAACTACCAGGAGTGGTTTTTTTGCGCAGTCATGTCTTCCACGTACGAGGCCGTCCGAGACGATGAGAAATTCCAGGAGCCGTTCCCGAGACGATCGTCAACTTCAACCTCGGATTCGACGTTGTTGGAGGATGAGGAAGATGCTAGACTTACCCAACCGCGTCGAAAATTTAGCATCAAATGGATGTGGTTGATACATGCTGCGCTACTTTCAATGTCCTTCACGATGTTTGTTGGTGCATTTTTCACACGAGCGTCAACTTTGGAGCATGTGAGAAAATTCTCTGCGTATTGTGAGTAGTTTCGATTTTGTATGGTGCGCAGGACTGACATAAACAGCACCCGCTGCAAAGGCTGTTGAGTACCAGAGAGTCAAGTTCAATGCGACAATGGGCGAGGGCTCGCCGTATGTTGGGAAGGGTCCAGAAGTGGATAAGGCATGGCACGCCATTTCGTATGACAGTAAGTCACTCGTGCACACTTTTCGATTCACTTTTTAACAATTCTTAGTTGGAGATCAAGTCATTACGGATGAAGAGCTCGAGATCATTGGAATGCCAAAATCGCACTTGAGAGCCAAGAATCCCAAGACTGGAGTGGAAGGATACAGAGTGGGCTTGGAAGTGTTCCATCAACTCCACTGCATCAATCTCCTCCGTCAAGTAACTTACAAAGAGCACTACATGGAGGTTGGCAACGGCAACTTCGCGGGTACTCCAGAGGATCTCCAGATGCATACTGGTAAGCTTAAAGCCTTGACGATTGCGCAGGCTCTTGCTAACAAGGTTCAGATCACTGCCTAGAAATCCTCAGAATGAATGTTGAGTGCAACGCTGATGTTGGTGTTTTCACATTCTACATGATGGACGGAGATCCACTCCCTTGGCCAGAACTCAACTCTTTCCACCAATGCCGAAACTTTGACAGGGTGAAGGAATGGGCTATAGACAATTCAGTGGGAAACATGGAGCGGGGAGATGTGAACCCATAGACATAGAAGTCAACTTAATACATTTCTGCGCGCCCGTTTGCCATCCACCCAAATTCTAGCACTCTCACTCCCCGAGACTCGCGATGTCTCATTCTCAGGCTCGTCAAGAGCAAACGGCAATGTGAGATTCCGCCAGCAAAAAAGACTTCAGCCAGGCTTCTCGCTCTCATCATCAACCAACATCAGAACAATACCCTCATCAGGCATCTTGACTCTTACACTAGCACCACTCATACCCGTACCCAGCCTTGAGAGTCTTAATGTCCACATTATAAGGCCCAATTATTCCGGGCGGCCTCAGCGCGTATCCAACCAAATTTTCCTCCTTCACGCTTTTCCACTCCGCTACCGCCAGAGGATGTAACCTCGTTCGAGCGACTCCGCCTAGGATCATGATATTTGCTGGGCCTGTCACTTTCAGCATGAGGGCTTCCGTCCCATCTCCGGGGAGTGGATCGCTTCGCGGAGGTTGTGGTCAAGTCAATTGAACCGTGCGTAGGAGGGAGAGCAGAGGGCGCTAGCAGGTTTGAGGAGTGTGAAGCTGTGGGTGTCGAGGGTGTAGGCTGGGAGGGAAGAGAAGGGAAAGGAATGGTACGATGTCTTGGATTTGGACGAGTATGGGGTTTGCTTCTTTGATGGCTCAGGTGGCTGCAGTGCCTGTACTGCGTTCTGGAGGAGAGGGTCGATCATAACAATTTGCTGTTGCCTGCACTGTGGAGGGATTTTGGCTAGTTGATTTGTGACATTTTTACAATTCTTGTGCTTGGTTTATGAAGTTTTCGAGGTATCTAACACGACTACATTTTTCTTTTGCATCTCAAAGTACTTGAATGGTCCTTGACTAGAGGATGGCTATTTTGGCATCAATGTCATCCTTCCAACGTCAACACATAAATGCCAACTTCCTCTCCATCCTTAAGTTATGCGTATCAAAATAGAGTCAGAAGCAGCCAAGAGCCGTCGTCAAATGCGGTCCAATCACCGCTATTTCCCCACAACATCGGCACCACTTCCCCTGTCTAAGCTTACCAGCAACTTGGCACATTTCTCGTTTCAGCTTGCCGCTCCATCTACAACTTCCCAGATCGGACGTGATCGACTCCAGGATACAGACAGGCTTCACTTGCCCGTCCGAACGCTCTGGATTTCAGACATCTGAAAACTGGTGAAACTGATCAACCGACAGAAGGGCGGTGGTTCTTGGCCGCCCATCACAGAACCGGATTGTCGGATAGTCATGAAGGGATAGCACATCGTGGAATTGCTAGCACTCGAAAAACTAGACAAAGGCGTTGTATATTCTTAGTTGTATTTAGATGACATGTAAAGTAAATAACTTCGTCAGCATCCAGTGTTGACAGCGGGCAATTTCGCTTCACCTAGGGGCGGCCTGAGTGACTTAGCGGCTGAAAAGGGGGAACGGCAGGACATTTAGCGTTAAAATCATCCTTGGTCGCTTAGACTTCGAGAGTCAAGGCGACAGACAGATCTAATTTCGATTTCGTTATCTTGTTTAGGTTTAAGCATCGCAAGCCTGCCCGGGAGGCTTAAACTAAGCATTTGAAAAGCTGGGCCAGAAGGTCGACACGAGTTGGGATGACAGGCATCGGTCGAGGGATCGTCTGAAACCATCTGACACTTGCTTGGGAGCAAGCCCACGCGACCTATTGTGGAGAACGGATGAAACCTGCTGTAGCCTCTGCTTTTGGGTCCGTTGCCGATTGACTGCACACTAGTGTATGATACCCGCCGCCAGCGGTAGGACGAAACCTTACGCCCATTCCTGAACAAGCCCTACGAGAACCATCGTCTGAAAGTTGTCAGTTCGTCTCTTCACTTCTCACGTCAACTGGTGTGTTTGATATTATCAACGGTCTGAGACTGGATTTTTTTTTCCGTGCTGCAAGAACTGGATTCTTTACTTTCTAGAACTGGTTTCTCTGTTGGGCTGTTTTTTTGCTCATTTTGTCTTGTTGAATTGAACATCACATTCGTTTATAATTTTCGCTATGGCTCCTTTATATCATGAGAAGCAGAGCAGATATGCTACACTGGACGATGATGAGGTCATGTCCATCGACCTTGAGAACGATAATGACCACGACTCCGATACCACGCTCGCCTCAGATGGTTTCCTTGCCAGTAAACAATCCGCTTTTCGAGAACCAAGATACGACCGCAATTCAAGGCTATCGACGGTGCTGACGTGGATAAGGTGGGGTGTTGTTGTGTTCTTCCAGGGAATCATCATCATGTTGTTGCTGCCCACGAGTGGAGTTTTGAGCGATGGCTGGGCTGGCCTGGGAAGTGGTAGTGGCTGGACGCAAGACAAAACTGAGACGGGTGGTGATGTTAATGGCCTGTATATCCCGAGTGAGTAGAACGACTTCATGCATCCGATACCAACACTGACGAGAACAGCGAGCCATAAATGGACGCTGCTCACTCCAGATGAAGATAAGTTCATACCGAACATGACAAGCAATGACGATCGGATGCAAATCAGAAAGAATTGGGATATGCTGATGCCTCGTACGTACTGTACTCCATAAAATCTATTTTCATGCTAACAGCTCTAGTGGGAAGTGGTAGCGTCTCTATCCCAGACTGGGAGCAACATCCTATGCTCGGGAAGCCCATTACAACCGACCCGCTGCGCTCTGGACCTATCTTTGAAGCTTCTTGGACGCATGCTCTACATTGCGTGAGTATTTCCGCACGTGGCAGCAGACTGAATGCTGACTTGATTAGTTATATTACACCGTAGACACCTATCACCAGCTCGTGGTGAACAACAAGTTCGGCTTCGATGGAGAACGAAACGACTTCCATGCAGCTCATTGCTTCGAGTATCTCAGAAATCAAATCATGTGCATGGCAGACATGACGCTCGAGGGCTCAGAGTCCGTACTTGATGCGACGGGAAATGGACAAGCGCATATGTGTAGGAATAGGGAAGAAGCAATTAAGTGGATTGAAGACAGACGGGTGGATGATATTCAAAGTATTGTTGGACCAGATCCACCGAAGGCCAATGCGACGGAGACTTCGGAAGAGATGTTGCCGACAGATTCATGAGGAGACTTGTTTACTCTTCTTTGAAAATTTGATAGCATTTGAGCGTTGAATTGTTACCAGGGTGAGGCTTGATGAACGGCTCTCATGGTGACTACAAAGCTTCGCCTACCTCCCAAAATGCTTCAGCTCCAACGATCGAGTGATTGTGTATACTAGAAGAGCTGCAGCAGCACCCTGTTCTACATTAGCAATTTTATCTTTCTGTGATGACAGAGCAAACTTACCAACTCAAATCCTACATCAGCACCACCGATGGCTTTCGCAACAGGTCCAACAAGCCAAGTCTGGTCCGAACCCATGAAAGCAGTGGTAACACCACAAGCCCAAGAAAGAAAAGCTGCGATTCCAGGTGGTAGAAGAGGCGCCGAGTCCCAGATAGACGTATCATACCCACGACTTCGGCGGAACATGAAGTGTTCTGTCAAGATAATGACAGCGAATGGGGTTGCCCAATACGACAGCAGATTGAGGAAATTCTCCAATGCCTCAACGAAACGATTTCGTAAAATACAGGACACTGTAAGAGCGACTCCGAAGCCGAAGAGCGTGACGAGGATTCGTGGGATCTTTTGCGTCCATCCTGAAATCGCTTGGACTGATAGGCCAAAGGAGTAAATATTGGGGATATTCGCGCCCACGATGGTGAACGCCAGGAGAATCTGGATGAATCTTCCGAAGCCGCGAACGCCAGCACCGTGTCCTGCGAAAACTGCACCTACAAGTCCACCAATTCCTCGATCATCGTAGACATCGGCGAAGTTGTACACCGGATTTGGATTCGCGATCAAAGTAGCAATGGCAACGCCAATAATGAAACCGATTGTAGAGCCGACATAGATACCGCAGAATGTCCAGATGAAAGTCTTCCATTTTGGAGTCTTGGTTGGCATGTACAGGGAGTAATCTGCAGCAAGAGGAACCCAAGTGATACCCCAGGAGAAGATCACAGCTCCGAAAGAGAGGACGCCGAGTCTTGATGCGTCGCCTTTTGCCATGGGGGTATTGACGAAATGCTTTCCTCCCATTCCAACGACTATTGTGGCGAGTACGATGCTAATTGCCCATCCAAAGCGATCGTAGAGATGAATGGCTCTGTATCCGAGAAAAGAAGCGATGAGTGATCTACATGACTTTGTCAGTGACAATTCAAGGTGAGGCTGATATGTGAGGGAAGACACACGCGACGAGAACTAAGACCATGGCTGCAATCAGAGGCAGCTTTCCATCAGCAGCGTCGTACAGTAGACCGCCCGCACCAACAGTATTGATCACCAACCACTTTGTCAAATCAGCTCAATACCCCATCGCAGGTCAAAATACATACTCCGATACAAGTAATTCCATTCAGAAGAACGATCGGCTTGCTCGCCCAGTACCCAAAGCTGTAGCGAACGATAATCATACTTCTCATCCCCAGCTTCGGGCCCAGATACGATATGACTGATGGGCCTAGATCGCCCAGAAAGTTGAAGAATATGATGGTCAAGAACGAATCCCACCATCCAAGACCGAAAAGGAGAGGGCCCAGAGCTCCAGTTGTAAAAGCAGAGTAATGGAAATTTGCGGTACTCCAGACAAACCATGTGCCTGTTTCGGTCAGTCTGAGTTTGATATTGGGGCTGACTTGACTCACTCCATGATTTCTGGGTAGGATCTCTTGCTTCCTCGGGGACTTGCTGGCATCCGATTGTCTCTGCACCGAGCTTTTCGCTCAAAAGATGGACTTTACTCCATACTGACGGGACCTCCGAGATATCGCGTAGATTTGTGATTCGAGTGACTTCTCCCTGCTGATTCGAATCTGTAGCATACAGTTCCGGCTCAGGAGCTTTCTTCTCGAGGAATCCCATCTTGAGAAATTTGAATTGGAGTTACACAAAGGAAAGAAGGAAACGGAGAGTCTGGCCCAGATAAGAAGGGCGAGAAGGCCAAGCACGAGAGTGGAGTAATTGTGTGCCCATATCTCTTGAGTGGAGGGCTTGTGTTGCTCAAGCTCGCAGCCAGGAAGCATATACCCAGACGACTGGTATGGATAAATGGGTTCCCGCATCAGTGATCAAGTCCCTGCATCTGTCTCGAACTCTACCTCTTTGAACAGACCCTGATTGGTCGCATGCAAACGTACAATTCCATATCAGGAAAACAATGCTCGCTCAGGTGCCACTGGACAGCTGAGCTGCCAGCTGGTAGATAAGAAGAGCCGGCTAGATAAAACGGAACGACTTTTCGACTCCGGCATCTCAAGAAATGATAGAGGAGTGCTGTGAATAGTCGTTTGGATATTGACATGAGATGGACCATATCTTGAGTTTGGAATGAAGTTGTGATAGGACATCCCACTTATGAAGAGAGATAACGACGGAGATTGAGAGATAAGGTTTAACAGGGATGAGATACGAAGCAGTACAGCGCGGCCGAAGGGATGGGTAAATTGATGGTATGCAAACATCTCAAAACGTTGGGGGCTGTCCATGGTTCTCGGTGTTGGGGCAGAGATCGCGCGTCAAGGGTTGATCCTCTGGCACCCAGAAGCGGCCAGGGACGCGACGATAGCTTGAGGCGAATCTAACTGTACGCGAAGAAAACAATGGAATGACAAGAATTTTAGAACATATGATGGCGTCTGATTCTGTTTGAATTCGCTGTCTCAACTTTTGGATGATCTCCTCGTGGTTTGCTGTGAGAATTGAGTTGCGTGTCGTCTGGAGGAGAACTGGGGGCGGAGTTTGCGGGTCATTTCGCTTCGCCTGATGAGTGAGGAAATATCCCCCCTTAACCTCAGCCTCTGTTGTCGTATTTTCATCTCTACTCTCTATTCTTACAAAACCAATCTCATGTATTTGGCAACTTCACATTGCTACTATTCCTAACAATTTGACAAATTGAATTCTAGGTGTAGAGGTTGAAACTTCAAAATGTACATCAGCTTCTTCTGTCCTTTGAATGCGAAGACTCGGATTCGCTTCAATACTCTGAAGTTTGCTAGATTCGACGTGTGTCTTGAAGTCTGACGAAAGCTTGAACATGAGCAGAAGAACGTCGCTTATTTTCAGGGATTTTAATAACCGAAGTATAACATCACAAAAAAGAAAGGATGCGGGCTTCCACTCGCTCAAACTCCAGACATTGTCTCGCTAAAGCTGAAAACCCAAAGAAAACATCCATCGGAAACAGAACCCTCCTCATCTCGCCTTCGGATTCACCCAGACCTTGACCTCATACCCAGCTTTAGCCAGTGATGCCCCAATACTCTCCAAGATCTTCCACAACTGCCTCGGCAAAAACGTCACCACCCACAGGATTCCGTACCCCAGAAACCATACTATCTGTCCGAGCAGTCCAAACAGCGCTTTCATCATCTTGTAAGACGTGTCTCCAAACGCTTTGATCCATGATAGAATCATCTTCGGAAGCGTGACGAAGATCGCTCTCAAGATTTCGACGAATCCATTCCAGATATCTCTCAGTGTGAGAGATTTGAAGAATGAGATGATGGCAGAGAGAATTGTGGAGAAGAAAGATATGACTTTCAATATCGCGTTCCAGATCGTCTTGCTCAAAGATGTGATTCCAGAACGGATCCAATGTCCGAAGATCTTCAGAGCTTTTGGGAGCTTCACCGTCAATAGCTTCCAGAACCAGACCGAAAAGTCTTTCATTAACCTACGCAAGTTGTTAGTCCAACCTTCCACGCCGAAATACAGAAGTCATTCACTCACCTCGGAAGCGTCTCCGTCCCAAACCTCCAGGTCCCCTTCGCGGCGCTCGCAACCCCCCGAGGGATCTTCACAACCTGCTTCCCAGCCCACACCCCCGCCCTCTTAATCCTCCCCGGCATCTCCATAACCTGATGCTTACACCACGGCCCCAATCTCCCCCTCCTCTCCCAGCACCACTTACACCCCCTCAATACCGGCTTCACAAGCACATGTTTCGGCACCGTCCAGAGAAAGAACACCTCCAAATCCCACACAAAGAACTTAACAAACTGACCTATCCTCTTGCAGATCTTCCTGATGCGCTGGAGCGATTTCCGGTTCTTGAATTGCCAGCGCTTGAAGCCTCCGGTGCGGCGGGACGGGAGATAGGCGACTATTTCGGGGTGGTTGTGCTCGGCGGCGAGGCGGAGCGCGATTTGTCCGTCGGGGGCGACGAGGGAGTCGGTGGCGTGGTGTTGCTCGATGAGGAGTTTGACGAGGGGGAGATGGCCGATGGTGGAGGCTAGTTGGAGGGGGGTGCGGAGGGTGGATGTGGTGGTTGAGGTGTGTTTGTCGTATTGTGTTGACTGGGAGGGAGGGTTAGATTTGTTTCTCAAATTTACAGTCTCATTGATCCCGGAGTATTCTCAGGATGAGTGAGAGGGTGGAAGGGATACTCACTACGCAACCAAATTCATCAACATTCGCTCCCGCCTCAAGAAGCTGCTGCACGATCTGTACATTCCTCGTCTTGATAGCTCTCAATAACGGCGTCTCATCACGATGCTTCGTGTTAGCCGTCACGGATCCAGCGCTCAGTAAACGGGCGATCCATTCTTGATTTCCTTGGTCGATTGCCGCGAAGAGTTGGATTGAGGGGGTAGCTTCGTTGAGATTGTATATGTTGTTGTCATTGTTGCGTTGGCGGAGGGCTCGGATGCCGGCGATTTCTGATGGCGTGAGATCAACATTTGAACTAGATTGGGTGTATATAGGGCTTGGATGGGAGTCGTTGTTATCATCTTCGGTGTATGTTGGTGGGAGGGGTTCGATGATATCTGTAGCTCCATATGGGAGGGAGTGAGGAGTGTAGCTTGGTGGGACCGGGTTGTCCATCTTTGTGTCTTCTTTATCGGGACCCATTTTGAAGCTTAAGATTCGCGTGAGGATATATTAGTTAGAGCGGCAGTTGATTATCGAGGGGTGTAAAAGAGTCACAAGTCGCGATGATGAATGATGACTCCGACGCACAAACAACCAAACATATAACACATCTATCGTGAATCAGTATCAGAGCAATCTCAGGGCAGGCCCGACTTTATATCTAAGTTCAATCCGATCACAAAACTCAGCTGTCCCAATACCGGGACTAGTGTCTGTCTGCCTGAACCGCAGCAAAGCCACCTGAAGCCATTCATTCCATTCTTTTGTGTAACCGTCCCGTCCGTCAGTGAGGCTGATGCAAGCCACAGGGCCCTTGGCCCCCTTAGCCTCGCCTAAAACCCCTGAAATAGGCGGCAGATGTGCCCCCAAAGAGCCGGAAAGGCAGACTGGGGCAGCCAACCGAGGTTGGGCTACTGCTGACAGCTTGGCGATGCATGTGCATGGAGACGCTGCAGAGTGATATGGATCTTTGACGACGGAGAGTGCGAACTGACCAATGAATAGGATTGACGAGAATTTAAGAGTTTTGGGGTGATGGATTTGGATTGTTTTCTTACTTGAGTTGTACAACATCACAGTATTGCAGGGTAAGGAATTTTATCTCCATGGGGATTTATGGAAGGGGGATCAAGGAATTGGAAATCTATAAAGGTAAAAAAATATGCTCCTCAAATTCCACAGAACATCCATTCAACCATCTCTCTTCTCTATTTCTCATATCTCCCCATTAAATCTAAACAAGCCCCAAAATGTCCACCCCCATCCTCGCCCCAACCGTATCATTCATCCTACAAGTCAAAATAACAATCGATCCCAAAGACCGATCTACCTTCCTCCAATACTTCAAACCGGCTTACGAAGCTGTGATTGCGGAGCCGGAGTGTGCGTATTTCTTTGTTGGGGAGAATGCGCAGGAGCCCGGGGTGTTTAGGTGGACTGAGGGGTGGACGAGGGATGTGGGGTGGTTTATGGAAGTTAGTTTTTTGCTTTTTGTTTTTTTGAAAAGATGTTTGGTTTGGTGGGGAGAAAGAGGGGAGAGGGGAAGATGGAAGATATGCTAACTTCGGGTTCAGAATCAAATCACAAAGCCATATTATGAACCGTACTTGAAAGCAACGGAACCGCTGTTTACGAGCCCTCGTGAGTCTCCCAAGCCCTACCTTGAGTAGAAGTGACTGATAAGTATACAGGTATTGCGGAGATGTATACGCCGCTTGAGGGAATGGGACACATCACGATGGATGCATGAAAGGTTTCGTACTAGAATGAGAAGTAGAACGATGAAATCAAGCCAAAATAACTATTTTCCAAGTCTCCCAGACTCCATGCCGTGCTATGCTATGCCAAATATTCTCGTCAAACCTCAAAGTCATTTTACTTACTCAAACTTCCCCAACGCCTCATTGAAAATCTGCACAAAATTCCACACCTCCGCGTACGTATTGTACAAAGGCACAGGCGCAATACGGATAACACCCGGCTTCCTCTTATCCGCCACAATGCCCGCTTGGTCCAACATGTCGGACACGGTATCCAGTCTCCCGTCCGCGAGCAAGACGCTCAGCTGCGTGCCTCGTGCGTCGGGGTTAGACGGAGTGATGATGCTGAAGCCGCGCCTGTAGTGTGGGCTGGCGTGAAGGAGAGTCTCGAGGTAGGCGGTGAGCTTGACGGATTTGGCGCGGATGTCGGACATGGAGGTTTGGTTGAAGACGGAGAGGGAGCCGCTGAGGGAGGCGAGCTCGACGGTGGAGCTGGTGGAGACTTGATAACCGCTTGCTCCTGGGCTGGGGCGGAAGTCTGTTTGTTTTGGTTAGTTTAGGTTTGATGGGATGGAGTTGAGGTTTGGGCAGGCTCACTGTTTTGCATGTTCATGCGGCCGACTTGGTCACCGCCGTACCATCCTGCGAGACGATGTCTGTAGACTGGCTTGTTCTCGCCTTGAGAGTAGTCGACTGTGCCGTGTCTCTCGTGGACATAGAATCCTCCCACGCCGCCTGGGCCGGAGTTCAGGTACTTGTACGTACACCAAACGGCGAAATCGACGTTCCAGTCGTGCAATTGAAGTGGAACGTTTCCGACTGCATGAGCAAGATCCCATCCAACTGTCAGACCCTTCGATTGAGCGTAGGCTGTGATGGTCTTTATGTCAAAGAATTGGCCAGTGTAGTACTGAATTCCTGGGAGAAGGAGGAGTGCAGTGGTAGAAGCATGTTCGTCTATTACAGACAAGATCTTCTCGGTGGTGACCTCGAAGGTACCTTCTTCGGGCCCAATCAAAATCATAGATTCTTCAGGGTTGTATCCATGTTGTCTGATTTGAGACTCGATTGCGAAATGGTCACTGGGGAATGCTTTCCAGTCCAGGATGATCTTATTCTTGGTGGCCGTTGGAGTATAGAAACTCGCCATCAACAAGTGCAAGTTCACGGTCAGACTGGCCATAATACCGACTTCAGATGGAGAAGCGCCCACAATAGGAGCGAACTGTCGAGAGACATCTTCGGCGAGGAGTTGCCATTGGATCATAGGCGAGTTCTCAAGTGGTCTGAAGTGGCCATGGACACCGACAGTTGCCCATGTATCTAGGTACGTACTGAGGTACTCTCTAGTAGCCCGCGGCTGAAGACCGAGAGAATTACCACAGAAGTATATGCATGGATCTTCAGGTTCTGGGTGAGGTCAATGATGATGTCACATGATAGCGGAGTAGAAGAAAGGGGCGAACCTGGCTTCACGACTGTCTTTGTTTTGATGTTTGACTTGGATGGGATGATGAACTTTTCTCTGAATGAGCGCATGTGGTCTTTTGCATCGAGCGATTGAGCATATTCGAGAGTGTTTGCCTCTTCGGCAAAAGTGGGCTTGACGGTCTGATGTTGCTGCTGTTCTTCAGGCATGATGGAACCCATTTTGGCGAGGCGATGTGAAGCGAGGGTTCGAGTTGCACAGCGCCGTGATATTGGCGAGATGGTTTGAGGATGAGATGATTGAATTATGGAATGGAATGAAGATGGAAATGACCTGATCGTGTCCTTCGCAATTCACTTTGTACCCCGCGGCCGACTTCTCGTCATCAACGTCAGTGTCTTATCGCGTTCTGTCGGCTCAAGATCTTTGAAAAGCTTTACGTGATCCGTCTCTTGACCGGGTGCATCCGTACCCGTATCCGTGACGCTTCCGCCCTCGTCCGGACCCTCTCCAGATCAAGATTCGTGGTCTGAAAGGAGAGCTTGCGTTGCTTGGATGGTGTTGTCCGCTTCTTGCCGGCATGGTGTCATTTCCCATTTTGACTGATTGCAGTTTCCTTTTCATGTTTGGTACATTAGATCGTCTCGTGAACCTTTCAGGAAATTCTCTTCTCACCACAGACTTAATCTCAACACATTTCTCGCAATCTTTGCACATCTTCAATCAACAATTCTTTTACTTTTTGTGTGATTATCCTTATCATGTTGGGTCCTTTAAATATCAAGTTAGCGGAATTCGGTGTATCGACACGAAATGGATTTCTGCCAGACCAACCGCCGCTCCGGGAACTGAGCAACCCATACTACGAAAGTTGGGAAATTGTTCTTTCTCAACTTCCGCAACTTCTCAAATCTGCATCATTGAGAAGCCATGTTGATCAACTACCCGTATTGTCAACAGAGCATCTTGTCTCCGAGAGTGAATGGCAAAGAGCGTACATGATCCTCTCGTTCTTCACCCATTCATACATCTGGGAAGCCGGCGGACCATCACAGGTAAGCAAGAGGTCTTTTACCTCCCCAGTCCCTTCTAATGTCACCAGCGTCTCCCCGCATCGATATCCGTTCCGTTTCTCGAGATCGCAAAGCACCTCGGACTCCCACCCACAGCAACATACGCCGCTCTCAACCTCTGGAATTTCGAATCAATCTCCGGTGCGAACGACTTCACACAACTAGAAGACCTAAGGAGTCTCCACACTTTCACCGGAACCAAAGACGAAGAATGGTTCTACCTAATCTCCGTCGCCATCGAAGCATACGGCGCAAAGATCATCCCGGCGATGATGAAAGCAATGGATGCGGTTCGGGCGAATGACTCTGCTGTTGTTGCTGCTGCACTTGAGACGTTCGCTCGGAACATTAAAGAGATCGCTATCATTTTGAATAGGATGGATGAACACTGTTCGCCGAAAGTTTTCTATGATGAGATTAGGCCTTTCTTGGCTGGGAGTAAGAATATGGTGCTGGCTGGTCTTCCGAAGGGTGTGTTTTATGAGGAGGGCGAGGGCAAGGGAGAGTGGAGACAGTACAGTGGTGGAAGTAATGCCCAGAGCTCTCTCATCCAATTCTTCGACATCGTTCTGGGCGTTGAGCATCACTTGACTAAGGGCTCAAAAGCGAGGAATGGATTCCTTTCGGTAAGCATCCTCATCACTCCAAGCGAAATCAACACTGACCAGAATCAGGAAATGAGAAACTACATGCCAGGCGGTCATCGTACTTTCCTGGAAAAGATGGAATCCATTGTGAATATCCGAGAGTATGCAGAGAGCACCACGATCTCGGAAGTGACAGACGCGTACAACCTCGCCGTGAAGGAACTCGAGCTGTTCAGAAACGTACACATTCAAGTCGTCACCCGCTTCATCATCACGCCTTCGAGGCAAAAGACTCCGAATGTACATCCTGGACTGAACCTTGCAGTTGCTTCGTCGAATACTGCGTCGAAGGAATTGCATGGAACTGGAGGGACTCAGCTGCTACCGTTTCTCAAGCAGAGTCGTGATGAGACGAAGGATGCGACATTGACGAGTGCGTGATGATGATGTTGAAGTGTGGGTGAGTGATATGCTGGGACTCTGAGACATGCATTTGCGGAGTATGGTGTTGCATTTTGATATGCTGGGCATTTTCTGGTAGAGAAGCGAGGGATTGGTGATAGGAGTGTAGATATAGCGAGTAGAACCAGGTTGGATAATATCCATGACTGGAGAAATAGCGCAACAGCATTAGACTTCCAAGATCCAAACACATTCCATGAAAATTCTCATTGAGCCCTTGCTGGCTTCGATTGTCTTCAAAACCTACGCAGAATCATTCATCGTCACCTGCCCAGACTTTCAACGTCTCAACAATAACATCCGCCAAACCCACACCCTGCTCCCAAATCCCATCATGACTCTGTTCAAGAAACCCCTTCAAGACCCTCACTTTCGCCGCCGCCCGCAAGTCCTCTAACCTCTTCCCCATACACTCAATCTGCGCCTCATCAACCAACTCATCCCCCTTCGAACTAACAACCACCACCGTCCTCGCCTCCGGCCACGCTTTCACCAGCTCATGATTCGCCGGCGAAGCGTTATCCCAATCGTTCTCATCCTCACCGAAGGCACTGGCTAGGAATTCCTGGTACGCTGGATGCGAGTTATTATCGCGCAGGAGTCGCATATCGTAGATTCCTGCGACGCCAACTACGATTTTTGGGTTCTGGAAAGTGGTGATTGAGGGAGGGATGGAGGTCAGTAGCTGGGCTCGGATGAGAGATTGGAAGGCGAGGGTTGCGCCGCAGGAGTGGCCTATCAGGAGGTAGGCGCTGCCGAAGTGGTATTTGGATTGGAGGAAGGTGAGGCCGGTGAGGATGTCGAGGAGGTGGTCGGGGTGGTGGGCGGCGCGGAGGGATGTTGCTGGCGTGGATGGGGATTGTGGGTGGGAGGGGTGAGGGGAGAGGCGGTAGGAGAGGGAGGCGAAGGCTGTGATGTGGGAGGTTAGGAGGGAGTGGGTTGGTGATGAGGGGGCATGGGAGTAGAGGTGCCGGATTGTGGGGAGGAGTGAGGTATCGGTTATGGTGGGATCGCGCCAGGCGCCGCCGTGGATGTAGCTGAGAGGATGTTAGTCTGTTTCTATGGTTGATGAATGTAGGTAGGTATGAGAGAGGAGATCATTTACATGATCCACAGCCCGTTTTCTTGTTTGGACTCTGTACCAAAGTGATGATACACGCTTAATTTCTGGAGGTCGTGGTCGCCATAGCTGAAGTCTTGCTGGACGATGACTTTCTCTTCGTCGACTGGCTCGTTGGAAGACATCTCGTTTGGTACACGTGATGGATTGTTGATGTCTCGGCTTGATTTATTCGCTTCGTATGGAGTGAGATCTCGGCAGCCCCGGGACGAAGGATCAGGACGACGCCTTGACAAAGAGATATCACTTGCTCACTTGCCAAGCATTCAACCAAGAGATCTTGACACCGGCGTTCAATTTCTTGAAGCTTGATTAGGTCATGAGAATCCGGCATTCAAACATTGATTGGGATCCCGAATCTTGTCAAGGCTTGCGATTGCGTAAATGCTGACTCGCTGCTTCATCCCGATTGAAGATTGTTGTCCTACTGTCAAGGTTGCGAGCCGAGAGTGGACACGGATGCGGATGCGGAAGAAAAGCCATCCCGGGCTGAACGCGCCTGCGCGTCATACCCAGTTTTTGCCGCACCAAAAGTTTCGTACTGCAACATCAACACCAGACCAAAGCCTCCCACACATGCAGATACGATTGGAGACAAGCAGTCCCACTCCTTATTTTCTTCATGACGGCGGCTACAGCCTCGGTCAAAATGTGCTCGTAGTCGCAGACTTGCCGGTTTGTCGGTTTGCAGCTTGCGTTCTATGATCGTCTTTCTTTCTCCGATCAGCCTATCTGGTTACCAATCCGTGTCTTGAAATTGACTCCATAGCACAAATGAGCAGTTGCAGCAGAAGGAATGCGGCTTTTGTTGTCATTAGTACGATTGATGATGCCATTACAGGTTATCCAACATTCAACAACGAAGCAGCCAGTACTCCGATCAGCACTCGCCGAGTCCAAACGCAACGATCCTACGAGTAATCGAACACTTTACGCGAACGGATAACTCAAAGTAAGAGAAGACGGCTGCGAAGGGTGGGATTGGGCCAAGAAACTTAGGTAAACGACAGGTTGAGATACAATGCCTGTTACGGAGGTGCGTCTAGCTAGCTGTTCGACTTGGACACCGACCTACATACAATTGAACAAGCAGAGAGCAGGCGAGGGACGAGTGTTTACTCCAGAACGTGCCAAAGATCTAGATACCCCGATTTATCATGCATAGACAATTAAGCGGAAATAAACTACTGGTCTTAGGCCTGCGATGTCGCTGCGCTTGGGGATGTTCATTCAACTGGACAGGAGACAACACTACCTGAAGAAGATGTCTTGTGATACTTCTTTTGGCTAATCTGTTATGCGAAAGTGTAAATGGGCTGCAAGTGTCGAGAATCGAGCATATGACTTCGAACTGCGATGACCAGATGTGACTCGTCTGACCTGGCTACCCAGGTATCCCCCCGGACCCTCAGGCATTAACCATACTCCGATAAGAACTCTCTCAGCAGTGTGTGATCGATCGATTGAGTCAACAATCTGATGAGCTGATGTCTGGCTTTGGCAATAGTGATATATCTAAACAATGGCAAAGACCAGATCTTGAGTGCTAGTCTGGTCCTCGCTACAACATTCCACATACAACATCACGTTTCTGTAAAGCATGCTCCTTATTACTATAGTTCTCCTTTTTCACTGCAAGAAGAAGACTGGAGGATGGACGAATGTCTACTTCTCTGGTCGAGCAAATCCGCCTTCATTGTTTGTTTTATTTGACGGGTAGGCGCAAGTTTAGCGAGAAGAAGCACTCCATATCCTTGTATCTTCCTCTTGCACCTCATCCTATTTCTACGATGGATCAACCTTTCGCAAAACGGAAAATAGTCGGATTTTCACTTCCCCCTTTCGTACTTTTAAAATAAAGAGAGAAGTTCTTCCGTGTCTCGCTCGACCACCCAAAACCTCAAGCACATCCGTCCACCCATCAGACCAACCAGCCTCACAAGCATCACACCAGACACAGAGCGCCCCCTCCCTCATCTCCAACATTGTCATTACCTTTAAATTGCATTATCTAACAAAAAGAGCCCAAATTCGGAATGCAATATATACAAATGAACAAAGCCCGTCGTCACCTTAGCAAATTCAGCCAGCAAGAGAAACAACCCCGCCCAGCACAGCACAGTACTCTTCACCAACAATCTTCCATGCCATTAATCCTCCTCCTCGACAGCCCACTCCCTCACATCGTAAAATCCACACAGCTCATATACGTCTGCTTCGCCTCCTTCGAGTCCCACCACCACTGCAATACGCACTTCCCTGCCTCTCCACACTGCGCCTTGACATCCGGCATCGTGACCTCGAATTCGGTTTGGTTCTTTGGTATCTAATCAATAAAAAAAGGATTAGCAGCTAGTTCCGTTCTTTCCCGCTCCGTTCAATGCCAAAATCCGTGGAGGGAGGGAAAGCTGCAAGCATTTGATTGATGATGATGGTTGGCTGGTCGGGGATCTTTCTGAATCCCGCCTCTCTCTCAGCCTATAGAGATGGGAAAAGACAGACAGATGGGACAAGCAAAAGTCGAAAAAAGAAAAGTTATTTTGCTCACCTCAGTAGCCGTACTAGCATAAACCGCAAAACTCGCCAACTCCCCCGAGATCATCTTATTCCCCCCCGTCTCAACCACACTAACATTACAAGTCCCCGTATGCTTCGCCTGGATATCAACCTTCATCTGCACCACTTGTCCCGGCGTATACCGCTGCACTTTATCAGCACTGGCATTATCCTCGAACTGGAGGCCTTTGCAGAGCGAGAGGTCGCAGGCGGAGGCGTTGAAGTCTTTTTGGGAGGAGCCGATCTGAGCGAGCTGTTCGATGGGACCGTAGGCGTTGGATTGCAGGTTGTTGAAGATTTGTTGCCCGCAGAGGGATTTCATGACGGGGCCGACGGACCGGGTGGGGGGTGAGGTGACGATGCCGTGGGTGTGGGTTAGGGTTGGGAGGAGGGTGAGGGAGAGGATGGTTGTGGTGGTGAGGACGTGGAGTTGGAGTTGGAGGTGCATTGTGACTTGTGTTATTTGTATGGATCAGAAGGATGATTTGTTCAAGAGTAGACAGAGAAGTCAAAGTTGAGATTGTGATCTGATGTAGATGATAGATGAGAAAAAGACTGTTTGGAACTATGGTGAAGTAATTTTGTGAATAAATGAGCGACTTGAAAATATACTCAGCAAGAAAACCTCACCAGAAAAGAGAGGTAGAAGGGAAAATATATACCACCCCAACTCTGCATGATTGATTCAAAATCTAACACCGGATAGAAGAGCATGCGCTCATCTCTTCCCACTCGCAACAATCAACCGAAAAGAAAAGGTAAGATGGCATTTAAGTTCCCGCATCAGATCACATACTCAGTACAGCCATTCCCCTCCCTCATCACCGTTTCAACCGAACAAAACAACAAGCCGAAAATAAAATAAGACATGCCAAGCATCGATCTGACGCAAGCATCGCTGGAGATCTGGGGCCGGAGACGTCTGTGCATTGATGTGCGTGATTCGGGTGAAGCCTTTCCTGAGCCTTACGATGTTTCGTAATACTTCGGATGGAAAAAAAGGAACTAGCTGGATTGGGTGTTTATGCGCGAAACATCTCACGAAGTTTGGTGACTTTTTGCAGAGAGACTCGGCGCGAAAGCGGTTGGTGGCCAGTCGTATCTTTGGAATTCATGTTTCCAAGTCGTCTTAATTCCAGAAGGTCGGATTGCTGGCGTAAGCGATTCGATCTTATAAAGTACCTGCGCGTTTGGTGTATTTCTAATCAGTGAGTATCAGGTCACTCGGGGGCCGGGTCTTCAATTCGAGTAATCCGAGGATGGGATCTTCTGCATAATACTTCTCGAGGTCATCTTAAAGCATCCGGTGCACTTCAGATCCAATGTCATGAGGCCACATAAAGCCAAGATGCTTCAGCTCAACTCAATCGACCATACACTTCAGGTCGCATCCATGCTCATACTATTCCACCAATTCGCATTTCCATCAAAATCATTCCTCTGATGAAAGAAGCTCTCCGCCAACACGGCCAACTCATCATCCGAGTACGTCAACGGCACTGCAGCAGCAGCCATCGGCATCGCACCAGACCCAGCCGCAATCATCGTTGAGCCGTCAAGAGGATCAGTCACATGCGTCATATTCGGCGTCAAGTTCCCGAATTCTTGCCGCTCGACGCGAGTAGGTTGGGGAAGGACAGATGTCTGCGCCATTTCTGTTCTGGAGCCACCGAAACTGGTGTGTAGTGAAGGGCCGAAGAGCTGGTGTGCGGAGCCGTGGACTTCACTTGAAGATGAGTATTCGAGGACTTCGAAGAATTGGCCAAGGTCAATCAACAACTTTCGATTCTGTCGGGTGGGCTCTTCACTGGCTACGTATGTTGACGATACTGTTTCGGCCAGGCGTTGTAATTTGTTTGCCTGTATGTGTCAATTGAATCCTCGATACAGATCTGGGGATCTCACAATTCGGCCGAGATGAGGCCACTGTTCGCCAAAGCCACGGATGAACTTCAAGCATTTGTCGAAGTTATCCTGCTTCTCCCTTCTTGTTCCTGGATCATCCACAAAGCTCTCCTGGAGATAAATGGTGGCTATGATAGCGACGCAATGTCCAAGAAACGGATCCGTGACTTTGAATGGTTTGGCCTCCAGCATATCGATGAAGTTGATAATCCAGGTCGCGTGCGACGAGATAAGGTCCGAAGTATGCTGCAAAAAGATCTCTGGAATAACACATTTGAAATTCCGTAGTCGCAGGGACAATAATAAAGGATGATTCAGTAGGCATAAATTGGTATGATAAAGGAACTGGATGAAAAGCCAAGGTCCCCAGTAATCCCGATTCGAGTTCAAATGTTCCACGGATTTCTGCGAGAACTTTGCAGGTTCGAATCTATGGATATAAGGCATCCGCGTCTCGAAGTCCATTTGATGGGCTAATATGAGAGCATACTCAGACTGCGACGACCAAGGTGGTAAGCTGCTGGGCTTGCCTCGTCGACGTGCATATCGAGTGATTTTAAACCAGACCTCACTCAATTGAATCGCGTAAGCTACAATCCCCTTATCCGGCCCTTGCTCATCCGTCCGAGTAGGACTTGATTCTTGGCTTGGGGAAAGTGGTGCCCCTGTCGTCTCCGGGTACCATGGGAAGTTGTCCTCTGCAGAAAAATCGAGGATCATGAAATCGGCACCGTGGAGTCGCTTCACGAGAAACAAGCTCCAGAAACATCGTCGTCGCTCTTCCTTCTCTTGATCCGGCAAGATCATGCTAGATTCTGATGTCAGGCCAGCGTTGTGGGCTAGACTCATGGCCAAGCTACAATGGATGCTGGCTCGCCTTGTGTGTCCATCTTCTCAAGTCAGATATGAAGATTGAATAATGGAAAGTCGTACCTGTAAAGTCGACTATTGTCAAGAGGCACAAAGCTTGAATCGTTGACAATTCTACCGTTCCGTCGAACACTTTCTTCGAGATTATGGTCCTCGCAGCTTCGACATATCCACTGATTAGCCTCACATGATTGCTCCGAGACTGTTGGTCCTGGCTAAATCTCAACGCAATAGCAAGGATTGAAAGTAAAACTTCTGGAGTTCGGTTCTTCAATGTTCGGATGAAGCTCGAACGCTGAAAGAGAGGGAGTGGCTGGCAGTCGCAATACTCAAGGTAGGTTTCAGCCGCACCAAGAATGATATCCCATGCAGGAAGGATTCTGCAAAGCCTTAGGTTCTTATCCCCATAGAAGTCTCAATACGTACGGATCGGATAGTCTTCGACTTGGGTGCGGACGATGAGCCGCCGTC
This sequence comes from Cadophora sp. MPI-SDFR-AT-0126, assembly GCA_020747065.1. Lineage (NCBI taxonomy): Eukaryota > Fungi > Ascomycota > Leotiomycetes > Helotiales > Ploettnerulaceae > Cadophora > Cadophora sp. MPI-SDFR-AT-0126. The sequence goes on along the minus strand of JAGMVK010000002.1, from coordinate 2,908,738 downwards.
CTTGGAGTATCTGACACTTGAACGGAAGTACTCCTACTCATGGAAGCTTGATTCGCAAGAACTTCAGAGAGCTGATTCTCCAAGAACTTCAACCGGTCTTCCTATATTCACACGTGAACAATTGATTGTACCAGATCGAAGAGGAATACGCACGACTCTCCTATCCCCCGCCGATGAACTCACAGGCCGGATTCCAGCAACCTGCGGAGAGGGTGTAATGCTCGTCCGCTCATGCTCTGGACGCTCATCAGCATAGTAGCAGTTCTGCTGGAGTCGAGCGCAATGCGAGCAGATAGGCTTCTCGCCCGGACATCGTGACTTCTTGCGCCTGTCGCGGTCAGCTCCTGCTCGTTCTCCTGTAACACGGAACGACGCGGATGTGCTTACCGACACGGTTCACAAGCTTGCCGGATCCGTTTTGTTGGACGTTCTGATGACATGATTTTTCACCGTTCGAACCATCTCTCAAATAATTAGGCAACAAGTCTGGAAACGATGTTGCATATTCACACCGTTTTCTAGAGCGGGACCTTTGATCAAAGTTGGGATGTCGTCGTCGGGTCATATCCGGGTTAGCCCGCATCCGTATCAAAATTCGGGAGTCTAGGAGATAGTTGTGTAGATCCCATATCACCTAGAAATAACCTTAAATCCCAAATGTCTGCCGATTCCGTACATGGATTTTACTATCCAGTACTTCTGGTCTACAGAAAACAGACAGCATTTTACAGTCTCTCCAAATTGAGACTCGATTCGCCCAGAAATCGCGGTTTGCGTTGAATCACGTGATAACTAATGAACTTTTTCGCGCTCCGCCTTCGCAACCCCCAAAGTCCAATCGATATTGATCTTGACGCACAAGTATGCTTCTTTTCAACGTTAACAATCTTCTTTCCCTAAGTCTTAAGAAAATTAAAGGAATAGCCTATCCGAACATTCCGACTCCAAACGTGAACTCTCCCCACCCACACACCAGCCCCGCTACCAGCCACCTCAGACACCCCGTCATCTTCGAGTCGAACCGATCAATCAATGAATGGCGGATCAGCCACCATACGGCACCATTTCCAGCCACGCATCATTGACTTGCATTCGCGTGCAGGACGGGCTGACGGTTGAACCAACGGTGAGCGTTGATGGCGGAAGGAGGTTGAACTAAAAAGCCTGTCCTTTAGACTTCCATATGAGAGAATGCGATAGATAAGCTTGTTTGCGTGGGGAGTGAAAAACAAGAAATGGACATGCACCAACTGCCAGCTACCGAGAAGGCCAGCAGCAAGCTTAACAAGCTTGATAATGGAAGGCTTGGATGACTGGATTGTTGGGAGGGGAGGGGAGAAGTATTAATTGGCCTATGAACCGTATCCTAGAGACATGACGCGAGAGCATTTTATGCGCTGGCCAGAGCAGCGTCTTGTCGATCTGGAAAGTATCTTCGTAAGGCCGGAGCTTGACCTTAAACTCGGGCTGTATCTTCTGAGTCTGGCCTGCATGCCCTGCCTTCGAGATTTTGCGATTCGATGGAGAAAGCGAGCAATCCAGTTTTCCTCCCTCCCTTCTAGTCCAAGTACATGTCAATTGATCAACCTTGCATAGCTGGGCATCCCCTCACATAACCTCATAACCTTACATCACTCCATCATTCCCGTCACTACTATCCTCTGCCATCTTTCACTCACCCACATATACTTAGTACCATGCCATACCCCTATCCATCAGACATATACACCACCTCCACACCACCATCATCAGCATCAGCATCATCATCTCACCTACACCCCGAAATTGAAAAGCCATCGACCTGAAGGGTAAACACTCAAAGACAGCACGGCCATTCGTTGAGCGTTCTCCGTGCCGCACTTTATCCGACCTATCAACAGCCAATCCACAGGTGGAACCCCCGGTTTTAATCTTGATTGTGCAATCTTAGCGCAGGAAGAACTTCGAAATACATTCAGGGGCAGCACCAACACCGCCGGGCCCAGAGCCAATATCCCAGCAGGGAAGGCAGACCAGACCAGACCAGACCAGACCAGGCAGAGCGAGCAGGAAAGAGAATTAGAGTGAAGAAAGGAACGGTCGGGTTGGGTTGCTTGGGTTGCTTGTTCATCAGCAGCATCATAACCTTAATCACCGGACATCCACGCAAGAATCCTCCTCCTCTTCCGAACTCTTTCCTGTTTTCTCACTCACTTCACTACCTCCCTTCTTTACCTTACTTGACTTCAATCCCACCCTCGTCTCTCGTTGACACGATTCTACTCTACTCTCCTACCCATAATTTTATTCGATTCGACGACATCACATCCCTTCCACGGCTTCTGCAGCACCGGATTCGATTTAATCGACTAATAGCAGTAATCAACAACGTCCAATTCAACCACCATCTATCCTTTACGGTCATTATAATTATATCCTCTTCTCCACCTCTTCTCTCGACACAGCCTTCGACCGCTTGTTCCGTATCCCGCGCGGCTTTCGCGACGACTTCCCACCATCCCGTCAACACATCAGGGGTCGTCTCATCACCAGTTGAAACAGCAATCCGAACTTTCTACACCGACAGCCTGGGCGGACACAAGAGGAGAGACAGAGAGAGACCAGACGAGACAACACAATTGATCAGACCGACAGATCACCAACCGCCAAGATAGCTACCTTACAAAGAGCCCTCATAATTCCCCCTACAACGCTCTACGAAGATGCGATGACCTTCACCGACCATGCAGGCCTCCCCTCGCCCATGCCAGGCTCACCTCCGGACCTGACAGGGTCCAAGTCCTCGAAATCCTCCTCCTTTCACTCCTCATACCAGTCCGACAACAGCATCCTCTCCGACGTGGGCAATTTCGAAGACATCGGACTCGACGACGAGTCGAGGACGGAGGCAGAGATTGGGACTTTCGAGGTCAAGACTAGCAGTAATCCATACGATGCCTCGTTCACAAACGATCTGCGGAACACAGCGAAGTCGAGGAAACGAGTCCCAATGTCTGCTACGAATGGCAATCGAGTGCAGCGAGAATTGACAGCGGGGAAAGGTAGACCGTCATACCCCAGCCTGCGGGGACAGGTTCGGAGCGTGACGGATGGATTGGGTCTACAACCTGTACAGAATGGCATGCGGAGGGGACTGTCGAGTCCCAGTGCACCGTCTCTGCCATTGATGAAACGAAATCGAAGTTCGAGCCCGAATGTAATGCGCAATGCTAGCTATAATCTCTCAGTTAATGCTCTCAAGACGAGGAGAGGTAGCTGGCAGTCTAATAGGGAGAGGAAGACGGCCCAGCAGTTGGAATTGGAGTGTGATGAGGACGATGGGGACGATGTCCCCGATGAGTGCTTTCTGGAAAACGTGCCGATCTCGCCGCGGCCATTGAAAGAGCGGACAAAGAGTACGTCTACTTCAGCGGCAACGAGTCCGGAGAGGCCGCCGAAGGAAAGAGTGAGGAGTGTGGGGAATGGGACGTCACCAATACCTGCCGAGCAAGGGGAATTGCGTTCACCAAGGACGAACATGCATCGGACGGTGACCATGGGGCAGATGCCCTTTAATCATGAATTCAACCCAAAAGGCAGAGCCAAGAGCTGGACTGCTGCCTTGTCGGAATTGAGTCCGGAAGCCAAAGCTCTGACGGAGGCTCTGGAAGCACATGCTGAAGATGTGGAGAACGATTCTATGCAACGGCGGAGTTTCAACACAAAGAGCAGACCGTTCGAGAAGCAGAGGGTGAAGTCTGCCATTGCAGAATTACCACCTCTGCGACGGACAGACATCATGATTGATCCTCTGCCAATCTCGAAAGAGAAAGAGGCTGTACTGTCCCGGACGCGACCATCATGGCTCCCACCAAAGAATCCGGCAGAAGAGAAACGCCATCTCAAGGAATACCAGAAGATGATGGCGTCTGCTCTGGAAGCAGAACGGAAGAGAGAGGCTCAGAACAAGGCGAAAACCACTTGTCGAGATGATACTGCGAATTCTCTCCTGAGGATATGGGAGGAACACGTTCTGCCAAACTGGGATGTGGTCACTGCACAAAAACGGACAAGAGAACTCTGGTGGCGCGGAATAGCTCCCAGAAGTCGAGGCATCGTGTGGGAAAAGGCCATTGGGAACCAACTCGGTCTGTCGGATTCCTCATATACTGCTGCTCTTCGAAGAGCACAGGCTTTGGAGAAGACAATCAAGAGAGGTTCACAATTGAGTCCTGATGAAGAGAAGAAGAAGGCTTGGTTGGATAGGATCGAGAAGGATGTATCGACCACTTACACTGAGCTGAGGATCTTCCAGCCGGATGGTCCACTTCATGGTGCCCTGTTGGATGTGTTAAAGGCATATGCTATGTATAGAAGCGATGTTGGATATGTCCCGGGCACAAGTGTAAGCTCTCCTCTCCTGGCCAAACAAAACATTCGCTAATCCCCCACAAAGTCAATAGCAGCCCTCCTCCTACTCAACCTTCCAACCCCATCAGCTTCCTTCGCCGCTCTCTCCAACCTCCTCAACCGACCTCTTCCCCTCTCTTTCCACACCTCGGACTCCGGCGCCGTCTCCCGCACCTACGCCCTCTTCACCTCAACCCTCAAACTCAAATCCCCTCGATTAGCCAAACATCTCTCCGCCTTACAAATCCAACCGTCCTCATACCTCGCCAATATGTTCACGTCCCTCTTCACAGAGAACCTAAGTCTCGATAATGCCACGCGTCTCTGGGATGTCATGGTCTTTGAGGGCGACGCCGTGTTAGTACGTGCTGCTGTCGCGTATATGGTCGAACTGGAGGGGAAACTCTTTGGTGTGGAGACGGAAGGCGAGGTTTGTGCGGTTGTGGAGAAGGGATTGGCTGGACTGGTGGAGGATGATTGGATGGGTGCTGTCAGGGGGGCGGGCAAGGCTTGAATGGTGACGGAGCTGGAAGAGAAGAAGAAGTAATTTGGGATCATGTATAAAGCGAGCGAACAACGAGCGAGCGAATGGACTCGAGATGGACGCGCTACCTGAGGGCGGTATATATCAGCTGTAAATCAGCGAAACGCGATTTTGATGCGGCATCTTCTACAGCCAGAGAAGAAAAAGAAGGAAGAGATAGTGGAGTTCGCTCAGCGCCATGTGAAGGTCGATGTATGTATCTATGAATGAGCGGTTAAGTAGGTGGAGGGAGAGATAGTGATGAAGAAAGAGTAAGAGGAGTATATAGTTTTGTCCGGCTGGTGTCCGAGTATCGGAGTGGTAGTTGGAATGATAATGTATATGTTTGTACATGTATGTATATTTACCTTTTTGTCTATATATTGATTCGTCTACTGAATTCAGTTTCTCGTTTTTCCTCTGTGTTTGTTGACGATTTGTTTTTCTTTGCTTTACTTCTGATATGAATGGAGGTTAGGATTACACAGGAGATAGAAACTAGCAGCTAGCTCCGAGAGTTGAGAAGTGACAAGTGAGCTGAGACTGGTATATTGGTCTTGATTTCGATATTGCGTCGAGATATAGGACTTTGGGACTTCAGATGTGGATGAGGGAATCGGTTGAGTAGTTGAGTTTCAGGGGCAGTATTAATAGTAGTAGTCAGTGTGGGTGTGGGTGTGGCTTTGTGTGGTATGTGAAGTCTGAGTTCGAGACTGAGTGATGAGCATATGGTGTTGGAAGGAAGAAAAGGAAGGAAGACAACCAAGGAAAGGTAGAAAAAAGGTACTGTTGATATGATATCAATCACCTTATCGTCGAATGGTATTGATCAATGAATGATTGATTTTCTGTTGTGGATGTGAGAGAGTGAGAGAGAATCGATCTGAGGTTTGCGAAATTCGTCCCCTGTAAAGCAAGCTGCGGGGGGAAACAACAAACTGACTATTGCCATAGCAAGCTGTACATCGAATCAATTGAAACTTAAGTGCTATCTTTATTACAATGACCGTTCTTGTTTATGTACTTTTAAAGTGATTTAAATTGAAGTCAGCGTCGTAGAGCTCGGAATATCACTTCACTGGAGACGAATTTGGCTGCTCTGGATCCGTCCGTGCACGTCAGGTCTGAGATGCTCTGGTTGGAATTGAGAGTGGGGGGTATGGGTATGGATATGGGTATGGATCTGGGTTTGCGGCAGAACAAACCCTGCTTTGCAAATGGACGGAGATGCGTTTCTTGATGAATATCGTGATGTGGGGAGGCCATTGTTAGGCGAGCGACAGCTTGTTTCTTTCTCGCTTCGGGCCCGAAGGTAGAAAGGGGGAAGATTCGCTTCGCTTCGTGAACTTAGAACTTATGGTTCCTGGTTTCGAGCAAGGCAAGGGCCATGAAAAGCCTTTCTATATGATGTCTCTATGTAGAACAAGATGGTATCTTCTCTTTCCTTCATGTTGCTTTTCAACATTGAGATCTCCACGAGGCGGTCTCCATTTCAATTGGCTACTCGCTTGGTAGGTGCTGCACTGTATTGGGTCCTTGAGTATCCAACCGTTTTAATCTCACGGCTTGATTCTTATAACAGTTTACTTGTTACCCCTCCCGCTTCGCATTTCATAAACCAATGATATTACTTCAGGATAGGCAGGGAGGCGTTTCCCGGCGGTCGACGAGGGATATCAGAGCGAGAGTTAGACTGAGATGCTGGATCCTCTTAAAGTTTATCTATTGCTCTGAGGAGTTCGATTGGGTATCATATCTGCATATTTGGAATGTTCACCTTATTTGTGCTTGTATACGTGCGAAGGAACTTGATAGGGTTTGATTTGTGAGTTGTACAAGATGTCGATCAGACCTGGATGGTTGGGTTCGTACCCGGCTCTGAGGACATACTTCCTACCTAGACATCCAGCCCATTCAATGAGAATTGTCGTCTACGATCTCATGGTTCTACAAATCCAATTGAATACTACTCATGAATGTACACAATGTCAGAGCAAAAAGCAGCTGGAGGGGAAAAGCTGAAGTGAAGTGAAGCGGGGTTCGCTGATTACACTAGTGCGGGGTTCAGTGCTCCTCTCTCTTACCATCATCTCAACCTTACCTCACGGAGAAATCCCCGGCAACAATTAAGTTCAGCCCAGACAATAAAACAAACTTATCTTTACTGCTCGACCTCGAATTAAGTTTCCCGATATCCAATCGTGCATCAAGGATCAAATCCGAGCTGAGGTCCAGGTCCAAGCTCCAAAACTGCTAACCGAGCCGATTCAACCTCATCCCGGTTTGAGCTACAGGACTTACCAGAAAGAAGCTTCGGGGCCGACTCTTGCTGACGCGGGACGAAGTCAGGATTGTGGGAAGAGATATGAGAGGTTGGAGATCGTGGTTTGTGGAACCATGCATCGACGTCGTCCTGCATAATCAAGCCGGAACTGCCGGTTATGTCATCAAAAACTGCCCCTCATTTCGTCATTTTGGGACATGAAATCATGGATAAAATAACGCGGTACGACATCTTGAACTGAGATTTGGATTGAATGATATAGAACCAGATAACTGACAAGAGTAAGTTCCTGATCAGCAGCAGGTACGGTGAGGGGGGAAAGTCTATCCCAACAAACACATCGACCCATACGAAGCTACTCAATTAGGAAAAACTACATTCCTTCCACATGCCAACTGTCATCTGTATCTTCGGCCCCGTAGCTTCAAAGCGGTAGTACTAGCTTACCAGTCAGGAAGAGATGTGCCGATCCCTGTACCTTTCACAAGCTTACACTGCATTTGAGGCGTTAGTCACCAAATAGCATGACGGCTTCGTCGTAGCTATGCATGGGTGCTTGCTGTTGGGTCTCCGCCTTGTTTGAGGTATTGAGAGGGGAGGGGAAGTAAGGATCCTAGGTTAGTTATAAGATAAGGAGTACCTTCCCCTCCCGTCCTGAGGCTCTGATCCCCCCTCCATCTTCTCATATTTGTTCACCCTTTTGGTGAAACGGAAAGAAAAGGAGTATTGTCACTCGATATTAAAACAGAATGGCTCCTGTACCAAGCAAATCGACCAATCGTCCTGACGAGTGGAAGATCGAGCAGGGTATTAATGCAGCTAAACTACCTTTCTTGGATCAGACTGAGACGGAGACTGTCAAGATTCCGCCTGTGGTATGGGGAGAGTTGACGCAAGATCAAGCTGCTATTGATGCAGTGGGGAATCGAGATGAGTTGTTTAAGAGGGAGCTTGAGGGGTGGAAGGGGTGGGTATCCTTCTCACTTTGACTTTACTTTGAAATTTATTTATGTGATGCTGACTGACGAATGGACAGGTACGTCGAATGGGAGAAATACCCCGAAAAGAAAGCCAAAGCCCACAAAATCCTCACCTCGCAAACCTTCCCCCCAAACCCCGAATACCAAATGGGACCCATCCCAGACACCAATCCTGTTCTTCCCGGCGATGACTACAAAGCGTGGCACGCCGCCATTGGGGGTGAACTCAAGACCGTCTCAGACGACTCCTGGGCTACTGTCCTCAAGGAGAAACATCCCGACATGCTTCATCTCCTGCAATTCCCATACAACGGCGAGCCTCCCAAGCGTCTCGTGACATCCAAACCCGTGACGCCAAACCCACTCCACTTCGTTCGAAACCATGGCGGAATTCCGATCATCGAGAAGGAGAAGTGGAGTTTGGATCTCGATGGCTTGGTTGCCAATCCGAAGAAATACACGCTGGATGACTTGATGGACGAGTCTCGTTTCCCGCAGATGGAGAAGCTCGTTACGATCCAATGCTCTGGCACGCGTCGTATCGAGCAGATCACTTTGTATGCCGGTCAAGGAGATGAGGTTCCTCAAGCTCCGTGGGCGGAAGGCGCCATTGGGACGGCGAATTACAAGGGTATCAGCTTGAAGAAGGTCATCAAGGATTGCGGCGGTCTGATTGGTGGTGGGAAACATCTTGAGTTGTACGGTGCTGAGACGTACTTCAAGGCCGATCAGGCTATGAATTATGTCGTCAGTGTTCCATGGTCGAAAGTCAAAGCCAACGAGGTCATCCTCGCATGGGAGATGAACGGGGAGCCGCTGCCCAAGATCCACGGATATCCACTGCGTGTCGTAGTGCTTGGCTACATTGGGGCCAGGAGTGTCAAATGGCTGTATCGTATCAAAGCTATCGAGCACCCTACACTGGCTCCCGTACAGAGCAAGGAATATCTGTATTTCAACCAGCAGATCGGCAAGCATAATCAGCGTCCCACCGACGGGATCCAGATCCAGGAGATGCCGGTCAGTTCTGCCATCATGTCGCCGTGGAGCAAGCAGGTCGTCATCCACAACGGCAGCATCAAATGCAAAGGCTGGGCCTACTCGGGCGGTGGTCGCTGGCCCGAACGCGTCGAGTTATCGGCCGACGGAGGATTCAGCTGGTACGCCGTCCCCAACGACCAGCTGTCCAAGAAACACAAATGGACCTGGCGAACCTGGGAGTACGACCTGCCGTGCGACGTCGAGGGATGGATCGAGATCGTGTGTCGCTGCTGGGACAACTCGCTTAACACGCAGCCGTTGACGGTGCGGGCGGCGTGGAATTGGGGATTGCACGTTACGAGCTCGGCGCATAGGATTAGTGTGTATAGTATGAATAAGAGCCGGCAGATCACGAAGGATAGGTTGGCGAAGTTTGATCAGACGGGGACGCCGCTGGCGCCGTTGACTTGTCCGGAGCATTTTGAGACGCAGAGTTGGGATGAGTATAAGAAGTTTTGGGAGGAGAATGATCCGAGGGATGTGGATGATTGAGGTGATTAATTGGAGGGTTTGGCTTCGGGACTGGCAAGTGGTTTATCTTTGAATGGGTTGCTTGTTTCTAGTTCTGCAATTGATTTATGACTTACAAATGTTAGGGTTTTCTCTACCAGCACAAAATTCCGTCGTGAATCTTTTGCAAGTGATCAAATATTCGACTTTGCGGCCAGTATGCAAAGATAACTGGAATCGTAGCTCACGTATGACGTGGTTATGTGTATGCGAAACTGAACTGGGGAGTCATCTCAGATCTGTGAGTTATAATTACTCCCAGAAGAAACGGTAATTTTCAGGATCGATTTTGCCTCCAGGCTGTATTCACATGCAGTCTCTACAGATTTCATAGTGATTCAGTCTTACGATGATTATTACCAACTTTTCATTCTTCTGAATCGAAATTTGATCCGAAGTGCTAGACTGGATTTCTCTTATTCAGCCTTCGGTGCTCCCCAACTATAAAACCGAAGCCATCTTCTCGTCCAAGAGCTTTTCTTTCCTTACCAAACAAATCAAAAAACCCAATAACACAACACCAGAACACAATATCACCATCACCATCACCATCAACATTCAATAATTACTTACAGAAGATCAAGTAAAGCTCAAGAAAAAATGTGCGACTGGGAGGTATTTCAATACACGGAGTGCAGTCACGAGATAATGAAACGTCTCAGCTACTGCCACTTCGCTCGTAACGACCCGTACCATCAGTGCTTTGGCGTCAAAGTCGTCAAGAATAGATGGACACACCGGATGTACTGCCCACCTTGTGGTCGTAGACTCTACTATGAAAACAAACCAGGTGGATACCTATGAAGTGACAGACGGAAGGAGAGAGGACGGAGAAGAGGTGTGTGTTGGGAGAAGAGTGACCTTGGAGGAATGAAGTTGGGAGATGGAAGACTAGGAGTGAGCTGGAGGTGGGGGAATGGAAGTTTGCGAGGCGTTTCTCCAGTTTCTGTATTGTATGCGAGACTTTGCTTGGTATGGCATGATATCTTGTCTGCGAGCTACAAAGAAATCAACATTGCTTTTTGAAGAAAATGGCACTCGCAGAATGTGATGGTCAGAAGTGTGTATATGATGTTCGAACTATATGACTACTTTCTGGATAAGGAATGCGAATGGAAAGTCTGGGTAGTAGTACAAAAATAAAGGTGACATGAAGTGGCACGGATAAAGTGGTGTGTCTAGAGCAACCTCAGTGGTACGTGTGCTCTAAATTTGGGGGAGGACTGTTAAGAATCGAAAGATCTATTCGCAGAACATGAGGTTTTAGTTTGTGAACTATAAATCGCTTTAAATGAAAATAATCTTCTGACAGAAATTCCTCTTGAAATTTGACTCTCTGTTGATTTATGTTTGATATATGCTAGGTGTAATGGTTGCTATTCCTGCAGCCTTTATGCCTATTCTTATGCAGCCTTTAAAGTTCAATCTTGACTCGCCAAGAAGAACCAGAAAATAATGTCATAGCAGTCCTATTTTTAAGCATTTTCCTCTCCTTTTATCTCATGCCTATATAAACAGACAATTTCTACCCCAGATGTCGTTCTTCTTTGCTCATTACACACATACTACACTCTCATCACTTCAATCCCGAGAACACATACAAGCACACTGTTCCTCCGTTTCACACTTTTCGATCCCAAGAGGGACATCATACACTATGTGCGATTGGGACAATTTCCAGTACACAGAGTGTAGCCATGATATTGACAAGCTACTCAGCTACTGTCACTTCGCCCGTACTGACTCCTACTAACAGTGTTTTGGGATTAAGGTAACCAAAAACTATTGGGTCAAAAACCCGTTATTCCCGGAGTGCCAAGCAAGATCCGACACTGCTCGGGAGGCAAGGGAGGAAGCACGACGTCTTCAAGAGGAATATGAGCGTCAACGACAGGAACAAGAGCAGCAGCAGCAACAAGGCAATTAAAGAAGATGTGATATAGATGAAGAGACAATTGGAGAGATTCGAGAGAGACTGTAGACAGGCTTGGGACGGATTTTGAGGCTGAATATTGCTAGCTATTGTACACTCATTTTCTAGATTCTATTCGTACTGTCTTTCAGAAACGGATTGTTTGGGAAGGGATGATGGATCGTGGTGGGCTGAGATTGAGATTTTATGTCTGAGGCGGAAGGTTTGCTGTCTTTGCTGGGTTTTTTGTAAGCTAGGTGCAATTCAACATTGCCTTTTCTGAAATGAACCCTGGACGTTGAAGTCCATATTTGAATGACTCCATCGGTGAAATATGTCTCTCTGCTCAAGCGACACCGCTGAATTTTGGGTAATGAATTGTCAAAATGCTGGGGCGTCGCCTTCTGCATTACGTCCATGTCGTACTAGCTAGCTTTACTTAGTAAACTTTATATTAGGACGGTGAGTTTCAACTGTTGCGCCGCGATTGAGAGACTGCTGCCAAGCACCGATCGGATATCATGAGGTTACTTTCGACATGACGTCGATCCATGGATTGCATAGTGCTAAGAATACAATAACAAGAGAGTAATTAATAGTATATCGTGCATTAAATGACGATGAATACCAGCTTCATCTGACAACTCGCTAAATCCCAAACAGAGAAAAGTCTAACAACCCCTTATCTCTCAAATACACAAACCAATCCACCTCCCTCTCATCTCCGCCGGCCTCCCTTACTCTCTCCTGCTCCTTAAACAGCTCTTTCAAAGCATCAATCGCCCTCACGAAATTCCTCCCGCTTGCATCCGCACCCATCGTCTCCAGCATTTTCAGCACTTCCTCCTTCTCCTCGCTGGAAGTGACTGCAGTCCCACATATAAACAGCGATACCAGGTTACTGGCAGCGATCTGCCGGATTTCGCCCCACCTCGGCCTTGTCAGGTAGAGGATCTCCCGTGCGAGGTATTGTATGTATTCCTCTCGTCTCTTTGTGAGCTGCTTTCTCTGCCCGGGGAAGATGGAGGTGTGCATGAAGATTTGGAGCTCGCGAGCTTTGAATTGCGCCTAGAATTGTTTAGCTACGTTCGTGAAGATTAAGATTCGGAGGACGTACCGAGTCAAATGTTGTCTGGCAATACAAGGGCATGCTTGTGTACGCTTCATCGTATATGCCGACTGGTACTTGTGGGGAATATCGCGTACACCAGTCATCCAGTGCTTTGACTTTTGCTTCCAGCTCTGTAAATCTCGGTTCTAGCTCGGAGAGTTGTGTGATTTCGCCACTGTTCACACACTCTATTGTTTGTCGCACAACTCGATGCGTCCCTGGTTTATGGATCAGTCTCAAGATGGAGGGAATAAGAGGAACTTGAACATACATCCTCCGAGTACATTCAATTCTACGATCTTGCGTGTCAGATCAGAATCGGTAAATCTGGCTTCGAGATGAGGATTCCCGCTTTCCGAGTCGACGGCACTCAGAAATCCAGTTACCATCACGTCTGGAATGATGGTAAACTTGTGCCGTTGCATGGTCAAACTATGCATGTCGCAGTAGAGACTGACGATCGGAACAAACATCATCGCAATTTCCGTACACTTTCGGCAGGCTTGATCTCGGAAGACATAATCTGGATTCGTCGCACATGTTGTGAAGTACCAGGCCATCAGCCGGGACAGTTGAGCGAGATGGCCGAGTTCGAGATTTGTGCGGCGTTCACAGGCTGCAACTTCGTATCTGTTGAATTGGTCAGCCAAATTCACAGTCGTGGATGTAACGTACAATAAGAGAAAGTAATGTGTGTAGATCATATTGACGGATTCAAGGGTGCTTTGTTGCTGTAGTCCTTCAATGGCAAGTTGGTAGTATCGAAGGGAATCCACTCGATCGAGTCCTTCTCGATGTGCCATTGACAAAGCCGATAAAGCTAGAATAGCGTAATAAAGCTAAAATATCAGTATTACATTTGAAATGTGGGGAAACAGCAGTAACTTACAGGATTGAAATCTGCTGCAGCTCTTTCGAAAGCATCCTCCGTTTCATCTTCCGCATGGCAAAAGGGCCGTATGTCACTTGGAAATCTGCTGTGGACCTGAATACTGCTTTTATCAGCATGTTTGCTATAAATTGGTAGTATTTTTCCTTACGCGTAGACGAATACAGCACGGTAGTGATTGTAATACCTTGACAGTATCAGCATCTCCAGCTATTTTGGGCTCCTCAGTGACGCTTACTGTAGATCCCGGGAATGAACAAAAGCTTGATCAAACATAGAGGGTCGAAGACCCATTGGAGATCCCCATCTGGTGTCGATCGATTGATGCAATCGTCTTACTAAACTCATACCAGTGCTCTGACTTGCAACAGATCTCGCTGTCACAGACGGCTCAATTTTGACGACGGAAGTTCTTCGAGAGACGGTCCGACTGATTGCATAGTCTTCGAATCTTTCCAGCTTTACGCTCGCTGCGGGAATTGTTGGCAAAGATCCAATGTCACTAGCTGGTGCTGGATACTCTCCAGACTGATACATTTCTAGATAGTTTTCCGGTGTCGCATTCACAAAAGGATTTTCTACGATCTCAGTAAAAGTTCTCCGTGAATTCAGATGATTCATACCAGGATCCCGAGGCCTTTCCTCGCCGTCCAGCCAATCTTGTGAGAAGTCACCGCCAACAGATCGGCCATCTGTCTCGGGGTCCCAAACCGAGCTTTTCTCAGACGTAGTTCCCGACATTGATATTCGTGCTACGACAATCAGTAGTAGCTCAAAAGTGAACATGATTACCTACTTGACATCGTCTGATCCCTCCATCGAAATTTTGAGGGTTTCTCGCATGTAAGGCCTAATCGTTTGCAATTGAAGCAAATGGGCTGCTCCCTTCCGCACCTCACCTTCCGCTTCTACAGCCCCGATTAATCCACAGACTTTAATCTGAGAAATCCTCCTTACCTGGCATGTCCTATAATCATTCAGTAACAATTTACCCCACGTGAGGCGACAAACATACCGACATCTTTGAGCAGCCTCGTCAGTGGGCGGTTGACTCGCCATGTCCTCAACGGCTTGAATTGTTGCCTTGAGTCTCCCAGCTCATGTGTCCTCCCCGAAATATCAACTCGCCAGGAGGGCAGTCTGATATCACATCAATGGACTCATCAAAGGCGCGTTCTCAAAATTGAGGGGAAGTTGTGGCGGCCACGTTCACGAACAAACAAGGTTTTGCGGCTGAAGGATTCAAATCCCCGAAGCTGCCGTGAGATTCAGTCGTTACGCTAAATGCGGACACTAAAAGCGCCAATAAACCGTTTTCCAAAAAGTTCTTACATGTGGGCTTTAAATTCCACGAAGCGAGATAGAACGAGTCCGAAGCTAGATTGCAAGTTAGCAACGATGTTTCATCTCTTGAGCCCCAATTCCAAAGCTGACGCCAGGTACTTCGTGATACTTACACACGGACCAATCATCAAAATTAAGGTTTGCTCAGAGTCGTTTGTAAGTAATCACCAACACTTCCCGACGCAGCCCTGTCCCAGTTTTGTCTTGTAACTGGTTGCTCACTTTCTTGAAGGGGGTTAAAGCAATGGTGTTGCCGTACAAATGAGGACTTTCCAAGCAGGGTGGGGTAAATCGGTAGATCACATTCGATTGTAGATCCGAGCTCGAATGGGGCCGCGCGTGCGATGTCGCTAGAAAAGGGGGGTCCTTTTGAATCACGTGTTAAATTACACAGCCGCTCGGGGTGGACCGAGATTTTACACCAATGGTTCATTAGAAGGAACCATGACATCACGAACCCGAGGCTAAGCCATTTCGTGACCGGTGAAGCGACCGTTGCCCCGTGCACTGGATTTATAAGGGATCCCCACCAAAACACCATGAATTCCAAAACAAACTCTACATTAAATGACTAATTTACAAATTAAAACTTAGTAACGTCGCCTTCTTGATTAATACATTGATTTACTCGCTCTTCCATAGTACTAATCAACTCGTTGGATTCTTGAATAGTCAACTTCTCCCACTCTTCTTTAATATATTACCGTAACTCGTGCTCGTTCTTTGCCTTTCTTCTTTTCACTCTTTACTTGATTATTCGCTATACTCCTTCGATTAGATTAAGATCAGGAGAGTTAGCAGGGTAACGAGGCTTCAATTAACGTATTTTGTACTCGTTTTTAAAGTCGTTAGGAGCGTTTAACTCAGATTTTGTACTATAAGCTCTCTCGTTATCTTCTTAAAAGAGCCACTTAAATACTCCTTTAGAATGTTGAATATTGAAGAAAGGCTTTATAACCGGTTCTAAGAAGTAATCGACGTAATTATCTCTATCGATATGTCGTAGTAAGAAGACGAGCTTCGATTTGTAATTCCAATTAATTATTGCAGTAATTGTAGAAGAAATCTTTTGAACCTTGAGTCGTTTTTGAGTCTTATCAAGTCGATTTCGTTGAAGAATTCCGTCTTAATCTCGTCCTCGCTGCCGCTAGGCTTTAACCTTCTTTCATTAATTGACCGCAAAGTAAGAGGCGTCGGAATAAAGTACCTTCTTATATTGCGGAAGTCGCCAGTTCTTCTCGTCCCTTAAAGTACAGCTAAAAGCTCTCTCGAGCAGCCCGATTATCAGGAGTTAAGAACTTCGATTATGCTGCCTAAAAGGGACCGATTCCTTCCCTCCGAAACGAGTTAAGGAGTATTTAATCATAGCAATCTAAGCCGTAGAACTCAATTAGCTCTAATGTAGTTATCGAGCCGATTCCCCATTGCCTGTCCATATCAGCCTCGATTACAAGTACTTGCTCGGTGGAAATCTTGAATTTCTTGAGCCTATTAGGACGAGCTCGTCGAAGAAGGTTCTCGTCGCGTTAGTAGATATTAGAGACAGTTTGTTAAGGAATATTAAGGAAATCGGAGATCTCTGTAACTGTTTGACAAGGCTTTTTGAATCGTCGCATATTAACGTCTTTGCGAATAGGAGTACTCCATTCTTTACGGTCTGTAAGGCGTCGTGGCTTACCTGGAGGTCGAGGCTCAGAGAGAGGAGGAGGAGAAGGAGTACGTGGTAGAGGCTCGTCCATTTTGTTTTGAAGCTCGAATGTTATTTAGAAGGAGTACATTGTGTTTTGGTAGGGAAGCCTCAGAAAAACAATGCACGGTCCACCAGCCGTTTCACCGGAGACGAAATTGGCCAGCCTCGACCTGTGCTACATTTACTAGGAATGATACGAAGCAGTATTTACTGGCTCGGGAAGTGCCCTTTCTGGCGTCGTCCTCCTGCACGCCATATCTTGATGGCCATTTTAGGCGAATTCAATATTCTAGTCAGGTTATGAAACATCCAATCACTGCCTTGAAAGGAACCTTGAACCGTTTCAATCTAAAATTACCAATATAGCTGCATATCAGAGGACGAACGAGTGCTCGCCAAAGGAATAACAACAAGTATTGACCTCGGCAATGCCCAATCACTTCCCACATCGTACTGGGCTTCTGGGAGCTGAAAGAACAATTGTCTTTGATCCGTCTATTTCAGTCACTGTGTCCAAATAAGCTTTATTGGACTTCAATAGCTGGAATTCAAGGCTGGGTGATTGAACCCGGATCAATAACTCCCTTTGCATCTCGAACGAGCTAATGTTAAGCTTGATAGCCAGATGGCTTCGAGGTTTTCGCAGAGCTGAAAATGCTCTTCTGGAGCGAGATATTGTCGTTGTGGCTTGCAGGTGTCACAGGTTTCGGTGTGAGTGGTTGGGCTGTGGGTGCATCCGCACGTCGGATACATGACGGAGATCGTTTGGCAGGGTGTGTCTCGTGCAAGTCGGTGATTGTCTGATACAACGGCCAATACAAATCGAACCGTGCCCGTTAATTTCATCTTTCAGCTATTGAAGTTGAACGAGTTGCTGGAAGGAATCCTCGACTTTAATGTTGCTGTCTCTCTTCTCCTTGACTTGCCCAAAGCTACATGAAGATGGGCATAAGTAATGGATTTTTTTCCGATCCCCGAAGCCGAGTCACTAATAATTTCGTATCTTCCTCTCCTTGCCCTAAGTTCGGATCCCTGCAAAGAAAGAAGTAGAGCCAACGAACAGAAGGACCAAAATGCGGAACTCCCAGATCCAGTCTATCAGCACATCTTCACAAAATCGATCTTTGACTTGTCCTCGTCTCCAGTAGAAGAGGTGTGTACAACAGTCTCACTTGTTTCCAAGAGACTGTTGCTTGTCTCGGAGAAGACGAACCCCCGACCTCCTTTCGACTTATACCTCAAACTGGTAACTTCCTTTGTGGATCTGCGAAGAGATGAGACAAGTGGCACTTCGTGTCGAAGTACCTTAAATGAACAAGTCTTGATCATTGCTCTTTCCTGCGAAATATTCATGTCTATCACCCTAAGCTTGAGAGAGATTCTACAACATTATCAAAGCATCGATTTTATTTATACTACACTCCGTCAAACCAACTGTATTTTCTCTTTTGTCTCTTATCAAGCCTCATGCAACATCGCTGACCTTACCCTTCTCCAGCATTCCAGACTGTCCTTAACAGATCATCAAACACTCCAACCCCCAGACCTCCATCTCCTCAAACCCCAACACAAACCCACTCACCGACGTCCAATCCCTTACACTCCTCATCGACAGCCTTATTCCACTTCCAAAACAGCTTCTTCGGAACCATCAAGTGCTCACAAATACCCTCACACGTATCACCCTTCACAACCTCATAGAACTGTTTACATCCTGCCACTATCCCCGTTCGAACAGGCGATGGCGTCGCAGTGGTAGGCGTGGGAGCTTTGTGGAAGCTGGTGCCGGTGTACTTCTTGTTGATGTTGGAGTTGGAGTTCATGTTGGTGTTTATGGAGGAGCCGGGCTCCATCGTGGCGAAATATCCAGGTTGTGAATTGACGGATGGAATTCCTGCAGACGCTGATACACTAGGAGGAGCAGCTGCCATACTAGATTCGGGATTTGGTGTTGTGGTTGGGAAGCGTGTTGGAGTGGGGAGCGTTACTGCTGTTGACGCGGTCAGTTGAGATGGTGTCATGGCTGTGGAGCTTTCTGTGCCTGTGGGTAGGATGGAGAGGGGAATGCCGGTTGGATTGAACATGTTGGCGCTTGTGATTGAGGAGAGAGTTCTCGTCAAGGTCATCGGAGTAGGAGTCTCAGGTGAGTCTGGCGCTTGGCATGCAGGTTTCGTGACCGTCGATGTGGTCCGCATTGTTGTGAAGATCGTTACGTCTTCCTCGCTTGGGGCGCTCGGCATGTTTGGACCTGCTGTAGAGCTTCCTGGAGCAGTCATCGTGACTTTCTCCCCGCTTGAGGAGGCGCTGCTGGAAAGAGATGGTGATGATCCTGTCATAGGGACTTGGGCTGTTCCACTCACAGCACTTGTACCTGCACCTCCTTCGATCTTTCCTCCACCAACAACAGTATCTTCCTCGCTTTCCTCCTCCCACACAACACTGGTGACCAGACTCGGGTCCCCACCGACATCCAAATCGAGACTTCCAAGCTGCGAAGTGAAAGTGCCTGCTTTGATGTCCCGAGCTAAAATGACGAGCTTGTTCGATGTAGCCAAGGCGATGGCAACACGGTCACCGGCTTTGTTGATGGCGAATGACCGAGGTCCGATACCACCTGCTGAGAACTTCTGGAGTAGCTTTGGGAAGCCCGTCGTTGGGTCAAGAGAGAATGTGACGAGGGTGTCGGAAGGGGAATTTGGGTTCATGGGTCCTGGAGGATTGAGTTTGTCCATCCGAGAGGAGATGATGAGGAATTTGTTGTCTGGCTGGAGGTACCTTATCAGTACGAGTTCTAGAGACGAGAGATCTCAAGATCTCCATACGCAGAAAGGGATGCACTCACAGTGACCGTAATCTCAGCAGCCGCCGAACCAGCCGGCGACTCATCACCACCAAAGATCGTACTCATATACACATTTCTAAACTGCATCGTTCCCTTTGAGTAAGTGACCTCAAAGCCGTGCAGCATATTCATCTTCTCCATCACAACATACACATACGTCTTCCCCTTCTTCCCATCTGGTTGATAGAACGCTAGATGTCTCGGTCCACTACCAGCATGGAATTCAAGCTTGGCTTGTCCTTCATTATCAGTCAACATGCCATCTTCGTTTAGACCGAAGATGTGAACTTCGTCACCACTGAGGTTTGGTGCAAGCAGGAAGGATCCTGTGGGGTCGACGACGACTTGGTGGATGAATGGGGCGGCGGGCTTCGAGTCTGCGCCTGTGCGTGGTGGGTCGAAAGTAAAGGTGTATGCGTGTAGGAGTTCGAGAGCTGATGGGGCTGTAGTATTGATGATACTGATTCCAGAACCTCCGCTGTAGATTGGTTAGTCACTCCGCATTGCACAGTATCAAATCTCCAAAATGAGGGAGAGAAAGAGGCGGACATACTAATGCGCAACAGCCATAAGCCTGTCCTTCCCAACCTTGTAAGCAGCCGTACTCACGCCACCATTCTGCGTTACTGCATTATCTAAGAAAGTCAAGCTACCATCTGCCTCTTTCTTGAGAGAAGTCAGGTTCGCTTGACCTGGAGTTGCGTTTCCTTCATCAGCGCAGTATAGTGTGGAAGTCCTGCTGTCGTACTGCAACCAGGAAGGACTAGATTTACAACCTTGCGAGAGGCTGGTGGCTTTGAGATCTACACCGTTCGTTTTATCGGTCAGTTCGACGGTCGCGATGTTGCCGGAGTAGGAGGAGACGAAGAGCCGGCTTGCGTGGGCGGAGGAGAGAAGACACAGGGTGCGGATCGTGTTTGTGAGCTGCATTTTGGATTTTAATCAGTAGTATTTTACTTTTTTGTATTCCGGATCTCTAAGTGTGTCTTTGAATGATATGATCTTTGGTTTTCATACGTTTTTGGGAAGACGAGGTGCAGATTTATGGTGTGGCAGAGTTGCATTCTAGCTGACTCGGGTAACTTTGTGTGAATCAGAGCAACAAATACTCCTTTTGACTATGAGAAAGTCGCAATGGTTATTGTTAGCGAACAGTGACAAATGTGATGATTCCAGGGCTCCGCCTTTTGTTATCGTACAAGCGACTTGTTTGACTGTAAATGTCTTTAAGGAAGAAAGTCAAAGGATTGCCACCTCCACCCAAATATGGACAAAGGTGGACAATCTTTGGATCTGGGGGCCAAAAATAGTCTTCCCGCACTATTAGCATTCTTTCTCAGTAAGTCAGCAGAGTAGAGACTCAGGGAAAATAAATAGCGTTGTTCCTATCCTTCGCCGGTGAGCAAGAAAGTCGTAGCTCCGCTGGAAATAGGTAGTTTACCGAATCCGCGGCTAGACCCGCTGTCACATTCACGATCTACAAATTCTCTAACATCATCAAAACCTGCAATAGAGTAAGCTGGAACCACTCAGGACGTATAATGAAGCCGCGTGGAGTCAT
Organism: Cadophora sp. MPI-SDFR-AT-0126; assembly: GCA_020747065.1. Taxonomy (NCBI): domain Eukaryota; kingdom Fungi; phylum Ascomycota; class Leotiomycetes; order Helotiales; family Ploettnerulaceae; genus Cadophora; species Cadophora sp. MPI-SDFR-AT-0126. The sequence goes on along the minus strand of JAGMVK010000002.1, from coordinate 2,887,662 downwards.
GGGCAACGAGGACATGCAAAAATGTTACGAAATTAAGCGAGCGAGCTCACAACACTCGACCATATCATCGAGCATGATCTCTGTTCCAGCTCTCGATTACAGTCTGCCCAATCTAATACACGAGAGAGAAAGATCTCAGTAATCGCAGGCCACAACAAAATTCGAGTGAAATTTTTGCTTACATATCCTGGTTGATGCACTACCTTCAAGTGAACTGGGGAACTTTCATTGCAATTCGCATGTTTCGTACATTTGGGGCTGTATGGAGAGCCAAGTTCAGAACTTACAGCTCAGTATTGAAAAGTGCAACAGCCATAAGATTTTTTCAAAAGCAAAAGAGAGTTTATCACGAACGAGCACCACGACGTCTAGTCGATAGAATAGCAGAGGAAGAGAACAGTGACTACTCCACTCGAAACCATCCTGCTTCAAACTCCTCTGCCCTGCCTCTCCTGACGAGCTACAGGATCTTCCTTTTTCGCTTTAACTATGAGAATAACGGTAAGTAGAAACAGCGATCATGGGAAACCGAACTACAAACCCAATCGCAGCAATAAAAACAAGAAACAAACGAAACTCAAATAAAGCGTGTAGACATAACATACATTCGATCACCTCCCCGACACCTCATCTCTCAGTTTCGCTTTGCCAGTACTCCGTTTAACTCCACACTTCTACCTACCGTAACACGGACAAGCTTTAAGCCTACCCCCAAAGAAGCTTACCCTCAAGCTCAATACCAACACCATTCATGGTCTTCCATATCCCGTTCAGCCTACAGACGGATAAACTCTCCTCATCTCCCTCAAATCCCCCATGTTCCAACACTCCATCCCGCGTCCTCTGCCCTTACTCTCTGCTCAATTTCCCCAACCTCAACCAAACCTCTCCCTCTTCCTGTCACATCTCGCTTCCCCGTTCTCATCATGCGTCACATACGTGCTTACCACTCGACACTCGGTACTGGATACTTTGCATTTCCTTCTCCCCTCTTTCTCCCGCTCGGTGTTCAAGTACCGACGGCATTACCGTCCCAGCCTTAAGGTAGATAGATGTGCCAAGATGGTTCCAGAGAGACGGTACGGTTGGCTGTCAGGTAAGACTTCGAGATGTCCTGGTCTCTCGATACCCTGAAATTTGATTTGAATGTGGGAAATAGAAGAACAATTGAACAAGGGAAACGGACTTCCAATGAAAAGCTTCAGAGTAGAAGGATTGAGGATAAGACAACCAGCGATGAAGTAAGACTAAGATAGGACGAAGTTAGAATATGGATTTGGAAAGCAGCACTTGCCGAGTTCCACCTTTCGTTTTACCTTTTTCGAATCTCGGAATTTGAAAATTCGTTCCTTTTGAGCAAAGAACTGAAGCAACAGACTTGCAAGATGCCGACCCGGAAATGTGAAGAGATCGATGGAATCCGGACCATCTTTCTAAAAGGGTATATTGCATGGATATACAACAGAATATAACTTTCCTCGCCCACTTGCGTTTCCCTTCCTTTACCCCTATCAACCAACGCCCGTACCGCCTCCCTCCACCCCTTCCTGCACGGCCAGCTTTCTTCCTTTTAGATTCATCCACCCATGCAATCCCGCTACTCGATCTATAAAATGCACAGAAATAAATGCAACGCAACCACAGGCTTAGAATCCATTTCCATTATAAGCGATAAGCTTGGTAGTCTGTCCGTTCGCACCTGAGACACCGGCACCTGTTGACTGAGCAAGGGCCTTCATGCGCGCGGCGACGTCGGCGGGCGCGGTGATGTTCTCGAGGGCCATGAGGTAGGCTGCTAGGCCTGCGACGTGAGGGGACGCTATCGTTATGTCGTCAGATATGCTCCCAAAAAGAGACGATCAAGTGAGGGAGGAAATAGAAAAGGTCAAAAGCATACCCATACTCGTCCCACTCAGCACGGCACTGGCAGTATTACTCGTGATGCCCACACTCTGCACCTTCACGCCAGGGGCAAAGATATCCACGTCGGCGCCGAAATTCGAGAATGATGCTTTGGCGTCATTGGCGTCGATGGCGCCGACGGTGATGGCGGATGGTGCTGAGGCGGGAGAGACGTTGGCGGCGTCTTGGTTCTCGTTTCCGGCGGCGACGACGACGGTTACGCCGGCGCGGGTGAGAGCTGCGACGGCGGAGTTTAGGGCTGCGGATTTGGAGCCGCCGATGGACATGTTCATTACGGCTTTGCCGGCGAGGCCTCTGGCGGTGGCGTTTTGAGCGACTGAAGGGGGTTTCGTTAGTACAATCTCATAGACATTTTGTTGTGGTGGGTTTGGCTTGATGTTGGGATTCGGACTGGGGTTGCGCAGGGGAAAGTGGAGGGAACGTACCGAATTGAAGTCCATTGATGACGCCGGAGTTGGTGCCAGCTCCATCTGCATCAAGAGTCTTGACTGCTACCAACTCGACTTGCTTTGCTACACCGAAAGTGGCTCCTCCAACTGTTCCTGCGACGTGACTTCCGTGTCCGTTCTCGTCTGTGTTGACATTGTTGACGAAGTTGGCTCCCCAGATAGCACGTCCTCCGTATTCCTAATTCAAAAATCAGCGTCAAATTCCAACATCGATCCTTGTTCCCATTCTCTATTCTAATTCCTCCAATCTCTGATTCTGTATTTGCGGAAGATGGGAACCTACCGTGTGTGTGGTGAGGATCCCTGTATCGACAATATATGCCGTAATTCCAGCTCCTGCTGTACTGTCGAAAATATAACCCGACTCTCCTGCCGCTGCATGCGAAATGCGCCTCAGTCCAGCTGGAGCAGCTGGTTGCGATACCAACGCGTTGAGTTTGACCTTTGTGTCGGCCTCGATGTAGGAAACCTGTGTGTTGAGGACAGCCTCGTCAGCCTCGCTTCTCCAAGACAAGTTTCCCCCTCGCTTTCCACCAGTCTAGGTTTAAGCTTAAGCTTAAGACATTGTAGGACTAACATGTGTCATATCCGCAATCTCCAACATCATATCATCCTCCGCCTCGAGAATCGACCCTCTCCATCCCTGCATTGAGAAGCCTTCAATTTTGCTCGACAGCTTCCGTCCATCCAAGCCGCGAGCATTGACGCTACGCTTCTTCATAGCAGTAGCAATCGTAGACCTGCAAGTCTCGATTTCATCGTCGGAAGCGGTATTGTTGTACACGACAATATATCGATTGGCGATGATGTCCGTTGCGTCTGCATTATTGATGGGGACGCCGAGGCCCTTCACCCTGCTGCCTCCTCGGGGTGTTGGTGTCGATTGAGCGAGAGTGACGAAAAGCGAAATAAAGAGTGCGAGCACCACCGTCGTGGTGGATAGTCGGTTGGAAAACATATTGACTGAACAGTATTTATGTATAGATAGACACAGCACAGCTACAAAGAACAAAAAATAATCGAACCAGCGGAGATCGGACGGAGAAGAAGAGAATAGAAACTAGACACACACTACCAAAACGAACAGAAAGTAGAAGTAACAAAGAGTGTGAGGGAAGGGTATGAAGTGGTATGTATATCAGAAGAGAAGATAGAGGAGAAGAAGACGAAGAGAGAAAGCAAATCAGATCAGATCCATCTTGAGATTTCCATGTCATGCTTCCCCTTTTGCTGGCTGTGAGTGGATAGTCTGAAAGTGATTCAAGCCCCTCAGTCAACCCAAGCTCGGCTAGCCCCTGAGACCCCTGTGCTACTGTACCTGCAGCTCAAGCGCCAAGGTGAGCTCTGAAACCACTCGATCGCTATTCCAGGCAGCGCCAAGTAAGCCACGCCGTTACAGATGCCTGTAAAACACATGAGCCTATTTCAGCCAGTGCCCGCATTCAGCCACGACACGCTGCGACAGTGAAGAGACAGGTGAGAGGGTTGGCCTGGCAGGCAAGGAGCGTGCAGAGACAGACAGACTCACAATGCCTGGAGCAGAGGGAGACGAGACGTGTACAACTATCTGTGCAACACAAGAACACGGAGGATTCTGGCAGGGCAAGGCAGGCCCGGCCATGACAGTTGACTAAAGGATCAGAGCCAGACGGACGCCAGACAAGCTTGCGTGTTTACAAGCGACCTGCACCCTGAGCTGGCGTAATTGGCTCGTTTCAAGCAGGAAGAGAAAAAAGAGATCGCCCTTGCATCAATGATCTCCGAAATGGGCTGGGCCTTGGTTGAAATAACTGAAGCATCTCGACGATATAACTGGACGCCGCATTCAAATTGTCGATGCACTGCAAAACAAAGAGCGGGCGAGGCTTCGGGAGAAAGATCAAAATCTTCGCAAGTCAAAAAGCACGTCCCGCTTGGCGCAGGAACGCACATAGCAAACGCGAGCCTCCGGTAAATTGTCCCAGAAGCATTTCATTGCCCATGATGATTGACTGGGCAGCTGGGCAGCTGGGCCAAAACAACTGTTTTGTTCGTCCTGAGTCCGTATGACTGGGCTCTGCCTCCCCCTTCTCAATTACTCTCCGGCATTTGCGCCTATAACCGAAACGCTGTTTTGTTCTGTGAGGTTCCAAGCCCTCAATGTGTCCCACCAACGCTGGGCTTCCCCACAGCCCATCAGCATGTCCCATTTTCAGTGTGTCCACGTGCTGCCACTGAAAAATTGAAGCCCCTGTTCCCGCGCAGGACATCATACAGCCAACCACTAGCCGCAGTGCCACTCGCTAAATTCAAATCGATGGCATTAAGATTGATGTTTTCGCATTGAGCGGCTGCACTGCACCGGAAGATGGCGGTTGGCTCATCGTTCACTGTGTCTGTTACATTGACCACGGTGAAGTCCTCCATTTCCGATTGAAATGAGTTGTTGTCTCCAGCCTCGAAGCTGAATGTTATACATTGGGTGATAGAGACTGAAGAGGCCCGGATGTTTCGCAGCGAGATATTCCGGAAGGTCACGTTCTTGACATCTGTTGCATGATGAGTACAGGTCAATTCCAATTCATGAATCTGAAAAGGATGCTGACATCCAATTTCACCGCCTCCTCCGCCTGGTGAGAGGCCGACTTGTTGTCCCGTCCAGGTTTTCATATGACTGGCATGTAGAGTATTGTTACAGTTGATGTTCTCGGCTGCGAAGCTTTCAATGCATTTGAATGCACCATTGCATTGACCAAAAGAGCCCGGGCGAAGCCGGCTCCTTGATTGAAAAGGCAGCTGGTAATCAGAAATTTGGTGCTGTTAGCTTCAGATGAAATTCAGTCATCTCCATTGGTTACAGACCAGCGATTGAAAGTGATGTTGTTGGCGTATTCGTATCGGCTCCGTCGGTGCTGACGACCGAGGCGCTCCTGTTAGATATACTGCTAACATAGATATCCTGAAGTAAGATGTTGTCGCCGTGGATGACCAGCAAGTGAGTGGCATTCCCCTCCGAAGCTGGGATAGATACCATATCTGACTCTGCATGGATTTGATTACTTCGAAGAGTGAGTTTTCGGTCCTCGAGATAGTGATGGCGTGTGGTCTACGAGGTGATTACTGCTGCACAGCCCAAATCATGTCGAGCCCGACCGTTTCCATCCAGTGCTCGATAACCATGCCTTCGAAATGTCACATCTTTTCAGATCCAAGCTCTTGACTAACTTTGATCTCCTACTGGTAAAGAATGGTGAAGCCAGTGTTCTGTTCTGATTAGAACACCACACCTTGCCGGCTTCAACGAAATCAATCTGAAATTGTCCGATGCAAAACGCGGGGAAGAGTAGCCTTGCAGAGATTCCTCCGCTTTTTCAAATACGGGGTCGCAAGCGTGAAAATGATCAACTTGATCAACGAAATCGAGTGAGATGACCTTAGTGGATTTCGTGATATTGAGAAATAAAACTGTCGTTTCCTGACATAATCTCGTAGTGACTTCCTCGTCATCACAACCCTACCGTAAACTTCCGCCTCCTGCCAAATTTCCAGATACACTCCCCCGGCTTGGAGCAAGCGGGAAGTCAACCCAAACTTCGGGACCGAAAAGAGTTCCGTGAAGAGTTCCGTTGAACTAATGAACATGGATGAAGGCGGCCACCTAGCAAGCGTCCTTTTGACACTTGACAGGACTCAAACGGTGGCCCATTCGCAAGCTTGAAGCATGCCCAGTCCTTGTGCGTTCCTTCGACATAACCTTACAAGTAAAGCCAGACACACTCAATTCAAATCCCATCAATCAATCAGATCCATCGCATGGTCTGAAGTTGATGCGGTTCGTTCATGCATGCAAGTCATGTTTCAAGGCCGCCATATGTTGACAGACGATGCGAACTCTGAGCATTCGAACCAATGCCGCGTCACCTGATTCGCGACTTTGTTCGGGGAGATCAGACGTTCCAGATCTGGGGGAGTGGGACGCGGTGATTCGTCATTTGGAGATCCAACATACGATGTGCTGTAGGGCTCTTGGCTCATTCGTGAAGTATTTTGAGATAGATGGAGTTTGCACATCTGTGCTTGCGGGGGTCGCGACTGACTCGGATCAAATGATATTTTGAGAATGAAAGAGTCGGAGGAGGCAAAAGAAGGATGCGAGAAAAGGAGATTGAGGGAGCAGGTGAGGAAACGGCGTGATGTTCTTCCATGCCGACCTCTGCCGGCTGCCAAGACCTTCAGTTGCCGACCCTGTTGTCTCCTTCACCTCCTGTCTCGAATCTTTCCTCGCTATCTCCACTCCGTCTCCTCTCGCAGAGTTTGTTTACCAGATGGATACGATCTGGCAAAGAGACATGTCGTGAAGTTCCTAATTCCTTCATTTCGGAGATGTGATCAATACAGCAGGTCGTTGGCGCGCGCCATACGAGAGTAAAATTATCCAGGGGCCTCGGCAGCCGCCGAAACAAATCCACTCAGTTCCCCGTATCGCCTGCAAAAACAGCTGATATTTCTCCATTCTCGTCCCTGCATTTCAACGTTACTTCTCTTTGGACCCTGCATAAGATCATGGAATGACTACAATGAACATTCTTTTCGCTGCAGGTGACGGCTTGGTAACATACACGTGAACGGTCCAGCGATGGTGAACTTGCGCGCCAATGGCGTCTCAGATCTTTCTCCATATATTTCTCTGTCTGCTGTTTTTGCGGGGGTATACTCGGGGCTTCTTGACGCTCCAGGTATCGTTGTGATCGATGAAGCGGGGTGGGATGTTGTTGTGTACGATACACGATACTTACTACCTGTTTAGCTTCTTCGTTAATGGAAGGTAACAATATCACCTGTTGCTTTGCTAAAGTATATATGCCATCATGAAGACAAGCAATCTGTTTCCTTTCCTCCCCATCTCTTTCGAGTATCTTACAATCAATCACATCAAATCATGTGGCATACTGGCAACATTTATATCATCACCGCCATCGCGGTCATTGGAGGTGGTCTCTTCGGTTTTGATATCGCTTCAATGAGCGCTATCATATCCACGCAACCATACCTCTGCTACTTCAACCAAGGGCCAGATGGTCCAGGTTTCAATGATCAGGAGAACTGTTCTGGTCCGGACTCCAGCACTCAAGGTGGCATTACTGCTTCCATGGCTGGTGGTTCGTGGCTCGGTGCAATCGTCTCAGGATACGTCTCTGATCGTCTTGGCCGGAAAACCGCTATCCAAACAGGTGCTGTCGTCTGGTAAGTTCGGCACTCTCAGTACTGAAGTCGTCTAACATCATCAGGTGCATTGGCTCAATCATCGTCTGCGCATCTCAAAACATCGCTATGCTCATCGTCGGCCGCATCATCAACGGTATTTCGGTCGGTATCTGCTCAGCTCAGATTCCAGTCTATCTCTCTGAAATTGCACCGCCAAGCAAAAGAGGTCGTCTTGTCGGTACACAGCAATGGGCTATCACATGGGGAATCATGATCATGTTCTACATCTCCTATGGCTGTAGTTTCTTGACTGGTCCCGCAGCCTTCAGGGTCCCTTGGGGTCTGCAAATGATTCCAGCCATCATTCTCTTCTTCGGTCTTCTCATTCTACCTGAATCCCCCAGATGGTTGGCCCAACACGGAAAATGGGAAGACGCTGAACAAGTGCTCGCTATTACCCACGGTCATGGAGACAAAAATGCCAAGATTGTCATTCGCGAGTTAAAGGATATCAGAGACGAAGTCGAATTCTACAGCAAGAACTCCGATGTTACTTGGATCGAACTTCTCAGACCAAGCATGCTGAACCGTGTCCACATCGGCGCCTTCACTCAAATATGGGCTCAACTGACCGGAATGAATGTCATGATGTGTAAGACTCCCCTCCTCGCTGTTCTCTATATCTCCTAACACAACATAGACTACATCACCTACGTCTTCGCAATGGCCGGCCTAAAAGGAAACAATATGCTCGTCTCCTCCTCCATCCAATATGTCATCAACGTAGTAATGACCATTCCCGCCCTAATCTGGATCGACCGCTGGGGTCGTCGTCCCATGTTTCTCATCGGCGCGCTCCTCATGATGACCTGGCTCTTCATCAACGCTGGCGTGATGGCCACCTATGGACACGCAGCCCCAAAAGGCGGACTCAATGGCATCGCAGCCGAGTCATGGATTCTATCAGGTGCACCCGCCAAAGTTGTAATCGCCTGTTCTTACCTCTTTGTCGCTTCCTTCGCCCCAACATGGGGTCCAGCATCCTGGATCTACCCACCTGAACTTTTCCCCCTTCGCGTTCGCGGGAAGGCAGTATCCCTATCCACGTCCGCCAACTGGGCCTTCAATTTCGCCCTGGGGTATTTCGTCCCTCCTGCGTTCGAGAACATTAAGTGGAAGGTCTATATCTTGTTCGGTGTTTTCTGCGCTACCATGTTCATCCATGTGTTCTTCCTCTTCCCAGAGACGGCTGGAAAGAGTCTTGAGGAGGTGGAGACGATGTTTACGGATCCGAAGGGGATTAGGTATATTGGGACACCGGCTTGGAGGACGAGTGTTGTGAAGAGGACGTTGGATAGTGATTTGTTTGCTGAGAAGGAGATGCATACGGCGCATAATGAGAGGAGTAGTGATGAGGAGGCTGGTGTGTTGAGGCCGGCTCAGATGTGAAGAGGGAAGTAAGATGAGGACGTGAGATGCAGCGCCTTGGGTCGATGATCAATGTTTTAATGAGTGATGATGGCGTTGGTGGACGTCGTTGTTGTTTGCATATTATTTGCGTCTATTGAACATAATACTAATTTTTCTTGAGTTGCGTTCTGTTTCATGTTGCCTGTGTGGAACTCTGACCAACGCCTCGACGACCAAATAAGTTCTTCAAGCTACGCAGTTCCAGTCAGTGATCAAACGGATTAGCCTCCTACATACTATCGATCGTTCCACAATCAGGTGCACAGGATCTTCCAGAAGCGAAAACCTCAGCAAGTCTCAACAGTGGACATCCGAATTGCAGCGCATTCCAAAATTTTGAAGCTGTTTTCAATGTTCTCGTATTCAAGTATCCTCAACATACCCCATTCAATTCGTACATTCAAGGATATTCTCTTGCGTACTAAATGTCCTTATCCCAGCCAAAAGATCAGTCTCTCGTACACTCGTTCCAGCCCCCAAAACATCACCAAACCCCTAATCTGACATCATCCCACCAAGAACACAAAATCCCCTTGGATATTCACGATCGTATTGGAAGCTTCACAAGATCTTACTGTGGGCCGAGAACGTCCAAATCCAACGTCCAAGCCTCTTTCTCCTGATCGTACAACTCCCAGAACTTCTCCGCGATGGCAGTGGGATTGAAGACTTTGTCATCTTCTGATACTTGACCGCCTACGTTCAAGAGGGCACAGTGGACATCTGAATTCGAGTCAGCGTACTCCATCACCTCAAATCATCACCTCCGTCCTAGTTGCCCGTTTTCCAGCTTCGAGCTGAATCTGAGAGCGGATCAGGGTGCTTGAGAGAACATACCAGGGAACGTCGCCCCTAAACACTGCACCAAAGTCCTCTGACTAGACTTAACCATCGACAGGGAGAAGAATGGCGGGTACGGATACTTCCAGAGCAAGCTGCTCGTAACGAGGAAACTTGGTTTCTGCTCGGCTGGCAATTTACTCAGGATCGGCATGGCCCATTGAGCAGCTGTGTAGAGGGCGATATTGGTGACCTATTCCGTACACACGATAGTCAACATCACTTCACTTCACATTCTCTAACATTTGATTTTTGAATCTGGGGATATTAGGGAAGGGAAAAGAGAAAGTCACAAACCATAAAATCCCTCACAATCTCCTCCTCCGCCTCCACCAAAATCTCACTCGGCTGCACCCTCGCCGCATTAAACACCACGCACGTCACATTCCCCCACTCACCCACCTCTTTTAAAACACTCTTGAACTGCTCGCTCTGAGCGATATCTACGCTCCATGTTTTGACGGTGACTGCTTTGCCGGCGGAGGATTCGATTGACAATTTGTCGGAGGAGAGACGGGTGCTGTTGCGGGAGATAAGGGCGATTTTGGGGAAGTGGTGGGTGGCGAAGGATTTGCTGATGGAGAGGCCGAGGCCCGGGCCGGAGCCGATGAGGAGGAGGGTTGGGGTTGGGGTGGTGGGCATGTTTTTGGGAGGTGGTTGTTGTGTTTGGATTGTGGATGAAGGAAGGAGAGTAAATTCAGAATTCAGAAGTGGTTGTGTGTAGAAAGGAGAAAGATATGAGAATGGAAAGTTTTGTTTTAAAGGACGCGGAATTGGTTCAACTCCTGCTGTACAACTTTGAATAGACCAGAGGAAGAAATACAGGATCGTGCAACGTCGTTCAGTATTTATAAACTCCATCACATCATCCACTTACTGGTCTAATATAGCTCTTCACACCAGTGCGGCGCCACTTCTCATCGGCGCCCGCACCCGCAGCATATTTCCTCGGGCACACGCTATTTGCCAAGGCCAGAACATCTATCAAAATCTAAAGAAGGCGTTTCAACTAGTTCGATTTGTTTTTCACGACTCCATGATTTTGTGTGGTTGATAAGAGAGAATTGTGTGTTGATGTGTAGACGAATACAAACAAGTGTGAGGCGTGGTTCGGATGGGAGTGAGATTCTTATGCTGGTGCGGCCGCACCCCTGTCGGGTGGGCTGGACTCGCTGGATTTGGTAGGGAGCTCGCTAGTTGGTGTTGTTTAGTGGACGGGATGGTGCAGTTTAGCGAGGATAGCGAGCGTGGTGGGGTAAATCCATATTTGACATGGACGTAAGATTGAGAGCAATATCTCGATTAGAGCTACTAAGACACATAATAGATTTCATTGAATCCAATTTCTAGTGTCAATGAACGACATTTTTATCGTTGGAAATAGATATACTCCTTGTTCTTGCCCCCCAAAATGCGTGGCGGTGCGGCGGTAGGTGGATGTTGACAGTTGTTTATTGAGGCAAAAGAGTGACTTCGGGTGAGAAAAATTGGTGCAGCTTCTATTCTGCAGCTGAGCAATAATCGAGCGTGTTGCTTCAATTAGATGCTTGGTTTTCTATACATGTTGAAGAATTTTTTTTTTTTTTTTTTTTTCTCTTGTCGATAGGATGCTTAACACGCACATAGATTGAGGTTGGCCAAAAGAGGTTCTTTGATATTCTTGTACTAAGTCATCTTGATAGAATTTATTACTGTATAAGCCGATGTCGTAGAGTCATTTGGATGGGTCAGCGAAATCAATCTAAAGAACTTCAAAACTGCACGTCAACTTCAACTGCTGGGTAGATCATTCACTATCTTACCTAAGAACCAGAGACCATTCTATGAATGGAAGTGCGAAGAAAAGTGAATGCTTACTTTGTCAGGCTACGATTAACTAAAGCACACTCCAAAAGTTTATTCTGTTGTTTTCTAGAATAATAAAAGTGGAGACTATTGACTGTTGATATTTTGTTGAAGCGAGCTAGCTTGACAGGGGTCTTCTCCAACAACATAAATTGTACGCTCGCAACGTGCCGAACCTAAACCACAACACAACCTCAATGTACAATCTCGTCATTCAGTCAAAAGTCTCTTACACCCAAGACCTTCTCAACCACCAATTTCAACTTCTCGATATCGAGAAGCAAGCTTGACGTAGCAGCGTAAGTGTCTCTGCTCCAATCCCCATCGTCTTCCTCCCTACACAGTTCCTCTCCTGCTGTCTTTCTCCTCACCTTCAAGGTAGCCTGACACACCTGAAAACATCTGCAGATACTGAAAATTGCTACCCTTGCAACTCCTCCTTGAGCAGCACGATCTCCTCCATGGCATCCTCCTCGAACTCCAAAGCTGCTCCACGGCTTTTGGCAGGCAGCAAATCACAGCGATCTGCCACACAATCCTTCGACTCCTTTGAGCTGATGTGATAATACTCAAATCTCCTTCTAGGTACTTTCGCAGATCTTCATTTGTGCCATCAAGCTTCTGCTCAGAGCAGATGGTTCGACGCCAATGGGTAAGGTGGACAGCCCAGGTAAGCAATATTTCTTTCTTCAGATCGACCTTCAAATGAACTCTTTTTATCTCCTAGCCTCCAATACCCTCACCACTATGCGTCTCAGCTCACCTTTGCCTTCGTTGTACTTTGGGAACTCATCTTTGATTTTCAGATTTGCGATGACATCATTTGTCGATGTCAACAACATCACCTCTCTCTGTCACCTTGAAGGCAAGCCAACACAGCACCTATCTCTTGATCTTGGATCAGAATCAAGGTCTGACAAGTAGTTATTACTTGAGTCAAGTAATAATTGTTTGCCATGCACACACCTAACGTCCATGATGGCCAAGACGTTTGCCCTACCACAACTTTCCGCCAACACAACTTCAGCTACTCTACTCTCTATCCCAGACACAATCTATGAGATTACTGCTAATAGTATAGTAACAACTCTCTGCCATCGATACAGGTGGAGAAGCTCCTTGATATGATTCCAAACGGCATGCTACTGAGATTAGAGAAAACTAAAAGCTTCTAGTTCCCCTCGCAATGGATCCCACATTCCAATGGCATCTTCGCGGTGTATTGGGAAGTGGAATTGATAGTCCTGGGCATGACTTTAAAAGGCCCAAGCTCTCGACTGCCAAATCGAGAGATTCTTACAACATCCGCTGCGTCTGGTCCTTGGTGGGTGCTTCGTTCTGCTTGATGCAAAACTATGCTAACCGTTCCAGGTTTCCTACTGTTTCCAACAGAACTTCGAAATGACGTCCAGCTTCATCAATCTCGAACATCACCATTTCATGTACAGTTCCCACGAGCTGGTCCCGAATCGACTCTACCTGGTCACTTTGCAAACCAGAAGGGCAATAGATGGCTCTATCTGGTAACATTGCAAGCCAGAGTGGCAATAGATGCCATGTTATTAAATTCAAACCCCCTTCCGTCGGAGAGATAATTCCAACACCTGTCAAAGATTTCGCTTGACATTTCGAGTCGAGTCCAGAATATCATCATCAACTCAATCTGTCCAACGATCGAGCCCAAAATCTGCGAATATGTTCACTGTAGCAATCCAGAACATGCAACTCGCCAATCCAACGATCTGGTTGTTAAAAACTTTGCATCGACCATTTGTTCGCTACACGAACATCAAAACAATTCCAACGAATGTGTCAATACTTCAACTCCGCTAGCCGTCTCGGAGAGTTCCAGCATCGACAATCTGTTCGCTGCACAAACATTGCATTTTCATGAATGCGTACATTTTCGACATCTCCAAATCTTCTCAGCGTTCGAACAAGCGCGTAATCGGTCCAGCCTAGAGCACAGTTTGCTCCATACCAATGTTCTCACAGATGAGTAATTTCCTTCCTGCGTCGAACTGCACCAGCGCTGCGGTCTCTTGGACGCGTACAATTTTCATTCGACTTGCCTCTGCGGTCCCACGACTGCGTACAGTTCCTCTTCCGTCCTTCTCACATCCGCGAACAAGATCAACAATGCGTCCGCCATTTCGACAGCCAGAACATCAAAACGCGTCTTCCACATCTGCGAACACAATACGGTCATCCTACGGCTTGCCTCTTATTATAAAAAATCCTCGTTGTAGTTCAGACTGGAGTCGATGTTAGTGGTCGTGGTTGCGGTCACGATCGTGCCTTCCGTGTTGATGTTAAGCGAAGTCCGAATACGGAAGGAACGTGGTCGAGACTCCAAAGCTTGCGCACATCTTCAATTCGGATTCTCTTCAACCTTCTCTTCTCTCCGCAACACTAACCAATCTCCCTCCATCCGTAGCCCTTCTTCGTACGAGATCAAGGATATTGGACTACGAGTTTGTCCTTGTTCTCCTCTTCATCGTCTTGAGTGTCAAGGTAAGATCAGAAATTTTCATTCGGCGATGCAATTGCCAATCTGTCCCAGATCTTCCTGCATTCAAAGGTCCATTAGATGATAGTACCAGGTATTTGATACTTCCAGGTAGATCTGGGTGAAGAACCGCTTCTCATCTTCCTAGGTAAGTTCAGGACATTCCAATTGACCTCGCAGACTTGCTAACGTTGCGGCAGACCTCCAGGATACTTTTCAGCCCAAGCCAAGCCTCAAATCGTTGTCTCTAGCGAGTCTCAAGACACCTACATTCCGTTTACGCGTCGATATCTAGCAGGTGTCCGACGCTTCTCTGCAGGATTCTCACAGCCGGAAGCGTATTCAACTGGTCTCGGAGAAACGTGGGACATTGGATTGCAACTTGAGCATCTGCGACCTCTGGTACCACCACAAGAATCATCCTTGGCTTCCACTTCGTTCTCGTTTTTCAAAGTGAGTTGATGACATTGCATTCCTTCTGAACGGTTACTGACTTTGCTAGAAGTCCACCTCGAACCCCGACGCGTAAATCCTACCCAAAACACTATCTATCGTTTTCTGAGCACTATTTGAGACTTCCTGGCTTTCTGTGGCGCGTCTTACTACTGTTGGACGTTCGGCTGTGCCTCGTATTCCTCCGCGCAAATTTCAACCATGCCGAAGTACAAGAAGCATCCTCAGAACAATGCCAAGAACTCGACCCTCACCAGCTGGCTGAAGGGATCCAAATCAGCGCCGTCTATTATGATTCGCCCAAAAGTTGATCATACGAAAGGCAGAACAATTGACGAAGATACTAAGGTCAATGATCCCACGTCGACGCCCACCGAAACGGTAATGTCTCAATCGAGCTTGCTTGTCTTTGATTTTGCTGCCATGTCAGAGGACAATGCACTTGAATCCGAGCCCCTCCCTTCGCCAGACACCCGAAGACCGCGATTCCAAGCAACAGGAGACTCAACTAGACAGTGCTTCATTTCGATTATGGGTGAGCTAGAAGCCTTACAATCCCGTTCCAGCTTCAATTACAGCATTGAGAAAACGATCACTCTATCCGAGCTCATGGAAGATCCAGAATTCCAAAGGCTTTTCAGTGTTCTGAGACCTTCTGGTGCAATGAGTTCTGGATTGTCGGGTGATGAGAATTTCAAATTACCTCAGCTACTCCAGCCTGTACGCTGCAAGGTCCGTATCCATGATGATATCCACATGGTCATCGGCATCAGCAGAAAGAGCAGTCGACCTCCAAAGCTCTATTTCGACGCGGAAACTGCAAGTTGCTATGAGCGGTCCGGAAAGTACAGTGAGTTCTACATGCGCAGATGCCACGAGGATTTCGGGTTTCCATCTTGCTGCAATCCCCGCCAAGAACGCATTGTTATCTTCGGATCATCTAACACCGACTTCGAGAATTCAATGTCAAATGGCATTGCCGAGCTTCGAAGTCTTTTGGAGCAAGCTGATCGCGGCCAGAAAGTTGTGTTAACCTGCAGCCAAGCAGATGGGATTTGCACCAATATGATTGGTTTCGCCAGATTTCTCAAACCTTTTCTTGAGAGAGGAGTCGAGATTGAGCTCATGGTGTGGTGGTCGAACTCCAAGTTCTGCCTATTCAATCTCCGTTTGCTCGTTACTCAATTCTACGAGAAAGCAAGGGGTAGTATCATCGAACCGTACTACGAAGACTTCCTGAACAAACTTACAAGAATCGCAGTAAATAAAGAAGATATGGCCAAGGCTTCTCGGGCGAACAAGCTTTAAGGGCTCGGACTCCGCAATGCTTTGCCTGTCGACACCGACAATTTTTCTCCTGCGCCTGAAGCCGTCAAAGTATCCATGAACGCTGTCGCCAAGCAAGAACGATTCCAAGAAAGCCTTCAGAGTTCAAATCGCTCAGTGCAAGAAATTCCATTATCCAAGAATGACGAAGGATATTTCATCAGTCCCACTGACGGCAAGACGTTCTCTAGTATCAGAGCGGTAACCGATCATCTCGTAGATACAGTCATGCAAAGTGCTGAAGCTGAGCGGGCATGCATGTTCTGTGGGTCCGCATTCGACGCTCCAAAGCAGTCTTCGCGAGCTAGGAAGCATTTGAAAAGACACATCTTCGAGAGACTCGAGTGTCCTGAGTCAACAGAGACCGGCTGCGTCTACTTTTTCAAGACCGAAGACGATCTCGATTCACACATCAGCCACTTTCATCGCAAAAATGAGGTAGTTGACAAGTCTCGCCCATTTCAATGCGACGAATGTCAGGAAACCTTTACCATGCAGTACCATTTGGATAGGCATCTTCAAAATTCTCACCACAGCACCCAAGTTACATGTGAGAAGTGCGGCTCAGTACTTAAAAATGAGACGAATCTGAGAGACCATCAGAACCGCAACTGCTCAGGAGTTCCTCGCCTAGTCACTGAGTGTGAAATTTGCCACCAGACGGTCTCTATGAAGGGTCTTTCGTTCCATATGCTCACAGCCCATACTCGTGCCGATCAGGTCATAGCATTTGGGAAGATCATGGGTATCGAGCCATGAGAAGCAAAGTGGTTCTGGGAGGTCCGTGGGGGCTGGAATCTTTGCCTGGGTGTTATGTTTTTCAATGTCTGTTGCGAAACACAGAACATTAGGAAGGGAGGAAATCATGGTGAGGGACATCTGATAGTCTGAATGCTGCGATATGCATGAGAGGTTGGACTTTGCTTTGCTCATTGCTTGGTGGAGACTCGGAACAGTTGTAAGATAGTTGCTCCCTTCGACGATATCAGCGCATTCATGAGCCTCGGCTCGTTTCAGTCATCAATCAATCTGTCATCTTCAGAACTCAAAGTCTTTGGTTTGTGAAATATAACTTTACATGCGGGGCTTTGTAGAAAGTGAAGAATCCGGAGGGCGCAAATGCTGAGAGAGCAGCACCTGTACCAACATTCTGTTCATCTACTGGTAGATCAATCCCACCACAACCAATTGACTACTTAAAAAAACAGTCCACACGCAAAGTAGGTCTCCTGGTGTTGCTGGCGAGTTTTCTGATGGTGAAAGGAGAAACCTCGCCTCGGTTCGCTTCCGAAGCGAGGCGGTTTCATTTCCCTGCCCCAACCTGGTTTGCAACCGAGATGTACCTCTCAATTATTTGACAACAAATCTGGTACAAGCTATCAAGCTTTTGTTCGTAGATCAAAGGTACAGTATGTTTTACTCATGTCCAATGGTTGAAGTTGCTCGCATAGCTGCTGTTAGGCTTGTGGCTGCGTCGCCGATCTCTCAGCTAGGGCGGCTGATTGCTGACTGGACTTGTAATTCTCTTCTAGCGCATTGCCATTGAAGCAAAGCAGATAAAGTAGCTTGTATGTTCGCATGTTTGAGGTATGGTAGTGATCACCAATCCAGCCCCGTTCTGTGCGGGGTAGTGGAGCGGTCAGCGGTCGGCTGTGGCAAGTGGCAAATCTTTAACATCAACTAGAATTCAAATAAGCCAAAATGCTTCAAATACACCGTTAGGGCTTGTGGTTTAGTGGTATAATACTCCCTTAGCAATCGCCTGAAGGCGCAACAGTTAAGGTTCTTAACTGGGAGTGGTCCGGTATGTCTCTACGCAGCCTGTTCTCTCTGATCAATACTGATTCCCCGAACAGGGGTTCGATTCCCCGCGAGTCCAATCGCGAATGTTAAACTCATTCATCTATCCCAAATATCTTTTTGCCATTTTTTCCGTTGTGATTCTGTGCGACCACTCTTCGGCTTAGCGAGGAAGGAAACCCCACTGATTATGGACACGCTGGCTCAGCTGGGCGCTCAGTCGTGCTATTTGAACCTTGTATGCAAAAGCATGTGCAAGTGGGGCGATATTCCTCAAAGTCCCCGGAGCATCAGACTCGGTCTTTTTGCTGTTACGAAATACACAAAAAATGCCAGAGTACCGAAAAGCAGCTTCGCAGTTTGGTTCGTCGTCCCATCCCGTAAGCTCTTCAATTATCAAGTTAAAGAGGCCATGAGGTCCACAAGAGCCAGTTCCGTCGGCCGACTTTTTAGGGCCACCATCGTCACAGCACAGCTCCTCACCACACTTCTGGCAACACTTCAACGATTTTCAACTTCTAGAATGAGAGCAGATACCAGCGCCACCGTAGCTTGAAATACAATCTCATACTAACAGACATAGCATTTCTTTTATCAATCCGGCGCCGGTAGCTACCAGAATTGTCAAGTGTCGCCACTAAGTGCAAGCGCATCCGCTGTCACAACCACCACAACGTCTCTATGATTCCACTTAGCGAGAGACTTTCCATCTATTTCCAGGAAAGTATACCAAAGTCTTAGCTTAGTCGGAGAAGGCGCTGCTTCAAAAGCTCACGAGGAACAAAACACCAAAACTGTACCCCTTTCACGTGACTCTAACAAATCCTCACATATCCCCAGGCTTTCCAAGATTTGAAGACAGACGTATGAACAAAAACCAAGAATCACCAAATTCAACAAGCATTCCTCCTTACCAGTACATCACCATCATAACTTCATAAACCCAAAACACCATAACCCTCCAAACCAAATCCCAAGGGTATCAAAAAAACGCCATTCCGATCCTCCTCAAGGCAATTCCACCGGCGCATGAGTATCACTCCTCAACTCCACAGGATACCTTCCACTATCGCTCCTCGCAAAACCCGGACTCTTCTGGCTTCCCTCCATCTCACTAACCGCCGTCTGAGTACTCATTCGATTCGATTTATACCTCGGAAACCTCCCATCTCCAGCACTCGGTGGACTCAAAGGCGGGCTATTAGGTGGACTTGCCCATTCCAACCTCTTATTCGTCTCCGCAGCTTCCTGCAATTGCGCCTTAACAACCAATCTCGCCACAAGTGTGGCCAAAGCATCCTTCAATGTCTTCCGAACGAAGCGAGTCATCAAAAAATTGCATTTCACTGAAAGTATTAGCAAAGAAACTCAAGAAGCGTTAAAATCTCACTTTCAACATCCTCCCTCAGATACAACCCGCTTATCGGTGCCCCAATCCCAATCTCCGCAGGCATAACAGGCTCTCCAGGCATGTTTCCCCCCAACGTCCATTTCTCCTTGATATCCAAACCCATCGGCGCATAAACATGATTCTGCAACCCATTCGCCAAATCATGAAAACAAGCCTTAAACGACACTTTCCCCTTGTACCCCGGCAGATAGCTAATCATATCCGTAATCTGGTACCACGTACAGTGATACTCTTCGGGTGTCGCTTCAGGGGGAGGATTGATTCGATGTCTCTCCGTATGCGCAGGGTTCAAGTCTATCATCTCGAGATGATCGTGCAGTGTTTCGAGGACTGTCTGACGCGACACTCCTGCCGGGAGCGGCGTGATCGTCGTGAAGAGCGTCTTCGGCATCGTGCGATGTTGTGCGATGGGTGTGCGACACGGATTTGGAGGGATGCGACGACCTTTTTGTCGGAAAAGTTGGGCGAGGTAATCTGACGTGAGCGATCAGCTTGATGCGGGCTGTCGGACCTTGGCGGCGGGGTGATGGGTTGGGATTGTTAGATTGAGTTCTGCCACCTGAACTTCAGCTGGAACTTGGGAAGATATTTTGAAATGGTTTCAGCTGAAGTTCCTTGCGATATATGATTTACTCTATTGTTCTTTGTTCTATGACCTTACTGTGCGCGTTATCATAGATGACGATGATGCCAAGTGCCAACCCAATAAGCTGGAAGATAAGGCCCTGTTGCGTGGCAAATTACGGGCTGTGTTCTGATTACGGATGCGCCACGGGACGAGGTAATATCTGGTAGGGAACTCCTTGGAAGAAAGATTAGAAATTTGCAGATATGACTGATTTGAATCGTCTGTATTCAGTCCCCAGAAATTGCTGCTTGCTGCTTGTCTTGCAAGTATTCCAGATATGCTGCCAGATCGCCATGATACCATAAACCCCACAATACCCCTGAAGAGGATCGATAAGGGTACCGAAAGGAAGGAGACGAAGCCTGAGAATGTCTTGGATTCCTGCTAGCGAGAGGCATGGAAGCCAGTGGCGTATTCTGTGGAATTTACCTCAGTCCGTTGGTCTTTTGTCCTCAATCCAAATGTTAGAAATCCAATTCTTTTGTTGTAAAACTTCCAACAATACTCTACTTTATGATATCGATTCTCTCGAGCATTGCAAGCGAAGACTCTCGGGTCGAGACTTTCCGTCTTCCTCCCGCAATATAGTGCTCCTAAGCCGGAATTGCCAGTTACCGAACTCAGTCGTGTGAAGGCTCCTTGATTATTGAAATAGCGAACTTATACCGGCGCTCAATTGGAGATGATCTGAAGATCTGCACAGGGCTTGTTGATTGTCGTTAATTAGCGAGGTGTGCAGTGGAAAGTTCGGTGGGCGTACCTTCTAGGTTATTGGGCATCTCAAGATTGCCATGGGGAAAGAACGACTGAGTAGCGAATCAAAAATTGCGCAAATGCTTCATGGAATTGATTGTACAAGATCATCGAGGCAGAAATGGTTGAGAATAAACTAAACAATTGGAATTATGTCCATTTCCTTTTCGTGTTTTTTTTTCTCTTCAGCCTGTGGGCCAGCTCTCATTAATCAGTCAGTCGTTGTGCTTTGTTACATTCCTTCGTTAATCTATCTTGAAGAAGATGTATCGATTGGATTTAGTGCTTTCAATATCGTTTCAATAGAAACGTCTATTGCATGACATTGAAGACTATAGGAGAAACCCACGAGTCTTCTGTGCCTGGATATTTGTCTCTGTGATGCTAGCCAATTCTGGGGCTCACAACGATCAACAGCTTCCCGAAAAATCGGTTTGGCGATCATTAAAAGATTTCTCCACAAGGGAAACCACACTTTGACCCACAGATATACAGACCACAACGACATTTATACTGATTTAATTCTGCAGTCAATCTACAATGTACTTCAATTTTTGTCTCGAATCCCTTCAGGATTAGATGCAAGCCTGCCCAGCGAACCGTTCTTCTCTCTTACTGAGGTAGTGAGAAATATTTCCTGGCCGCCACCAACGCCTCAATTTTTTACAACCAATATCTTATTGACACATAAGGGATTGATCTTTGAGCAGTTATAAACGGCTTAAAACTGCTTCATGGCCCTTTTTGCAGTGGTACAGTTGGTTTTCGCAGGATTCTGGTTGATTTGAGAAGCCCTGACCTTTCGAGGCTTCGAATCGCAAACCAAGGTGTGCCCCAGCCAGCTTGAATTTCATGTTCGCTCTACTTTCTCCATATCAAAAGTTTAGCTACCAGCTTTATCTTTTGCTAGTTAGACTCAGGAATGTACTTCTCAGTTTCTCATAAGCAGCAACACGGAGTTGAAAAGTGCAGACAACTTGAGGTCGATCAATTGTACTCTCGAAAGCTACAAAGAAGACGGTCTACCACTTACTTGTTAATACAGTCGCCGCGTTATCGGATCACTGGTCGACTAAGTTTTCTGTACGCCATTTGACATGTTTGTCTTGTACCTAAACACAAGACACCATACTCCCGCCCGTTCCCAGCTTGAATCTCGGATAATTTTATATTTTCGTACCTCCAAGATACAGAATAAGGAAACCAAATCCGGAGAGCCTTATAGATTTTGAGAGTCTCTAGGGAGTTCAACCTCTGCTTTAATCGTGGTTGAGCAGTACTCAGCCTCCCATATCTTCCGCTATCATTCGTCTGCTGAGTCAGCCAGAGTGCCTTTAGCTGAGGCTGAGGTGCCCCCTCCAGCCATCAACGTTAGCCATCAGTGCTTCTCTCTACCAGCTAATTTTCTCTATCTCATCGCTTCTCAACTAGGAATGAGCTTTATATGTTGATTTTGCTGAACAAATCAGCTGTCCATGATGAAGAGGCTCTCCAACGGAAACCTCAATCGAAGCATCCGCGACAACCCAGTCATTCCCAGTATGGTGGCAAAGGCGAGATTTACCCTGCGGCCCTTACAGACAGATCTTTCAAGGTTGCAAGGCATGCCTGGAAGGAGTCTGCATGTATTATGATGTGCAACTGGCTCAAACAATGCTTGTGACTTGGCTTGTACGCGCTTGAAATTCCCTCATTGGGATTGCTGTCTGCGTTAAAATGCGCCAGATGCGGATTTCCTATGGGGATTTGAAACTTTTTTTTTTTTTGGATGAGCATCTCATTTCTATCTTGCGTTTCTTCCTTTTGTCCTTTTCCTGCGTCCTTTCCTGCGTATTCAACACCGAGTTTGTGCCGAGACATAAAAAGTGTTTGGGAGTAATCTCAGCAACCTACAGAAGCTGCACCTTCATCAAGTGGTCTGATATTTCGACCCTTCCTTGATACGAGGCAGGTATGCCGAGAAAGACCGTTTCGAGGCCAATATCTTTCGTATTTACCCCGCACCTTGATCCGAAACTCATTCTCGGTCATGTTCCAAAACCGAACTACGGATATGGGATCAACGGGATTCAAAGTAGTGGATATGCTCTTCTTTGCAAGGTTGAGCGCTTATTATCTCCCAAAACAGTATTCTACCCGCGGACATGGCTAGCAATCCTCCATCATGGGCAAGCGCTCTCACTGAGAAGATAAAAAGCAACAAAAACATATCTGACTCGCATTTCTGGCACCACACGGCAAGGTAGCACAGTTTTCACGTCTTGCATCCGCAAATCCGGATCGGCCAGACGGCGACCTTCCCCCTCTCTTTGATACTGAGAGGCCAAATTTGAAATACTTGCGGGTCTGGCCTCTGTCCTCCACGAACTGGCTCCGACCTAGTTCATTAGACTTATTTCCGGATCGCGGGGTAGTTGGTGGGGGGGTACTCTAGTTGACGATCTGGGAGCGGCTCTGCCAATTAGAAACCTGGTCCCACCCCAGAATCATCAAAAGTGTCACCAACACTGAACCCCTCCCTCAAAGTACTACATCACACTTGCATTATCAGAACGATTCAGTGTTGCACAGCCCAATGGGATGTTCTCGTTATGTTTCCTCGGCTCCGTTCCGCGCCTAGTACGCAGGTGCCGATGGAATATTTTAAAGCTGTCACATCCCCATGTTTTGACAGCAATAACATACACAATTTAATCTCTAAACGACATAATTCAAAGACAGAAATAGAAAGACGCAACAATGGGATCTGTTCAACCAGTTCAAGAGCTTGACGCTCTCCTCGTTGGAGCAGGCTTCGGGTCATTCACCATGTTGAACAAGTAAGACACTCCATTGCTGGATTCTCATTATCAGAGATTGACCATCTAGACTCCGCAAGCAAGGCCTCAAAGTCAAGATCTACGAGAAAGGTTCAGCATCCGGTGGCATTTGGTACTGGAATTGCTACCCGGGAGCCCGAGTCGACAGCGATACACCCATTTACCAGCTCTTCGACGAAGAGCTGTGGAAGGACTTCACATTCAAAGAGCGATATGCCGGTTGGAAAGAGCTCCGAAGATATTTCAATCATGTTGAGAAAGTATGGGAAGTGAACAAGGACACCGAGTTCAACAAGCACGTGGATAGCGCTCGGTTCGACGAGAGTACTAACCGCTGGCATGTTGAATGCTCTGATGGCACCGAGGTATCATGCAGATGGTTCATTCCTTGCATTGGATTCGCCTCCAAGAAATACACACCACCTGTCAAGAACCTCGGTGACTTCAGGGGCCAAGTGTACCACACCGCAGTCTGGCCACAACACGATGTTGGCATGAGGGGTAAGAGAGTCGGTATCATCGGTACTGGCGCTTCTGGTATTCAAGTCGCTCAAGAGATCGGCCCCAAAGTGGATCGTCTCGTCTGTTTCATCCGGACGCCCAACTACTGTCTTCCCATGCGTCAGCACCAACTCGATGCCGAAGACGAAAAGAGCAAGAAAGAGAGCGGTTTCTACGAGAAGCAGTTCGAGGCTACTCGCGGCACCTTCGCCGGCTTCACATACGACTTCCTCAAAAAGAAGACCTTCGATGACAGTCCTGAGGAGCGAGAGAAGGTGTATGAAGATCTCTGGGAGCAAGGCGGTTTCCGCTTCTGGCTCAACACATACGATGACATGCTGTACGATCAAAAAGCCAACGATGAAGCGTACAAATTCTGGTTCAAGAAGACCCGTGCGAGGATTCCGGATCCCGAGAAAGCGGAGATCCTCGCGCCAACCAAGCCGCCACATCCTTGGGGAACCAAGCGTCCTTCTCTGGAACAGAATTACTACGAGGTCATGAGCCAGGACAACATCAAGCTCGTCGACGTTAACAAGTCGCCGATCGTAGAAGTCACCGAGACTGGTCTCAAGCACAAGGACGGCTTCGAGGAACTCGACATCCTAGTCCTCGCCACCGGTTTCGATTCTGTCACTGGTTCTCTGGCACAGCTTGACATCCGCGGCACGACTGGAGGAACGATCGCAGACCACTGGAAAGACGGCACCAAGACCAGCATGGGCATCGCGATTCCCACCTTCCCAAATATGTTCTTCTTGTACGGACCCCAAGCACCGACGGCTTTCAGCAACGGACCGAGCTGCACTCAGTTCCAGGCCGAGTTTGTGGAGAAAGCTATCAAGCTGGCCACTGAGAAGGGTATTACTAGACTCGAGAGCACCCCTGAGACGGAGCAGGACTGGTGCAGGCGCATGCAGGAGAAGTGGGATGAGACGCTGTTCCCGCTTGCGAAGTCTTGGTATCAGGGTGCCAATATTCCTGGTAGGAAGGTTGAGCCTTTAAATTGTAAGTATTCCTTCCTATGCAAATCAAAACACAGAAGAATATACACTGACTTAGACTAGGGGCTGGTGGCATGCCGGAGTATCGTGCGAGTTTGGATAAGAGTCTCCAGAATAACCTTCAAGGGTGGAAATACTCGACTGCTAAGGCGTAGGGGAGAGTGAAAGACTGGGACTTTTAGGTTAGGTTTTGTAAATAATGTACGCTTGAATGCAATATGTCTTTTTGAGCCAGATCCGTCTATATTAAGAAAATTGCCATCCCCTGCTGGAGATAGCTGTAGGCAAGTCAAGATGATTGCATACCAATGAACATGTGCAGGGAAGGTTCGATGTCAAGTGTGGGTTGGCATGATCTGCATCTCCTTAGCGATGTACACTTGTACGCCCCAAACCTTCGGACCTTTGGCATAGAAAAGAAAGAGTAAGCATATACTTGACATGGCCGCCGAACCACTAAACTCGAGATCAAGGGCAGTCCTACTAGCTGTGTGGCTTTGGAAACACAAAGCTGGAGCGAGATGCTGAATAGGCATCGAGGAAGCATTTCAAGCAGGATCCCAAGACGTGACAAGACCGCAATGAAGAAACAGAAGTGTGGAAGCCAAGACAAGAAACTAATAAAGGGGTTCAAATGCACAGAATGCCGGTACCATAGTCCTCACTTGAAAAATCCTCTGAGGTCAAAAATAGATCATAAAATCATGCGTCATTAATTCGTTGAACTACCTTCCAGCATCCCGCTCTCCCCATTCTACCCACCGTCTGATAACCTCATCGACGCTTTTGACCCCATCCCGACTGGCATCTACCTCAAACCATTCTCTATGTTCCCTTCCACAAGCCTTACACTTCCCGTCTCCGAGTACTCTCTGCGCATTCAACTCGATATGTATCAATCTTTCCACTTTATGTGCATTTGGGACTTTCCTGGGTGTTCTCGGTATCTGGTTCACGTTTGTGTCGGAAAGCGTTGTCGCTTGATATGGATAATATCGAATAAGAGAGAGGTTGTAGCCGCATTGCTTGGTCCATTGATTCAGACGTCGGTACACATTTTGAGCTCGACCGATCTTCAGAAGTATAGTTTTCTTGTTCGTGGAATGAGGAAGTGGTGATGAGAAAGTATTGAGGACATCTGACGTTCTGCGCTGTCCAGGTATAGGTCGAGATGGCGGTGCAAGAAGACTAGACGCCGTTTCTGAAGGCGGTGCAGCAGGAAGTGATTCTGGCGTCAACCAAAACATATAAATGTATCCTTCAGCATCCTGCTCCGAGACTGGCTTTGCCAGCTCTGCTAGAAGCTGAGCTGTGATTTGTGGAGACGCAGATTTTGGTATCAGAGAGAGAAATTCTCCAGTTCGTGAGGAGGGATCGCGATGTATCGAAGGTCGGTGGCTTGTAGGGTGTAGGCTCGAGGAGGCTTTCACAACCTTTGGCGGTATCGACACTGTCGTCCGTCTTCCAGTCTTGTGGCTCGCAGGTCGGGGTGCCCGTTTAGCATCCTCTGCAATTCCTATACAGCAGAATAGACCCAAATTACTGGCAGGTTGGGGTCGTGGTCTAGGTCTTTCGGGTCGCGAACCTTCAATCTTCGGCTTCTCATGCCCAGGTCTCGGGACCGGTTTTCGACGTTTCTCTTGCTTCCGTTCCTCTGCTTCCAATAATCCCAACCTATCAATCAGTGTATCGACGCTTGTTCGTTCCCGTATGGTAGCAGATTGTATTCCTTGCGGTGAAGCCCCAGGATGAGCAACGGCTTGGTTCTTGTGCTGCCAGCAGTACGCATCTGGACTTGCGGGTCTCCCAGGACTCGACTTTCTTCGTGGACTTGGGCTCGGAGAGGACTGTGGTGATTTCCCAATTGCTCGTCGGCATGGTGTTCCACTTGTAGTGAGACCTCGACAATGTCCGTCCGGGTTCTTGGAGTCTGATCTTTGGAGCAAAGACTCGGGCGTATGGGGGATGTAATTTGCCATTCTGCTTGGTGGTTAATTCAAAAGGAAATGTACCAACCTACGATGCAGTAATATATTACTGCTAGTATAGAAACCTTGGAACGTGGCAGTGACGAGACCCAGAATGTGAATCCATCGTAGCCAAAGATTCATTGGAGACGCGTCGATTGTGAGAAGGAGGCTGGGGGCTGCAGATGTGGCTGGGAATTTAGCGCGGGCAGATTCGCCTCGAAGGACCCGTGCTCATGTGACAATATCTTGACTTTGAGTTCACATACTTGTTGTTGCTTCTGCAACGGCATCAGCCATTCTTCACTCATACAGGATCATGTCAATCTAGTTGCCTCATTTCTTTCTGAGGTGGCCTGCTGTTCTATGATACCTTGTCTAGAATCATCTCTGCATTCTCCCTAGAGCACACTCAAATAGAACCGGGTATGCCAGTTTGGCCTCCACCCGAATCCTCAGCTACTGCTGCAGATAGACGGAACAACATGACTCTCCTAGCAGCTATAAATCATGTCCGGGAAGCCTCAAATCTCAATTCCCGGAAACAAGGCTCGTCTCATGCATTACAATGCAGCTTAATCGATGATTGCTTTCAAGACAGAACCTTTTGGAGCCTCCCAAAACCACACAAAAGCAGATTGTGAAGTTTTAACGGTCTGAAATTTCGAAGTTAGTGGAACTCGATAGTTGAAGTCACCCTCGAACATACCTCCAGAAATCCTTGGACACCCAATACAACATTGACCAGGGGGACGATCCTATCCATCTCAGGCACGAATCGCCCCGAATTCACCCAAAGGGAGGGACACAGCTCGAACACCAGCTTGTGTATATGATCTGCTTTTGCTGTCCACTTCGCGATGTGCAAAAGTCCTTCTCCGTCTCCGGGGTATCCATTTGTGTACAGGCGGACTTCGGTCAATTTTGATACTTCCAAACGGAATGTTGGAATGTGATTGAACAAGGAAGCGCTGTTAAACGATTAGTACCATGTTCAAAGCTAAGGTATTTCTCGTGTAAGTTGCTCTGAGACCTGTGATCAAATTGCGCTCACAGAAGACAAGCCTTTGCACGATTGACCTAAGAGATGTCAGACTCACTGGATCTCTAATCGCCGAACATTCTCCATTGCGTGTGCTGGCATTGAAGCGACGTTTTGTATGTTCCGACAGCTAATACCGAATGTGGAGACTTTGCACAATACATCTAGGGACTCGCAGTACAACTCCTCATCTCCACGGAGGGCCTTGATAAGGTCTGGAGTCTTTCCGGTCCACTCAATAATATTCTCGAATATAAGGCTGCGAAGCTCGGGCGGGAAGCGGCGGAGGGCAAGTGGGGAGAACGTGACCTGGCAGGCACTCATGGCCTGAAAAAGATGCGGTATCAGCGTAAGAAAGTAAACCACAGTATATAGGATTTTTAGAAACACGCCCCTAAGAGGCTTCTCAAAACATGACATCATGAATGAGCGAAATGAACTTACTGTCTGGGACAGGCCGCTACACTGGTGAAGCTCCGAGTTTGCACACTTCGCGTTCTGTAAATCGCAGACATTGAACTGACTCTCCTGTACGGCACAATGTCCCTCAACGCCCACGATATTCGAGTTCTCAACCCCACATTGGATCATCGTTCCATCTTGCATATAGCATCGTTTAGCCACTACACTTTCAAGCTTGCATCCAATGAAGGTCGAGGTCCGAGTCGAACAATTAACGAGGTTGGACGTGAAAACATTGGTATTTTTGAATACGGAGGAGTCGTGGAGCTTAGCGTTGTCCAATACTGACTTAGTTATTGAGCAATTAGTCACATGGCGAAATTACATACTGATCCGGTGATTGAACATCCGGTCAGGATGGAGAAGGAGCCGGTAATTACACAGGCATCCAGACTACTATTGTAGACTGTGACGTTGTTGAACGTGCAGTTCTTCAATGTGGCGTTACGAATAGGCGTCTCTGGTCCATTGAGAGTTGTCCTTTCGATAAGCACCATCTCATGTTCTTCGTGGGCGGGAGAAGCTGAGGTGAAGGCGAGTACGGAGCCGCGGAGGACCAAGTTTGCCATCCGTTTGTCAAGGTGGTCATCGGGAGGGGCGAGAGCTCGAGTCGCCATGTTGTAAGTTCGATGGCGCGTTCTGCCGCTGGGGAGGGAAGATCCAGTCGATGCGTCTTGTAGATCGATTGTGGCCAGAGGTAGAGAAGACAGGAAGAAGTGCGGGCCAAAGTACTAGCGTTGTTTACGGCTTGATTAAGCGAGTTGCGAGTCCGATTGGAACGCTGACAGCATCAATGTGATTTCGCGAATCTTGCCACAGGCTGACATCCGCAGTAAAAACGCCTCTGGTTGATGATTAGACAAGACCAGGAACATGAAGTAACGTAGGCCGCGGTTGTAAAGGACTGTCGACATGCGAAGAAGTCTCGCGCAAAGAGTCGCATTTGAATGGACGAATCTGTACTCGATATTCCCTTAGCAATAGTTGCCTGGTTCATGATTCTGAACAGTTGACTGAAGTCTGTGATTACCTCTTCGAAGGCCTGAAACTCAATATTCTCCAACTGAGGGCTTATCGTCCGGGATAGCTCTGATGGCCCTAATGTTGATTGATCGTGCCGAAGGTGAATCTCTGGAGCATATCGATACAGAATCTTGACGGTCTCTGTGAGGGCGATGGCTCGTAGGTACGGTGTATGGAGAGGACCAATAGCGTTGAGGATATGCTTCCTCCATCTTAATTCTAAACTGCAGCTTATCTTCAGTGTCGCATTCCGGTGTCACTGGTGAAGGATGGTGGTAAATACCACCGGTGAGATGTAGCGTGGCAACTGGCAGGAAGAGCCGACTTCAGCAGAATTTGAAAGCGTTTCGCATGTGCAAAAACTCTGATTCTATGAAATGGGATCCTTTACTCATCCTGGGAATGGATAAATCAACGCTTCCCGAAAAAAGTTCTGCGGATTCCGCTATGTTGGTTGATTCTTAGAAGAGCACAGACAGTGGCGAAGACAAATTTTAGAACCAAAAATTCAACCCTAGCCGGAGAGATACTGTAATCAAACAATTCTCACATCCTGAAATTCATACTCGCCAGCTTCCGCAGCCTTCATGATTTCTCCATCCATGATGCCATGTACATAGCTATCAGATCGGTCAGCCTTTGCATATTCATGAATGTGACGGAGCCAAAACTTACCATTCACCTATCAGGCGCAGTTTCGATCCTTCTGGCAGCCTTGTGGTCGTAACAGTTAAGAAGTCAAGTCTTGGCGATATGTATTCCCCTTCGTATACTCTCCTAAACACGAAGGGAACTTTTCCTCCGGGAAGAACCACGATGTAGTCATCTGCACGCATGTTTGGGGGCCCAAGGCCGAGGCGGGTACTGTCTGTTTTGAAGATGCAGCGGCTTTGAGCATATTCAAACCCACTTGGTACGGTGTATTCTGGGAGTGACAACATACCATACCTCACATTCAGATCCCAGGATGGCCAACAGTTCAGGGAGGATCGTGACCCTAGCTCCCATTGATCGGCTACAATAGTCCTCCAAAAGATTTCTGGGATGATGGTCTTGAAATTGCTGATGTAGAAATCCAAGGCCCGTGTGAGCATCTGATTCCTCCACATAACACTGCGGTGGACCCTATCGTAGGGGTAGAAGTCCCGGACATCGGACACTTGGTCCACTACAATTCCCTTTCTGATCACCAGACTGTGGTCATCAAAAGGAAAGAAAATATTTGCCTTTGTTGCAGTCCCGCAAGCCAAATATAAATCTTCGCCCTCTAGAGGCTGAAATTTTCCTTTCACGAGTGGTCGAGGAGTTAGGCGACGTGGTAGGGTTAGGTAAGTGCTATTGCGGACAGGTACATCATCATCACCGTGATCTGATATTTGGTTATCTCCGGAGGACATGAATGTTGAGGCCCAACTCGGCAATTCATAAACTTGATTCCCACAGCGACGCTCAATATAGGAGAACTGGTCTAGGTTGCAGTATTGATTCAGCAGATATGCTGAACAACTGGTGAACACCATCTCGGGACTCAAGCTGTAGTCAACGCTCATGCCAGGCGCTATGGCTTCCGGATCAAGACCTATCAAAGACAGCGGATATATGGAGAAGATTCGATCTGGCGTAAACGAAACTCCGCTGAAACGCGAGGCATACAGGAGGTGAGGAAGCTCAAGCCTTCCGTCTCTTTGCATCGTCATTCTCAGTTCTCCAAGTGCTCGTGCTCCAGCCCAAACTACATCTGAGCACGAAAAGGCAGCCGTGGGATTGACCTCTCGGTCCGTATACACTTGCCGGAGGTACCGGTTTGCTTTTGCATCTTTAACCATGACCTTTTGTATCTCATCGAAACCGACTCGGATCTTCCCATAGATTATCGTAGCTTTCGAAGCGAGAACAATTTCTTGAATAGGCCACATCCGCCGCCACCACGGTTGTGAGAAGAGGGACAAAATGATGTTCCAAGCGGTTCGACTATCATATCTAGCGACGACTTTTCCAAGGCGTTGTAAGTCAGGCTCAGATACATCATCATTATCCAGCAGAGCAGACAACTCTCCTAATATGTGGAACGCTGCCACATCCACACCTTCGTCTTCAAGAATCACGGCTACTTCCCGAGCTTGGCGGTAAATTCGTGCCATTAAAGCCACCTGTGAGCTTCTCTCTGGCAAATCCGGCATGTTTATACACAAGCCATCAATCCAGACATCAATGGGTGTGCTGCTATTAGTACTTCTTAAAGTGCGGAGTATGCTGGCAATCTTCCCCCTTACACTAAAAGGTTGTCCACCCAGGCGTATGTAAGAATTTCTCTCGCGCCCATAGTGCCGCCACGTGTAAGAGATGGCATCATATTTTGGTTTGTCTTCCAACGAGGTATGGACCATCTGGCACCTGATTTCTGGCGAATCATATTCCGAAGGCAGTATTCTCACCACTCGGATGTCAGAGGGACTTTGAAGTGGCTTGTATTCGAAGGCGTTCAGCGGAAAAGCAAAATGTAGTCGAAAATCCCGGTAGGACCAGGGATTTCGGAGAGCAGACTGCAAAAGTGAATTCTCAGTTGCAGAATCTGGATCGACCCAATCAATCAGGCCAAGGTCTCGAAGACTTGCAAAGCCTTCTGAAGGATCTTTCTCATAAACACATGAATCGAAAAGCTCCATAGCCTTTTCCGATCGATTGGAGACACTCATGAAAACAGAGTGCCAGGCCCATTGGTTCCAAGCGTACTCTCGCAAGCAATACGCCTTTTCGCTCTTGTCGTTGGAATTGTTATGAAAGAGATAGACCAAACATGACTGGGCGACAAGTTTGTCCGCCATTGGGGAAACGCTGAATATCGCGGCCGCGCTCTTCAGTATGTCTGTTCCGGTCAAGTACTCCCTGACAGAGAAATGTCCTAATCGAACGATATTCCTACGCTGGGAAGGATGTAGTCTGTCAAGAGGAGGATCGATAACTATCAGATCTTTCAAGATTTGCTCCACATATTCCTGCTGCTCAAACCGACGTGCCTCTTGGAATCCGGGCTTTCCGCTAGGATCCGTTGCACTAATTTCGACGACCTCCTCGATGTAAAGTGGCCGTGACGCTAAGCACAACCAGACCAACACAAGCTGTGCTTGCCGTTGAAAATTCGCATTGATCCCTTCTAGTATTTGCAGATACGAAGAGTTGAGATCTGGTGGTAAAGTTGCAAGTGTTATTTCCATCGACTCCGAACTAGCCGGCTCTAGCCTCTTGAGGGACTCCATTTGCAACTTTGCCCAGCGAAACCTATGTCAAACTGTCAGTCCCGTCTATAGAAGAAATTCCGACCCCTTACATTCCGTGCTGGTCCTTCGTGAGCCGTTTCCTAACATTTCTCTTTGTGTCGTCCGATAGCGGGGGTACGAAATCTGTGTCAAGGGCCGCGTTGACGAAGATGCCAATATCGGCTGAAATTGCAGCTACATCCACATTGAGTACAGCCCATGCATCGTTTTCGGCTGAGAGGGGAGCTTGAATATCTAGTTTCGGTCTAGAGGTTACAAGAACATGCAAAAATGGGATGCGTAAAGCTGCAAGATCCCTCAGGAATTTGATAACTTCAGTCCTCCGAATACCTTTTGGGATTTCGTCCAGGGCATCAATAATCAGATAAGCTTCTCGAGGAACCTTCACCTCCGAACATCTCAATTTGAGGCCAGCGCATAGCAGCTCTTGCAATCTGGACACGGAAGGAGAGCTTGGCGGCCAGGCTTTTGTATTCTCTTCGTAAAGTTCCTTCAAGCGTGAGAATATCTCGGGAGCAAAGCTGAGCTGTTGAATGATAGATTTCAGAAGATTTTCTAGGTTCTGCTGGAGAGAAAAGTTCTCGAACGAAAAGTAAAATCTGGCAGTAAGATCACGGTGATTCGATACGTCTCGGGTTCGACATAAACGTTCCATGTGGTTGGCTATCGCCGCGCTGCTTTGATCAGTCCTCGCGAATCGAAATACAAGTCGAAGCACAACCCCTACCATAAAATTGTTTTCCCACAGCCAACTAAAACATGTGTCAAAAGTTTCAATTGGATTCTAGGCTGGCAGGCATACCTCTTCCATAGATGACCAGGCAACGATCAGTACCATTTATCCATCGCTTAAATTGAGGGTGTTGAATGAGCCATTCACCTGTTCCTTTTTCTTGAGCCGCAGTTGCAGAATTGTGGAATCTAGACTGGTCAATCGGCTCAAGCCATTTATGTAGTTCCTTGATTTCCTGAGCACAAGAAGTTAGTACTCCCCATCTGCATTATTTATGGGGTCATACAGCTTGAAGTTTGACGATATCAAAACTGCTGGCGCGTTGTAGAGAAGTTGTTTGGCTCAGGGCATCCTGTTGAAGTTGCATTGGAGCTGTAGAAAGGAGGCTTTGCAAGTAAATACTGCGATACTGGAGCGTCG
Organism: Cadophora sp. MPI-SDFR-AT-0126; assembly: GCA_020747065.1. Lineage (NCBI taxonomy): Eukaryota > Fungi > Ascomycota > Leotiomycetes > Helotiales > Ploettnerulaceae > Cadophora > Cadophora sp. MPI-SDFR-AT-0126. The sequence goes on along the minus strand of JAGMVK010000002.1, from coordinate 2,853,822 downwards.
GCCATGGGGCAAGCCACTCGTGGTGGGGCTTGGCTCTGATCTCTCGCCCGCTTTGCTGTGGGCGATAATGCTGTAGTGTATTCCATAAATTATGGTGCAAACTGTACACTGTTGTCCCAGAGTCATAGACTTTCTCTAGTTCGTTGACTAAGCTTCTTGTGAAACTGTGTGGGCCCCAGACAGGAGTCGGGGCCTCAAAGCCACCTGCAAATTCGACCTCAACCAGACCTTTCGCCCCAGATACGACACCAGCACCCGCAGCGGCACAGCAGTCAATGAGCAGTAAAATGTCAGAAAGCCGTTCAAACAACTTGGTCTGGAGATCATGCCAGGGAACTTCAGGTCCATCTTTCTCGAATCTATCAAGTATTTAGCTTTGTGAGTCCAAGAGTCCTCATTTTAGCAACTTACTTCCTCCAGACTGCGCGCCTTCCAACATTCAAAGCCCCATGTCCTCCGTAATAGATAATGAGAAGTTTCCTTGGCCCCTCATATCGGAGGAATTCCGAGAGCTTCTCATCGAGGACATTCTTCGAGTTCTCGCTTGGAATCAAGAAATCTTCAATGGTGGAATCACCTGCCCCGTAGTTGTAGTAGTCTCGGAACACCCTCGCAAGTCCCTCTAACTCCTTGTAAAAGCGCTTATCACCGCCTTCCCAGCTCAAGAGCAGAACATGAACCTCGTCGTAAGCTCGTTCCGTGCTGATGACTGCATGACCATGTCCACCCGCAGCAGTTTCGTCTGCAGGATCGGTGTTCGAAGCGCTCTCTTCAACAGCTAAGTTCGCGAGAAGCTTTCGCTGGTTGAATTGTGCAAATTGAAGACCATATTTATTGGCCAAGAAAGCGAGACCGCACACAAAGAGAGCAAGTCCAATTCTAGTCAGATCAGCCATCTCGTACGCAGCTAAAATGGCATTTCAAAGACGGTCCTGTCTTGTTCACAGTAGCTGAAATATTCTCAACCTTGTCCTAATCTATCTCCTGCACATGTATTCCGGGTTACGGAAGGCAGCGATACGTTAGCATCGAGAGTCTGGAGCAGCAAAAGTAGTATTAGGCAGATCGTTTCGTTGATCGCGAGTTGTTCTGTGATTTCGTGCGAAAATTCGTAGACATATGGAGGCAGATTGACGTTTGAGCGTTTGCAAAAACCACTCGCATATTGTACCAGCGCCGCCAAAATTGGCGTTCCGCACAAGTAGTCCATATGGTTTGCGGTACTTTACGCGCCCAAAGAGGTCTGGTGTGTCCAGCTGAACCACAGCCTCAAAAAGCAAGTTCAGGCCGCACGATCTGTTCCTCCCCCAAAGAACTGGTATCATCGCAAGAGCTCTCCAAGATGTCTCCCGATGTGGGCCTTCCTGAGACATATGCAGACCTGATGTCCATTCATCGAATGGGCCATGCTTTCTATCATCCAGAGCATGCCCATAATGTCCGACCTGGAACTTGTGGATACATCAACAACAGTGGTCAGTGGCAACCTATCGTGGATCTCACCGACGAGGCTGCACTTGCAGCTGGAAGCTTCAAACCCTTAACACAGCTCCTGATCAAAGCAACCCCAGATGAATTCGCCTGGGAGGATGTAACATCTGAGGGTGTGCACAGTAATAAACCGAGCATTTCAGTGGGCGCCGATGGATCGACTGTTGGCGTACCCGCCGAAGCATCAGTTGAGTTCAGCCTCGAAAAGTCAGTGAGCGCTGGAGCTGTTCTGCTGTGCAACTCCACGGTACACCGAAAAGGCTATCGTCACGAAAGTCCGTTCTTGGAATGGGGAAAGGCAAATGCTAATGCCATAATCAAGAACTGCAAGGACGCAAAGAGGTACGGCTTTTGGGTTGTGCTTACCACTTGGACATGCTCATCCGTCTGGACGAATGTGTGGAAAAACTCGCAAAAATCTGTGTCCATCGGAATCACTGCCCGATCGGCGGGCATAGGTGAGCTTTCACCCAGGATCGAATGGTCCAATAGTCAGTCTGGCGGGGGATGGGTTCATCCAACTCCCACAATGAAGGTAAATCAGATATCATATGCTGCTCGATGTCAGCTGCTGACGCTTGTTGAAAGAACGGTAAAGTCGACCAAAGGGTGATATTCTTCAGTGGGGTCAAGTTTAAAGTGTATAAACTGCCTTTCGGAGTATGGAAACCTTCTACAGCTTGAAAACACTTGAGTGACTCGATTTAGGCAGTTACTCGCGAAGTTCGAGGGACTGAGACTATCATAGTCGATGATCCAGATGATGTAACCAAACCGGAGAATGAAAGAATGCGCTATGAGTTCGAGATAAGTGTTGAAGGCGCGGCTGAGGATAAGGAGGAAATGGAAGAGGAAGACGAGGAAGAAGATGAAGGCTGAAGTGAGAATGGTTCATAACCAGTTGCCAAGACCAACGGTCAGCCATTAGTTCAGCACCAACAATTTAACACCTTTCTAAAGTCGAATCAAGAACCAATTTCTTCCCAGGCGCCAACATCCAACGGCTTTAAAGTGACTCATTTATTACATTCTACTTTTTGATTAGTCCTGTGACGTCAATAAATCCGTACTCGAGCACGATTTCGAATTTACATGTGTATCTGACATTAAGCCTGATGCTGGGAGAATTACGAAGTTTTGCAAGAGCTTCATTTTAATGGCGCATTCTTTTCCCCTATCCTCTTCGAAATCATTCCTAACAAAGAAACAGATTCGATTTCTCAGAACCCATCCCAGATTTCGTACTACCCATACCTTTCTCCGCCTCCGACCCTGACAGTTGCATACCCGACCCCCGGCGCCAAAACAATTCATTCTGATCCTTCATCTCACCTCCCTTACCAAAACCCAACTCCTGAACACCACTCGATTCTCCTCCAATAATCCGTCCACGGCCAAGAACCTGAGTCCTTCTCTATCTGATTCCGTTTCCTCCTCCTCTTACTTGAGTCGAGCGGCCATCTCCCCACTAATTTGCCCATTCTCAACTATTTAGTTACTTTTCATCGTTTTATGTAAAGATCTTTTGACTACCCTCGTCTACAAGCTTAATTTGTGAGGCTAGATCTTTTTGTAGTGGCACACAAGTCTCTCAACCTTATTTTGACTATACCTTTACAATAAGTCACACTTACACCGAGATAACAAGCACGAGTTCATACATCGATCAAAAGCAGAATCTAGAAGAAGTCATCAATTCTGCATTCTTGTGGCCTAACGGAGCTATATTCTACAGGCAATTCCATATCGAGAGAGCCGGAATCGACAATCTCGTGACGTTGGATTTTGATCGGAGGCAATATCTTGGCTGCACAACGGAAGCAGATGAAAGAGGCGTAGGCCCTAAATCGCAATGTACAAGAGCAGAACACGTCTTACCACACGGGACACTCTCATGACTTTGTGGGATTGCGAGAATATCGTCCAAATAGACCTGGCTTTGCATTTCCCACACGATTCTGTGCAGACTCTTGCTAGTATACTTCCCTAGCCATTCACTAGTCAACCTTTTCATTCTGTTTGTCCAAATTTCGTGTGGAGTCAATGATCTTTTATCCAAGACTACCAAACTCCAAGTTTGACAACTTGCGGTAGTTTCATTTCACTCTGATCTTTTTGTTTGGCCAAATTATTCCCTTAAGATTTCGTATATCAATCTAGCATCCAATCCTGTAAAGTCATGAAGCCATAATGCAAGATACGTACAGAAAACATGGACTGTGATCTGCTTCTTATCAGATCCACATCCAACCATGTTCTCAAAACCACCATATCTCATGGTGTCCAGACCAAAACAGATCCAACATGTGCCATCCAATTCCAGGTCTCCTAGTTCAGAGTAATCGTAATATCGACAATCTTAGTGCCCACAACAGACAAGCGCTCATCCATGCGCGCAACAAGCATGTCTCTCTCTGTTTGCTGACTGGGAATGGCAGGATTGGGACGACATTGATCATCGTAACTTGTCGAACGGTACCCAAGGCAGCGGTCCAGACCCGGGCAATGGCGGAGACCTTGAAATAGTGATAGGGAAAGGTATGTCCTTCGAAGTCGATTCGTAGATGACGGACGGCTTTTGCGAATCTGAGGACTTTTGTGGGAACTTGGTAGACAACGACACCTTTCGTGCTGGCGGCAGGACGGGGACTATGGGAAAGAAGAAGTGTTGGTTAGTTTTAGCAGAATAAAACCTCGTCTGATTCGATAAAGGATGTATTTACAAGATGTCCAAGGTATAGGTGTTCGCAGCATGCTACTTTATGACTGGCATCAATGGATATGGCTTTCCTGCTCCGGATCCTGCGGGAGCCTCCAAAATAGCAACAGCGCACTGACTGTAAATTGCTCTCATTGCCTCCTCATGGAAATGACCCTTGCCCGTCATCGCAACAATCAGACCAGTATCTCCTAGGCCGAACTTGGAAAACAAATCTGGCAGGAGCTCGAGGGGCCATCTACTCAATGCTAGAGGAGGTCGAATAAAGGCGCAGTTCTCCAATGTATTATTATGCATAACCTCCCCACATTCATTGATTCTGGAGTCGATCATCACACTCTTTGTAATCTTGCAAGGGTTGAATACGGTTGATTGAGCTTCGGCCTGGATGATTTCGCTGGTTTGTACGGGATCGCAGTTTTGGATTTTGCATTGCACAATTTTCGATTGCCGGATCGCAGAGTTGGTAATCGAGGTCTTATCAAATTTGGTGCTGTGAGCCTTCGAATCGTCGAAGGCTGATTGATCTCCGGTGATTTTACATTTTTCAAGGCTACAGCTCTTGAAGGAATTGTCGTTGAAGACAGTATCTTTGATTTGGACGCATAAAGTCAAAACGGTGCTGGAAAGAAAGCTGTGAGAGAAACTTGAAGTCGTGAGCTTAGACTTCTTGATCTCAGCAGACCCAAAGCTTGAATTAACGGCAATGGAGCCATCGAATATCGCCCCCCCTTTGCCCTCGGCACGGTTCGTACTGATCTTGCAGTCTGCCAATGCCGATTCCAAAATGATTGAAGCACCATCTCTAGAACTATTCAGGGTTGTGCTCGTGGCGTAGCATTTGTTGAGGGTAGAATCGAATATCTTAGAGCCAGAAATCGAAACGTTTATGAGCTTGGATAACTTAGAAGAGCGACGGCGAGGAAAACCATTGGATTCAGCCAAGATACTGCCCACAATAGTGCAACCTCTCAATCTACCGTCCTTGATGCTCCTGTGGAGGAGGATCTGGCAATCAATCAAAATACAGCTGTACAGCTTTGAATTGATGACGCGTACTCCGCTAAAGCAACAATCGATGGCGTCGACTTCACGGACATCGCAAGATTCGACGTCCTCGTTGACCAGCAAGGTGTTGCTAACATCGCGGCTGATGGCAATGGCCATTATGTCCGGAATTTTGAAGTAGTGGGTGCGCAGAGATGGTATCGAAGTGTAGGAGGAGAGGGAGGAATCTTTTGCTGTAGGTGTTCGTTTGTAAAGTCGAGAGAAATATCGGAATTCGCTGGGATGCGAGGTGGTAGATCTTGTTGAAGTTTGGTAACGAGGACGAGATGAAATTTGCCTTTCGTGGGGCAGGCCAGCGCGACTTCGGCTGCCGTTGAGGCATTTCGAAGTTTACTAGTGGCCAGTGAACTTCTTAAGAGGCAGGAAATGAGCTGATTACTGGCAAATTAAGAAGAGTTTCACGCCATGGGATGACATAGTTCCAGAACGCTGTCCAGGCGGCTCTATGAAATGAGTATATACCTACAGCGCCTAACTGCATGAGGCCATTGTCTGTTGCCATTTTACTGCATCTGACTCTCTCTCAATGAAATCTAAATACGCTGTTAAAGGGTTTGAATTAGGTCCAGAGAGGTAGAGGTCTACAAGCTACTTCTTTCCTTCCTGGATAGATCAGACACTTCCCAATTGTTCATGATTCTAGGCGCTTGGAGTGTCGTGGACAATCTATTTAGCTTCCACAACCTCGAAACTCTTGAAAGCGAACGGATTCTTCCACAGACTTCTCTTAATTTTGGGGTTTCTTTCTTCTCAAGCTCATGTGGACAATTTTCTCGCCTCACCTAATTCAGGAGTCCAGTTTGCGATATTATTAGTCCTAGCCCACATACAACACTTAACAAGTATTCTCGAGCCAGAAATCCAAATTTCGAAAAAAAGCCACGAAGGAGCACAAGAGAAGTCAGATAATTACAGACCGTAAGCAAAAGAACAAGATATGAATGAAGTGGTAGATAAGTCACATGTGACCATGTAAACAATTCTCAGCTCGTTAAATTCAAAAGACAAGTGGGTGCATGTATGGTCTCTCTTTACAGTACGCTCTGATACTTCTCGAGCAAAAATTTACCCGCTGGACGAACAGCCTAGACATCATTCTTCTTCTCCGACTGAAAGAAGTGTTTTTGAAGGTGACGTGATTACATTGTGCCTGTTTGTGCAAGCTTGTATGCCATCTTCCCCATTCTCCAGGCCCAAGGATGCTAACCAAAGATCATACGAGTCTATTGTCTGGACATACCACCAAAGGGATAAGATATTCAGGCAGTGAGTCACCAAAGGGTTGGTTATTGATGACTCTTTGACGATTTTAACGCAATATATTGAAATAAAAGATTACAGGTAAACTCAGGGAAGCCTCTTACAAATTGACCGATTTGCAAAACACAAACCACATCTTCTCATCTAGCCCTGATAAATAGCACTTTCCACCCCCGCCCAAAGTCCCATAACCTCTGCATCCGCAAACGGCACAATCTGACTCGCCACCATCCCTCCAACTCCCTTCTCCCTATCCGCCCACCAAAACAAATTCGGCAGCCCAGCCCACCACCCCGTATTAGCCCCCCTCCCAGTCGCGCCGGGATGAATGGTCAACATGAACGTCAAACCCCAACCCTGCTCCTGCTCCTTCGGCTGCGGATACAGCTCAGGAATCGGGTTCGTGAGCTCAGGAGTAGCAGCTTGAATGGGCTCCCGTCCAAAGTTCGGCTGGTCAGGGATCTGGTTGCTGAACATCTAGTCGACTGTTTCGGGCTTGAGGATTTGCTTGCCGGTTGTTGGGGAGGTGCCGTTGTTGAGGAGGGTGGCGATGATCTTGACGTATTCGCGGGGTTGGGCGAAGAGGCCTGCACCGGCGGAGTTGAAGATTTCTTTTTGCTGGGAGGGAGTATTGGCGTAGAGGGGGCCGCGGAGAAGGTGTTCGCGAGTGGTGATGTGGCCATCGGGGTAGCGTTGGTGCATGTGTGCGAGGTTGTCTTTCATGGATTGTGGGGGGAAGAAGGACATGTTTTTGATGTTGAGGGGTGAGAAGATGTTGGTGGTGATGTAGTCGGAGAGGGATTGCCCCGTTACTCTCTCCACGAGGACGCATGCCCAGTCAATTCCTGTCTTGGATGTCTTAGTACCGTGGTAATGGAAGGACAATGAGAACTTACACCATAATTGAATTTAGAGCCGGGCTCGAATAGCAGGATAGGATCGATATCCTCGATTCTACCGGAGAACTCATCAATGCCTCTGGGGAGACCGACTTTCCTGAGCTCGGGATTGAAAAAAGTGTAGCCCAAGCCAGCTACTCAAACATCAGTACTTATCACATGACACTAATTCTCCTCTCATCTCAAGCCTTCCAAAACCAGCCTTCAAAGGAGAGATACTCACAAGTATGGCTCAACAAATGCCTCAACGTAATACCCACTTTCTTCTCCTTCCAAACCGGCCTATCCTTCTCATCGAACCCCTCCAAAATCTTCGCCTTCTTCAACTCCGGCGCCAGCTTCCCCACCAACTCCGCATCATCCAGACTCAACTTCCCCTGCTCAACAAGCTGCATACACGCAATACCGCCAACCATCTTCGTGCATGATGCGATCCAGAAGACAGAATCGAGAGTCATGGGCTCTTTGGTTTCGGCTCCCCGTTTGCCCGAGGCGTGGGAGAAGATCTCGTCGCCATTTTTGTTGACGGCTACGAAGACGAAACCGGGGATTTTGTCCTTTGAGGAGGTTGCTTCATCGATTGCTAGGAGGTGTTAGTGATGAATTTACAATAGGTAGTTGAGAGTTCGTGAAGGGGAGGACAAACTCTTTCGAATCTTGGCGGCATTCTCCTCCTTAATCGTATAACCTTCTACCTTCGGAACTGTGCGTGACGACATGTTACAGGTATTTCATAGAATTTCAATACCGGAAGGTTTATGAGAGAATAGAATTATAGAAAAAAAATTGCATTCGAACAAGAGAAGGGTTAATAGAAACTGAGCACAAAAGATCGGCAATGGCACCACCTAGGCTGGCTGGGACTGGACCGCGGGGTAAGTTGCGGGGTAGACTACTCGTCCCCAGAACCCCTCTTCCATCTGGGCGCCAGGTGCCACGATGTCACTTGTGCCGATCACTGGCTGGCGAGGTCTCAGAAGGCGCTGCTTGGATTCCAGCTTTGAAATTGTCAGAAATGTTTATTCCCGCAGCCCGGCTCGGAGCACCGGATCCAAGGTTCGATAGCTCTAGGCGTAAAAATTCTGAAGCACTTGCTGAATACTGGGATTTTGCTGTGAATTTGAGGAGATATAACGTTAAAAAAAAATCTATTGTGGTATCTCTGTAGCTCTATGTCTAGTATTCTATCCAATCTATGACAACGAAGTGTCCTTGGACACCAGTCTCTCACCTCACGAGTTCGCCCGGGACCACGAATTCCTCGAGCCAGGAGCGCGATGCGCCTGCATCAACCAGTCCTCCCCTTATATCGCACAGATGTGCAGAGTATTGAGTGGCCATCGGCCAACAATCCATCCCTGGATGGAAGAAGCCTCAGGCCTCATTTAGTCGTTTCGTAGACCTCCTTCCTCAGTATCGTGCATTTGCAATGACCTGTTGCTGCCAGTATTTCGGTTTCTCAACGCAGCATCACCCTTCTCATTGTCGCTGCTATCCCCTCCAATTTTTGTCTCCTCATCACTGTCAATGAAGCCGTACTGTCTCGACATGGCCTCGACCTCGCGATCAGACAAGAATGGCATTTCGTAACTAGCCCTGACATAGGACATATTCTCAAGATATCCCTTGGCGAAGATGAGATCAATTTCCTCCAAAGAGCGCTTCTTCGTCTCGGGGTAGAAGAAGTAGATGATGGGAATGAAGCAGGCGTTGACAATGGCGAAGAAGAGGTAAGTTCCCCACTTGATGTTCGAAATCATGACGGGAGTAACCATGACGATCAAAAAGTTGAAGAGCCAGTTGGTGATGGTCGATACAGCATTGGCCTTTGCACGAGTTCGTAGAGGGTTAATCTCAGCTGGGTAAAGCCATGGGAGTGGTAGCCATGTGGCTCCGAAGAAGGCGATATATGTGAAGAGACCGACGCCGGCTCCCTTGGCAGAGGGTCCCTTTCCACCATCTGGAATCAAGCAAGCGAAGACCAACACCATGCTTAGACACTGTCCGACAGTACCCCAAAGGAACAATTGGCGACGACCAGCACGCTCAATGATAAACCATGAAACCGTGGCAAAGATTGAGTAAACAATCATATTGACTCCACCAAGCAACAAGGCGAGATTATGCGAAACTCCAATGGCAGATTGGAACAGAATGGGGAAATAATAGATGACAGCGTTGCACCCTCCCAGTTGTTGGAAGAATTGAGAGCTGGATCCAAGGAGTAGGCGGCGGAAATGTTGAGTCTTTCCACCAGTGAAGAGAGCAGAGTAGGGGACCTCTCCGCCTGCATGTCCACTCGCCTTGATACCGTCCACAATCAGGGAGTGCTGGAGAGTAACATCTGCATCTGTAGTTTCGAGACCGCTGAGAGCAGCAATGACATCGATGGCATCTTCGTGTCGGTCTTGCGTGATCAACCATCTTGGTGACTCCGGAAGGAACCAGATACCGACAATGAGAATTATGCCAAAGATGATCTGGAAAGCGATGGGGAAACGCCACGTGAGGTCATTGGGCCCATAAGACGCGCCGTAGTCGATCCAGTACGCAATCATGGTCCCGAACGCAATGATTCCTCCTTCAATGCAAATGAGAAGACCACGGTTGGTGGTACGACTGCACTCAGCCTGATAGGTTGGGATGGTGGAAGTGTTGATACCATTGCCAATACCAGTTACAGTCCGGCCGATGATGAATTGAACAGTTGCTTTGGATCCTTTAATGGCGCTGATCTGGATGACAACACCCAGGATCATGATAACTCCACCAAGCATCATCTAGGCTGGTCAGATAATTCCTATGACAAAAGAATGAAGACTTACAGCTCTTCTTCGGCCAGTCTTGTCTCCAAAAGCAAGAATGAAAATAGCGCCAAACAAGCATCCAATTTCGTAAATAGCAGTGACGAAACCTTGGTACACAGAATTATCCTTGGTTTCTGGGAAGTAGGCGTTGAATGGGTCTGCTGAGATGATACCGGACATGACACCCTGGTCATATCCGAAGAGGAGAAACCCTGTCGTAGCAATGGTTGAAATGACAAGACCAAGAGGTCTGCCCATGAGCCCGGCATATGTCTTCACAGTGGACACACTGCCAGCTCGTTGGGGTCTTTGTTCTTCCATACTGGCTGTAATGCAAGGAGAGAATACAAAAGGAAGATCTCTGGCTCAGCCAGGAAACGAAACAGCAAGTATCGACAATTTGCTAAGGTTGCGCAGCGCTTGGGGAGATGGGTAGAGGATAAGAGTGAGATGATGGAGTAGAGGAGAAAATGGGGAGGAGGAGACTGTTATACTTGTCAGCCATCAAACTCCTGTCAACTTTTTACCCACCGTCCTGGATGTTATCCACAATTCCCAAATTTCTGTTCAGGATCAGACAGGGTAATTGTCGCATCAATCGGACGGTCGGATAACTTTCTTCTCCCAACACCTGCAAGACCCGGAGCAGAGTCATGTTAGCAGCAACTTCTTGCGTTGAATTTTAATGTTTTCTCATGAGATCGACATCTGTTTACCAATATGAGTTTTCCTGCCTTAAGGCGGTGTCCATATTCAATCTCTTGCTTAGCTATGATTGGGCGCAGTTCTCGTCCGCGAAAGGATCTTATTTTGACGAGCGCAACGGCGCCATGGCACTGATCCACAACAGCGTCATCAGGTGGATTGCGGGGACTCCAATTGGAGAGGATAAGCAACGGAAAGAAAGCCGAGAGATAACCAGGAAGCTTTTCAAGCACAAGCGGGAATGGCGTTTGCTTATTTATGAGCCGCACAGCATCGGTGTATTTCTCAATCCAGTTGAGGTGACCTTAACACGAAAATTCTGCGCAAAACAATGCCTTATAGATGCGCCTGGCTAAGGGTGAAACTACTCCAGGACCCTGAGATTAGAACATTATCGTCGGTGGAGTCCCCCATCTTCACCAAATCGTGCGATGTCTGCATGTCGACGTCAGATGCGGCGCCTTGCAACCTGAATCAAATGCGACCGAGACAGTTCCGAAGCTTTCTCTTGCTCGTCGGCATTTGCATGCTGCACCATTGCTCAGAGGCGTTTTATTGTGGAATCGTGGACCCGGTAGCCTCGAAGTAGTAGCCCGATATTTGTGGATTCGTGGGTCTGATAGCCTCATGTAGGAGGCTGGTTTGCAGCCTCTTCCATGTTTTGTGGGCTCTCTCAAGGTTATCGGCGCGTGCAAGTACATTCTCTTCTTGTAGCCTCTCCAATCATGACAGAGGATGCGGTATACTTCCAAGAGGTTCTTGACATGTGGTTGTTGCTGGCTTGTTAGATGAGCACCGAGAAGAGAGCGAGAGTTGCCGAGGTCCATCAGTGGTTTCCGAAGCGGAAAATTTTGTGCAGAGGTTGATTTAAGCTTCATCACGTGTTCCTTGTTAAACTACTTGTCCACCAAGATGACTTCCTTCCTACAGGTCCAGCCGTTGACAAGCTGTCAAGTAGCTGGACGTCGAATTTTACATACTCATGGGATGGATTGTACTGCCTGGCCAGTGTCCGGGGCAGTTTGTCAAGAGAATTGGCTCCGATTGTTTTCCTCGAATGTACTTGCATTACCTGAATACAACATCATACATACACCACAATGTTGACTTTATCGTCGATCCATCTATGGCACGGCTTTACAATGGCATTCAAGCCATCAGATATGTCAATCCAGATTCAATCCGCTTCATTTTTGTTCGGTATCACGTGCAATTGCTTACTTCCATTTCTGTCTTCTTCTTGATCTTTGCAATATCTCGGATGCTTTGATGTACTTTGAACCCCTCATCCATTCCCTTGTTATTCTCAATTAATCAAGTGTATTCATAATTCTTCAATCGCAGACAACGAATAAATTTGCTTTTTCCCATGTCTCAGGCCATTTCCCCGCCATCTCGATACCTCTAGGAGTACTCTCTCCGTCAGGAGCTCCCTCCGCAAGGAGATACTCTCCGGCAGGAGAAAGCTCTCCGCCTGCGACATGCAACAGACTGAAATCAATAATCGTTCTCACATGTTTCCAATTCCGATTCAGCAAATAGATTTTGAGGTTCACATTCCTGATGCCGATGTGTCTCCTGATATTTGCGAGACACGGAACATAAAAGCCAGTCATTTTTTTTTTAGAGTTTGACTATCGAGCGATCTTCGCGAGTCGTGCTACCATTTCTCGTCGAGGTGGCGAAATAACTCAAGTCACGTGTCGTAATTGAAACGTGATATGCTACGAGCTTTTCGAAGGTTTGTCCCCCACGAGTCTGCTTTACACATCTCCTAGAACAGTGAGAGCATGTAAAAGGCAGTCTATACACGTTCAAGCTTCAACATTCCATGCTTGAGTTTGGTGGAACCGTATCGAGATACAATTTCCCCTTGCCTGGACCGTGGAAGATCCTCGCTTCCCTCAAAACACCAACCAGATCAATGTCCACAAGCCATAAGCTGAGCGGGGCACGACATGCAACAAAGTATGCTTCCGTGTCGTATCTTCCAATCACATTTGGCACTTCTCCACCCTTCGAAACCCGAGACTCGCGTAACACAGAGTAAATTAGGGTTGAGTCAACACTCGTCTTCGTCTATGTGTCACAAGCTCTCGATTTGAGGAAGTTGGCCACCAGTTTTCATCGAGCAAATGCGAATTGTAACACAAGATCTTATTCAGGTCCCGTACATCTACCCTTTCCATTACCATTAGAGTCCTAGCGTCGTCTTCGTGCTGGCTGACATGCCCTGTAGCCTCAACAACATTTTCACACGATGCAAGAGCCAGAGTCTAGAACCCATTCGGGCACTTCTCGGCCACGATTTGCAACGAAATACTTCGATCAAGCATCAGTGAACGAGAACATCCAATGAGTCGTATGATGTGTCCGAGACATTCGGGACAATGCATGATCGCCGGCGAGGTGCAGGCTGCGATATGCAACAGACCAGACAGTGCCACAGAGATTGAAAATAAGAGGTGCGATGTCCATAGTCAAAATGATGCGAGATTGCAAACCGAACAGATGAGAAAACAAAAGACGGCCCAATCACATCCACGCCGTCATCTATCCCAACCGTGTCTTGCCACAGGTGGAATCTCTTGAAAGTCGTACAAATTATCTTCTTCAAATCGACTGCGTACGACTTCGCCGCAAGCAAAAGCACACCCTCATCCGTTGTGTTTTGCAACTTTGTGGATATAAACATGCCCTGAGTCATGTAGACTGAAATTGAAAGATACGGAGCGGGGTACGGATGAGTGGAAGGAGTAGTTAAGTTCAGAGATGATGAAGAGTATTCTGCTTTGTGTAAGGAGGTATCTGAAAGAGGGATTGTCGGAGTGAGATCATGAGTTATGCGGACAAATGTAATTTTGTTGCTATTTTGAGAAACGTTTGGATTAAAAGCAGAGAACGATGGAACGAGAATTCTCTAGTATCTTTGACATGTTCACTCCCTCGATCCTACGAGGTGCATAAGATACATCACCTCGTGTACATACTAGGTTACCACAACGGGCACACCCCAGGAAAACACCCGCTCGATTCATCGACCTCCAAAAATCCCCATCACGGCACAGCAGCAATACACATCCATCCGTATCCCACCCGCCTACCCTCCAAGCCCACCCATCTCTTCAAAACAAGAGACTCGTCTACCACATCCGCACCTCGCAAACAATCTAAGTCGCGCCGTTTCGCCGACAGGAAACCCCTTTAGCCTAAGCATATCAATCACCCACCCAGCCACCATCCAATGAAGCACCCCACCCGTTCTTCGTGATCTGGTATGATCGCCTCATATGTCTTCTTCGAGAAGGTCTCAGCCTTACGAAGGATTCGAGGGTTGTGGGGTTGGCGATTGAGCCTGAGTGGGATACGATACCCCGCGAAATGTTTTTGGTACTTGGTGCTTGGCATTCTTTGTGGGGATGGAGGGTTGGAGCACTGGACTGGGTATATGCGGGTTTGAGGCGTCGATGGAGAGGAGATGAGTGTGTATTTAAGCTTCGGGTTTCGTCTCAGATGTGGAAAGAGGAAGGAAAGAGAGGTTGATTGTTCAGCTGTTTCTACTAGCTTCTGGGAGTATAATTTCCACCTCCAAAACAACTGCACAATTTCTGCAACAGCGTCAACATGGTTATAGCTCACGAGGGTGACCCTGTCCTCACCCGCCTCATCGAAGGCGATCATACCCCATGGTACAAGAAGAAGAATCTTCGAAAACTGTATCTCCTTCTCTTCCCAACATGCATGGGCATCGAGATCACATCTGGCTTCGACTCACAGCTCATCAACAGTCTTCAAGGCGTGGCATCCTGGAAGCACTGTAAGTTCACCTGGCTCCTCAATCCCATGTATTCTTACATATTGTCGCATTTTCTCGCATGTCTGCCTTGGAGAGGAAGCCTGACAGAGGTGCAGACTTCGGGGACTGCATCACAGAATTGAACAAAGCTGGCATAATGGAAGAGACGTGCACCCTGCGAGCATCGTTGGATGGACTTGTACAAGCATGCTACGCTCTCGGAGCAATCCTCTCTCTGCCCTTTGTCCCTATGTTCAATGACCGCTTTGGACGCAGGTGGTCGATTTTCTTCGGGTCGGCCGTCTCGATTGCCGGTGCTATCATCCAAGGATTTGCCCAAAACGGTATTTAATCCCTCATTCCCTTCATGATAAGTACTAGAGGGAGAACTGACATGGTACAGTTGGCATGTATATCGTAGCTCGTATGATCCTGGGTTTTGGTATCCCGTTTTGCATCATATCTGGTTCGGCGATGTTGGGAGAATTGGGCTATCCGAAGGAACGACCTTTCTTGACTGCGCTTTTCAACTCGTCTTATTTTATCGGATCTTTGACAGCTGCTGCTATCACGATGGGCACGAATCACAGTGAGTGTTCTCCTCATCATGCCAATCAGGATGCTCGGGGTGGTCGTGGGCGATCGGCTTCTCGCAGCTCCCTCGCGGCCGCCGGCTCTCACGTTGAAAGTACGATACTGACTCAATGATATTGTCTAGTCACTTCCAATGGTATCTCCAGTAATTGGGCATGGCGGATCCCATCGTTCTTGCAGTTGGTACCTTCATTGGTACAGTTGACCTTAGTTTTGTAAGCAACCACCGGCCAGCCTAATTCCGCCATGAACAAATGATTCAAAGACATCGGCTAATCCCAGACCTCAGTTTCCTTCCTGAAAGCCCTCGTTACTTGATCAGCAAAGACCGACGCGAAGAAGCGTTCAAAATCCTCTCACACTACCACTCAGAAGACGATCCTAGCAGTCTCATCGTCCGAGCTGAAATGGCCCAGATCGAAGCTACAATCCGTATTGAAATGGATGCTTCAAAGCAGACTTACTTGGATCTCTTCCGTACGGTCGGTATGAGGAAGCGAGCTTTCATCGGGACGATGTTGGGATTCTTCACTCAGTGGAGCGGCAATACTCTGTTATCGTAATTTAATCCTCACTTCATGGAATGAGAAGTGCTTGGAATATGCTGACCTTGATAGGTACTACTTTATGAGGATTTTGACCATGCTTGGAATCAAGAATTCCAATACCCAACAAATTATCAATGGTGGGTGTTCTCCGACTTCTTTCTTCTAATTAAAGGTTGTCTAAGGAGGATTTTGGCTGCCTCAGACAGCCTTTCCGCCTCCTAAATCAGCTTGGAACTCTTAGTCTCTTTCTGACAAGGCGATACTAACTTCGAAATCCTTCACAGTCGGCAACCAAGCCTGGGGACTCGTCAACGCTACCACCATCGCGCTCATCGTGACAAGATTCGCCCGCCGGAAGATGTTCTTAATCTGCACAATTGGTATGCTTTGCTGCTATGTCGGCTGGACCACTTGCATGGGCATCTATCTCCAAGGAGATAGTAAGAACGCAATTGCTGGCAGAGTCGCTGTGTTCTTCATCTTTGCGTACTCACCAATGTATAACATCGGGTACAACTCGTTGACCTACAGTAAGCACAATCTTCTCGCTTTCCAGCTTGGTTGATAGATCGTGGATTGACGTTCTGTAGCATATCTGGTCGAAATCTTTCCATACGCAGAGCGAACTCGCGGGATAGCGCTCTTTCAATTTTTCGCTCGCGGAGCTAACTTCTTCTCCACATTCGTCAATCCCATTGGAATCAAGAGCATCTCCTGGAAGTATCTTCTTGTCTTCTGCGCATGGGTCTTTTTTGAAATTGTCTTTGTCTATTTCTTGTTCCCAGAAACGGCAAATCGTACTCTGGAGGAATTGAGTTTCAGTAAGTGTTCCCCATGTTTCCCCAGACAAGATATGCTAATTGTGAAACAGTTTATGAGGGCCAGGAAGTTCAAGCTAAACAGACGATGGCCACCGAGAAACAGATTCAAGCTCAGGACTTTGATTTCGGTGAGGGACCTGAAATTACTGCAAGAATTGAATCATGCTAACAGTGAGTAGCGTACGAAGGGCATGAAGTACAGCGCAGCGGTGCAAATCCAATCGAGATGGATGACATTGCTCAACAGGAAGCTCGCAATCCTGGCACGGTGCCAGCTAAGTCTGAGCTCAGAGCAGGAGCTGTTGGGAAGTAAGGATGAAGATCGAAAATCAGAACTAGTCCTAAAACGAGGCTTGGGCATTTTGCCAGAGATTGATTCCATGTCAGGGAATATGGGACAGCGAATTTCATTGTCGAGATTGGATATCTTGGAACAAATATACAGTACACGAAATGATGCTAGTGTGATAATTCTCGCCCTAGCTCCACCAACTTGCAACAGAAGCGTTTAAGACAGAAGTTCATGGTGCATGCGCGAACAAGGAACAGAGAACAGGTTTTTTTTGAAGTGGCATACATGTGCCGATGTGCATATTATCTCCGTCGCCTTAGGCGACATGGAAACTGAATAGCCCCATCAGACATCTCTCGACATGAATTGTGCTTTCTCCAGTATGTGTACAGTACGCCAATACTCCAACACTCGTCTAGTAATACAGCTGCCAGATGCCTCTATTCCATTCAGCCCGTCATGAGGCAGTGGCCCAGAAGTTATATATGCCCTTCTGTCGTTTATTGTACATCATCATCGACAGTATTGTCGGTTTGTGCTCGCGACGTCCATGCTTTGATATTCGAAGATCGTGGAGGTTGGGATGTCCTGCAGTGGAGTGGAGCTTGTCCATAGGGTGGACATAATCTCGAGGATGCGAAACATTCCGAAGGTGTGAATGATGGCGGGGTAGGTGATCGTGGTGGTGGAGGAGAGATTGTCAACTCCATCGTAGCTCTCAATGACTTAAAGTCCAATTTTGATCATTGCACCTCCGAGCTTGGTCAGGAAGGCATCCCAGAGCTCGTAAGTCTCGAACCAGATAGCTGAGAAGACTCCACACATGTTGATATGAGCGTGGCAGTGACTTGTAACGTATGCTTGAATGGTGTTTTTGGTGTAGTGGTTGCTTGTGGTATACAACTGTGGTATATTTCGATGAAGATTCTTGGTGTAGACGACTAGACTCGGGCACAGGACGATGACCTACCTATATGCTCTTGAGGGGGCAGACTCCAGGGCAGATCCAGGAGCAGGGCTGATGCGGAGGTACAGCGCCTTGTCCCACCTGTCTTGGCCGCTGATGATCACTCTACCCGGGCCTTGTCATCTGCCCGGACAATCAGACCTGATATCATAGGACACGAAAAGATCTGCAGGCACATCCTAAGCTGTGTGTGGTAAGATGCGTGTGAGACGACCAGTCAGATGTTTGTTGCCTGAAGTGGTGAGATGGAGCGAGCGGTGCGAGAGGTCAACAGAGAGGGGCGATGAGCTTGGCGAGCCATCACGTGGCTGGGCGGTCGGATCCCACGGCAGAAAGCTGAAAGAGCTTAGCTTCGTTCTGACCACTTCCTCCTCTCCTCGGCGCTCATGGCACATGTCATGAATGGGTTGGTCTTTTCTCTTGTCAGTCATATTCATGGGTACAGTTCCAGTCATGGTGGCAATGGATAAATGTCCTTTCCACTCTCTCCAAGAACATTCCAGGTCGCGACTGATTGTGAAGATATGTGGATAGGACCATCAGATGCTTTGCCCTTCCCGAGCACAAGTGGATTATCCCTAAACTTCCAAATCTACAGAGTCTCTGATTGCAGCTTCGTTCAGTATCCCAATGTGCGATTGAAAGATTCTTGGACGACGTTGAAGGATTTCACCAAAGGATTGCTTACAAACGACTAGACTACTAGAAGAAAGCTGCGCCTGACTATCTACATGATCTCAAGTCTTTCGCCACGCCTCTCATTGTATAGCTCTTCCCTTACCCTTACCCTTGCTGTTGGTGCTTCCGGCCTCAACGAAATCGAAGTCCAGCACTTCTTCTGCATTTGAGCGGTCCAGGGGCTTATTGCTACAGTTACCACCACAATCATGCTTGGGTCGTACCTGAAGGCCTTCCTCTGAAGCTTTGGCGCGAGCCATGATTCTCTTGATTACCTCGACGATCTCTCCATCAACCTCAAAGCCTCCATGGCGGTGCCAGTAGATATGCTCCAAGTATCCCAGGACGAGTCTATGGTCGATGCCCTGGGGAGACTGGTGTTCCAGGAGTGCTGGGCTAAATTGGCGGGCTGGCATCCCAACTGTGCCAAAAAAGCTCTTGGGATCAGTAATTAAGCCTAGTGGACGCAGAGACTCCAATGTAGCAGGTGTCTCAGCAGTATCGAAATCGGTCAACTGACGGAGCAGTTCTTTGCCTTCGCAGAGATCGAAATCCACGCGACTGCCCTCAAAGTTGTGCATCCTATTCGCCAGATCTGTGACCATTTTGACCACAATCTCGTCAAACTTCTCTCCTAATTCTGAGGCCAGCTTTCCGTAGTCGTATCCCATGGGGCGCCATCGCTTGCGACTTTTAGCCTGACAGGGGTTCTGACCAATCAACGAGCCGCATTTTAAAGGTAGGATCATGATCAATTGCTTCAAATCTACTCTACAGCGCTATGGTACTTGTCAAAACAGCCACTTTCTTTACACAAGTGCACGTTGCACTGTTTACAGCCAAATATAGCGCTCTTTCTCTTAGAAGGACGCTGAATATTCGCTGAAATACCCCCAAGAGCTTCACGTGCGGGGTCGCCATATCGCTCTCCTTTACAGTACTTGCAATCCCCCTTCCGCGTCATCCTTAATTACTGATGGCGCTGCGGTGGTACTAGAGATTCTTCAATATTTCCGTGGGAAAGCCTCCGTTTCCTCGTGCCCGAAGCAGTACCTGCAGCATGAAGTAATGCGTACATGATTTCCTTCCGGAATTTAGCTTGAGAAGTCCACTTATCCTTTGAGTCGATATTCCAGTGGTCTTCAAGGTTGGCGTGTATCGAAATAAGGTAAGAGTTTACCAAGACTGTTTGTAAGAGCCAATTCCATAGAGCTTGCTATCCTCCTCTCCTAATTAGCCTATCTCCAGAGTTGTAGAACTTCAATTGATCACCAACGTCCACGGCATTCATGAATTAGTTGTAAAGCCAGGCAAAGAATGGCTTATCTAAATCCTTAACGTTCTTACTACTAAACCATGCTCTTACAACAGCTGCGTTTGAAGAGGTTTCACTTAGTTTATGGCGAGTAGTGCTAACAGTATCGGAGCCATCGCTGCAATTCATCATAAAGAGAGTAGGGGCGTTATCGTTCCAGAGAGCCTGGGTAACAGTATTCTCGGGATTACAGGCCGTAAAGAGAGCGTTGTAAGGTATCCGGGTCTCGGCTTTCTTTACCTGTACCTGCAAAGTTAAGAGCCTTTGTACAACGCCGGAATCTCGTCTTACTGTACCGATAGCACCGAATCCAAGCTCTCGGAGGTATATCATGAGCTTATTCGACACGAAGAGATTATCTAGTAATACTATATAATTTGCGGGGGGCAAACGACATAAGAGGTGTGGTACAACAGCCTGCGTACGATTTCCAGAGAGGCCGGCTCCTCTATTCGTCTTTAGCCCTCCAAGAGCCACTGGAGCTCGTACACCCTCTGGCCCCTGGGCTCCTTTAGAATGCCAGGTCCAGTGTAAAAAGTAGCCTAATTAAGCGACTACCCATACTTTATAACCTGTCGGTACAGGCTTAGAAGGTATAGTTATCGTCTCAAAAGCTCGCCCGGTAAAGCGTTACATACACTCGTCTACAGCAAGGTTCCGGCCAGGTTTCCAGAGCTCTAAGGATACTCGTTGAATATGAGAATTAAGTGGTTCTACTCGTTGAAAAGCTCTCAATTTCGTGCCCTCAGGCGGGGGGGCACAAAGACAGAACCTGCGGTGTAGGATTTCAAAGCGATTCCGTGATATATACTTACGTACGGCATGTTGCGGTCCGTCCTCCTCTGTAGACTAATAGTCCCTTATTTGATTCTCTACATGTAATTCCATGTATATAAGAATACCAAGGTAAACCTTAATCTCCGGTAAAGTAGTGTCGTACCAGTTAAGTGAGCGAGAATACGATTTAAGCTCTTCAGGCTCTTTCGCATTCAAATTAGTGTACTCAACGATTTGTTGAAGTATCCTATCGGTAAAAAACAGTGAGAATATAGCAAAAGGATCAGTAGAACTAATAGAGAGAGGCAATTGTATTTAAGGTTGGAAATCCAGGCAAAAGAATGGTATAAATGGCCCAGAACCCTCTTAGATTGGCTTCGCTTTTGGACGATATGTTCTATCAAGGATTAGATCGGGTTGCATACCTTCGGCCATCTTGAATGTGATAAATTGAGTGAGAATAGCTTATATTTTGGCACATTCTTGATTGTGTTGAGGGGATATTTACATGCCGTTACGGGGGGCAACATAACCCTGCAATGCCAAGACGGCCCACCACGCTAAAAGTCGTTTCTGGCGCTCCATGGGATAGGAGACTTGCGACATACACTTCGGCCCAATCAGGACTATCATCTAGAGGTTGGAACGGAGCTTCAAATTTCTCCTGTGCTCCATCAACCTCATTAATCAAGCCCATGTTATTCGAAACCCATGTTGTGAGTGTCTCGCCATATCCCACATTACATGGTCTGACGAGCTGCTGCACAAGCATGTTCCCGTAGTAGCTCAAGCGAAGCTGCTTTTCTCTCAGTGTCCGCAAAGCCACATCTCGCTCTGTTTCGGAGCCACGTAGGTAAGCCAATGCTCTCCTTGAACATTCAACAAGAGTATCATCAATGTCCACCTTTGAAGCAGAGATATTAAGGAGGTACTTAGCTATGTATTCGACAGGAAGATTATTGATCATGAACGACGCTTCATCTTTTCCTTTATTGAGGAATTTCTCCATCAAATCGCGCGTTGAAGTGGTCAGACCAGCTCTTGGGTACTCAACAACAGCCTCCATTGCAGCGAGAAATTCGTCGCCCACTGATTGTGGGGGTAATGTCTTAAATCGCATACCGGTGAGCTGTAGGAGTCGTTCCTTTAGAAAGCCTACGATGGACGACATGTTCACGCTTCCATGAGCATTCTCAGTATCCGCGTCTGAGGCATCTTTATCCTCGCACATATCTGAGGCCTGGGCCAAGATTTTCCTGATCTGCTCAACCCAGGAGTCTTCGGTCTCTCTTGCCTTTTGCTCAATCTCGGCAAAGTCGTCCGTGTTATCAAAAGCCCCGTCTGACATTAGCTCGCGAATAAGCCAGTTCTCCAGCATCTCAGACAGTTTCTCTGCGCCAACCAGTAAGCTGAATGCTTTCTCGAGCTTCTCCAAGCCTTGTTGATGTAGCTGCTCATCGTCCTCTTGCCATAACGCGCCTTTTAAGGTATCATGCAGCTTTTTGGCATCTTTGAGGGCTCTCTGCAGACTCTCAACACGCGTGATCGCGGCTTCGATATTGTTGTCAGTTTTGGTCGGATGTTCAATCTTGACCACGTCTCGAGGATGTGCTTGGCTGTTGTGTACTTCCACTAGGGCTGCGACACATTTCCGTGTAATTCCGTCTGACAGGTTCTGGAAGAGGCTGTTTGCGATCGTGTTGTGGATTGTTTTCTCGATACGTGGGTACCAGTCACCAGGTTTCCGATAACCATGGCAACTGTCGATGCCACTGCCGACTGGGTAGCGGGGAAAAGATAGGTACTGAGATGATCCACTAGGGAGCAGCGGGGGGACCCGAGTGCCAAATGGATATTGGCTGTATGGTGGGACAGGGAAGATAGGAGGCTGTCCGAATGCTACCTGTGGTGGGTTTACCATGAAGGGTACATCCATAGGGGACATGGCCATAGGAGAAAAGACAGCTGATCGGAATCCTTGAGGTGGCAGGAAGGCGGCCCCGAGGTTGTTCTGGAGGTGGAAGGAGCGCCGATGAGGAGAAATCCAGTCCATATTGAGTCAGATATTCGACTTCTTGCAAAGCGGGGTTCTCCTTTAAGTTCGATCGTATTTTGTTGATGAAGTGTTGTTGCTTGTGGAGAAAGAATGTTGATGCTGGAAAAGAACATAGGTCCACAGAAACTCTCTGGGCTTTTATACACGAGGTGTGAGGAACCAACTTGGTGGCTACTCAATGCTAAACACAGGATTCTATCGAGTAATTGGTACTGCCTGTGGTGTACCCGTCAGTGAATGTGAAGGGTACTTCCAGTCATCGCAAGGGTTTCATCGGTTTCCGTGTACTAAAGCCTGGCAGCAGTTTCTTCAACGTTTTTCGGTCATTAAAGCACCATAATATTGTATTGAATCAGCCTCGTAAGGATCAATCTTCTTTCTCTTTGCCTGGTCTTCGCAAATCGAGGGGTCGTGTATTTCCCGCAATTTCGCTTAGGAAGCTCTTAAAATAAACAAACTTTTATAGCTCTAGAACAGCGCCGCACGTTGGCAGAATAGCGAGGTGAATCTACCGGAAAACAAATCAACATTCTTCAAGATCGATGTTCCTCTATTTCACCAAGTTCCTCAGCCAAGTCCATCACATCCTTCACAACAAGCAAAACCTCTCCATCGATAATGTAATGGTCCGTGCGCCTGCCTTGGCTATTTGTAATCGCGGGGTATATAATAGCAGCCTAGGAAGGAGTTATCTCCTTTTTTCCTTAGTAATTAGTTTTTATATAAATAGGAATTACTAGCTATTATTTAATTACTCTTTAGCTATTATATTTTATTTTACCTTAATATACTAGTAATTATTATATTCTAATTACTTTTCTTTTATTATTAGCTTAAATAGTTTATAATAGTTTAGAGTAGTGAATCCTTATTAATAATTATTAGTAGGTGCTATAATTAATCAAATACTTCCGGAACCTAGAGAATTACTAGAAGTATACTAGATAATAGCCTTATTATAATATAAGAGTAATTCTAAGTTTTTAAGAAATAGAATAATCTCCTTAATCTCCTTATTATAGAAAACTACCGGATATTTAGTAATGATCTTTCTTATTATCCCTTAGAAGTTATAGTAAGAGTAATACTCCTATAGACTTAAGAAAGCGATCTTTGATTAGTGTAGGAAGAGCTTAATAGGAATCGCTAGCTTATAGCTATTGAATCGTAAGCTCTTTACCTAGAGAAGACTAAATATATACTACCCTTGGAATATAAAGAAAAAAGTTAAAAAAAACTCATGGAGTATTTATAAGTATATAACCGCGTCTTCGATTATAATTCTAAGGTATACGCTAATAATATAACTAAGATTAAGTAAGTAGTGATATTCTTTAAGAAAGAGTCGGTAAATACCTAAGAAAGATCTAGGAAATAAATCCTAAAGAAGCTTATAATAATAACTTAAGAAGATTATAAAGAGTTTCTGAAGAATCTCTAGTTACTTCCTATCTTATACTAAGTTATTAACTCAGAAATTCACGAAAGGGTATAGTAAAGGCTTAATTAACTTATCTGTAAGTTTATTAATTACCTAGAAGTAAAGGAAGAATAATTTAAGCTCTTTATACTAGACTAATTATAAGATATCTTTTTTAATAAGATTCGCCTAAAGATTTATTAGGAAATTATTAAATTAAAATAAGTAGAAATACTTTAGATAAGAGAGAAAGTTATTTCAGCTATTACTCTTTAAGAAATGTATATAATAAGTAAAGGAAATAATAAGAGGCCTTAAGAGAATAATAATAAGAAAAGCAAGTCCTCTAGAAAATACTAGAAAAAGTTTAGTAAAAATCTTAATAAATACTAATTAGCTTAAATAAGTAAATTAAACTTAAACTGCCTCCTAATTTAAGATAAGTTAAGTTATTAGAATAAGTTAAAGATTTAATACTTTACTTATAAGAAGCTAAAGCACTTTGCTAATAAATACCCAAAGTTAAATGTTAGTAACTTAAGGGATAAACGCTAGAGAAGACTATAATTTATAAAAGCTTCTATATCTCCCCTAGAATCTATAACTAAGTGAATAGAAATTAAATTAAAGATTTTAATAAATAAAGAGTAGAGAATACTTACTGCCTTAATTAATAGTGGAGTTAAAGATAATTTTATATTAAGACTAATAATAAAAGAGTATAATCTATAACTTATTAGTGAAAGTCCAAAGATATTTCAGACTTTTCTTAGAGTAAAAGGCGTTATTTATAGTACTGCTCTTATATAAGTAAAGATTATAGATACACTTAAATAAACTAAGCTAGATATATTCTAGCTAAGAGTTATTGATATACCGGGGACTAATTTAATTCTAGGCTAGCCCTAGCTAAAAGATATTAATCCGTAGATTAGTTTTAAGATAAAGTAATAGAGATTTCCTTATTAATTGAATAACTCACGTAATATTAATATAATATATTCTAAAGCTTTTACTGAACTTATGAATTAAAAAAAGTTCCTTATATATATTATAATACTAAACTTAAATATAGTACACTTACTAAATACTAGTAATATACTTATTATTCCCTAATAATACTATGACTTTAAGGATATATTCTTAGAAGAAAAAGGAAATAAGCTACTCTTACTTAAGGATTAATAATATATTATTAACTTAGAGCTAAGTATAAAGCCTCTATATTCCCTGATCTATAACTTTTCTAAAATAGAGCTAGAAGTCCTTTAGGAATACCTTAAGTCTTTTAAAGTAAAGAGCTAGATATAGAAAAGTAAGAGTCCTGTAAGTACTTTAATTCTATTTATATTAAAGAAGGATAGTAGTCTTTAATTATATATTAATTATTAAGTACTAAATTAAGTTACTATTAAAGACTAATATCCCCTGCTACTAATTAGTGAAATACTAGATAGACTCTAGGAAGTAAAGATCTTTATAAGTTTAGACTTATAAAATACTTATTACTGAGTTAAGATTAAGGAAGAAAATAAATAAAAGACTATATTTTATATATATTATAAGTACTATAAATATTAAGTTATACTATTTAGATTATCTAATATACTAGTAACCTTCTAGGTATATATTAATGATTCCCTAGTAGGACTTATAGATATTATCTATATTATTTACTTTAACGATATTTTAGTTTATTTAATTAATCTATTTAAGTATAAGAACTATATTTACTAGGTTTTAGCTAGACTTTAATAAGCTAACTTCTTTATTAAGCTATTAAAGTACTCTTTTAGTACCTAGAGCGTGGAGTTCCTAGGGTATATAGTATCCTTAAAGGGAGTATTAATAAAGTAGAGTTAAATTAATATAATTAAGGAGTAGCTAGTACTTATAAGTATTAGAGATATTTAAATTTTTATTAAGTTTATTAACTTCTACTAATACTTTATTATAAACTTTTTAGTAATTACCTAGCTTTTAATAAGCTTAATAAGGGGTAATAAGAAAGGAGAATCTTGTCTTACTTTTTAGTAGTAAGATACTAAGTAAGAGGTATTTAATATATTAAAAAGTGTGTTTATATCTACTCCTTTTCTTAGGTATTTTAACTTAAGTAAACTAAGAAGAGTTAAAATAGATACTTTAGGATTTATAATTACTAAAATCTTCTTATAGCTAAGTAAGTAGCTAGTAAGAGATAGGGAAAAAGCCAACTAGTACCCTATTATATTCTTTAGTAAGAAGCTAGAGCTTACAGAATTAAACTATAAGGTTTATAATTAAGAACTCCTTATAATTATTAAGTACTTTATATATTAAAAATATTACCTTAAAAGTAATATTACTTTTATTAAAGTCCTAATAGATTATAATAATCTTTACTACTTTATAAGTATAATAGTATTAAGTTAGTAATAAGCTAAATAAGTGCTAGAACTATTAAAGTATAATTTTATATTAAGTTATAGATAGAGAAAAAAGAATCCCACAGATAGACCCTCGCGTAGACCTAATTATAAGCTAGTGTAAAATAAGAGGAATATTATACTTCCAACTTTATAAAATAAGTTATAAAGTGTAATAAAGAATAAGTTAATTTATATCCTAATAAAAGCTAGTAAGATAATAGAAAGCTTTTAGTAAGAAAATAATAATATATTATACCAAATAACTTAAATTCCTTAACCTACTAATAATACTACTTTATTAGAAATATTAATTAAGGCTATAGAAGTAACCTTTATACCTGACTAGTGATATATACTTATAAAGCTTAAAAGTTCTTAGAACTTATTTAAAGGCCTAAATAGCTTTATATATAATACTAGAGAGAGGCTAAATACTAACTAGTATAATTATAAATATATTATACTATAGTTTTTTATAATAAAAGTTATAAAGACTAAAATAGTAAATTCTAAATCGAGCTTACTTCTCTTATTATTTATAAAGCTATAGAGAAGGGATACCTTAGCTATTAAGAAGTGTTCTTAATTATAGAAAGCCGAGGATATAGATTAAAGTATTAATAGTAATAAGCTACTAAGATATTAGTAAATAGCTTATATTCCTTAGGATAATATTATTTATAGTAAAATCATAAAAACTTATTATAATAATCCAATTATAGGCTATTTTAGTTATAAGAAAACACTAAAGCTAGTCTAGCGGAAGTACTTTTAGCTAAGTATATTAAAAGATATAAGAGAGTATATTTAAACTTATGATATTTATTAAAAAATAAAAGTAAGATAAATAAAAAAAACTAGTAAAATAAAGGCACTAAGTTAATTAAGTAAGCTATTTGAATCTATAATTATAGATTTTATTATAGATCTAGTACCTTATAAAGGTAGTACTATAAGTAAAGTCGCTAATAGTTTACTAGTAATTATTAATAGATATACTAAAGAGGCAGAATATATTCTTTACCTAAAAACTATTAATACTTCTCTTTTAGCACGACTTTTTATAAACTATTAGTTTAAAAACTATAAGCTACTAGTAATAATTATTATAGATAAAGGTTTAGTATTTACCTTAAAATTCTAGGAAAAGCTTTACTTCTATCTCTAAATAATAAGAGGCTTTTTAATAGTATTTCACTTATAAACAGATAAATAAATAAAATAATAAAATTAAGCCCTTAAGGGATAGCTTTAATATTTCGTTTATTATCTATAAAATAATTAGATAGATTTACTACCTTTAGTAAAGTTTACTTATATAAATACTTATTATAAAGCTATTAAGATAAGCCTAAATAAGGTAAGATATAATATAATACTAAAGACTCGCTAAGGTATTAAGGATAATCTTATAAGAGAGGAGATCCTGATTACTAAAGAGTAAGTAGAGGAAATTATTAAGAAATATTAAGAGCTAGAAACTAGCTAGTAAAAGACTAAAGAAATATAAGTAAAGTAATATAATAAAAACTATTACTCTATTAAGTTTAAGATTAATTAATAAGTATTACTTTTAGTAAAGAATATTAAAATAGTGCACTTGAATAAAAAGCTAGACTACTAATTTCTAGGATTATTTAAGATTACTAAGAGAATTAGAAAGTAAGCTTATAAGTTAAAGCTACTCTTAAAGTATAATAGATTATATAATATCTTCTATATCTCGCTATTAGAGCTATACTAGTAAAGGCCCGGTAAATCCCCTAATATTATTTAATTAGACTTTATTAATAGAGAAGAATAATAGGTAATTAACACTTTTCTGAACTAATAAGTAGTTAGAGGAAAAAAGTAATACCTTATATAATAGAAGGGGTTTAAGCTAGCTTATGATTCTTAGTAACTAAAAGAGAACTTAATAGGCCTCTAAGATGAAATTAAGGCCTTAAAAGGATAAGACGCTAGCAAGAGAGTAGCGAAGTATTGGCGAAAATAATTATAATATATTATTATCCTCTAAGGGAGTTTAGCTTTAGATAACTAGATTACCTCTAGCTAATTACTAGAGAATATCTAATAATATTATTACCTTTCTGCTTTTACTTATAAGGTTTTATAGTTTTAAAGGTATAAGTAGATATTATAGTAAAGATAATAAGGCTTAAAGGGAAAAGGGATTATATATTATTTAGACTATATATTTATATTTACTTAGAATCTCTTGCTAGCTATACGCTAGTATTTTAATAATAGCTTACTTACTAGGTGAAAATTTTAATAATAATGCTATAAAAAATAAAAGATATAGTTATCTTATTAGATAAATTCTAGTATATTGCAAAAAAGTAGCTAACTACTTCTTATTAACTGAAGTAAATAAGTGAACCTCTCTATTAATATCTCTATTAGTACCTTTATTATTACTATTCTTAAAAACAGTTACACTAGTACCCTTACTAGCGGACTTAGGGACCTATATAGTGAAGGCTTAATTACAGATATTACAAAAGTTCTTGCCGGAAGTTAGTAGGAAACTTACTAGCGAATATTTAGAGATAGACTACTTATATTTCAGAGATCTAATACCTTAGTAATTAACTCTCTATTACTATTAATAAGCTTTATTAATCCTAATTTAAAGGTAGCCTTTAGCTAGAGAATTACTTATATAATACTAATAGTAAGTTCTTTAATTAAGTAGACTATAAGCTTTCAGAAAGATTTTTATACCTCTTTATTAGTAACTTTCTTAAAATAAATACTAATATACTTCGCTAGATCGAAGGTAGCTTAGCTTTTATTTAAATTATCTTAGCTAAAAGTATTCTTATTAAATTAAAAGATAACTTAGAGAAAATCTTGTAAAAAAAAAAGAAGATACTTAAAAACCTTACTAAATATTAGCTTAAATATCGCCGAAAAGGCCCTTTTTCTAACTTACTTATTCATATATCCTTCCCTTTTTATAATAATTTATGCACTTATTAGTAATTAAATTAGGTTTATCTAAGTAGATAAGATTAAGGAATTAAGTAATCTTACTAATATATTATAAGTAAATTCTCTCCTAATAGCTAGCTTTATTAATCTCGGATTATTCGTTTAACTTAATTCTAGTATTCTTCGCACTACCTAAGAGAGTTTATTAAAACTTAAGAGCCCTGCTATTAATCTCCTCTTAATACTTAATATCCTTATTATTAATTATAATCGCTGCCTTTTCCTTTCCCTTTTTAGTAAGTTACTAGCATTTAATAAGGGTTTTATTAGTATTACTTATATCTATAACCTTTTTCTTACGTTTAGTTACAGCTTTAAGGGGGTTAGCGGTTTTCAAGTTAGATACTTTCTTAAAGCTAAATACCTACTTCATACTAAATACTTACAAATCACTAGCTATTACTTATTAATATACTCTAGATTAATAAGGAAGCTTTATATATACGCTATAATTATTATTATTATTATTATTTATAGAAAGTTAAGAAGAAGAGAAGGAAGATTATATAGTTATAAAAGAAGAGCCTTACTCCCTAATAATTAATTACTATATAAACTAATAACTAATTATACTCCTCTAATTCACTTTATCTTAATTTAAATAAGAAGTTAAAAATAAATTTCACTAGTAAAGTATTAGTAAAACACTAGCTAACTCTAAAATTTATATCCTTACTTCTAGGATAAAAGTATATAAGAAAGAAGATATTATAATAGTCTGTGCGCTTACCTTAGCTATTTATAATCACGGGATATATAATAGTAGCTTAAAAAAGAGTTATCTCCTTCTCTCCTTAGTAATTAATTTCTATATAAACAGGAATTACTAGCTATTATCTAGCTACTCTCTGGCTATTATATTCTATTTCACCTTAACGTGCTAGTGATCATTACAGACAAGCTCATCAGTCTTCCTCAAAGCCCAATAATAAATACTAGCTATCTTAGCCATATATCCAGCATACCCCCAGTTTCTCAGATTCTCGCTTCTTAGAAACCTGTCAGTCGCGACTTTCTCATGATCTCCATCTGCCCACTTAGAAATGGCTTCAACAACAGTTAGTACCCGCTTGTCGACTGGCTTCTTCGGTCGTCCGGAAGCTTCATTGTGTCTCCTCACCGTCGTCACATACGACCCTAGATGTGATATGATGGCATCTCGAGCAGTTTTGAAATCGGTCCTACAAGAATGGAGTTCCTGTCGCTGTCGTTCCTCGATCTCATCGGACTCACGACCTTCCTTCACCAGCATCTGACAATGCCAAAGGACTTCGGGTTCAATAGCCCACCCAAACAGTCGGATTTTCTTCCGGTAGTGGTTCAAAGCATTACGTACGCTTTCATCAATAGACTTCGGCTCGGTATGTAGAGGTTCGGTGTCGCTCCCATAGCTCTCTTTTACGTCCTCGTCTATGTCCAGTATGCGCTGTGCTGCTATGGAAGCCCCATTGCCGACCAAGAGTTTGTCTTCTTCTCTGATGGACCGATACTTTTCCAACAGAGTATGGAATGCTGAATAATTGGAAAGCGGATCAGTGTTCCAGACATCTGGGTTCTCGCTTTCGGCGAGCGATATGGGCATTTTTCCTGCTAGATTACTGGGTCGATATCGGTTTTCTCAGGAAACTTGGGGAGATTTTGAATAGAAAGTCTACTACGCTTGAAGCTACAAGTACTTTAACACAGGCATAATTTGCCGTGATTGGAGGCACCGCTTTTGATAGGAGCGCCTTCTGATGATTCACAAGTTCAAGTCCATAAGGGTAAGTTCTGTCTAGTCAAATATCTGAACAGATACCGTGTAGGATGATTACTCGGTCAAAGTCACGCTTTTGATTCTTAAAGTCTACTACTAGGACCAACGCCACCAGTGACTCCACGCCATAGCTTTTTGATGTTGCTCTTCATCATCTGTAGATCCATGCTCCATAGCCCAGTCCAGGATCTTCCTTGCCACATCGACGATGTCATGGGTGGGCTCAACTCCATGAGTTCGAACTTGCTTCATGTACGATTTCAGGATGTCCACCATACGTTCCTCATCGCTTGTATTGTCTCTCACGTTCTCTCCAGATTTTCCCATGCTCTGCGAGATCTCGAAGTCTTCGCGTGGTTCTTCGGGCAATTCCAAGAGTTTCTGAAGGGATTTTTCTACTCCGTCATCAACTTTATCACCCGTAGCTAGAGTACCCATCATCAGGTTGAAGTGATAACACCTCAAAGCCCCGAGCGTCCTGCATCTTGCATGATCCAGTAGGTCGAGTTCCTCCTCCGTCTTATCCGTCATTGCAGATGCATCCAATTCCAAGTGGCTGATCTGGCTTTCGCTCATTATCTCATCCTCCTGTGTGGCTTTCTCATGCGTTGTGATTGGTGCGGTCATAAGATCCTCCCTCTCTGCTTCCCATTGTTCAAAAAAGCCGGCTGCTCGCTTGTACGGAGACAGACTGAGCCAGTGTGGGCTACAGGGGTGGCAAACGGTGCGGGGTTCGAGGTTGGATAGGATTTCGACTTCGAGAGTCTTAACTTGGGTTGTGAGGGTGCTGAATTCTCGTTCGAGCTGAGAGATGGATTCTGACATTTTGCTGGTGCGACGGGATTTTTACGTGGTTCTGGAATTGCTTATGGTGTTCAAGTCTAAGGGTTTGAAGAGCTCTGGATGAGATAAAGGGCGATAAATGCAAGTATGATTTTAGTGCAGTAAAGAAGGTTGCTGAGGCGCTTATGGCTACTTATGATTCACGCTTCAGAAGCCAGATTGCTAAAATGCTAAGTACAGTATGATAAACAAGCACTTCGTTCACTTGGCCCATTCACTTCTCCTTCGAAGATGACGGCTTCATGTCTCCAAGTATCTCCACCAGCTTATGAGCAAATCGTACAGTCTTCCTTCGTTTCTCCTTCTTGACTGCCTCGAGTTCTGGAGTTAAGTCCTTGGATTGGTTTACGATTTCTTCCCTGGCAAGCTTGACGAGTTTATTTGCTTCGTCGGACACTTTTGAGTCGTCTTGTACTCCGGTCCCAGCATTGTCACTCTGCCTCATCAGTGTGGTGATCTTCTCACTCGCCACTACAAGCTCACTATCCACTTCACCTTTCACTTCGAGAGTTGCCTTTTCAATCTCCTTTGCCTGTTCAGCCAGATCGGATGTAGATGTCTCGGCTTTGGCGATGTTCCTGGAATGAGGGTCGTCCTTGATTTCGGCTTCGGGCTCTGACTTGGCTGCGAGCTTCTCTTCCATAGCCTCTGTGGTATTCTCGCGTCCGTTCACCTTACCGTCCAAACTCTCTCCTACAATCTCGACCAACATCTGAGCTGCTTTCAAAAGCCTGTTATCGACTGCGACTCTGTAAAAGTTTTTCGAAACCGTCTCGTAGAAAACCTGCAAATCACCTGGGAGAGCCCGGAACCTTTCCTCGTTGAACTTTTGTATCTTCAACTCTTTGTCATCAATATTGGCATCTCCCCCCTCAATAGCCATTTCTTGGCATGATCCCATACAGCCTTGGCTCGAGAGAATTTCAAAGTCCTGCTGGTTGGTCTTGCCTTTGCCTTTGGCGAGAGCTATGATATCTTTGGTCGACTGCAGAATATCTTGGTTGACTTTAGCTCCTGTTGAAAGATGATGCCGATAACTTCTCAGTTCTTGCTGTAGATATGTCGACCAATCTCGAACTTCGGAGTCAAATTTCTTGAGACGTTCGATGATTTGCTCATCTTCAATCGACTTGTCCAGCGTAGCAGGCGGAGAGGGCAAGGGAGGGAGTGAAGCGATGAAGCATTCCTCGCCACACGAGCACGAGTCTTTGGAAGCAGTTTTGCATCCGGGTACAGCAGAAGCCAACTTCGGGAGATTTTCATCCCTGTGCAGCGTTGTGGATACCAGGTCAAAAACAGCTTTGTCCTCGCATTCAGATCCATATGAGATAAGTGCTTGGCGGTAGTCTCTTAGAGCACGAAGGGCGTCTTCGACCAGAATTTCTCTCTGCGTGGGGTAGAGAGTTTTGGTATCAATGCTGTCGATCCCTACGTCCTCTTTGGCAGAGTTGTATTTCCATCTCAAGACTAAATCAAGCTCCTTAATGATACGGAGATTGATTCTCTCGTGGGGCTGGAGATCGGCAAGATAGAGCTTGAGCTGCTCCATAGCATTGGGAGCAGTTTCGTGTCTCATGTACTCCACCAGGGCATTTGGCATCTGCATCAAGTCTTCTTCAGGCTGGCCATGGATCTTTTTCTCCATTTCATCGAAGTTCTCATCTATTTTCTTGGACAAAGCATTCAAAGATGCCTCTTTTCGATGTTCCACTCGTTCTTGGAGGCGATGCATGGCAGCTGTCTCATTCCACCACCAGGTGAGGTCCGGGTACTCTGCCTTGCCAACCCACCAAGGACTTCCATCTTTCTTTGGAGGAATAACATTCCCTGTCTCGGTCACGGTATCGTTCATATCCTTCTCTAGCTCCATAATATGGGCGTCTAGCACGGCAGCTGTGTCATGCTGACCACCCTCAGTGGCGAGTCTTCTCGAACTTGCCAAGCCGTTCAAGATGGCTAGATTTCTTGAATAGACTTCCATTGGTGCACTGGTTTCCTTACTGTCCGAGCCGAACAGCAGGGAGGCGAATAGTTGGCGTATCTGCTCCGTGATGAAGGATTTAACGAGATCGTGTGGTAAGGTTCTTGGACTGTGGCCGAATGTTTTCGACGTGAGATGGAGAGACAGTCGATTTTATGAAGACTCAAAATCTTTAAGACCTAGTGAATCATGTGAGCAACGGGATGAGGAGATTTTTGGTGTGAATCATTCTTGCGGGTAAGCAATTTTTGTGCTGTGTTGCCGTCGCGAATGTGTATTCAAGTGGGGCGTTTCGCTTAACGGGAGTCAAAACAAAACATCACAACAGATGGAAGACGAGAAAAGAAAAAATCGTCCATCAGGCAGCAGAACAATTAAACATAATCTGAAAAATTTAGATACATCCCATTCCACTATGATGGGTTTTACTGGCCACAGTGCGAACCTTTACAACAGTGAATCCGAGGAGTGGGAGTGCTGCTGTGAATCGAACAGGCAAGTCGCCGATATGTAAGCAAGGCCACACACTACCCAAGAGCCCAGACTAGAGATTGCTGCTGAAAAATTGCCAACATTATCCACAGCAGGACTCGACAGGATCACGATAGGGGCTAAGCGCCTTCAGACCGAGAAAGGCGAGTTAGGGACTCGCTTATTAAGATCTCCAAATAGACGTAACGACCAAAAATTTTGCTTTTTCAAAAACTGTAAGAATCGGATACGATTTTAATCGCCTCATTATACCCAAGAATGTATTTTTTTTGGGGCAAAAAAAGGTCGAATCAAGTTGAGTAGATCAAAATAGCAAAACTCCGAGACCAATCGCGATGAGGCGGATTTTCCGACCGAGAAGCGATTAGTCTGTTAGAAACCATGAGCTTGTCATGATTTTGAAGAGGCATCACCGTGGCGTAGAACGTGGGTGCTTGTACATGCCCAAAAAATTCTTATTTGGTTAGAAGATATGATTGCGAAGTTTACTCACATTCGACAAAAGTGAATCCTTGGATTCGCAATGTTACAGTTTGACAGAGACAAGACAATGAATTCGTTCTTCTATTATCGTCTAACCATGTGTCTACAACAGCTAAATATGAGCCTGAAAATATTGTGAATAATAAGAAGGTAAAGATCCATCTGAGTCATATCTAACTGCATTTCTGCCTTTCACATATGAGCAAAGTGTT
Source organism: Cadophora sp. MPI-SDFR-AT-0126 (assembly GCA_020747065.1). NCBI lineage: Eukaryota > Fungi > Ascomycota > Leotiomycetes > Helotiales > Ploettnerulaceae > Cadophora > Cadophora sp. MPI-SDFR-AT-0126. The sequence goes on along the minus strand of JAGMVK010000002.1, from coordinate 2,818,431 downwards.
CGACTACAATAATTTTGGGCTGAGATCACTAATGGCAAAGGTGCACTCGGGCTACGTCGAGTATTGTTCCGCAGTGTCATCATAGGGAAAGCGCTTCAAAGTTTGAGCAGATGTCAATTATATGTACATAAAGATGATTTTGATGTTAGGAAGCATTAAGACAACCATCGGCCTCCGATGGAAGCGCGGCCTAGGAGTCAGCGGTAGTCCTCGTCTCGCTTGTTTTCCCACCACATCGCGAACGCAAGTGTTCCTCCTCGCAAACTCATCACCTCATCACAGTATGACTCTCAAATTGAGGAATACTTTGACAACAGAGCCACCGAGCTGCGTGCGAACTATCAAAATGGATGCAAGTAGCAGATCACACGAGCACCCTCCTCTTTCTGCCGCAGCTGTCTCCAACTCAGCACCAGCACAGCACCAGGCTAGCCCCTCTGAACTTGACATCTTCCGCTTGGCGTTGCAAATTGAAATGGAAGCTCGCACACGACTTGAAGCTGAGAATTTCGCATTGCAACGCGAGCTTGCCGCTTTCAGAGCTAGGCCCTTCACACCCAGCACTGAGTCTAATGCGTCGGAGCATGTAGAAGTTGAGCAGCAGCACAATGTAAGGATTCTGGGTCCCTCATTCCGAGAAAAGATTTTGACAATTGCTAGGATCCTCCTACTCCTCTTTCGATCCCTCACCAGATTACCGAAGAGAATGAGCTTTTGAAAGCTGAGATTCTGAAGCTGAAGGCTGTATTGAAGGTGAAGGAGAAGCAGATCGCCAAGCTCGAGAAGGAGAAAAAGATCAAGGAGCCACTATATCAAGTCGGAGTCCATGTACGCCTAGCCAGCTTAGAGAAGGCAAAGGAAGCTGTGATTACACACTATAATGCCGATCCTGCTATCTTGGAGAAGAGAAACATCGCCATTCACGAGGGAAACTGGACGGCTGACGTTTCGCTGTTCCTGCCGATGATCATCTCCTTCCGATACTGGGACTGGACTCCAGGTATAAAGATCCCTTATTTGGCCTGGGAAAAGATATACGGCATACTCCTTGCTGACTACCCTTCTTCCCTGTTGATTGATAAGGAGTTGGTCGACTGCATGAACGTTGCTTTCACAATATTTACTAGCAGACAACCCAGCACTCCGAGAACGACTGGAGGCTATAGAAGAAGTTGTGACAGGGATTCTTGATCGCGATGACTCTCAGGACCGCCATCTTTACGATAGCGAGCAGGAAGAAGATTCTTTCGATCTGGGCTTGCCAGATGACACCGTTCATGAGGCCGAGGATGGCACGCCACAGGGACTGTTCGGGCTTGACTTCGATGAATAGGGTTTCGATTATTCTCCAAGTGGTCAACTTGCCAAGCTTCAACATGCCAAGGACATCGTTTTGCAGAATGGCCTTGGACGCAAGTAGAGAAGCCTCGCTTGTGCTGGTAAGTTGGACCTCTTCCTCACCTCCTCCCCTTACTCCAACGGAAGACACTCTCAAGAAGTTCAACTGACACCAAACAGAGCCAGAGTAATATCCATCTCAAACTATTTTCAGATTACTACGTACGGAACCTCAAAATGATGAAGTCGATGAATCCTTCTTCCTAGGACCACGAACAAGATTTGTACGGTCCACACGAAGATCAGCTGATGGAGAACTATGAATGAACATGTCTGCTACCAAGTCTCAATGACAGGAGGATAAGTAGCAAACAGATACGAATAAGAGGGAATGCAAATTAAGTCTTGATTCGTTCCTTCATGTCAATTCTTCCCTGTTGTGACTTGGATTTGCTATTGTTGTTTTGATGACTAAGTTTCGCTTAACAATTCTCGCTCCACAGTATTCGTGTTTTCTTTTTGAAATCGTTCAGAATTCCGAATGTCGGATGATATCTGCGCAAATTTCAAGTGATCCTAAATTAGAAAGATAAACATTCCATCCCGTCTCAGTCCCATTCCCCCTCCTTCCTATGATAACATCTACAATCTACTCCTACCCTCAGTCCCTTCCACCACCTCCTCACCCTCAAAAAACCTCCTCAAAATCTCATTTGTCTCCCCCGGCTTCTCAAGCATAATCCAATGCCCCGCATCAACATCAACACACTTCAGCCCTCCCCCCTCCACACACCCCCTCATAACCCTCCTCGCCACCCCGGCGTCACAAAGCGTATCCCTAAGTCCCGCCACCATCAACACCCTCTTCCCCTTCCCACCCAAACCACTCTCAATCTCTCCCCTCTCCAACGCCCTTCTTTCATCTTCCCATCCTAGACTCGCCATCCCGCGCTTATACCACATAAGCGGGGCGTCGTAGTTCGCGCGAAAGGCTTGATGGTGGTGATCTTTTGCTTGGGGGGAGATCCAGGGAGCGAGGAGGTGGGAGGTGGATGAGGGGGTGCTGGTTAGGAGGAAGTGTCTGAGAGATCCGAGGGGGGCGAAGGAGGTTGTCCAGATTAGGGGGGAGGAGGGGTAGATGATGTTGAAAAAGGATTCCCACTGTGTGTTTCTAAGTCAGCGGGTTTCCCAAAGTGCATACAGAACAGACGCGAACGGAATTCTATGGGAGATCAAGATTTTGAAAATGGAAACAGATCAAAAGCGAGACTAACATTCTCCCCCATAATCCTCCCCGCCTCCCCATCCTCCGCAAACCAAACCTGATACCCCAGCACTTCATACCCCAACTCCCTCCTCGTCTTCCCATTAACCGCATGCACATCACCCTTCACCCCCGGGCGAGTAAACGGCACGCTCATAAACACAAACTTCTCGAACCTGTCGCCATGGAATGTAGCGAGTCGGCTGAGGAGGTACGTGCCCCAGTCGTGGCCGATGGCTATGAGAGGACTACGGATCTGCTCGTGGTCGATGATGGCTACGATCTCGGCGGCCATGGATTTGCCGATATAGGCGTTGATGTTTAGGGGTTTGGAGGTCTCGCCGTAGCCTAGGAGGTCGGGGGCGAGGATTCCGTAGCCGAGGTGGAGGAAGTAGGGGATTTGGTGGCGCCATTCTTGGGGGAGAGTTAGTTGGTGGGAGGTGTGGAGATGGGGTGGATTGATAATGAATAGAGAGGGAGAGTGGGGGGAGGGCAGGGCAGGGCAGGGGTGATTGAGTTATAGAAATGAAAGATCAGAAGGATGGTGAAGCGAAAACTTTGTAACGCTCCGGATCTTTTGAGAGCTCTTGCTTGACTCTCATATCTCCATGATACTGATGAGCAGTAGACTTCTTCTTCTACACATCCGTTCCCTGACGCACTCAGATAGTAACAAAAGAAAAAGAAATAAGAAGTCTCAAAACAGCTAAGTCTCGCTTCTTTTTCCACAATAGTATCCAAGAATCAAAATCGACTCACCAGCAGAAGTACTAGGAAACCCATGCAACCAAAGCAACGTCCCCTTCTCCTTCTCTTTGATTTTCTTCTCACCAGACCCATCCCCCTCTACATTCTTCGCCGGATAGTATATATACGCATACGTATGCCCCGTACTCGGGATCGTGTATTGCTTATTCGGGAGGGGTATTTCTTCATCTTGGTGGGTTGGTGAGGGTGAGGATTCCACATTGGTAGGGGATGACATTTTTGCTAGGCGGGGAGGTGGGAGATTGTGAGGGATGGATTTGTGGAAGGGTTTTGTCTTGTACAAGTACAAAGTCTGAAAAGGAGGAAGAGAGTTCTGAAATTAGATGAGGTGAGATGCAGTTGGTGTTCTTAGTTGTATATATTGACGATCGATGGGATGACGTAAAATCTGCGGTTTCTTGAACGGAAGGCCACACCTAATGTCAACTATTCAGCTTGAGATTGACTGTATTTATGTTTATATATCCTCCGCCTCAAACCCAGAATCGGCAACGGAACAACCCACACATCTTCGACCAAGATTCTTACATCTCACAAGCAGTTCTCGCTTCTTTCCTTTCTTTCTCCAGCTTTGATATCCCGCTGCCCCTTGCCCCCAAGCGAGCATAGCCGAGCCGAGGATCAATACGCTACCGATCGACCCCTCCTTACCAAACACCACCCTTCAAATACCCCGTGCTCTACCCTCTGGCTCAGAGAAGATCTTGGCAGCTTCACGTCAAAGATCTGCCATACTAGCCAGACCCAAGCGAAGTCCCCAGGCAAATACATACACACACAGTAGCTGAGAATTTCCTTGCGGGGTTGTGGTAGTCCTCGGTTGAGAGCGTCGTTTGTTTGATTAATCACCCAGTCACTCAATGATCTATCGGTTCTCATCATCTGATATGAGATGAAATTTTAGTCACATGGAGTAGTCGGGTCAAATCTACGGAGAAACAGAAATGCAAAAGCGTCGTGGCAAAGGACAATGGCCGCCCAATCTATTCTGTCCTGCTAGGCTACAGTCCATAGGGGTATTACATACATACAAGCATGTCTATTCAATCGCAAACACTCTCTCCCTTCCCGACTTACTCCTATGTATCTTTCAACCTTCACAAACTCCTGTTCCCGTTTCCACTCAAACAATTGCATTGATTGCACTCCAATCCAGTCCAGTCCCATTCCGAACTCCAAAAATGTCAACTTTATCTCCAAAGAAGCGAACGAGCGAAATCGTACACCCCACCACAATATACATACATGCTGTTAACCCCCCTCGCCAATCTAGTACTCCAACCCCGTATAACTCGTACTCCTAATCAGCTCCCTCTCCTGACTCATACTTCTCCTCTGCTGCCTCGTCGTCTGCCCGCCCAAAGGCTCACCCGGCAGTTCCACCTCATCCTTGATCCTACTCGTCAGCCACGCAGCAATAAGCGTACTCAGTCCGCCAGCCGCCAACACCACAGGGATACTCCTGTCGCCTGGAACCCCCCGCGGTTTCTGCAGGAATTTGAAGATGATGGATGAGCCGATGGTGGCGAGGATTTGCGGGGATGCGATAGCCATGTTGTGGATGCCGAGGATGACGCCTGCTTGGTCTTCTCCCGCTTTATCATTACTTCCTGGGTGGGATTCGGGGTCTGCATCGTGATCTGTCTCTAAGGAGTGGCGGTGGTTTGTTTGGGCATTTTCTCTAGAGCGGCGTAAGGCGTCGCGTTTGCTGACTTCGGCGGAGATGATAGCGAATGGAGCCCAGAGGGTTAGGGCCCATGAAATACCGACTACACCAATGACGGTGATGGCAGCGGTGACGGAGCGGACGAGGAGGGTGCTGAACATGCAAGTTGCGAAGATGAGGTGGGAGAGTAGCCAGGCGCGGCGGAGGGTGAGCCAGGGAATGACGAGGGCGTCGAGGAAGCGGGAGAAGCGGGTCGTGTAGCTTTTTGTGCTGGCAGAGGAGGATTCGAGAGCGGCGTCGTAGGAAGGGGCGATAAAGAAGGGGAGGAGGAGATTAGTCGCTAGAGATGTGATTGCGTAGATGAGGAGGGCGAAGGTGCCTACTCTTGTAGCCTTTTCGTAGAGCTTGTCGATCTCGTCCGGGCTCATGTCGGGGTTGGCTTTTAGGTATGGCTGAACATAGATGTCGCCCACGTAGGAAGAAGAGTAGAAGAGCTGAGGGAAGAACCCGATCCAGGCGAAGAATTGCACTTCACATACTTGTCGAGTGAGAGGGGGAAGTCGTCTGATCGATTTGAAAACTGTGGCAAAGAAATGTATTATACCGCCCTTGCCTTTAGATCTAGCGGGTTCGAGACGTGGATCGCGTTCTCTGATGGTTAGAACGCTGATGGCGACGGTGCTGGAGAGTGATATTGAAGCTATCACGCATAGGATTTTGAATTGCGTATCGCCGAAAAATGAAAGGTACTTTGGTAGGTCAACATATCCGGCTAAATAGCCGATGATGTTACCAACGCCTACAACACGACTTGCCATGGAATTTGCAGTTTCTACAAGAATTAACTCGGATCAAGTAGTCACAGAGGCCGACTTACCCTGCTGATGACTTGGACAGCAATCCAGAATGAAAGCTCTAATTCCAGCTTGAACTACAAGATGTTAGTAGAGATCGTACGCAGTCGGTGATTCTCCATACCCGTGTTAATGGAAAAGTCTAGGATGTACACAAAGCCAACTGCAACCACAATGATCGTGATCTTAACACCTTCCGACTCTCTGCTTGCGCCAAAAAGGCCGAGAAACCCACCAACGAGCTCTCTCACCCAAGCAAGTGCTAGGAGGGCTATAATTGTTGCAAGTCCTCCAAAAACCATAAATGGCGTCCGCTTTCCCCACGAAGACCTGCAATTGTCGCTGAGCATCCCGACATACGGTTGTACGAGTGCCCCTGAAAGAGGACCTGCTATCCATACCACAGCTACTAGTGATTTACTCAACCCCAATGCGAGCAGATATGGTGTTCCATTTGATAGTTCCACCGCCCATGCTAGTTGTAGTCCTCCAATACTGATAGTCAAAAGTATCATGTACCATAGGCTCTTCGTTTCCTGCCAGTCGTCGACGGGATCATCTTGTAGCACGGAGTCGCGGTCGATCAGGCCCTCTGAGGAATCGTCGTCTCCGGATGGGGATAGCAGAGGCGATTCCTCGTGGAGGGGTTTTCCCGTAGGTTCCACTGTATCATCTCGCTGAGTCTCTCCGGAATGCGCAGGGGATATTGTTAGCTGACCTTTCTGCTGGTCTGGCAGATCTGCGGCCATGTTGATTGTGGCCAACGTCTGCAGGCAGACTTATTCCAGCCTCTTGCAATCTAAACCCTATGTAAACTGCTCTTGTCTGCTCCTTCTGTAGATCGTGTAGGGAGGAAGGGGCTTGTTGGAGTCAGACGGCGCAAAGGTGGGTTCCGAGAGGTAGACGACGGGGAGGCAGTATTTCGAAAGCGGGAACAGCCTCAAAGCTGTCGCAGATGTTCTAGTGGGAATTTGGTCGTATCCTGGAGTCCCCAGAGCTTGAACAGCGGCTGCTGCTTAGAGTTCACGAGTCGCTCATTATCACGCGGTGGTCGATGCTGCGCATAGCTGGCGGGCCGTGATTCGATGCTGCGCGATGAAGTGCACCTAAAGCTGTGGTCGGGAATTTCTCCGCTGTCAGATGGTTTAACGGATGACAGAAGGAAATGCCTTTTAGGTCAGAAGATGTTTGGGTCGTATCGTATTTGAGAAAGGGCGAGGTCGGCGAGAGGAAGAGGGAAGCTGAGCTGAGATGAGATGTTAGGAATAGTCAGTCAGTAGGTTGTCAGGTTCTGGTCATGTCATGCTATGCTTGCTGCCCCACGACTCGACTCGAAACTGGGTTGTTTTGTTTGGCTGTTTGGCTTGATTTGAGGCTTCAGGAACCACTGGACCCTTGTCCCTGTGCACTGATGTTCGGAGACCTGGCCTGCTTCCGCTGCTGCTGCCTCAGTCCAGTGTGCATCTTGGGGTTCAAGGCACTGTACGTCGACATCATACCTCCGTACACAACAGCACACACACACACACACATGTGTGTGCCCATTTCAGCACACCCTCACCAAATCCTGGGGAATAGGATCATGGTCTTGGCAAGCTTGGATGAAGAGAAATGGTGGATCTGTTAGTGCGACAAGTAGTCTATTGTAAAGTTGGAAAGATTGTCGAGCGATGAAGCAGGCATAAAAGATAGATAGATATATTGCAGAGACTGGGTTCTGCCTCTCTCTGTCCATAGTGCATCATTGTTCATAGATCAATCCTAATCTATCACACCAGTCTCTCTCTATTTCTGCTGCATCCCCTTTCCTTTCTTTTAATCTCCAGCATCCTGTCACCTGGACTCTCTAACACTCTCATTGCTTCACAGCTTTTCTGCCCAAGGAGTGCAGCACTGCGACCAAAACATACCCGAATCTAGCTTCACTCTCGAGCTGAAAGGAGCCAGATATCCTGTGTTCCATCGCACGTCCGGCCCCAGTTTCCAGATTGCGACAACACCAACACCAACACAAGTCATCCCACCATCTCCACCGCCAGCTTACATCACCAAATCACGAGTCGATTAAGCCGGAGCATCGACGTATCGCCGTATCGCATCACTGCATCATCCCCATCGCAGAGTCGCAGAGCCGCAAGTTCCATTTCTTGCTACCTGGCCGCTAATACAAGCCGCCCCAAACTCTAGCACTTAGTCGATACGCCTCGTCATCTAGAACCTCGAGGCCTGCTTTTTCCTTTTGCCTACCCTTTTCTTCTTATCGGTCGCATTATCGCGAGCAGTTACATGTGTCCTTCCTTCTCCTCACGCTGCTCGTCGCTGAGCCACGACTCGTCCCGACATCCCCTCCTCTGCGCTCGCAATTGCGCTCCTCAAACATCAGAATGGTCAAGATGTCAGCGGTAGTGGGCACGTTGGCCTATACGATACTGAGTAGGTTGCGCATGGATACTGGATGGCAGGATGATGCTAATTGGTATGGCAGAGAGGGCTGAAGAAGATGATTCGGAAGAAGGTAGAGAACAGAGGATACCCAATTGAGGAGACCGCAGACTAATGGATACAGCGCCGGATTCCTCCCAGATGGAGATATTCTCGTCATGGGCACTCTTCATTATGATCATGCTATTGATCGCAGCTCTGTTCACAAGTTACATGCTACAGCAGAAGAAGGTCGAAGCAGTACATGAAACGGTCATATCAATCTTTGCTGGTGAGCAATCAGCTTCTGTTCTCTGGACCAAACTGACGGCCCAGGTATGACGGTGGGATTGATTCTCAGACTGAGCTCCGGAACATCAATCCAGGACCTGGTCAGTTTCAATTACCAGATATTCTTCAATCTCCTCCTACCGCCAATCATTCTAGCTTCCGGCTACGAACTACATCAGGCGAACTTCTTTCGAAATATTGGAACGATCCTGACGTTCGCGTTTGCTGGGACATTCATATCTGCCATTGTGCTCGGGCTGATCCTCTACATCTACACTCGGATACCTATCGATGGGCTGGAGATGACATTTGTAGATGCCATTTCTGTTGGAGCAACACTGTCGGCCACGGATCCTGTCACAATTCTTGCCATTTTCAATACCTACAAGGTCGATCCGAAATTGTATACGATCATTTTTGGCGAATCTATCCTCAACGACGCTGTGGCCATCGTTCTTTTCGAGACAGCACAGCGGTACAAGGAAGGCGGAGCTGCTGGAACTCTGGGGCTGGTCAGTTTGTTGGAGGGTATTGGAATCTTCTTGGCTGTCTTCTTCGGAAGTTTGCTCATTGGAGTCTGTGTGGGAATCGGAACGGCACTGGTCTTGAAATATACCTACGTCAGACGATTCCCAAAGATTGAGAGTTGTATGATTGTGTTGATTGCCTATGCTAGCTATTTCTTTTCTAATGGCTTGCATATGTCCGGTAAGTGACCCTCTTTTCGGCATTTAACCCTGCTGACATCTTCAGGAATCGTCACACTCTTGTTCTGCGGCATTACACTCAAGCATTATGCATATTACAATATGTCCCGTCGAACCCAGCTCACCACGAAATACCTATTTCAAGTACTGGCCCAATTGTCGGAGAATTTCATCTTCATCTACCTTGGACTATCACTCTTCACGGAGAGCAAGCTAGAATTCAAACCTCTCTTGATCATTGTCACAGTCATGGGAATCTGCGCCGCAAGATGGACAGCAGTTTTTCCCCTTTCCAGACTCATCAATTGGTTCATCCGCTACCGAGCAAAGCGAAGAGGAAAGGACGTGGCCGATGAGCTTCCCTACAGCTACCAAGCCATGCTCTTCTGGGCTGGTCTCCGCGGAGCCGTCGGCGTCGCTCTCGCAGCAGGCATGACAGGAACCAACGCCTGGGCACTCAAAGCCACCGTCCTCGTAGTCGTGGTCCTTACCGTCATCATATTCGGCGGGACCACCGCCCGTATGCTCGAAATCCTTGGTATCAAAATCGGTGTCGTCGAAGAAATAGACTCCGACGACGAATTCGATATCGAAGCCGTGCCCAACGGCTCATACTACAAACACAACAGCTCTGGATTCGGCAACATTCCCACTCGCAGAAACGGCTCCGTCCAACTCGATGGGTTGAACGTCCGCAGGGAATACGAGCGCGGGACGTACGTTTCGGGGAACTCTAGCCCGATTAACGGACCGAAGGGTCTCAGTAGGAAGAACTCCGCGTCTCGACGAGCAGAAGACACGGAAGAACTACTGCACCCCAACTCGGCAGAAGATTCAGATCTCGATATTGACAGCGATACGTCGGACTTACCACCAGCTGCTAAACGTACGGAGAGGAAACGCTCAAGCCCGCCGCCGAACCAGAGACAGGACTCGGAGCCGTACCCGACAAGTGGGAGTGTTGCGCACGAGGCGCCGAGTATTACGGCTAGTGGGGCGATCAGCCAGCTTTTGCATGGGACGGCAGAGGATCATGCGGCGTGGTTCAGGCAGTTGGATGAGGGCTTCATCAAGCCGAAACTGTTACTTGATGGTGGGAAAGGACCCCATGGTGGAAATGGTGGGAGCTCGTCGTAGTGACCTGCGGAAGGGAACTGGTTCTGGGATTTTGTGTGTATGATGCGAAAAGTTATAGGGAGTGAGATGAGACATGAAAGCTGAGATGTCAATCAGCAAGGGCTGGGGCTGAGAAGGCCGGCCTTGGATCTGGATCTGGATTTGGTCTGGAGCATGGCATGGACGGCGTTCCTGGTGTATTGTATTATAGGTCCTTCACATTTCGTCGTCTCGTTCGGCGCTTTCGAGCAGTCGCAATTCTTTCGCGGGGGCGAGATACTGGTAGGGTGTAACAGGACGGTACGTACTTTATAGAATATAGATTCTACTTCATTGAGCGAATCGAATTCCAATTGCGATGTGATCTTTATTGTCATCAGGCAGTCTGACGGTCTTTCAAAAATTGACAAGCGAAGTTTAGAAAACAGACGAATTGGAATACGAGAATATGAGAATTTGATGATGTTTATGCATTCATCTGTCTTGAGACTACCTACAAATCCAGTTCTTCACTTCATCTTCTTCTCCTTCACATCCTCCCCATCCACCTTCCCAGAACCATACCCACTCCCCGTCCAGACCCCAAGCAAACACCAACAAACCCACGCAAAACCCATCAAAACACCAATCGCCGTACCAGCCTCCACATACTTGCTCTTATCCAGATCCAACACTGGGACATCCAAAGTATTGATCAGCCTGCCTCCACCCACACCTGCCGCTTCAGCACCAAGTTCACTCTCCAACGATGGCGCACTAGGACTCAGATGGTAGAAGAGCGTTCGTGGGCCGAAGAGGCCGTCATATCCAAGGTTGACCCGATCGAAAGGGTTGATTGGGAATTTCGAGCCCTCGTCAGCCGTACACGCCCAGAAGAGGACGGGATATGGGAGGGAGAGAGATGTCAGGCCTGAGGAGTTGTGCGAGGGAGGTAGATATCGGAGGTGCAGGGGGATGCGGGATGTCCAGTCTTGATTCGCTTTGGTGGTCGATTTGGAAGAAGTTAGAGGGGCAAGTTCGACCAGAACAGATGATCCCCATGCTGGTAATGTGTAAGCCGGTGCCTCCAAATCTACCGGACTAGTGATATAATGCAATTTCGCCAGATTCTTAGACGCCAGGAACAGAGGATCCGAAAGCTGGTATTTATCAACAAAGACCGCTCTCGGCAGCGTGAGATGCGCGTGTAGCGAGCAGGCCCTATCATCCAGCGGCGGCTCACTACTCGAGATGTTCACCTCCAACGTAGGATGCAGACCCGTCGGATGCATAAACCCTGATGCGAAGGTTTGGGAGATGGGTAATGGGTGGTGTCGAGCTGGGAACGAGAATAGTGTTGGTGAGGGCTTGGTGTGTTCGCCTAGCACGGTGAGGAAGCCGCCGAGGGAGAGCTCTTCTACTTCTTTTGGTTTCTCGACGGAGAAGATGCCGATTTCCATGCGTGAGTCTTTGACTGAGGAGGAGGAGGGCGGTTTGGAGAGGTTGAGGGGTTGAGTTGTGGGAGGGAAGTAGGCGGTTAGTGTTAGGGCGTGGGAGATGGTGTCGAAGTCTATTTCGAGGGTTGAGGCTGAGAGGAGGGCTTGCACTCTGGGGAGGCATGCTGGGTCGGAGGGTGTGGAGGTGGAGCGCGAGGGACAGAGTTTGTGAGAGAGGTAGGTCGTGAAGTCTAGTAGACTAGGGAGAGGAGAGTAGAATTGGGAGGCGGAGGAGTGGGAGAAGCGGTCTCGTGGTAAGGTGGTGAAGGATTTCTGTTATTCAGATCAATAGGGGATGCTTGTTTACTTCAAGGTACTCGCTTACCTCGGGTGATATACAATCTAAATCTCCAAACACTTTCTTCAAAAGAGGACATAGAAATTCCCTACACAATCAGCACCTCCCCTCCGGCATTGGGAGATCAACATACGATGATCCCTCATTTCTCAACGGCGTATAGAAAACATGTAATCCCGGACTCAATCTCGCCACGAGCGGGGCTCTCGTCTCGAAAGCCTTCTCTGTAACCCATCGTATATGCAATTCATGGCTAGCTTTCAGCACCTTGTACAGTTCCTGGGGTAATTCATCGAAGCCAAATGTTATGCGCTCTTCCCTCGCAGCTATCAATTCGGGAGTAGATATGGACGTTGATGTTATTTTCAGTTTGCTCGGATCAATTGAGTCGGCTGGGTCTTGGAGGAATGTTATTCGTTGGCGCATTTTGAGGTTTTAGAAGGAGAATATAGAAATGCAATTGAGGACGACTTGAGGTTGACGGCTGCGTGGGCAGAATAGCTACCCCTGCAAGGCGGTGTATCTTTGTGGAGTCTTGGAAGCAAGGCTGTGGCCAAAGTTCTCCGAGTACTTGTTGATGGCAAACCAGAACTTCACCAGCTGTGATTGTTCACAATTGAATTCGACTTTCACGACTGTTAATCTAGACCAGGCCTAGGACACGCGTACAACAAAGCAATTGTCTATTATTCGCCCGGCTTACATTGTAGCCTCGACCAAAGAACGTCCCGCGAAGGCAAAGGCGCCAGTGACGACGAGGCGGGCGTCAACATTCCAGCAATCTGTCCTCACTGCCCATCGATAAGACCCAAGCCTCGTGCATACATACCCCGCATCTTCACATATTCTGCATCTTTGCGAGAGATAGAAACTCGAAGTCTTTGTGCCGAACGACAAACATACGAACCTCAGCCACATATCAACGCAGCATAATGCAACTCCTCCATCCTCTCCTCCTCTTCCTCCTTACCCTGACGACCCCCTCCCCCGCCACTGCCGCAAAGAAACCCAAAGACGCCATCCTCCTCTCCTCCGTCAAAACCCTCACCCTCCGCTCCAACGCCCTCACATCCCACCGTCGAGTCTCCGCAATCCCACAACTAAAATGCGTCGGGCCAGCTTGCAAACACCACAATGTCGACCGCATGCGCTGTACCAATCAAGGCGCTTCATATAATGAAGAGGATATAGAATGGAGCTGTGTGGCAGACATGCCGTCTGATTTCAAGCTGGGGAGTACGGAGGTGATCTGTGAGGGGTATGCGAACAGGGATGATCCGTATGTGTTGAAGGGGAGTTGTGGAGTAGAGTATAGGTTGTTGTTGACGGAACAAGGGGAGGAGAGGTTTGGGAAGAGTGGAAGTGGGTGGACGAGGGAGGGGAATGGCGAGGGCGGAAGTGGGTTGGGGAAAGCATTGTTCATGCTTGTATTTCTTGGAGTGTTGTTCTGGATTATCTATTCGGCGTGGCAGGCTCTTCCGGCTGGTGGTCTCCCTAGACAGCCTAGAAGGGGTTGGGGAGGTGGATGGGGAGGCGGAGGATGGGGCGGCGGTCCAGGTGGTGGTGATCCTTATGATCCTCCTCCACCGTACCCGGGGAAGAGATACTCGACCCAACAGGAAGGTTGGAGACCTGGATTCTGGTCAGGTGCAGCTGCTGGCGCGGCTGGAGGTTATATGGCTGGAAGTAGAGGAAACAGACAACAGGAAGCGCCGAGAGGTAATTCATGGTTTGGAGGGAACAGTGGTGGTGGGTACAACAGTCCATCGCCAGCACGAAGCAGCTCTGGTTCAAGTTCATCTGCAAGACACTCGAGTACAGGATTCGGCTCAACATCAAGAAGATAGGCAGGCGGAAAAATTCATGGCTTGTTTGATTGACCGTTCTCCGTGGTATATCTAGCATACAAACACTGTACCCAGAATCATCTGGCAGTGTGACACCTTTCAGGTGTATGAGGACGTGAAATGAAATATGGTGTACAGAGCGAAGAGATCGTCTCCTCAATAGCTAAGTAGAAAGCATCAAGCCAAGCCAGCCCTATCCTTCTTATGCAATCATACACCGACTGACCTTCAAGTCTCATTAAAAGCCTAAGACAGCTTCCCTTAACCAATTCCCAGTGGACAGATGCAGAAAAATGGATCACAAATGGATTGCCATGACATCCGACTTGTCAAAAGCTTTCGAGCAATTGGGACATTTTCTCATCCGATTTGCCAGGCGATCTTCAACACAGTTATTGCAAAATGTGTGACCACATGATCTAATGGCGGTATTCTTGAAATCCTTCCGACAAATCGTGCAAAGAGCAAGTGTCTATGATAATCAGCATTGTTCAAGTAGAAACAGTGCGGCAAACGTACTCTAAGCATTTCTTCTTCACCAGATTGTTTGCCCAAGCTCTTAGCCTTCCATTGATCTCTCTCCTTTTGGACATGATCATATTTGACTTGAAGCTTTTCCAACTCCAATTCAGCAGCTCGAATTCTCTCCTTGGTGTTCAGGTTGTTGGCATCTTTGGACTTCAACAAGTTGGTAAGCTCGGTGACTTGCTTGCTTAAAGTCTCGGCTTTGCTGGTTGCATCTCGGCTTGTCGACTCCATCTTCTTGTTTTCTGCCATGACTGAAGTATTGGATTGCTTCATGTCACTCAACTGCTTTTCGAGGTTGCTGAGAAGGGTACGATTGGCGGTTTCTACATCCTTCAACTGCGAAATGATCTCGGAACTCTTAGCGTTTTGTACTTTTAGTGCTCGAACCTCCGCAATCCGAGTATCCATGTCCTTCCGGGCAGCAAAGTACTTTTGATCAGCCTTGGCCTTCTCTGCATTGACGATTTGAATCTTCTCCTCCAGTATGGACAAATCGATAACCTTCTTTGTTGAAAGAGCCTGGACCTTGGTATAGGCATTCTGCATAGCTGGTAGCTCCTTGTTGATTGCTTCAAATTGGCGCTCCAAGGTTTCATACTTCCTGCGCAATTGTTCAAGATCGAGAGAGTCGATTTCTGGGCGTGGGGTCAACTCGCAGGATTGCTCATTGATGGATGCTTTGAGACGTTCGATTTCGCACTCCAGAGCGGTGATACGTTCATCTCTTCCAGCAACAAGATCCTTAAAATGGGTATTAGATGGGCGATCACTATCCTGGCTGGCCTTGCGAATAGATTGCTCGGCGAGCAGCTCATCCCTGGTGGCTCGAATTCTGGTGAGATCTGTCTCAACCCGTTGAAGCTGGCTCTCTAGTTCAGCAGTGATAATTTCTGACTCTCCCTCAACTTGTGTGCGGAATGCAGTTCGCTCAGCTTGATACTTCTCAGCATCCTCCCGGAGTTGTATGTTGGTAGCCTCCAAATGGTTGATACGTCGAATAACATCTTCATGCTGAGCCCGGAATTGCTTGAACAGATCTGTGCGGGCATAGTCATCTTCGGTCAGGTTAGAGAACCGAGTGGTGGCCAAGGTAAGTTGTTCGGTGAGCGTCTTATTTTCTGCGGCGATGGCTTCCAGTTGCTCCTTTTGCTTCTCGACAATCGCAGAGGCTTCCTTGTATGCGGTTTGTGAGGCTTCATTGACTTCCGAAATTCCGTTGGTCATTTCCGTATCACCATTTTCCACACTGCCGATACCACTGCCGGCGCTGTTTCCAGATCCATTGATAGCCTGCTGTTCCAGCTTGGCAACAGCTGAGCTGCGTGCCCGGTCATACTTCTTTTCGGCTTTAATGCAACGAAGAGATGCGCTTTCCAGACGTTCCTCCAACTGATCCCTCTCTGTACGAAGGCGATCAAGTTTGACTACGTATTCCCGCTGGGAGGCCAGGAGTTTGGTAAGCTTTCCTTGCAGTTCCTCAATGTCTGGCGAATGCTCTCCACGTGCGCTGGCTAGCCTTGTAAATATGATGTGAAGTTTGGACTTAATATCTCTGGCCTTCGATGCGAGGTGGCTTTGGAAATCCTCACTACCCTTGAAGTTCAAAGCCGTGGGGAAGGAAGCTATTTTTGTCAGCATGGAAATCAGAGTTGGGGAAATGACTGACCGTCGTTATCAACTTCAGGTACTAAATCTTGCGCCAGAAGCGTAACCTCATCTAATAACTATCGAACCATCAGCATATGCACTAGAGCACGTGCTCGAAATAAAATACCTGAGTCCACCACTGATCTGCAACACGAAGATGGTCGTCATGATCAGTAGCTCGCTTTTGAAGTTCCTTTACTTGTGATTGAAATGTGGCCGCCTCGCGCTTGTACTCAAGCATTCGACGGTAAATCGCATCCTTTTGATATTCCTGCATCGCGCCACGAGTCAGCATGATCCCCGCCTTGCTACATCTTTCAGATCGAGACGAGGAAACGTATGTATATGAGGTTTGGGGTGAGGGTGTTGTACGATGCTGTAGGACAAGAATGGGTCTGCAAGCTATGCAACGTGCTGTGGACAGCAAGCTGCGCATTAGCACCAGCCAGATAGACCGTACACCTCATGATACAATATGCGAGAGGATCTGAAGTCCGGTACAGATGAGGATGATAGAATCGGACAAGGCCGAGGTTATGGAAAGGGGAGGTGAAGCCTTGACGACGGCGACTTACCTCTAGATCGGAAGCCCATGGCATATCGGCATCTGCTGAGGCTTTACCATTGACGGCCTGTCTCTTTGTAGGTGGTGCGAGATCCTCGCCGGCAGATCTCTTCCTATCCTCCATCTTGATGAAGGATGGGTGAGACGGGGCAAGGGGAGTTGAAATCGGCATCAGACAAGGTGGGCCGGTTGGCACATGAGGGTAACGGACCAGCGATGTCGAGTGAAGACCTGCTGCGGCGATTGCAGCCTGTCGCGGTGTTGTCGTGAGATCGAGGAGTGGCAAGGAGGTTGCTGTTCATGGAGTTGATGAGGTTGAAGAAAACCGTCCTTGGATTGATACGGCCAAGGCGCTAGTCTGTTTCTGATTTTAGTTGACGCTAGTGAAAGCTAGCGGATCTGGAATATCAGAAGGCAGAATCTCCCCCGCCATTGAATCCTCGATAACCAAATCGACCCTCCATGAAGCAATTCCGATAACAACAATCACACTCTCAATGCGAATCACAGGTTGGCAATCATGTTGAAAGGAAGAGGAAAGGTCTTTGCGCCCAAGAAGGTGGTACGAAAGCCTCAAGGTTCAGCGCCATCTTCTGCACGCCCCAGCGTCGAGCGGTCTTCCCAGACTCCTGCACCACAACCTTCGCAAGAGAGTGCTTCTACATTACCAGAGAAGGTCGCTGCTCCCGAACCTATCACCGAGAGTGTTGTGCCAGATGTTGAACCCGCCCGACGCCAAGTCCCAAGTCAGGAAGATCAAGAGCAGGCAGTTGCGTTGGTGACTCAGGATGGAGGAAATACTGCTCGACCGGAATTGAAGAGAAAGGATAGAGGGGATGTTATTGCGCCACCACCGCCGAAAAGGGTTTCTACGGCCATTGAGAGACCGGTTACTCCAACACCTACAATCGAATCTCCAATTATTGAGATACCTAGTCAAGCAAACACTCCCCAGCCCGAACCCAATCCAGTACCAGTCTCGACATCACCAACACAACCTTCCTCGATATCAAAGCCAGCTTCTCAGGTGCAAACGCTCTCCGAATCAGCGGTTGGACCAAAGATAATTTCCCCAAGGCAGAAGAAGGCAGTTCCCGTACCGGTTTCTCAACCTCCACCGCGCAACTCTCCAGAACCCAGAGGACAAGATGAAGCAAATGTAGTACACAGTGGGACCGTCCAGTCAGCGCCGCTGGAACCTGCTGGAAACTCTCGGGAAGCCAGCACTGCTATGTCGATTCCCAAACCTCCTGCGCCAGTCTCTCAAACCAACGAACCGCCCCGCGAGACTGCTATACCTGATGTTCCAGTACAGACTACCGAAGAAGAACCTCCAGCATCCCCCAGCCCAGAGAGGTCCCCCGAGCCACCAAGACATAGGTATCCTTCACCACAGAATATCGTGCGTCTAGCA
The DNA here is from genome assembly GCA_020747065.1 of Cadophora sp. MPI-SDFR-AT-0126. NCBI lineage: Eukaryota > Fungi > Ascomycota > Leotiomycetes > Helotiales > Ploettnerulaceae > Cadophora > Cadophora sp. MPI-SDFR-AT-0126. Next base: position 2,800,232 of record JAGMVK010000002.1, on the reverse strand, counting down.
GACGATGGTCCAGCGGAATCAGGTAGTATGGGACGGGCTGGCGGTGGAGGAATCGGTATTGCATCTGGAGAAATCTCACTTCGACCAGGAGAGGTCAATCAAGCTTCTGAGATTGTCCCAATTGGAGCTCTGAATCCTGATGGAACATCTGGTGCCATACAAGTCGACGAACCTGCGTCTGCTACGGAGAGTGCTGCTGAAAAAGGGAAAGGAAAGCCAAAAAGAAAATACACCAAGCGGAAGAAGGTCCAACCCCCTGGAGACGGAGAGGATGCCCGAACGACTCTTGGAATGCATTTGAACAGACCACGTCGAGTAGCAGGCGGCAAGCGAAAAGGCAAAAAGACGGATGGAACCAGAGGCCGAAAGGAACGTGCTGAGACTCCAGAGGGTGCATCTGATGAAGAAATCGACCAGTCGACACTTACCATGACGGATCTCTGCAGAGATTTGCGTATTGGCAAGAAGTTCAGCAGGCACAAGGAGATCAAGGACCGAGTCATAGCAAACAAGAAGTTGAACCTCAAGAAAAAGATGATCATGAACAACCCCGAAATTGACGGTCTCGTTGGTGACGGACCTCCCGAAGGCGCTGCAGTAGCATCTGGATCTGGATCTGGAGCACCAGCACCCACAGCCGCACCAGACCGCGAACCAACCCCCGAAGTCGCTGCAGGAGCACGCGGTGGTCCTCAAATGCGCCTTGTAGATGGTCAACTAGTAGTCGACGAAGCCTCCCTCCAAATCGACCGACAAGCCCGTGCTCGCGCCAACGCCATCGACATGGAAGAAGTCATCGAAGACGACTTCACGCGCGTCATCACCTCAGGAACCTACATGAAGCGCGAGAAATCCATGCTTTGGGACCACGCAGCGACAATCCGCTTCTACGAAGGGCTCGCGCAATTCGGCACCGACTTCGAGATGATCGCCAAGCTCTTCCCTCACCGCAACCGCCGCCAAATCAAGCTTAAATTCAACAAAGAAGAGCGCGCGCATCCCGAACGCGTCACCAAAGCCATGGTCGGTCCCAAAAAGCGCGCTATCGATCTCAACACCTTCGAGCGCCTAGCCGACGAAAAGTTGGAAGATGTCGCGGCTATAGAGGCGGAGTACGAGAAGTACGAGAATCAGATGCTGGCGAAGGAGAAGGAGGAGATGGATGCAGCGGCCGAGATCACGAGGCAGAAGAAAGCTGCTATTCAGGGGGCTTCGTCTTCGGCAGCTGCGAGGAAGATACTGGCTACGGTGGATAGTGATGATGAGGGAGAAGGGGAGACGAGGGTCGATTCTGCGAAGGAGAATAGTCAGAGGAGGAAGGGTCCGAAGAAGAAGAATAGACATAGTCATTATGCGGGTGGCGAGAAGGTTACGGTGTTGGAGACGCTGGATTATTGATCTGCGGCGGCTGGCTACTGCTGCTTGGATTTGAAGAAGCATGCATGGTGGGTGTGCATAGCACCTCGATGGAAGTGAGGGTCGAGGTAAATAATGTAGAAATAGATGCGCACAGCACTTCAAACGGAAGACCGTGCTATGAACAAAGAGATTCTTGAAGGAGTTCAAGCAAGCAATCAAGCAAGCAAATACACAGCCAACATTGCAGAAAGAAGAACGAATTTCCTTTTTCCCCATCTCATCACACACAACATCTACCCATATCAGTCAACCTATGCATATTTACCCTCGTAACGCACCTCTGGTACCATCCGTCGCCATCCACTCACTCACTTACTCTTTCTTTATCAAATCCTCATACAACGGCCCCACACAACCTTCGCACTCTTCATTAAATACCTCTTCAGACCCCTTCATAATCTGTAGACGTTTGGGCCTATGGGCCGGCTGTTGAGTCATCAATCAGAGCTTGTTTTTCTTGTCCTTTGAGGCCTCACGTGGATAGGCGTCTCGGTCAGGAACGGAAATGGGTGGTCTTACATGGGGACTTTGTGGGTTGGATGTCGGATAGACTCAGATGTCTTGCATGTTGGGCCGTCTTGGCTCAAGATGAGGTGCTGGTGTTGGTGATGATGTTGGGTCGGGTTGGAAGTTGAAATTGGAAGACATCGATTTTCTGCTCGTACATAATTTTGCTAATTGACAACGCCTTGCAAATGCTATGCTCTGATCTCTACCCATTTGGTACCAGAAAGAGCCTCCCATCATTATTGCCTCTCAGCTCGAAGGCAGAATCATTCCTCCGTAGCATCATAACTCCCACCTCTCCATCTCCCCAGCTAACCATCCGTCCTTCCACACCTCCCAAACTCCAAAGAAAATGCCACTCATTACAGCCCATCAAAGCTCCATCAATTCATCCCCCACATCCACAAGTTTCCTCTTCGCCAACGTCTTAGTACCCTCACCACCCTCTCCATCCTCAGTCCACTCCACAATCTCCCACTCGACCTTATACCTCCCATTCTGACTCCGTCTCTTCCCCCAACTCCTCTTCATATTCCCCAACTTACTCCCCTTAATCATCGTCTCAAACCACGGTAATCCCTCCTCCCCAATCCCATCCCCAACCCCATCCCCATCCCCACCCCGCTCACTCAACAACCCTCCTCCTCCCTTCCCACTCTCCTCAATGACTCCCCTCTCCTCAACAGCATCCTCCACCGCCTCCCTCGGCAGAACCCCCAACTCCTCTAGATCCCTCAAATCGGTGCCCGACAGACTGCCCAGCGTCAGAGAGATATAGCTCGCCTCGTCGGGCGTCTCCTCGCTCCAGTACGCCAGGGGGGTGCCGCAGAAGCCGCAGAAGTGCCGCTTGCTGCTCTGCTCGGTGGGAGAGGTGTAGGTGCGGCGGATGGAGCTGTGCGATTCGTCGGACATGAAGGCGTAGGTCGTGGACGAGTACCAGGAGAGGGGGATGCGGAGCCAGGCTGAGAGGGGGGTTGCTTGAAATCGTCCTGGGGAGGAGTATGTTAGTTGGGTTGAAGGAATGAAGGGGGAGTTGGGGATAGCAAGGGGAGAGGCAACATACGATGGCCATGTCCACTATCAAAGAATACCAAAGGTCTCTCCGTTGCGTTCTGCGGAATGCTGACTGTGTATTTGTTCCGGCCGCAGGAGCAACCTCCGTGCAGTGGATGAATGTGATCCATTGTCTCTAACGATCCGAAGTCCTGTTCTCGAGGTGTCGTGAGGTGAAATGTAGCTTGTGCTTGTACTTGTACTTGTACTTATGGTCAAGTCGAAGAGAGAATCCAATGGGCTGATTGTAAGTAGGTAGGAAAGTGTTGCCTTGACGTAATCCGCAGACAGTTCTATTCCTGCCAAAGGAACATTTAATTGGTGGTGGTGTGGTCGTGGTGGGGGGAAGGAAAGTGTGAGGGAAAGGCTGCCAGGTGTGTGCTGATCGCTTGGTGGCCTGATCGCCATGACAATGAAACTTCTAGAATTTGATTCAGAACTTCTTTTCATTTTGTGAATCACAACGATTACTTAAATCACTTTGGGTCATGATAGTTATACTCGAGACTTGGAGGAAGTGAATGTTATTAATATGTTCATTTCTCAGAGCTACATCTCATCTCTGCTGGTGAAGTCCAAGGCAGCGGAACCTTCTTATCCCCAGAAATCTTCAAGAGCGAGGGTTATATGCCTTCTATATGCTTTCTACAGCATTGCAGTGCAAGTCCTCAGACAGGCTTTCCAATCCGTGTGTAAAGCTGTGCTCAATACATAAAGTTTTTGTCGCGGAGAGTTGCCGTTAACTGTCTGAACCACTTCGACACAATCTTCTTGCCCGTATTTGTACATCCCATAAACATCGCCTTCGTGGCATTTTCCAATTACAGAAATCGTTCTTCCCTTCTTTCCTGTGTCTAGTTCGAACTTATTGTTAGCTCTTGCTCTAGATACCACTCTGCCAAGCATTAGATGTTATACTATACTTACTGAGTACCTGCACCGATCACAGCTCTGCAGATTTTTCCAAATTGTCCGAAAGCTCAGCCAATTCATCCACCAGCTTCCCCACATCCTCACGTCTCTCAAACTCCATAACATCCTTAACAATAACTTCATTCCAGATCCCCTTCAACCCTTCAATGACCGCCTTTCTCCTCGCCCACTCCGGAAGTCTCCTCGAAGGGTGGGAATCTGGGAGCCAGTCAAGCACAACGACCAAGTTCTCCAACATCTCACAGTACTTGAGCATGGCGGAATAGTCGAGCTGAACAAACACAGGTGATCCGTAAAGCTCTACGAATAGATGACCGTCAGCCTCGACGGACAATGTGCCGCTTTGATAGAGTGCTGCATCGACCTGAGGGTTCTTGCTGTAAGCAATGGCCTCGACTATCTCGTGCATGATATCGTGTTCGTCGGTGCCGCCACCCTCATAGCGCATGTAAGCCATACGGATGGAAGAGCCCAGCATTGTCAGAGGTTCCTTGAGCTTTTGAGCCTTCTCGAGCTCTTGAATTTGGGCTGTAAGACATTCCACTGCTTTGCCATATTCTTGACCGCTAGCATTCTTGATGAAGTCGGAGATTCTGGATTTGAGCATTTCGTACTCCTCACTTGTCGCCTTGTGCTTGGTCTCCTGTAAAGTAACCTTTCGCTGACACTCGATCAACTCTGTTCGCAATCGCTGTATCTCCTTTTCGTGTTCAGTATGGGCTTCAGCCTTACTCATTGCCTCCTTCATGCTGCTCTCGAAAGCCGCATTCTCCTTTCGAAGCTCGGTTATTTTGGCATGAACGGTCTCCGTCCAGTGAACTACACCGGCAAGGTTCTCTGTCCGCTTGAGGCTCTGTTCCTCAAGCTCCTGCATCCTTCCAAGCTTCGACTTCAGAAATTCAGCATCCTCCTTCAGCTGTTGAATAACGCCATCCTTCTCCGCATTCTTGTCCAGCTCAAGGATGAACTTGCGTTCCACTCTCTTCAGATGATCAAGCTCAGTCGTAGCGACCTTAAACTTTTCCTCCAGAGCCTTAAGATTTCCTTCAAGAGTCTCAATCTTACCATTCTTCTCCCCGATCTGCTTCTGAAACTCCTCTTGAAGCGTCTTGTCCTCTTCAAGAGACTTGATCTTCACCTTGAGCGCCTCATTCTCCAATTCAACACATCTCTTGTCCTCCTCAAGCTCAGCGTGTTTCTCCATCCAGGAATCGTGGTGCTTCATGTATACAGCCCTATCGTCCTCCATTTGCACGTACAGTAGATCGTTCTCACTCGAAAGGTTAACGTTGGCAATCAATGCATCATCCCGCTCAAAAATCTCCTTGTCGATCAACTCTCCCATGCCTTTCAGCTGGCCATCAAAAGTGCGTAGAAGTGTCCTGGCATCCTTCATGCTCTCACGCAATCCTTCGATTCGGTCTTTCGCGGTGGCTTCTTTTGGCTTGGCAGCCTTATCTTTGGTGGTTGACGGCATCGCTATTCGAGTGTCAGCAGGTTCCGAATTATTGAGTCCACGATTGACGCGTGGTGTGAGGGCGGCAGGCAGAGACGCACGATGTTCGATCCGAACATTCGTGTTTTGTTGCGAATTAGTGTGCTCACCTTTGCTTCCTTCCAGGTGCTTATGTTGTATGGCTGTCTATTGGCGACGAAAGGTGAGGCGAAAGATAAGTAGGAGACGAAAATCTTGGAGATGGAAGAGCAAGTTCTGTTGTTGAGAGTTGGGCGAGGTGGTCAAGGTTGAGAATGGAGCTGGTCATTGCGTGTTTGTGAACTTCAGACAAGTCAACAAAGCAAGCGAGACGAAGTGGGTCAAGCACCTAGCCTCCACGTGGAAATACTCCTCTCTCCGGCCACCTCACTCCCTCCAATCTCACTCCCTCGAATATCCAAGGTAAATTGCGAACATTCTTCTTCCTTATAGATGATCCTTGCATTTCTTAGAAAATCAGAAGATAACTTTAAAATGACTTGACGATTTGCACAGCTCTTGGCAAGCTGCCCATGCCAATGTTTGAGTCTACGGTAAGATCAATATATCAGTCTTCTTCTCATAGGGAAATGCGATGCTCTGAATACCCTCTAGTGCTTGTCAAATCAGGAAACCTTCCCGTCTTTGCTTGAGATTCCTCGGCCTTTCTCAGCAGAGGCAACTAGGTACATCATGTCAGACATCAAAGCCTATGGTCCTAGTGGTTTCCAATCTGGCCCAATTCTCAAGGCAAAGCCCCAGTAACGGTGAGAAGTACACTGTACCATTTGAAAGAACTGATTCAGTTACTGTACTTACAGGAGTCGCTTGTGGACGATCTCTTGGCGTACTTTGGCGAGCCCCTTTTTATACCCCTCAGGAAGTCAACAAAGGCAACAGGGTCGTCAGAAATTCTATACATCAATGTCACCTCCTACCTACTACCAACGCATGTCTCATGAGGAATATATAACATACACAATGTAGTCCAACACACTGTCACCCCTATGTCCCGAGCGCTTCTTACCACATTATCACAACAGCTGTGACCCCACTTTTGACGTACCCGATATTGACCCCGCTGCGTGCTTAATCAGTATGTGAGCCCACATTGACTGTAGTGATAAACCCAAAATCAGGAACATTAAAGTCCTCTTCAGCACCAGGCCATCTCTTAACTCGAACCTTAGGGTTATTGCCATCCTTGTCCTACACAAATCAGCTTTGAAACATCCTTTTCCAGAGGGCGTACGTACCATATATTCTCGAAATCGCTCCACACTCTTCTCCCCCTCAAACATCAAGATCTCCTCCGTCAACCACTCCAGCCTATCAAGCAAGAACCAATGATTCACATTGGCCTCAAACATCTCCGTCTTCCCATCAACCCACTTCTTAAACCTCCCAATCAAGCGCTCACACAACTGCTCGTGTCCCTCAAGCAAAATCAACATCTCAGCACTCGCTCGGAGACTCTTAGCGAAGCGAACAGTAGCCTGGCAATCAATTGTCTTCTTCAACAGCTCCGGTAGATCCTCCCAATCGTCTCTCGGCTTCGACTCATAGACCTTCTCGAATATCTGGAAGAGAGGATGCTCATCAAGGGCATCGGATCCCGCAAACAGATTATTGTCAATCTCTCCATTCGCACCACGAGCAGCAAGCACACCTTCACGAACAATACACTCATTCGGCTCGTCGCGCTCAAGCGCCGCGCGTGCCTCCTCTAGAAACTGAATGCGCACTGCTGAGCCGATTGTTGCCATGGGCGCGATGACATTGATATATTCTTGTAATTCGTCGATGGTTTGTTCCTGGCGTCCGACTTCTGCCATACGCTCAAAGCAGTCGATTCTTGTGCATGGCATGCGGCTGATCTCGTTGATGTCCTTGGACATGTGGGTACAGTCGTTGGGGAAATCGCTACAGTGGACTTCTTGGGATTGTCTGAGATTGTCTCTGAGCTCGTTGATTCTGCTGATTGAGGTTTTGAGGGCGGCCGTAGCCCTGCTGCGTAGGTCTAGGAGCTCTTGGATCTGTGTGTCTCCTGGTATGAAGGTCAGCATTTAGTAAATCTCAGATGTCATTGAAGTTTTCAGGACATAGATGAGATATGATGGCTTACGGGGATCTGCGGCGGCAGTCTTGGTGTTTTCCTGATCCTGAGGCTCGCCACGCAGGGATTTTGATTCAACATTGATAGCCTCTGATACGGCACTCGTCGTCTTGACAACGATCGTCTTGGGTCGATTAGGATCCTTGGGAGGTGGCGTTGGAGGTCTCTGAGGGTATGTGCTTGGTAGCTCTTCTCGAAGGCTACTTTTCGTGGCTATGGGAGGACGTTTTGTCGCAGGTCTCGAAACTTCAGGGGTTGGGGTTGCGGAAGCTGCGTTGGGAGTTGGTACTTTAGCTGGCTTCGAAATTCCCTTGGTCGTACTTGGTACATTGCTATTGACATTGGAGTTTGCATTTGGTTGGTTTGCAGATTTCGCCTTCGCTCCTGCCAGCAGTCGATGTGTAGGCGTAGCGTAGAGAGCCAGTTTTTCTGCCACTGGCAGACCCTTGACCTCCTTGCTCAGGGCTTCGTACATCTCTCTAGGATCTGAGTGGGACTTTGAATGGGTAGCTGCCTCGGTCAAGATACCCTCCAACAGCTTGATCATCCTTTCTCTGACCTCCGTACTGTCGGTGTTAGGTCCATGGGCTTTAGCGATCCGGTTTACGGTTTCTTCGTCGTCCACTAATGTAAAGTGTCAGTAGTTCAAAGTGGTACAGATATTTGGGGACATTCGCAGCTCTGTGGTAGTGTGCTTATGGATATGGATGCTGATCCTTAAAAGAAATAGAGCGAGGTGATCGGATTTCGAAGTAACTTACGTCCAGAAACCTGAAACAGACCAATCAAGATATTTCCCACCATCATCTTGCTCTCTGCCTCTCCCTTGATAATAATACTACTCAACGCCTTATTGTGTGCCTTCCTCTCGTTATCCAACGCCTCCTCGAGCGCTTTGCATTTGCCCTCGACCTTCGCTAGATTGAGTTGCCATTCCGCCAGACACTCCTATACTCTATCAGCTTTCCTTCTCATTCCTCCAATACCAGGGCCTAGACTGACTTTATACCAGCTAAACGGATGGACCTTAGAAGGTTGGTTCCTGATCGTCTCAGGGGAGATATCCTTCAGCAGACAATTCATCGCCTCGATCTGCAGCTGCAGCTCGAACATCTCGTTCAGGCACTGCTCATTCTTGCTGACGAGAGCGGTGCATTGCTTGCCTTGCTCGTCGTTCCAGTCTTGGATCTTCTTTGCGAGCTGGAGGTTCTGCTCCGCTTTCTTCTTTTGGTCGGCAGCTTCTTTCTGAAGGTTTTTGATCTTCTTCTCGTACTTTTGGTCGATGGCTTTGAGCTACGCGAGGTAAGGTCAGTAATGTACTTGGGGGTGCGATAGAGAGCACAGGAAAGAATATGGGGCATAGCTGGGAAAGGGGTCGTTTTGAGAATGAAGCTGTGCCTGTGTCTTGTGAAAGGGTATACCTCGTAGTTAGCTTTTGTCTTCTGTTGGCGCACCAGAGATAGCTGAGTATTCGATGTCTTGAGATCGTTGCGCAACTTCGCGACCTGTCGCTGCAACGATTGTACGAGCTCGGTATTAGGTTGCGGCTTTTTCTCATCGCCCGCTGGTGAGCGGTCCATTTCTTTGGTGTCTAATGTCGTCAGCTCGAGTCGAAATATTCATGAGACACGATTGGAGGCTCTTACCTTGCGACAACGGGTCACTGACCCCTGCTGGAGAGCTTAGGTGGTCCATTGAGATGCACTGGGTGGGTGTTGTTGCTGTTGTTGTGGGCACGATGCGACGGCGCTGCGGACCGTTATGGCATTGTGGAGTTTGTTTACTTTCAATGTCGCGAAACCATTTTAGACTGACGGAAAGCGGGCAAACTTTGAGCCAGCAATTAGTCAAAGTCTAATATACCACGTGGTATCGATGAGCGTCATCGCAAGTAAATGTGCAGAGAAAACAATTCTGTTGTATGATGCCATGCTACTGTCGCGTCAACCATGGATGTGAAGCAAAAGTCTCGACTATTTCATGTTCGAAGAAAATAGGGAGCTCAATGTAGTAGTAATATCATAGTCACGAAAGCATTCATTGTAACTTCAAAATATCTTGATTTCCATTGATTTTGTAGGAATCCATATTCATTTGCTTCAAATTACATCGCCCATTCGGGAATAACGTGAGTTTTAGGCCATATGGCTTGTGAGTTCATGTGAAGATTCTGTGTCCATTTGGAGGTAAGAAGATCGGGCCATTTGGCATGAACCCACCTGGGGAGAATATACTAGCCATATGGCATGGAGGTCCATTTGGAGAAATGCTGAAGGCCATATGGCATATGAAGACCCAAAAGGGAAGAACCTGCTGGAAATATTAGCCATATGGCAGGGGGAAAGACTCATCTGAGTGAAAAATAGCCCATTTGGGATTTGAGGGCTCATATGAGCGTTGAACTACAGCCCATATGGGTGACGAGGCTCGTCTGAGCTTGAAACATAGCTCATATGACCATTTTCACTGCTGAGGACCGCGGTATGTGAAGGTCTCGAGATTCCCAGGACCATCCCGAGAAGCGACACGAGCCAGAGCCTCTGCTCGTCTGCGAAGAGCAAGCTCTATGAACTCATCCTCGCTCATTGTCAGTATCTCCTATTCGAGTGGTTAGCAGCAAGATCATCATTGATGGACAGGAGTGTGTACTTACTGCATCCACTTGTCTCTGCCTCAAAATCTCAGCATTCCTAACTGCATCTGCAAGATTTCCTCATGCGGAGCGACGACGCCACTACGCCAGCTATCAACTCGTGCTGGATTACCTCTACGTTGAGGGATACGGTAGCGAGAGGTACCAAGACTGCCTCGACCATTGTTGCGCCACTCTAAGCCTTGGTTCGGCTGTGAGCTTTGTCTCTGGTGGGGTTGGCTCTGCTGTTGTCCTCGTCCGAGGTTGAGTACATTCATAGCGGCAGTCGGTCCAGCTGCATCAATGTTTGCTGGTGGGTCATATGGCACTGCGTGGATCATCTGCTGATTGTATCTCTGCATTGGATCGATCCCAGGAAACGGACACCGGAAGGCTCCAACGTCGTTCATCCAGTCTACGTTCAAATCAGCACTATTTAACATAAATTTGATTCACGCAACTTACAAAACGTCTTCCACGTATAATACTCAATACGATACTGCTGCACTGCTCTCGGAGAGTCTTCCCACTCAGGATCGATAGGGATTTCTCTGCCATAATACTGCAATCGCTGCTGCAATCTCTCTGCTGTTACAACTCTGCCTCGCATGTCCAGTCTGTGATCTGCTCTGCTGATGAGTGCCCTCATCTGAGGCACTACGCTCTCGTAGGTGAGAGCTGGCATGGTTGGGTCGGCCGTGGTGGAGGAGAGGGATGAGGTGGTGTTGGTGATGGTGTTGTGAGGTTTGATCTTAGGACGTTGATATAGACATTGACCTCTCAAGCTGAGACTTAGCGCGAGCTCGAGTATCACTTACCATGAACGCACCTGCCTCGAGACTGCGCAAATCAACAATGAAATGGCGCTAATACGCGAAGCGAGACTAACGCGTTTTCGGGCAGAGCAACATTTCCAGCGGCTGGTGGTTCATTGTGGATTCTATATTCGGATTTGATTTTATCTCAATCTATATGGCTAGATTAGCTTTGTGAGTTTTCAGGTGTCAGTCAAAAATGAACCAATGGGATAGCGTTGCCGAAAAGTGCGATCTGTGGTTTTGAGGCCATACAAGCTTCCTGTCGTCTGAACGGCGAGCAATGAATACCATTCCACCATTATAAATTCAGAGAACAGGTACTCCTCACCCGTGAAACACAAATCAGATTACCAAGCTCTTAAAATTCCTTTCACTCCAACCACATCTCCTCACACCTCCCCTCATCCCAAGCCTCCCCCCTCATAACGCCATGCACATAGGCCTCCCCCACCACCTCCCACATCTCTCCCCTCCTCCTAAGCACAACCGGCACCCGTCCCCCCTTCAACAAAAACACCCTATCACCACTCTCTGTCCCCCCAGGAACAAGCGCCAAATACCCCTCCTCAGTCCTCACTATCCGTCTCCCTATCGCCAGCGCAGTCCCACTCAAGAACAGAAGGCCATTAGGATTCGGCATGAACCACTGTATAATCAGCTTCTCGAACCTAGCGAATGGCCAGAATAGGACGGATAGGATGAAGATCTGGCGGATGCGGAGGGTGGAGACCGCGAATATGGGAAAGCAGAACCAGAGTTTCTTGAATCGTTCAAAGTGCCGCATGTCGCGCTGCCAGGCGAGGAATGAATGTCGGTACTGCGCTTTCCCTGTTTCTTCTAGTATGTGGCCTGCGAGCATGGTTTGCCAAAAAGCTTCGAAGTATGTCTCATTTGAGTCTGAGAACGGGTACTTCTGCTTGGGATTTTGGACAGCAAGCTTCTGCCAGTTGTTGAGGGTGGAGAGCTGATGGTCGGTGTGGGCTATTTGCATTTTTTGGTGTGAGGATGCTACGTCCCAGGATGTGAGAGTGGTGTCTTCGAGCAGATGCTTAATTCTGATGTTGGCGGGCCAGATTGCACCGAGGGTTGTTATGTCACAAATTCTGTAGCCATCGACACCGAGAAGGGCATGATCGGGTGACAAGCGCATTTCATATTTGGTGGAACCAGATGCTTCGAAGGTGCATTTCTCGTAGTAGAGCAGTTCGGGTCGGAGAGGAACGATATCAACGTCTGTGTACCATGTTGGTGCCCAAGATGGAAGTCTAGGAGGATCAGAGAATGCCCAACCGGGGATCTGCAATGCTTTGTCAAGAAATGCAGTGGTTGCCGGCGAAGAAGATCGAGGAACGCCGAGGATATTTAGATTCTGCTCTTGATCAAGAATACATTTGGCCACTTTGCTGTACAGCTCAACGATCGAAGACTCATAATTCGGTCTTAGTAGAAGTGGGCGGCAGTATTTCGAAGGCGGGAAAAGTCCATACAAGCCAAATATCTTATCTCGAGGATCAGTTGCGCCAAATTTGCGATGCCTGAGGAGTAAAGGAAGGAGAGCATCTTCTTCGGGTCCTAGCTTGTGTCGGTTTTCGACAATGAATCGTGCCATAGAGATGGAAAAAGGTCCATTGCAGATATCATCTACCGCCATTGTGAGAATACCGATTTTGGCTGCGATTTCTCTAGCATTGAAGAAGTCCATCCACTTGACGGTGGAAGCTCCCAGCGTGATGGTGGCCTGAGACGCCATGGCGACTTCTTGAATGATCCAGATTCGGGTGAACCATGGATTTGACTGGAGTGTGAGGAAGGCACGCATGACCGGGTTTTCCATGCTTGCGATTTTGTATTTGGTGAGGGCTTGTGGAGATATCTTCTCTGGGTCATTCTTCTCGAGATGGTCTTTGATGTTCAGAAGTATTTGGACACAATCAAGACCTCGAACCGTGCTTGTGTCGCCGCATCCCAGCCATATCAGGGTACATTTCGACCGTTGGTAAATCCGATCCATCTTTGATACCTGATGACTTCTTTCTGCCGAGCTTGATTGGTCGATACAGATGGCGTCTACCCATAGAAAACGACTTTCATCATCCAAGCGGAAGCGTTGGAGAGCCTGAACCAAATTAATTCGAGCATGAAAGATGTTATCGCCGTGGTAGATGGGCCAAGTATCAAGAGATTCGCCCCAACAGTATGACAGAGCTTCATAATCTGGCGTGGCATCAAATGATACTCGATGGAGCTTGAACTGGACTGGATCGCAGATGTCAGACGCCGGTAACAATTCCAAGACTCTGATTTGAAAATTGTCTTCTTCTGAGATATCCAGAGGTTCGTACTCGTAAATAGACGAAATACCAAGACGGACCTGCGATAGTCGGTCATCAGGAAGATGTGCCGGGTCCTCAACTGGCAAGTCTGGCGTGAAGAATCCTTTGAAGAAACCACGGACTCCATTCACCGGGGCTGGTGGGAAGCCAGGAATTTTGAGCCCTGTTATGTTCTGTAGGTAGCGTAGACATCCAAGAACTATGTATGATATCGGGGCAAGACCGAATACTAGGACCATGAAGCAGCTCACGAGCACCATTCGCATGGCAACATCAAGTATCGCGATGCATATTTTGAACGGGAGCAGCAGTAGTCGAAAGACAAAGCTGAACACTTTCTTGATTCGTCCTTGATCGGAGGACATCCTGAACAGGAATTGAGGTGCTGGAAAGAGAGACCCGAGGTAGATGTTCGCAGCTGGACGCTCGCAGCAGCCCGGAGCCGCCTCACCCTGGAAAACACCCTAGAACTGCCACTGCCCTCGAAAATAGGAAAGGCACTTAACTGAGAAGCCGTATGGAAAGGTACAAAGAGCGATGCGCATATCGTCGCTGGGCTCGACTCCTGATTTACCAATCTCCAGGCAAATCCTTCAGCTGAAAACTGTGGCTTGACTCTCGTGTATCATCTAGCGCCGACATCTTTTGAGCGCGCTCTCGTACTGCGAGCGAAGAACACAAACTAAAGCGAATGATCTTGTTCCCAAGATGTCCTCCAAAGCTATTCCCATCTGCCGGCAGGTTGTGAGGGAAGCTTTTCCAAGACTCGAGGTCACTTGAACTTCGACCAACATGTGGATCCAGCTTTCAGCCACGCCAGTACTGCAAAGAAGAGAAATAAAATTGCCACATCGTTCAAAACTCAACTTCCAAAATACATAAAAATACGAAAACGATACGAAATCAGAACCAAAAAAGTCAAGTAAATACTAAATACGCGTACAAAAATCAAATAAGACTTCAATGACGTTTCAACCTGCCAAGCTCCATCCCCACTCACCCGGGGTCAGCCCAGCCCACCCCACATGCTTCCACATCCCTGCGTGTTGCATCTTGACATCAAACTCCCGACCTTCAGTCAACCTCATCTCCAAACACAGCAATGAACGACAAATCTCACGAACCATTAAAAATCCGTCCAAATACTACCCTACAGGATACCGCATCCGCATACGCCTCGCACTTCTCCCTCTTCAGTCTCGCATAGACTCCAATCACATCTCTCCTCCATCTCAAGATCCGGATCACCGGTAAGAGCTAAGCCTTGCTGGTACTGGGATGCCACGAGGCTGAGTTATCATACGTCAAGTGGCCAACCATAGCTTCCTCTAGCTATCATATATTCATTCGTCCACCAAGTGGGAGGCATGCTAGTACATATGCGTCTGGCGTGTAATGTACGAAGCTGTGATGGCGCAGGCGCAGCACCAGCAGAAGGTGAGCTGTTCTTGGATGCTCTTGGCGGAGAGCTGAATGATGGAGTGAGGGGCAGTAAGTATATATCACGGTGATTGCCCAGCTGAGGATTCTTTTGTACGTTCCTTTGGTCTAGTCATTTCATTTTCTCTCCACGTCAGAGTATCATTTACAGTATCAAGTGTTGCAGTACTGCAACACATCACACCGGTGAAGCCTTACGCAACTTACAACACTACAAATCTTCAATCCTCACGACTTTCCATCCTTCACTACTCCAACGACAAACAACCAACAACCACCAAAACAATGTCCCGCATCAACCTTCCCCCCGTCTCCCCCCCACTGGGTGTAAACCCCTCCTACTGCGTCAACAAGCAAACGACCCTCGTAATGAAAGAGAAAGTCTGGTCCCTCTCCGGCGACACCTTCCACATCGTCGACGAGAACAACCACGAAGTCGTGCAGTGCCGCGGGCAGACCTTCTCGCTCTCGGACCGCAAGGAATTCGCTGATAGTAGCGGTCGCCCACTATTCTCGCTGCGGACGAGGCTGCTGAGTCTGCATAAGAGTTTCTATGCTGAGGCGCCGTCGGGTGAGACGATCTTTGAGGTGAAGGGGAAGTTCAGTAGTATGTCCTCCAACCGTCCACCTCCCCCAAACAATCCTAAAGCTAACAAACTCCCCCAAAGTCGGATCCTCCAAAATGATCGCAACATTCACCAACGCCTCGACTAAAGCTCCCGTCGAGCTCCTCATCAAAGGCGACTGGTTCGACCGGTCCGCGACCATCACGATGGGCAACATCGTGGTGGCGCAGATCAGCAGGAGCTATTTCAACATGCGCGAGATCTTTGGGGGACAGCAGACGTATTTCGTGACTGTGGCGCCGGGCGTGGATCTGGCGCTGCTGGCGGCCGTGTGTGTTTGTTTGGATGAGAGGGAGAATGAGAAGAAGTAGATGTGAGGGAGAGAGGAGAGAAGGGGGGAGGGAAGGGGAGAGGGGGGACGGGGGAAGGGGAAGGGGAGTTATGGTTTTTTATTTGGGATGGTTAGGAAGGGAATGGCTATGACAGGGTTGGGAATGGGATGGGTACAAGAGTCTTTGCGTTCGATACCCTCTTTCGGAGATCTTCTGCTGTCTGTTGATATGCTGTATGTTATGGTGCTAACGAAGGAATGTAATGAATTTGTACGAAGAAGTTCAATTTTGTAGCTTGATCTTTCATGTAATGTGAGATATAAGACGTGAAACAAGCCAATGTCAACAGATGAGTTGAGAAGCAAATGGGTATCTCCTTACGCCAGCAACGCCTAGCTATACTCTTTCGACAACCCGTACAGCACCCATATCACGCCATCCATCCCTATGCATCTTGGCCACGAGCACAGCACTAGCAGAGGCAGCTATTGTAAACGAATCTCTCCAAGTCTCTCTCCCCATCTCATTCCACAACTCCCTACCTATCGTGCGCCGTCCACATTCGAATAGCATATCTTAATCTTTCAAACCAACCCCAAACTCTTCATATAGCTCCCCAATCCTCACACCCCTGTTATCCGCGATCATACCCACAAGACCCTGTCCCACGTCTCGAATATCGTTGTAGTCATGCAAGAGCTTAATGTGGTTCTTTACTGTTTCTGCGGCGGGAAATCTGTGACGTGGTTGGTTAGTGTGCTTTTTTGTATTGTATGAGCTGTGGAAAGTGGTATTTGCACTGGGGACAAGGGGTAAAAAGGATTTTGGCCAGTTGTGAGGTCGGGAAGTGATGAGAAGAGACGCTTGGTGAAAATGGGGAAAAATGTCATACTTCAAATCCTTGCTAACCTCCTCCAACCTAGCTTTCTTCTTTTTGATCTCAGCTTCTAGGGAGGCATTGCGAGCTTGTATTGATGCCTGTTTTGGGTCAGCATCACATTCCTCGCAGATGTAGACCAGTAACTTACAATCTTAATGGCCTTCAACTCTGCCATCAAAACATCCTTATTCTGCGACCCATCTGAAGCCGTGAAAGACTTCATTGGCGTTTTCTCTTCCTCTATCATTTCTTTCTTCGGAGTGGATGTCGTTACTTCGGGTTTTGCGGGAGATGATAATAGTTCAGTGGGTTGGGGACTGGTGGTGGTGGGAATGGTGGGTGATTTGAAGGATGTATCGGGCGTCTTTGGTGGGAGATGTATTTTGGCTGTTGTGGCCGTCTTGGGTGATGAAGAATGACTGGTACCATGAGAGCTTCTCTTCTTGGACTCAACCGGTTTGATCGTACTCGTTACAGAAACTTTTGAAGCTGCAGCTTGAAGTTTGACCTGGTCTTCTGCTTCCTTGGAAGCTGGTTCCGCGTCAGGAAGTTCATCATCATCGTCACTGTCAGGAATTGACCGAGTCTTGGTTGTTATCGTGGCTGTCACATTCGGAGTATGTGATTGCATCTCAATGTCTTCAGGCGTGTCTTCCTTGGCTGGTGAAACGAAGTCTTCTGTGGCCTCGACTTGTCGATCTTGAGACTCGTCACTCATGACTGTATCTTTGCCTTCTAGAGCATTCAAGACATTTCCCTCGTGCTGGACTGCTTGAGCCTGTTCTGCTCCCCCTATATCTTGGATAGCATGGTGTTGGGAAGAAGAAGCAAGTTCATCCGCAGCATCTGTATCTTCCTCGGAAGATCTAGTCCCATGCCGCTCTGAATCAGGAATTGCAGTTTGCCTAGATCTAACCTCATCCACCATCACAACTTTACTGATTGCCTCCCTCTCACCAGTCGGTAGAGTCTCAGGTCCTACCTCACCGGACACCACCATCGCAACACCCTTTCCCTTCGATACGCTCTCCTCAGCTGAAGACATCACATCTTGTGTCCAACCTCCGACATCAGACATAACAGCGACCGCGTCCGCAAAATGCGAATTGACCACCTCTTCCTCTTGAGTTTGAGTCTGAGTTTGAGTTTGTGTGTGCGTAGGCTGCAGATCTGAAGTGGTGAGCCTTGGAAGAATGATCCTGCTTTCATAGTCGACGAAAGATACTGCGCTGCTGTCTCGATGTACCTGATTCACTGCAAAAGCTTGTTTCTCTGGATGTTGACTTGTCTGGTCGTTTGATGGTACGGGTGAGTGTTCCACTTCCGTAGACGGGGCAGTGGCTTCGGTTTCGACATCTTGGTCTCCATCGTCAGCCTGTGACCCATTTATCGAACCAGCCTCCTGGCCAGCATCCTGCTCATGAGTCTCAGGAGCCCGAATTTTGATCTCAACTGTGCCCTTGGCCGGACTGACAGCCTCCTCAGTATCAGCTTCACTATCCGGGATTTCAGATCTGAGAATTTTCCTCTCATCGCTGCTTTCCTCCCCATCAATGACTTCACCCGTGCCTCTCAAGACAGGCAGCTCGCTCTCCTCATTCTCCTCGCTCTCTGCACCATCCTGAATGTTAATAGCATCAGCCCATCCATCTCTATATTTCTCTCGTTTTCCGACTCCAGCACCCCCAACGTCGCCGTGATCCAGCCCAACATTCTGTCCTCCGCCATACTCCCCATCCTCTCCACCAAAACTGTTCTCACCCGAACTCTGACTTCCATCCAGAGTCGAAATCTTCTCTCGAAACTCTTCGTTCACAGCAACCTCCACATTACCCCCCGTCTCCAAGCTACCTTCCCTCTCGATCTCTTCCATCTCCATCTCCATCTCCACCCCAGCCATCGCAGAACTCCTCAAACCCCCATCCATCTCCCCCACGCCATCAGACATCTCCTCCCTGTTTCTATCCTTTTCCACAAACCGCTGAGTGTTTAAAGGATGCTTAGCCTCATGCATGCATGTATGGTGTTCAGTCCCCTTGCATTGGAGACTAGAGTTGAAATGATGGCGTGAAGTGGCTGTGAGTTTGACTTGAGTCAAGATGATGCCTAGGTAAGTGATTAAATTTGATTTCGTAGTACAGAAAGGCTAAGGCTAAGAAGCGAGTCACCAACCTAATGCTGCGTCCCTTTCAGGCAGGAAGGAAAGAAGGAAGGAAGGAAGCCAATGTTCGGTTGATATCACGTGCTTATACCCTTCAAAACACAATCACCTCTTCGTAAATGGTCAAATCCACTAAAGAAGACATTTCGAAGTCAATTTGAAGATGCTAGAAGAATATTAATAGCTATGCATGCCCTGATTGTCAAGTGGAATCGGAATGAGACATTGACTATTGTAGCTTCAGCGTGTTGGGAATGGCGAAGATACGTAAGTTTATGCAGAGAAAGTTCAGAGCGTAGAGGCATTCCTGAGAAATGTAACTTTATAGAAGTCGTTGACATCTAAAAGCGGGATTGTGCTGTATATTAGATATCTGGATATCTACATTCTTCAAGTCTGACTGGTCACCATCTCGTTATCACAGCAGCACATCCTCCAAAGCAAGATGAAATGGGAGGAAAAGAGACGAGGCTCTCTGGGTTTATTTCATTTCAAGTGATTTGCGGCCCTAAACGCCATGCATGCACCCAACAAGTGAGGTCCACTCTCAAACCATTCCCAGAAACGAATCAAGGCAAGGCAGATATCTACCTGTCCAATCCGACCAAGAGCATCACAATGCCCTCAAACATGCCACGCCATCAATCCTCTATCCCATCCCAATCAGGGCAGCAAAATACCAACACAAGCCTTCTATCAGTAAAACGACTCCACCATCGTATCCTTCAGGTTCGTATTGATATTTCCTGGCCCCTGCCCCTCCCCTAACCTAAACACACTCTCCACGACGCTCAGCTCCGTCGCCGTAGTATCCAATCCCGTAACAGCAAGCCAATCATTGACAACCATACCCGCTCCCACGACCGAGCTCCCACGATTAACACTACCAGCCACAAGCGGGACCTGCAGGAGAGACGACAGCTCGTCTTGGTCGAGGATGGAGGTCTTGGGGTGGACGATGCCGCCTTGGTTTGAGAGGGCCATGTAGGACCCGACGAGGACGTTGTCGGCGATGGTTTGGCGGAAGACATCGACGCCTAGGACGTCGGCGATTATTTCTTCGGTTTCGCGCTCGATGTCGGGGTGTACGAGGGCGACGTGGTCGTTGCAGACGATTACGTTACCCAGGGCCGAGAGGCGCTCTTCTATTCTCTGAGAGCGCGTTAGCTTTTGTATCTATCCATCCCGCTATATGTATCAAGTGGAGGAAGTTCTCGAAAGGCCGAATATGTCCCCAAAGTCTGGAGGGGCAGTTGAGGCGGGGTTGCTATACCTGTATCTTGACCTCGTCCGGCAAACTATTCCTCAGATGCTGCAGCTCCTGATCCGTCGTGGAAGTAGGTACCAACAGACCCTTACGGTTACTATTCCCTCAATCAGATCAATTCTCATCCATTATCTATCACCTTCCGCACCACCATCTCGATCTCTACGCTTTTGCAGACAGGGTAGAGTGACATACCCAGCAGTCAAACGACCAATAATCCTCGTACCCGCAATCGTAACATGGCAGATAGGAATGACATCCTGGAGTTCGGCCTCAAAGACACTATTCGAGAGAGCACATGTCAGCTTCCGTCTCTTCTCCGGCTTTGCGCAAAATCTCTCCCTCTCCTCTAACCTAATCGCATACCAACCACAGCACCACGAGGAGGGAAAGTAGATACCTAAACATACCTATAGAAATTCTCACTCGCACCCACCGCAACCAGCGCATACGAATTCGTAAGCGTGGAGAAAACACCGACCTCATTCGAGTTCTCGAATTGTGCTCGAACCGCCATCTTTGCTTTGATATCCTTTTCCTTCTAGTTTGTCTCGCTTTTGCCCTGCCGCTTTCCTCAAAACTCAAGTCAAGTACGAGTTCCCTCTCCTAAAGATATTAGGAGTTATATGTGGTTATGCGGTGGTGTTGCTTGTTGCTTGCGACAGGAAAGAGGCAACTGGATGGAGGGGATATTTTCTGCTTATGATGGCGGCGGTTGATGGGCGAGAGAGAGTGAGAGAAAGGCGCTAGCAGGGTTTGGAGGTGGCGGTTTTGCCGTTGGAAGAGCAAACCCCACTAAGAGCCTGGTGAGTCAGGCGTGAAGGAAGGAAGGGCTGAGCAATTGCGAACTCTCACAATCCGTCACTTTCGAGACATTGTGGAAAGTAAAATAGAAATTATGATTACAGAGCAAATTATCGAAATCCCCATAGCTTCAAGGATTTTACGGCAATTGGCACAATTTCATTGGCTAAAAACTCCATCTTCAAGTCAATTCGAAGTTAGTGGTACGCGTCTTGGCCTATCCTCAGCCCTGAAATACAGTGAGTCAAGCCCAAGCCAAGAGCCCTATCACACCCTGTATTTCGTTCCCGAATAGGCTTCGAGTGACTGCATGACTGCACTACGCAGCATGGCTCATTCTCGCTCATCCTTTGCCTTGTGACTCCGTACTGCCAAGTACAGATTCTACGGGTAGGCGAAATATGATGCGATCCAAAGGCCAGCCAGTGTCTGAATTAGCAAACTGCAAAAGGCTGGATAGAGTGGAAAACCTGGAAGAAGATTGGTACCTGCAGTAGCTGTGCGGATGGTATGTGGGTTGAGGAATTCAAGTGCCAGGACGAACTGCGATGCGATGCGATTATGTGCTGTACGTACCTACCTTGGCTGTAACGAAACATCTTCAATACACTACACATCAATCACGGGACCAGGGAGCTTTGTTTCATTACAAATCTTCAATTATTCTTTTCAAAGGCTTGCTCAATGGCATGAAAGGCTCCATCCATCCGTCCGTCAATGAATGCATCCAGCTTGAGCTCCAGCTCCAACTCATGTATATGCAACCCCACCCAGTTCCAAGCCATGCAGTGCCTTCTTCAGAAAGCATAGCCTTCATTAATATAGAAAAAGAAAGAAACAAGAAGATGAGACACGAAGGCCCAATGCCGCCACGCCATGCCTTGCCATGCCAAACGCCTATGTACAGAGTCCATGCTCTTCAGGCTCAGGTTGATATGTATCCTAGAACTACAAACAGTGGAAATATGTATCGTACAGATCGTTGATGTGTGATGATGAATGATGTTGATCATCTTTGTGATCGGCTCTTTGCTGTGATCTCGTCTGCTCTCCAGAAGACGAGAGGGAGGATCGCGAGCGCTATCCTGTGAAGTATCTCGAATACCTCCACTTCTCGTTCATCCCCGAGATCGGAAGCTCTGATCTCTGTCTCTACTGGAACAGAGTCGGAGGATATCCCGCAAGAAGATGCTAGATCATTTAGATCAATCTTCTCTGTTCAACAGCCATCCACACCACCAAAAAAGTTTAAGAGATCAATCACTGATACCCACTCCCGCCATACCCACGATACGGCTGATGTGGAGGAGGCTGCTGCTGCTGCTGAGGAGGTGGGGGAGGAGCTCTAGCGGCCGGAGGAGCAGGACGCAACTCACGTGTAGGTCTGCGACTACCGACGCCACCGCGAGAAGATTGTTGAGGAGGTGGACCATACGGCGAAGAATGTGCTTGTTGATGACCGAAGACACCCATACCAGGCCCCATACCACCCATCAAGACAGGCAAGCGTTGTGGTAGTTGCTGTGGAGGATGCATATGAGGAGGCCCATAGGAATGGAGGGGTGATTGGTACGGAGGTGGAGGGGGCATGGTGTTGTGATAGTCGTTTGCGCCGTCGGTGCCGCCTCCGTAGTGGAATGCTAGGTCTGCTAGCTGAGAGAGATTGCCGCCGCCATTGTTGTATGTTGCGTGTGGTGCTTGTGGTTGTTGTTGTGGCGGAGGTGCAGGTTGTTGGCGGGGTTGAGGTTGGGGCTGGGAGTAAGGAGTAATGTAGGTACGATCTCTGACTGGATCGTAGCCTGTTTGGCGAGATGGTGGAGGCATAGGCTGAGGAGTAGGTTGAATGGGACTGAAGCCAAGATGCCGTGGTGGATATGCACTTGGTGGTGAGTAGACCGAAGTGGAAGGGCTGGTGAACTTTGGTGTTTGTGGAGGAGGGGCAGGGGCAGGAGAGTACATTTGTTGCTGAGCAGGTCGACTGGCTTGGATACGAGCCTCTTCTGCAGCACGTTGCTCTTCCTGCTTTTGGGTCTCAGCTGCTTCACCCACTGCATCAAGCAAGTCCTTAGAGATGACTTGAGGAGGTTCGGGGGGTAACAGGTGTGGCGGGCCTGCTCTCAAGATCTCCGGACGCAGCAAGTAAATCGCGCATTTTCTCCGCAGCCGAAATCTGCTCGAATGCTCTCTTCGATCGATACATCCATTCTGAACGAGATGTTCGTTCAATGGTCTTGGTGCCATCTTCATTGTGATGAATGAACATAACAGGGTCGGTGTTCTTCCATTCAGCTCCCCAGTTGGTGCGATCCTTGAAGTATGGATCCTCACACTCATCACGATCCGGATTGAGCGAGCCTGGGAGTGGTAGACCAAGTCGAGGATGAAGTTTGTGAGTAGAGACAATCTCCTGGTCAAGATCTTCTGGTTGATTCTTGCCAGCGTTGTATCGGCCCTGTCGCTGCTCATAGTAGAATTTGCCACTGGCTGGATTGGGATCAATGTCTCTTCCAAGCTTCTTGTAGCTACCATCTGGTTGCTTCGCCATGTGAGTTCTGCGAAGACCAATCTCATGAGGCTCGAATATGACTGGGGCATCACCAACGATGCGATTGTAGGCTGCAGGTTGATCGCGGCGAACCTTCTTTCGTGGGATACTGACTCCATATTCATCAACTTCCTGTGGGAGAGCGTCACTGTCTTCGATGTCCTCGCTGACATTTTGATCGACTTCTCCAGGAGTTGATCCTTCTCTAGTAGGTGGGCGAGATGGGCCACGAGAAGGATCACGAGAAGGACCCTCAGATGGAACAGCTTCTTCGGGCTGTTCATCGCCATTCTCTTCGCCTTCGGCACCTTCGGCAGTCTCTTGCTGGGTGTTGAAGAGAGCCTGGCGTCCGCCCTTCTTGGATCGGCCGCCAGTCTCTTTTCTGTGGAGGCGCTCCTTCTCAGCAACACATTCAGCTTGCTTTCTGAGGATTGCAGCTCTCTCTTTCTTGGTCTTGGCTTGCCACCAATTGGCGGGATGTTGCTCGTAGTCATTGTCACCTGAGGTGCTACGGAGGTTACTGACTGCAACAGGAGGCTAGATAGAAGTCAATAGAGGTCAGGAGATAGAGAGGCAGGAAACTCACATTCATGAACGGCATTCCGGTTCCGTGAACCTTCTTTGATGGAAGCCAAGAGTCCTTCACAATCCGACCATCCTCCTATGAAGTGTTAGAGTGATCCTGGAATGGAATGATGGAGACATACGCCTTGCGAGAATGGGATTTCATCAAGCTCTCCGCCAGCCATGCCTTTAGTATAGACATAGGTTGCATGCTCCATGATGCGGTGCTCATACTTCTCCTGAATTTCCTCGATTCGCATCTGTGTCCTATTAGACTCGTCCAAGAAATAGATTTTGGTTGACTTACTTGATACTGCTGATTGACCATGTGCACCTTGTACTCATGAGTACGCTTCGCTAAACCTTCTTCCCGCTCAAGTAATATATCTGCTTGAGCCCTGTTCTTGTTGTACAATGCCTCAAGCTCCTTGGAAACCATCTCAAACTCAGGCAAGGTCTTGTGATACAAAGGATCATTCTGCATCATCTCAAGAGACTTGTCGGCAAGAACAGACAAGGCATTTCTTTGCAAAGAAGAAAGGAGCTTGAACTGAGCCTTCAAGTCAAGTTTGCGCTTGTGGTAAGCGTCGATGCGAGGATTCTCAGGCTTCTTTCTGCGTCCACCACGACCTCTACCTCTGCCCCGAGTAGAAGCAACGGCTGGCTTGGCACCACGAGCACCAACACTGGTCTTGACTCTTCCACCTCGTGAGCCTCGACCTCGAGATCCTCCTCTGAATCCACGTCCACCGCGACCGCGTCCTCGGCCGCGGCCACGAGTTGGCGCTGGGACACCATTGGGAGGAGCAACGACATCATCATCAGGAGCTGGTACTTCTTCCTCGTCATCTCCGTCAGCATCAGCATCCTGATCATCATCGTTAGATCCACTGGGGCCATCAACTTGGATTTCAAGAATTGGTTGGCTTGATGGATCTTGCTCGGGGCCAGGAGTAGCCGAACCAGGTACTGGCTCAAAATCTTCACCATTTGCTTGAGAAGAATTGCGATTGCCGGGATTGACAGACTTTTGCTCGACGATTAGCTCTTCTGGATTTTGATTTGATGATGAGGAAGAGTTGGGAAGTTCTGGAGCAATTGTTGATGAAGATCGACGTTTCTTCGATGGAGGTTGGCGGGGCTCGGGTTCTGTGGCTGTAACTGTCTTCTTTGCGACAGTCTTGGCCTTTGCAGCTCTTGCTGAAACTTTTGATGGCGGCGATCTACCAAGAGCAGGAGGTGGAGGGGGAGGAGCAGAACTGATTTCTGATGCCTTGCGTTTTGAAGATCTGGTGCCGTACGCAGTGTTGTCTACCGCTCCGTCCAGCTGGGGAGGCCCAGTCTCGTGACGAGCTGGAGCCATCTTGATGTCGACAGACGACCAGAGTGCGAGGAAAGCAACAAGTAAGTAGAAGTGTGTGTAACTTTGTCCGTAAAAGGAACGAGATTTGTTTGCAATAAATGCAGTCGACGATCAATTGACGGTAGAACTAATGTCGAAGTACGTACGTGGTGGTTGATGGAAAAGGTCGCATGGAAGAAGAAGAAACTCCAGGAGTAGAGCGAAAGATTTTTGCGATGGGCTGCAAAGTCGAGAACAATGGTAGTGTTATTTGTGGGCGACGTAGCTATTGTGTCTGAAATCTCGAGTCTTCACAATAGCAAGGCGAGTCGAGGTCGGTGAATTGATTATGAGAATAGTTGCAGAAAACGCATTGTCCCAGGACGAGACCAAAATCCAAGCGAGTAAGAAAAATGGCAGGCCCTGATTGGTCGAGAACTCGGCGGCCACGGATCATCAAGCCTCCCTCGCCCGAGTTGGAAGTGCGATATTGAACAGTAACGGGGCTTCAGTACATTAATCCGAGGGTCGAAATAAAGCAGAAGATAATCTTTAAAGTTATACCATTGAACCGCGAGTTTCCTTGGCTTTCGGAGAAGGTAGGGGAGGTTAGAAAGGCACTTTGGTCCTCCTGCAGTCAATGTCAGTTAGTTCTTGGCACGGAACTGACCAGAAACATGATAATCAGCCCCGAAGAACTTCAAAGGACATACTGCACACTCTCAATACTCTCTCATGTGAGACTTAATAACTTAGAGATCATTTCTACAATTGATGACTGTGTCGTGCAGTCGTGCAAGGCCAGTCGCGAGCTGAGAACTTGATCAGTAACTCCCAGCCACCCCTTTTACTCAATGGGAAGAAGTTTTCCTTGAGAAAGGTGAACAGCAGATTCGCATCCGACACCCATATTCCTTGATGTCCAGTGAATGGTTTGTCCCTTTCATTCAGAGTTTGCACTTGTGAGCATTCAAACTACATCATCGAGGTTGATGGCGGTGGAGAACTCAAAAATCCTACAAAATGGTGCAGGTATTCAAACTTCTACTGCACGTCGACAAAATTCTTCCAGATAAATGAAAACTATCACTACAATGCTCGAAGTCATCAATGATATCCAAACAGAATTTTCCGTGAAGATAGCCTCGTCAAGTGTGAGTTCTCAAAAGGCGGAGCACTTCATCCCGCGTCGCGCATCTTGTTGGTGGCGAGGAACGATGGAGTAAGAGTTTTCAAAACCACAAATTTGCAGCTCCCGGCACAAGATCCAGGAATATAAGTCAATCTGTTCATCCGAGATCTTTCAATGACTTGGACAGTATATTCAACTTGCTTCGTGATGAATTTCGAAAGTCCAATCCCAAGAGTGGGTCCTCCAATTTCGGGACTTCAACTCATCTTCATGCGACGATAAATATCCCGCGAGCTGTGAACTCCAGACTTGGTGCTGGAAAACCACGGATCTTGAGATGGAAAAACATGTGTTTAGAGCTTTGTGATGAATTCAGTAGTACGTCGGACATGATTACTATCATTCTCCGTTGTCGGTTTCCACCTTCTCACCTACAGACCGGACCCAAAATCCAAAACACCAAAATCTACTCGAGAAATTACAACAAGGTTTTTAACAAAGTACTGCGAGCTCCAGTTCTGTCTACTTTTCTTCTCTTCAAAGCACTCACATCCTCAAGGTCAAATCAAGTCAAGTCAGAGTAGTCACTCGTCTCCCAATATTGAATCCAGAACAGCACTACCCGAAATCCTTACAAACCGTCCACTCCAGCCTCTCCTCGCACCATCTTCTCCTCCCCTCAACATATATACAACTCTCACCATCACTCCCCGTCATCCAGCAGCAGAACAGACAACTTACCAGCTCACTAACAGCAAACTGAAACCGAACCAAATTCATGGACGATATGTATCGCACTCGCAAGCTGCAGTGATTTCTATAATGCAGTCAGTAATCCAAGCCTGGACAGACTTGAAAGAGTTGCCTTTAGTCATGTACTGTAGTCAATAGATAGACCTCCCTCAGTATGGTCAGTTCGGTCCATTGAAACGATCTTGATGCGACGATGATGTTATATAACAAGAGATAACGAGGAAGGGAGGAAGGAAGGGGAGAGATCGCAGGAATATAGTGCGGAGGTGGATGTCGGTAAAGAAAAAAACGTTGTCCACTAACATCGATTTCTAGGGTGTGCTAGATAGATATCTCAATGCAAAATCACATTCAGAGCAATATTTGTCGGGAGGAACACAGAGATGCAGATGAATTTTTGGTATTATGGACCATGCAGAAGCCCCGACACTTCCTTCAAGTTCCAACCCTCGTTAATCCGTCCATCCATTCATTGATCCATCCATTGATTGCATGTCCATAAGTTTCCATTTGTTTTAGTAGAGACCAGAACCGGACCAGACCAGATAATGTACCAGTTGCACACTGCATATGATCCCTTTCACTCCATTGAATAGGGAATATGCAGAATGCAGAACAGAGCAGAGCAGAGTAGAAAAGAAACCAACGATTCAATGCCACACTCGATGAAGGGCCAAAGTTGAAAGCGGGGCGAGGAACAAGTGTCAAAGCCGGGCCTTGTACATGATTGTCTACTGATTTGTGCAGACTCAAGAGTGAAAAATTCCATTGGGCCTCTGTGAATAGCCAGCGCTCGAGAAATGAAAAGAGACAACGATGAGTTTGTTCAACCCTCCATGTCATCATCTGGTTGATCGAAGAGGAAATTGGCTGCCAGCTCTTCGTTCTTGTCACATGCGAAGTAAGCTTGGATGGCTTGATCGCGGGGAAATCCGAGAAGACATAACTGCAATTTGTTAGTACTGATATGCACCCCTGCAGAAGGCAACTTACCCGCTCAATAGCAGCACGCTCCTCCTCAGTGACGCTGATAGCCTGAGCCCCGGGTGGAAGCGGGGCATCATTGTCACCATCCTCACTCAAAAGTTGTAGGAATTGCTCCGGATGTTGACCAATCAAAGCAGCCAGTTGTGGGTTGCCCGCACCGACTTGTTGAAGGATAGGTTCGAGCATTTGTGGTTGTTGCTGGACGACTTGGCGCAGTTGTTGAAATTGGGGGTTATTGCGGAGGAAGTCAAGATTTCCCAATCCCTCAGCTCCAGCAGCTCCAGCTCCCGCGCCAGCAAACAAATTCGCAGCTCCTCCCCGGGCTCCGGGTCCGGCACCACCCCGTCCACCTGCACCAGCTTGGGCTGCAGCCTCGAACAGATTCACTGGCTCTTCACCACCGTCGCCCCCTTGGTTGACGGCAGCGGCAGCTGGACTAGGCTCACCCTGAGCAGCAGGTGGCGCCGGGGCTCTCTGTTCTTGTTGAAGGTTCTCTGGAATACCCTACCAGAATGTCAGCCTGCTTTTGGAAGGTTTGGAAGTTCACTTACGTTCAGGAGATACTCAATAGCACGCTCCGAGTTGTAGAAAGCCGCACGCATAGCAGCATCGATTTGTGTTCTCTCAAAACCCATGCTCTCCATCTCGGCGATTTGCGCAGCACGCTCAGCACCCATGGAAATACCAGAGGTGGCTCCGCCCGGTGTTGACGGAATAGCCGCGGGGGCGGCACCTGAACCAGCTGGAGATGGAGTCGCAGGGATAGCAGGAGCAGAGGAACTGGACTGAGCTGGAGCTTGGGGAGGTGCTGGAGTTGATGCGGCGATTGGGGCAGCTGGTGTAGATGGAGGGGCGGCTTTTGAGGTCGATGCGGCGCTTGCTGGTGCAGCCTTGGGCTAAATGAAAGTTAGACAGAAAAAGAGGAGCTCTGGAAGGTCTATAACATACCTTCGATACCATGCAGACAATGAAACCCTTCTCTTCAATGTTATACGACTCCACGGTGTGGGCATCCTGCAGAATCTTGCCTGAAAATTGTCAGCATGTTGTTGTGCGCCAACATTCCCTCGCAGATGCCCGACTAACCTGAGTAGATCAGCTTCTGATTCGAGGTCTCCCATCCTTTCTCCTTGGCAATCTTCTCTTTCACATCGGAAATCTATAGCCATTTCAGTCAGCAGAATTCGAGAGAGTACCGCAAAAAGCGTAGACGGGTATCATGCGGTCAGATGGAGGAGGGGTAAAGGGTCGTCGTACCAGCTCAGATGGTTCGGCTTCGATTACGAACTTCTGCTGCTTCAAATCCTAATGCAGCAAGCCATGTTAGCATATGTTGACAAGCTGGTGGGGTAATAGCAGGACAACAGCAACATACCTTGAAAGTGAGCTTCATGGTTGCGACTGGACAGTGTGCGTCACTGCGAGGAATGGAGGAGATCGATGTGTTTGTTATTTGCAGAACGAGGTTGTGTGTGATGTGACGGAGTGAGTATCCAGGATTCGAGGTCCAAGGTATTACTCTGGTGTATCTTCTCGAAGTAGAGAATGGAAGAGGGAAAGCAAGATGATCGATCTGGACGGAGGCAAGGCGAAGGAAGGCACGGGCCAAGCGGTGGCGGCGCTACAGCTGGCTGGTTTTGGTTCTCACGCTAGACGAGGCAGGCAGCCCTTTGTCCACGACAGCTCCTTGCTCACTTCCTGTCAGCCTTTCCGAATCGACAACCGCCCATTCAACTCTATCAATCAGCATTCATGCCATTGTTGTCGCCGACCACATCAAGATGATATCGCGATGGAGGACTGTCGCCGCTCAAGGAACGCCAACGCCATCGACGATACCTTGTTGCATAGCAGTGAAATTATCAACTGCGATAAACTGCGGGGTTGGGAACTTCAGCCTTGTCGGTAATGATAGCCAGAGCTACTTCGAGGCTCGCCTGCCAGAAGCGCCGAAGACAACGACAACAATAGCGGAGAACTCTCGAACAAACAATGGCAAAACCCCAGAGCGCTGCAAGACAGATATTCCCGAAAGCACTACAGATGATGATTGGAATGGACAGATGACTGAGCTCACCATCTAGGCTCAATGCTTCAACAGCTCTCCAGCTGTTATTGCAGGTATGGACATCAAAAGCCGACGGCTTATTGAAAACGGGAATATACTTTTCGAATTCATACCCAGCGCATCTCTATCCAGGTGCCATGGCTTAGTAGGTCACCAGGATGTTGGCGGTTGCCAGACTCTTCCATTTGTCACCGTTTCACCTCGGTTTCTCACGTCAATTTCCAACAAGCAACAAGCTTTCTTGAATGTCTTTATTTCGTTAGGCACTAAGGTATATCTGGTAATAAGTCAAACGCCACGCTAACATCATGGTATCCATCATACATGCAATAAGGAAACTCGTGTAGCGTTGAGCCGTCATCTCTCGTCAAGAGACTTTCATCTATGCGTCCCGCACTTCTCCAAGCATGCCCAAGCCAGCTGGCTTTTTCCGCGAATTATACACTTGCATACTACTCCTTGGTCCTCCGTTCAAGATAAAATCAGGAATCGGCGGCGTCAGTGTTCTCTCTCCTCCGACCTCTTCCAATCTCTCCAACTCTTCCCTCTCTAACGCGAGTCGAATGCTATCCAAGCTTGCGCTATGAACCAGCGGGCTTGGACTCGACGGCAAACTTCCACTCCTCATGCGGTGAATCGATCGAATACTCTGTCGATCGGATATCACTTGGCCGGCTCCCGGAGCTGCTGTGACCATAGTGCCTGGAGTCGCCGCGGGTGGAGGTGTTGGCGAATCGGTTCGGAATAATGGATGGATGTGTGCTTCACTGCTCACGCTCTCAGTCGGACTTTGGGTTCGTGTTGGCTTTGAAAGGTCCCGCGAACTGTTCGCTGGACTGTAGCTTCGACTTCTCTTCCTTGGCTTGGGAGGCTCCAAGTCCAGAGGAAACCCGGGACTCGCACTTCTACTGGTTGTGGGACTGGCTGGGATGGTTTCGAGGAATCGAGGAGGAGTTGGTGAAGCTGAGGCGACTGCTTCCCTCGACTGCGCATCCACAGCAGATGTATCCCACGAATCGAATCCGTCCTCAATAGACACAATTGTTTCGCGGTGGGTCGATTCGATGGATTGGGGCCTATATGGAGACCTATGGTTGTGCGAAATAAGCTTTGTCTTGGAGCTGATGGGTCGTACGACTTGCGAGAATGATGACCGAAAGGATGACATTGTGTCAGATCCAGCTCGCGATCGACCGCTTGATGGTGGTGGAGACTCTATCGAAGGGGTTGTTCGATGGTTTATACTTCTTTGCACACTCGATACTCGTGGCTTTGCCGATTCCATCATGTCCGATACATTTTGTGGCTCGCTCTCTGGATTGTAGGTCTGGATCTGTTGTTGGAAATCTTTCCGTTGGATGATGACCATGCAGATTATAAATAGTGCCTGTGAGAGCAGAGAGATCGCCCAGAGGATGAAGGCGGCGATTACCAGTGTTTTCGTCGATGAAGCGATTGTTCGTTTCGGGAGATCGGGACTCGTTCTCATGAATCCAAGCAGTATTGCTGATGCCACCGCAGATAGGATCCCGAAAACTCCCCCAAATCCAGCCAGTAAGTAAGTGTGCTGTCTTCCATGCCCAAAATCCTGGATATGGGCCCCATTTCGATATCGAATCTGCCTCCCGAGCAGCAGCAGGAACAGAGCAACTGCCACCGCATTCAATCCTGAGGCGACAATTGCTACCGCATTCATCTTCACCGGTGATGGTTTCCGAGACAGACTGACCGCAAATATGATGTCGAATGTCAACATAGCAACCCCACTGGATACTGCTAACGCGCCGAGAGTCAGAGGTAAAGCGCGAGTTAACCCCATTGCGACGACGAACGACAATCAGTAGTACTTGGAAGATGAGAATGACGCGCTCCTGTGGAACGGGTTGAGAAGATGGAGAGGTATATAAAGAGTTGGCGCGTTCCGGAAAGGTGTTGGGAACTCAAACGAATGACGACAAGCAAACAATGTCTTAAACTTCAACCAGAACACCACGAAAATTGCAGAATCTCGAACGACAGCCTTTCAAAGGACTTGCCGTTGACACCCACGAGTTGTTCACTCTCCCCAAGGTTTCGACGGTTTCACGAGGCGTACCAATCTCACTTCCTAATTGCTTTAGGGTTGTGTTCTGGCACACAGTTCGTCCCACCAAACACCCAATTCTTGTCAGTCTGTCGGAATAGGGTTGTCTTTTGTGCACGCCCGATTAGGGTTTACGCACTTCAGAGGATCTGGTTGGTTTACAGGTTCCAGAGATGTGAGACGCTGTTGCTTGAAAGCCGAACATGGGTTGAACGGAAGCCTGCAGGAAGTAGGTGACCGGTAGCCTACTGCGGATCGCGTGGCAGACAGGCTTTCGGAGTTTCGATTTTCGTCTTGTTACAGTCGTAGAAGGTCTGAAAAGCGGTCGGTGACAGGTCGCCAGGCCTGCGCTCGCTGGGTAGTGTGATAAGTCGGGATCGGGAAAATAGATAGGGTGAATGCAATACGGAAGGGCGGATGATGTAGTTTTGCAGACCTCGTTCAGCGGGGGATCTTCTTCCTTCTTCCCTTGCTCCTCGTGTTGGGCTTGGTTGTAGAGGCAATTGTGTTTATACAAAACCCCCGCCAGACTTACGCGACTGGAGATCCTGGAAGCTCAACGAAAACAAGCCCAAGGCTGAATTGCTGTAGCGAACTTCTGGCCGGAACCGAAGTCCGGAGAAAAAGAATCGACAGAATCACGAAAGGCAATCTGGGCCCTTATTGACTCCAAAAGTACAGTGTTTGATTTGCACGACACGAGAGATGCAGTGGGAATCCACGAGGAGAATCTTCTGGGGGATTTGAGGGGATGTTGGGGATAAACAACTTTCTTTCGTCCGAGTGGATGCTGTGTGGTCGAGCCTCAACGCGTCGCGTGAACCGGGGGCTGATTGATGTGATGATATTTGGCGGGGGTCCCTAGGGCGGGGGATCTCTCTGTGCAGCCCGGACTTTTGGTATCCCTGTCATCCAAATACCCTGGACGGAAAATGAACAAGCCAAAAAAAAAACCTGCAAGCTTGCAAGCTCCGAAAAGCAAACTGAAGGTGCCCGACTCCGATTGGGAGGAGCTTCCCGTTTTTCTTGGAATTGAATCTCCGGCCTGGGAGGAGTCGGAACAGCTGCGAGAGAAGTCGGCCGGGCTCTGTCTGATATTGGTTTCGATAGTCGTTATTGAATGAGATATTGGTAGGGACTATTCAGGCAGTGTCGCGAGAATGGGCTCTTTCGGAGGGAAGAATGTTGCCAGCCGTGCCAGTGGAACGCAAGATGCGGGATCTTGATTGAGTTGGTGTGCTGATTTGGTGTGAGGTATTTACGAGCTCTGCGCAGAAAGAGTGGCTCGAGAGAGCACTGAGTTGACAGGTTGGTAGTCGCTGCGCCGTCTATTTCGGGGCAGATGAACCTTTCTGAAAGAAGTGAGGGCGATGGGCTCTAGGCCAGCCGTCGACAGGTGCGTACCGAAAGGAACCGTTGAAAGTATAAATATTTTCTTCCAACGCTTGCAGCCAGAGCGATTAGAGGGGTTTCTGAAGTTGAATTGTGAGGAGGACGAAGAAGTGAGAGGAATCGAAGAGGGGAAGCAAGAGGAGAGAAAGGGCCGGAGCTACGAAAAGAAGATTGTTTTTATCATAAGGATTTCATATATGAGTGGTCTGTTCGCATTTGTTATGATGGATCTTTGATGGGTGGGCACTCAGGACGATGGACGAGCTGCTCGCCCAAGCTCCAGCACCTCCACAGCATGCATCCTCCCTGCGCAAGGCCTGTCTTGGATTTAGGTCTTCCGGCTGTTCCTGCATTTGAGCGCCTGCGCACACTGACTTCCACCTAACTACTGACTCTGCACTCCGGGTAGGTTTTGGCCCTCATCGCAAATTTTACAGGTGGTCGAAAGCCTGTCTGCGAGTCTACTGCAGGTAAGAAAAGCAAGTGAGGGCGTGCTAGGATGTTGAGTCGAGGACGATGGATGCAGGGGATCGTGTTGGATGCCGCGATGTCTGTGCCCCAGGGATCAAGCCTTGGGACGATCTTGCTGACCATCCTTGCGCCATACCATCTGCCTACGGGACTGGCTGGCGGGACTGGCTGGCTTGATTGGATACGCTGACGAGATTTGATGCGATTGGAGGTCACGTTTTGAAACGCCGGCCGTCTTTCCCTGAAGAATCTACTCCCCAGTACTTTTTCCCGCGTGTTTGCTTTATCTGTCAGGAATTCATTGTGGTGATGGGGGAATGTTCATCCAAAGCATTGATGGGATGTGCTTGCTAGATGAGGCAGCGAGCCGGAGCGGGAGTCCGAGTGTCCACTTCAACGTGCGGGCACCAAAACAAAAACAAAAAAACAAAGCACCGCAAAGCAAATCATGGACTTGACAAAGCTCGTGGAACCCACACGCCCAGAAGCCATCCGATTATCTGAAACAAAAGCGCTCGAAAGATCAAAGTTCAACGGCTCAAATCTCAGGAGTCATGAAGTTTGATCGGGGGAAGGGATCTGATCTCATCTCACTTGCAGCTAGCTAGCATCACCCCATTTTTACTTTCACGAAGTCACGTATTTCTCCATTCGCTCTAGGGCTTGCTCTATCATTCAGAGAGAGCTACAAGCCCTGGAGACGTCTCTCTGCCTGTCTGAGTCGAGGTATCATAATCGTTCCTAAACTTACCGAGGTGAATTTGACGCAGGTACGGAGCCGGCAAGTGGGTCAGTCAGTGGTTTGAGAATTCTAGGAAGGTTCGGGGAAGAGGATGGAGAACCTCATTTCGATTAAGCTGCCTGCACGACCTGCAACAAGGAAGACTCTTGTCGTCTTACGGACCTAGGAGAAAGAAACTGGCCAGAACACGATAGAGGGTTCGAAAGCTCATCCTGGCAGAAACAGATTCTCGCTCCCACTTTCACTCATCATTGAGTCGAAACTGTGGAATGGTGGAGTTTGTGGACCTCGAAAAAATGGATATAATGGATCGTTTGTTGTTTTCCTCCGATGATTTCTCCGAATGATCTTGTTTGTTTTGATTCATGGAGCTTGGATGCAATCAAAACAATCGATGTCTACCCGTTGATCGAAATCGATGTCGATCGATTGATTGTGTGAGGCTCGGCATGCAAGGAATCAATGCAACCAATACTTCCCTCAAATGATGGTATCATGGCATTGTACAACGATTCCTGAATAGGACATGTAAGGGAGGCTGATTGAAGGCTTACCTTGCATTGTATTTTTCTACCGCATGTTGTTTGGATTGACTGATTTGCAATCAGTGAGGCCTGAACCCTTGGCCTCAACTCTTGAACTCTCCAGCAACGGAGGGGAAAACGTCTCAGCCTTGGGCATAGTTGTAGTGGGGCAGCTAGAGAGTAAATCGCTGACTCGATTCAGGTTGTCCCCATGCAGAAGTACCGAACGTCGATGAAATCGATCTCGATGTCACCTCGCCCAACCTTGAACGCTACGAGCCCGGATCATGATAATTTCAAATGGAGGACAAAACTCAAGGCTCGCCAAGAGGGAATATTAGCAAACGATACCCACGGTTCCACACCGATGTACTGTACGACAGAACAGTTTTATTAGATTTGATATGGCTTCTGGCAGCGGACAACTTTCCCAGCTTTGCTGAGCCCAGATCATGGCTCAAATACCAGGTGCCGATGTACACCTTACCACCTACCAGGCGTATGTGTCGGTGATTACATCTAACTTTCGCAGCCAGAGGTAGCAGGATTTAAGCACATTGCTGTATTCTGGTCGGTCGGCCGGGACAATTTACGCCAGGAATAGCGAGAATGTCTCTTATTACGGAGGTATGTCCGGAACTTCAATGGTCAAAAAGAAAGCCAATCTCGGGCGAGGAATTCTAGCATGAACGTTGGCTTGCTTGTTCCTATTACGGGCATTTTCTCCATTGCGACTTGCGAGCTGAAGATCATCTCGTGTTTTATTCAGCTCTCCTGCACCATCCCTCCCTCTGCATCTTCGCGGAAGGTGCCTTTGCATATGTCATACGGTGCGGTCCCGAAATAGCGTTTCTGACAGAGAACATCTCGGTACGCCTGCGCAACTGCTTCAGGCTTTAAGAATCTTAATCCGTCCCAACTCATATTCCTTATGGATCAGAGAATAGAAGGGCATCGTGTCATGTCATTGTCATGTCATGTCCATCCAGCAAGCAGCCTTGCCAGGAAAACGTGTGGAAAACTCCCGATGCGCGGCACAGAATGTCTTTGTTTTCCGGAAAATTATTCTCCAGGCAAGCATGCATGCACGCGCGTACGTTCGACACTCGTTCACGAGGCTTCGGCCTCGCACCAATCCTGGAATTTCTTACCTTGCAAACCAGGACGCAATAAAACGGAGCAGCGGTACCGTTTCCAGCGTCCCGGCGAGCCAATTATCACGTAGATGGCATCATAACAAACCGGGATGCAGCGCTCGAAAGTCTGGTAATTGGACATGTAAGCAAGCACGAGCAAGCATCATCACTTCGAGCTTTGAGCATTGGAGTTGTCAAATCTTCAGCTTTGACTGCTTTGTAGAGGTTTGGTAAATTTGTTTTTCGGCTTTTCTGCACTTTTCTGCACTGCACTGCGCATGAAAGAACATGTTCGTCGGGAAAGAGAAGTACGTCTACTTCGAACTAACTTCTCCGCAATGTTTCGTGCCTGCGTGCCGTGTTGGCAATTAGACGCAGGGTCTATGTGGACGGCAGTCAGGCCATTGCAGCACTTTGAACTTTCTTTTGACGACATTTCGAGCAGATTTTGAGCGTCAGTCGTCGTGATCGTCGATATCTTTTGACATTTCGATCGATCGACGATATAGTTCGGATCTATGTTTCACGTGTCGAACGCCGCCAAGCTCAGGGGAAAAGTCAGAGCTATAGCCAACGACGTGGCCGTTGACAAGAGAAATGGCGAATAAGTGCGTTTCGAGATTCGGCAGGCTAGGGACGGATCGGTAGCAAGTGGGAGAGAGAGAAAGGAAAAAAGTCAAGGGACGCTCGATTCGAAGAAGGGCGTCTGTGTCTTCGTGCCGTCCACTTTACTGGTCTGCATTCACTAATGTAGGCTGAAGAACGGGAGCTAGTGGTCAGAAGCTACATTTGGTACAGATGATCTCCATCCAGTACGCTTGCTGTACGACTAACCCGGAGAATTTGGATTGATTCTGGAAAAGGCCCCAAGATCGAGAATATCGGGGTGGAAGTACCTAGCGGAACCATGTCACTTCTCGAAAACGATACGATCTTCCAGGAATAGATTGATCCTGTCATCGAAAGTATGGATCTATTCCGATCCTGATGCTGCACGATGACTGGTTCTTTTGGTTCTTCAGCATGGAAATATACTTCTGCAGTGCGTTGTAAACCATTTCTAACCTCATGGTACGAGAAACTTGCAGGGCACACTTTCCTTCCCGTTCCCCGACCTCTGGATTATTGTAGCATGAACATCCAAATGTATCCCCCATTGAGTTTCCGAATACTCCGATAGCTGCCTCTTGGGTATGCAGCTAAATCGCTAGTGTGCCAGGTGGTTTGAGTATTTGGATGCTTGGACTGTCAACATCTGATCTTGTTCGATCTTCCGATTGTTGAGACGGTGGGATGCCACGGGTGTCGAGGATTTCAAGAGATATTGATGTCAATGGTGCATTTGGCCATGTGGCTTGGACGGGGAAGGAAAGGAAAAGGAGGGTTCAGGGAGTGATTTTGATGTCAATGGATGCATCAGAACCTTGACCAGATGGTTCGGGCGGGCAAGAGAGAGGGGAGAACGAGCCAGGGATGGTGAGAGAAGTTGGTGGGTGTCAAAAAGGCAAAGGTTTTGAATCGACGACAAGGGAGGAAGGAAGGGAGACGACGAGCGAGCCGCTTCTTCTTTCTGCTGCTGGACGAGGAGGCGCAGCAGTCGAGCAGTCGAGAAGTTGGACCAAGAACTCATTTTGACGACCGAACCGATCGATGTGCAGAACTCAACTCACAGGTGGTCCGAACCGCAAATCTTGTCAGGTTGGCCGATGAGCATCTGTTTTGGTTTGGTTTCTACAAGGCTGTGAGCCGCGACATCGTAGAATTCGGGAGGTAGGTGGCTTACTTCTCGCAACTTGGTTGTCCTCGCGTTCGTCTTCTCATTCGTCTTCTTATTTGTCTTCTGGGAGCGCCTATCTCGATCTCCGGACTTGTTGAGTGTTTTTCTTCCTCTGAAGCTGAAAATAGCTCTGGATCTAGCTGATTAGCTTGAAGACACTGAAGTGAAAATCCCCTAGTTCGCCTTCTTCAGCCCAATATTCATTCCAAAATATCCAAAAACCACCTCGGCTTCGAATATCGGCCGTATCTTTCGTCTGCGCCTTCGGATAGGGTCTGTCGTTAGATTCAGTAATTACAATGAGAATTGCGAAGAGGATTTTCGGTTGATCCGAGTCCATTTGTCGCTGAGCTTCGGACTCCTCCCACTTTCACCACTCACGAGTCATTCGCGGTCACTTGGTGGCCGCTGTGTCAATTTGTCTTCCCGCAATCTTTCAACACATACAGTGTGATGTGATAACGTTGACAGGGTCCGATCTGCATGGAATCGTCGATGAAGAGTTGTGCCGTTATTGCGTACACTTTTCTCAGAGAACGAAGGAGCTCTCGCGGGTTGATTATGGTGTCGTTCGCAATCACTTCGGGGTACGTGCTTTGAAGCTTAATAATCATCATTGCAGGGCCGATTTCCCATTGGTGCAGCGTAGAGAGCAAGATCGACGATCGACATATCTTCGTCGCACATCTACTGTAATACTGTAAACCGTCTATCCATCACAGAGCAGAACACCTCCACGATTTTCAACCGAGCGGGCCCGGATCCAAGCAAGATAAAAGCAGATCAAAAGAACTCACGGCTTTGATCATCGGCTCGATCCCATCCTGGTCCCTTCAGCCCTGAAAAGCCTCAATGGACCCCTAATCGCTCAGAGCTCAGCCCGCTCCTCAGAGTTTAGCCCTACTTCGTAGGAAATATTCCCAAATCCTTCCTTCTTGATTCAATGAATGTCAGGCCACCGAAGATCACCAAGCCGGCCCAGGCAAGACATGGATCAGCACAAATCGATCCTTTGCCATCGACTGCCCGATCTTGAAGGGTCTTCAACCCTAAACAGTCTCAGTAGACCCCTCATCGCCCAGGCCAGGCTCTGGGCCACGCCTTGCTTCGCAGTAACGAACGGAGTATATATTCGCGAGAAAGTAAATCGTCTCACCCTTAGTTCAACGGGTCCCCTAGACTACAAGGACTTCTGACGAACTAAGGGAAAACTCTCCTGTTCCCGGCAGTGGACAGCCACGTGGCCAGGCCGTTGAAGAAAGGGATTTGGTCTCCATTCATCTCGATCTCTACTACGTACTCGGCTTCCTCGTGGGAATGAAACCGCATCCACAGTGGGCTTACCAGAGACTTTTGGCTGACTAGAGCCGTGTATTCTACCCCGGGGCAGGTCCAAAACCACGTGGAAATTGAGTTTACCGACCGAAAGTGGGACCCGAGCCGGCCCCCACTTTCGCTTCCGAGGGAGCTAAGCGAACGGACCGCTTCTTTACTTTTTTCTCGGGGAGCGCAAACTTTTCAGCTGATGGGGTGGGCGGAGGTCTTAGAGACGCCTCTTCGATCTGTTGGGACCAATCATACATACCCCTCCGTCCGTTTAGAATTTCCTCACGGGTAGGGCGTTGTCGTACAAAACGTTTATTTGGCTTCTTTAGGGGTCCTGATCGTCCGCCGCCGAAAAAAGTGGCAGCACTGACCTCTTCCGCGCTTCGCACACTTCGCGCTGTCAAACCAATATCTAGGTGGATACTTCAACGTCTGTCATAAATCCTCTCGTCCCCTTTTCAACTGCATTCGCTAATTCAAGTCGCAATTGGCTTCTGCAGCTCGGTTTATTGGATATCGTGATTATGAACCTTGCGCGTTGCATGCATATTTCGTTGCATATATTTTTCGATTATCTCTGTAGATGCCTGGGTCTATGTCTTTGTCTACTAGTATGTCTCGGTGTCTCGGAGGGGTGTTTCTCGCCAATTCACATTCCACCACTACACGGACGCCACTTTCATTCTCGCCCTACAGAGATTTCAATTGCGTGCGCGTGCCCTAGTAGACTCTAGAAATCTTCAATCATATCCCAACCACTCACACACCTCATTCTTCCAAGAAGTGACCCCCCCCATCAACTCCCCCATCCACACCTTGAGCCCAGAAATGTAGTTTTTGATCCCCATTCAAGCCTCGATACCGCATCCATCCGGCACGCCGCGGGATGCTCCCCGAACAATGTTCATTGTCATCCCTCATTCTACGAAGCAAGCAAAACTATCACAGTACCTTGCTCCATGCCCACACATTCCCTCACATTCCAGCCCATGCACGCCCTCTATTCAATAGTCCGATGATGGATGATGGGTCCCTGCCAACCTTTCCAACCACATGGTTACCGATGAATCAGTCAACACCCTTGCCCTGTCAGT
This sequence comes from Cadophora sp. MPI-SDFR-AT-0126, assembly GCA_020747065.1. Classification (NCBI taxonomy): domain Eukaryota; kingdom Fungi; phylum Ascomycota; class Leotiomycetes; order Helotiales; family Ploettnerulaceae; genus Cadophora; species Cadophora sp. MPI-SDFR-AT-0126. Next base: position 2,759,561 of record JAGMVK010000002.1, on the reverse strand, counting down.
GGATCACCCCATCATCAGTCCATCGAATGGGTTGGAGTATGCTCCTGAACGGTACCACCTTCCCAGATAGTCGCTAACTGGCGAACTGTGCAGAGCAGAAACTCCATTCCACGGCCCTGGCCGGCGCTTGGAGCTTACTTACCCAGCAAAAACAACACCAACATGATCGAGACAAAGTATATCTCTTCGTCGGTTTATCCGCCCTTCGTGTCCGTAACGCTCTGTCGATGTAACCTGGGGGACTCGGCTAGAGTCAAGGAGTTGGTCACTGACAAGATCACTGCTTTTGAGACACAACATGGGATTCACATCGGAGCCTTCCCCTTTAGATCATTGAGACGAGAGGGAGAGGGCATCGCTTCGATCTCCTGGATGCCCGGTAGAAGTATATGTACAGGGTCCTCTCCTCGTCCAACCATACTTCATTACCAGAAATTCGCCTTCTTCTATATTACACTGCTCTATACACCTACCGAATTCTTGGGGAGCGGGACGAAAACGGGTGACCGTCATCTACAAGGTGTACATACAGACCAAGCTTTACCGGATCAACACAGCGGCTCAGCTCTCTCGCTAAGCTCTTCATTGTCGTACAACCATCAGGACCCCTCACGTTCTTGGAACCCCTCATCTAATACAAAATGTCACGGTCAATACTCACACTCCCTCAACTGCTCAATCCAGAGCCACGACAACGGCCACTACCACTACCATTACCATCACCATCATACACAACAGCTTCATCAGCTCCAACAACTCCGATGACTCCATGGACTCCAACAACTTCAACATCTTCAACATTTCCAACAACTCCAGCAACTCCGATGACTCCGATGACTCCGAAAACCCCAACGGTACCCACAGCATTCCACCTCTTCCCGAAACTCCCGCTAGAGATCCGCTTGCGAATATACACGTTCTCGCTTCCGGGGCCTCGGCTGATTCCTCTTGTTTACATCCCACCGTCCATAAGTCACGTCTCTTCACAACCAACACCACAACAATATCAACAACACCAACAATTTCATCACTCAAACATCCTACCACCTCCAACCATCCCAAAAATCACACAAAGCCGCATCCTAACACCCTCCAACTCATCCTCATCCTCGTCCTCATCCCTCCCAAGTCTCCTCCACACAAACCATGAATCTCGCACCTTCATCCAAACAATCTACTTACCCCGCCTCCCACTCTGTGGACTCTCCCCCAGCACCGATCGAACGCAAACACCCTACCGTCCGACCCACGACATCCTGTACTTCCCGTCCCTCCCCTTGAGCCCCCAATTCTCATTCTCAAACTCAAACTCACTTCACAACTCATATCTTGGCTCGAACACCCTCAACGCCTCATTCACAAATTTCTCAACTATTCACACTCTTGCCACGCCCATCTCCTTGACGTTCGTGCAGCGATTAGCGATTAGTGAGGATGTATTTATAGAGATGGAAAAGAGTCGATGGGGGAGACAGAGACAGAGGGCCATGATGGACCTGGGTGGGTTGGTGTATGGCGGGTGCGAGGAGATGGTGGTAGGAGGGGATGAGATTGGGATTGGGAAAGGTATAGGAGGTGCACGTGCAAGCGGAGGTGTGATTGGGGGTATGAGAGGGAGGATCGGTAAAGGAGGGATTGATGCCATCACACTCAGTAATCTCTCTGAGTTCTGGGATGTGGTGAGGCGGAAATTCTGGGGAGTGGAGGAGGTGTGGATTGTTGGAGAGGGGATGGAGAGGAAAGTTTTGGAAGGAGATATGGATGATTGCGAGGAAGGTTCTTGGCGCCGGGCATTTGATGAGAAGGGTTGTGAGCGCAGGCGTGGGGATGGGTATGGTGACAGGAATGGTATGACAAGGCAAAGAAGAATGAGCTTCAAAGCCAAGATCGAGGGAGCCGTGCGGAGATTGGAAGAAGCAACCGGTTGGATAGCACCAAAGTGGAGATACTTGGGCTGCGAAGCGGAAGAAGATGACTTCTTGAGGTCGGGGTTTGAGACCGCCCAATCAAGAGACTGTCTTGGAGGCGACGAATTGGTGCACAAGCCGCAGCATTTTCCAGAAGTCAACACAGTCGCAGAGAAAGATGGATCCTGGCCTAGGATCACGGCGAGAAAGTTCGTTAGTGAATGAATTCTCGTCTACCACCAAGCGCTATTTCGACATCACATCCGGAGTTCTCGCTCGCTGTTATACTGCTGGCTTTCTCCTACGCTGTGATTATCCTCGAAATAATTAATACCGTTGAATCCTCACATGCCTGTGTAGTTATGAACCACCAGGTCCCGACGCTTCGGTCTGCGAGCTCTTGTCGTGTTCGCAGCGTGGCTCGAATTTGAATTCGGAGGCAATGGAGCTGCTCGGTTCCTACCAGTTCCTCGCAGTGATTCGGCCTCGGCAAGATCGGGCCAATGTCCCTCCAGTATGTTGGCTGGAGATGGCTGTGCTGTGGAGTTGAGTGGATACTCACTGAAATCCGAATCAAGAAGTGCTTGAGCGTGCTTGATTTCGAGTCGAAGTGCGTTACTTATAGTAACTGGATTGCTGGAAGTCTGCTCCGATTCTGGCAAGGAATCGTCTGTGACAGCTTCATGGCTTTGCTTGCACTCAGTGTGAGATCCACTCCTGTCAGGCTCTGATTCTAGAGAGGCCAGGGCTCCGTCAAGGGATTCCGGTTGCTCTGGCCCCGACAAAGAATCGATCGTGATATTTTTGTGGCTTTGCTTGATCTCAGGGCGCGGTTTACTGCTGCCGGAATTTAATTCTAGAGGTGGCTCGACACCGGCCATTGTTTTCTCGAAGGATCTCTGCTGTCTCTCCAAAAATTCCTGTATATTCCTGTCATGTAATTAACACCGATACAAATTAAGCATCCTGTCTGGGAAGTAGCTCACACTGCTGAGTGACGACCGAGAAGATCTTGCCATTGATAATCAAATTGATGAATGACTCCATGACCAACACTGTGCCTAATTTTAGGGTAACCAACAAGTGCCTTGTCCGTCGGAGGCACGCGCTTCTTGAGAGTCACGAGGAAGCAATTATACTTGTTGCTGATCACCTCGAAGTACCAGAAATGCAATCTCTCTTCCATAGCACCCATCCAGCAATTGATTGGCCACACCTTGCACTTTTGTTCTGTAATCCTGTTCTGGACTATTGCCCCGTTGTGGTTCTGTTGATTTAAAAACATATGGGCCATCCGAAGAGCCGGCGCTCCCGCTGTGCCCAATGGCCGACCTGTTTGTAACAGAACAGCATGTCGAGTCGGGTCGAAGAAGATGTACTCTCCGTCCGACTTAGCTTCAAAGGCAGTCTCGATGCAGTGGCGAAGTTCGTCGAATGTGGCATCTACTGGTACGACGATGTGACGCCAGTTTCTATTCTGGTTCCGACACATCTCCACGTCTAGCAAAAAGCTTCTCCCACATGTACATACAGGTTGGCCCTGCAAGGTATGTTCGACCCACACATCTCTGCAATCATCACCTAGTACCGATCAGAACAGGTATTGGCTTCGACCGCAGAAATTCGGTAGATAGCGCCACTGATCAAGGACTCACTACAGAATTTCTGAGGACAGCATGTCTCACAGAGACGATATGTCATCGAACGGTCCGCAACTGCATTAATATTCCGCAGTGTCAATGAGCAAGGACGTCTGCAGACATGGCAGACTGGTCTGCTCCCATCAATCGCTGATGCATGTTCCATGGCGAGACTTTTGAAGACCCGGCCGTCGGCGGTGATATTGCTGCGATACAAGTCGCTAGGTTTGCAAAGATTGGTCGCATTAGTGAACGTCGGTATTTGAAGCGAGTGTGGGTATTGATGTCGAGATGTAGAAAAGATATTAATATATCGATGGACTTTGTGAATGATCAAATACACATTTTGACGAATAGATGCTTCGAATCTGACGATGGCTTGCTTGCTCCTGCCATATCTTGCAATAAACATCGGCGGTTTAGCAACGGCTCGTGCTATCAATTGGAAGAAACGACGGCCAGTCAGCCAAGGAAGGAAGTGCGCAGATAGCCTGCATTGGCACGATTCTAAACAGTCACAGCCGATGAGCGTTAAGCAGCTACCAATATCCAGGTGTTGATCCGGGCTATCAAGCAAATCCGTTCTTCATCACCTCGTCCGAGGAGTAGGAAGCGCCACTTTCCTCACTTTCATCTTCGATGACCTCAATTATTCTCTCAGGCCACAAGAACTCCTTTGAAGCGGCCACAATCTCATCTGAGCTCTCCGTCTTCCGAACTATCAAAATCTTGGTGGCTTGCTGGGCAAAGAAAGGTCGATCCCGTGAGTCTGCTACACGGCCACACAAGAACATCTGCCAGAGGAGCAGGTCTTGAAATGTGGCTAAGAGAACATTGAGCACCGGGCAGGCTTCCAGGGCCAATTTTATGCGATTTGCCAACAAGGTGTTCACCCCGAGTTCTTTGGGCAATTCTCTGAGAATGGTGTAGATGTAAATCAGACAAGCCCAGCCAAATGTCCGAAAGATGGGGTGCTGTGGATTCTCCGGATCCTCGACATACCACAGCGAATGAACGAGTCTTTCTAGAGCTTCGACGCGGTCTGTAAACTGTATATCAGTGGCTCTGGGTGTGTCGAGCATCACGGTACCTGCATGTATGCCTTCAAGTTGTTCCGAGACATTCCGTAGACCCCAAAGAACAGTTCCAGCGAGATCGCAGAGAGAAGAGCCGGTGAAGTTGTACAACCTATTCGCAAAGGTCTTGGTATATGATCCAGTTGCGGCACTTGGTCTTCCAAAAATCGCTTCCAGATTTGACAGGTCTAAAGTAGGTTCGGTAAGGGGTTTGCTGTCAAGCGATATACATGCTGCTAGATCGGACCTAGCTTTGTTAGACAGAATCATGGAAACGAGCCGGGATCTACGAACAGAAAGATATGTCTCCTCGTATGGTGAGTTAGTCTTGGAGAATGGGGTCCACCAACGGCAGAAACTATGTTGAGCAGACCATTTATATGCGTCAAAGCTGTCTCAGGGCGTCCTTCGAATGACTACATCAATCAGCGAAGTTCGATATGCGGGCCGAAAACTCTATACTTCCTGCTGGGAGAAGAGAGCTACACAATTTATAGTCCCTTCATCATGCGCTCCCTGCCGGATTCTCTCGTTAAGCAGTCGAATAGCCTCGCCGCGGTGGAAGAAAAAGTTTCGTGGGAGATCGACTTGTTGGAGATATGCCGCATGGGAAGAGGTCGAAGAGATGAGCACATTGAAGAAGGCTGGGTCTCTCACTGCCAACGGGTACCATTCCCACCTTGGACCAACGCATGTAACGGTCCGTTCGACAACCACAGTGACATCTGCAGTTTGTCAGCCTTGTGCATACTCTGGGTTGTGGGGTACGTGCAGTGATGTATCAAGAAGCGCAGAGAAGCGTCCTCCAGCTCCGACTTGGGCAGGTAGGGAGCAACAGCTTTGGGGGGAGGGTTTCGAATTAGGCGGCCGTCGATTGGCTCCAGGTCCTGCTTGAACAATTTGATTCTCCTGCGCTTCCTGGGCTGCTGTTGCTGACCTGCCGATTCTCCTATTGCCATACGATGTCTTGGGTGCGCGCCCACATCTTTGGTCATGGTTAGTGGTGGTCATAGATACTCAATAGCACTGTGGATGAATATCCGCCGCCTCGATTACCATCCTATCAGCGGGGTAAAAGCCTTCGAGCTCGGATTTTGGAGAGGGTTGCAGCACAACCCTTGCCTTGCTTGTCCAACCAAGATGCTGCTGAGGCTGTTTATAGAGGGGCATTGCGCCGCATCCGCACGGGAAACGTAGAAAAGGCATAGGAGGGGAATGAGAAGACTCCAGAGGTTGCGTGGTAGAAGCAACATGCGGAGTAGTCTTTTCGACTTTTAATTTAACAAAGCTGCCACTGCGAAGTCCAACATTGGGCAGAGCTGGGCTTGAAACACGAGTGGGTCGTTGAAGTAAGGTATGTGTTATGCCAAATTATTGGCCGTCCAAATGAAAAGCTCGGTACTTTTCAGAACAACTATAAATCACTCGCTAAAAGCCCTTCTTTGCAAACAATTATGATTTCCCTAGCAAACTCGTGAACTATGCACACAAACTTACCAGCTCCTTTGGCAGTACGATTGGCTCCTCAAACGCCGTGATCGTCTCGTTATGCCAATTGTCCTCCTCGACACCAGTCGCAACAATGACAGCCTCTTCCCCAGCCGCCTTACCCACCACCTTTCCCTCAACTACATAACTCGTCTCCCCTCTCACCAAGTATACCTTCCCCTGCTGCAACGCAATGATACTCCCATCTTTGTTCCTTAGCTCCTGCTTGATGGTCCCTAGATCCAACTCCAGCGGCGAGGGATTCACCGTTTTAAGCGTATTCTTGAACCCACCACCCCCAACCTCCGTCTTCGAAATCGTAGTCTTCGGCCCATGCATGCCCTTCAATGGACAATCCTTATTATAGTCAATCTGCGCTGTCATGCCCATCATAGCCTTGACAGTACCCTTCCCATTCTTCAATTGCAAGAGCAGACTCTCGTCTCGCAGGATGGCGTTGACGAAGGCTTTGAACGCTGCTTTGTCGGTGATCTTGATGAGTTGAGCGGGGATGTTGACGTCTGTTCCTGAAGAGTTGGTCTTGATAACTGGGAGGTCGAGTTTGCCGAATGCACCGCCGGGTCCAACGAGGTCGACTGTCATGGGGGAAATGGTGGAACTGACTGGGCCGGTGTTTGTTATGCGGGACTCGATCTCCATGACGAAGGTGCTGGTCTTGTTAGAGATGTCTGATTTTACATGAGGATGGGAAAAGGTCTTACTCGGGAGTCGCATCAGTGATCTTGATGAGATTGACCTCCAGCTTAGAGCTATTGACAATGTACTGAGTTATGGCGTTCATTTTGACAGATGTGCACTTTTGATAAAGTAGATCAAGATTATTGGAGATGATATTCAGATTGGACTTGTTTAGGTGTGAGAATAGAGAGACTTCGAGGATTTGAAAAAGACGTTTTTGACAGTATATTTATGCAAAATCTGGAATTGATAATAACGCGTAGTATTGACTTCTTGTGGATAGCTTTCATGCAGATATACATGGACAGCTGTCTCAACTTCTCAAAATTCCAATTTGGGAAGCTAGGCATGACGCGTTGCGGTGCCGAGGTCTATCACGTTCACTTGAACCTGCACTGCTAGGTTCGTACCTGAGCTACGCAGCTCGGGGCAAATGCTACAAGCTTTAGCTCGAGCATTTAAGCTCTTTGGTGTTTCCAGTCGATGCGGGGAAACATCTTGTGCCCCGCGGCCGCGGTCGGCGCTATTCAGCGTTGCCAAGCGAGCGTTACGTTGTCTGCTGTATGCGATAAGATTTTACTGTGGAGAAGTCCAGAGAGCTGAACGAAATACGTGGTCGTATACGTATGCATTGTGCCGAGGCTGAAAATTCTTGTTGGCACTGCCATCAAAGTTCTTGTTAGTTTGAGAAGTATTTTTTGCGAAGCTTGCGATGTTTCATAGCAAGCGAAGCTATTGAAATAACATCAATTGCCTCGGCATGAAAAGATCAAGTGGGGAAGGAAGTGAAATAAGCATAAATGGGATCTCCGTTACAAGAGCTACGCGGTATGGCCGACTAATCAGGATCGGCGTCGACTGTCAAGCACTGGCTCGCAAATACTTTGGGGTCCATGTGAATAAGGACATCAGTGGAACACATGGCCGTGACGCGCCAATCTTTGATGACGAAAGTCAACACTGAGGATATTCGATTCTAGCAAGCCTAGAGTGTGTTGCTGACAGCCTGTACAATCGCCCCTCTGCTTCCTTGATCCAGATCATCTAACGTCTTCATCTCCTCCTTGGAAAGCTCAAAGTCATATACGTTGGCATTCTCGACGATTCGGGATGGCGTATCGCTCTTTGGCAATGGAACCCAATTCTTCTGCAAGCAATAACGAATCAAAACGTGGCTGACTGTCTTGTTATGTGCCTTGGCAATCGATGTGAGGGTTGGGTCGTTGGCTTTCTGGTTTCGGACGAGTGGGCAGTATGCCTCGACAATGATGCCATTCTTATGGCAGAAATCAACAACATCTCGCTGTTGAGAGAATGGGTGTAGCTGGGAAACGATCAGGGACTGCTAGCCATACACGTAGGCAGACATACCTCGATCTGGTTGACATGCGGTGGGTACACTTTTGCAAAGCTCTTCAGCTCTTCAATATGGCCAATACCCCAATTACTGACGCCGATGCTCTTTGTCTTGCCATTTTCCAACAGCTTTTCGAGAGCGACATACATCTCCTTTCTGTTTTTCGAGCCCCCACTCGGCGTATGTATCAAGAATAGATCCACATATCCATCCTTGCCGTCGATTTTGTCAACACTGTCTACCAGCTTTTCGTATGTCTTGTCCACACTTCCAGCAGCAGTCAAGATTTTGGTGGTAATAAAAATATCGGATCGAGAGAGACCTGATTGGCGAACAGCTTCTCCAACCTCTTTCTCATTGGCATAGAATCTGTGATCGTGGTGAGCTGAAGTTCGTGGCTTGGGAAGCACAGCATATCTTACTGTGCTGAATCGATGTGTCTGTATCCGGCTTTAAGGGCTGTCGAACAGGAGTTAATGCATTGCTTGCTTGTGGATTGATAGACCCCAAATCCTAGACGGGGTATTTTCACGGAAGAGTTTGGGAGGGCGAGGAGATCATTGAGGGAAAGTTTGGCTGCCATGATTCTTTTGGGGTCTTTGTCAGGAAACTGTGGTGAAGTGTGTATCCCCAGGAAAGTGAAAATGCTGTTGAAGATGCATGACGGATAGCACAATGACCAATGGGTTCCCCTTTGCCATTCAACAATTGGGAGCAAGTCATGATGTAACAGAGCGGAGTTAGTCCCAGAGTGACGCTGGACTGGCACTAGCACTGGACATTCCCCTGGTGTCTTATCGGTGACGGGAGCAAGCGATAAGGTTAGATGACTAAGCTCACTTTATTTTGGCGACATCTCACTTCACTTCACTTCTCCTGTTCTTCTCGAGACTGCCAAGGCCAAGAAACAAGGGTAATTGCAGTTCCTGAATGCCATTTCTTCCCTTACTCCGCCATTTGTGGTCCAGCTTCATCGCTTGTCTTCACGAGCATACCAATTGGAAACTTGAATTATGATACCATCGAGAATTCCAGCCATCTCTCGACCCTATGGTGGGGGCGGGATCAAAAGAAGATCTCGAGATATCGTCGGTCATCAAACCAGAACAACCGCGCCTCGCTTCAGCATTTATGTATGATTATGTGAGCCTGTACTCGCGTACCTTGCTCCCACCGTATGCAGTTGAGTACTTCTTGGTACCGAATAGCAGGAGTGGGACACAGCCTATCTGAATGGCAGTTCATTGTCAGATATTGCGTTTCGCTGGGGCCGTCTGACTGCAGTTATGCAGGTGATGTGAGAAGCGCTTCGGCGGCAACCATCCCATTCTTGCCCTTCCAATGTCAACCGAGCTTATGCATGCACGACGATGATTAAGTCAACGAGGCTGAAGAGAAAGATATATTTGGGGTCTAAAAGACGAAAGGCTGCAGCTCGCTTGGATGATTATCGGTTTGGACAACTCCATTAGGAAAACCCTTCTGCTTGGAATATGGATAAGGGAGCACAGTTGATCTCGAAATAGTCTGGCGTTGCTGCTCCATTACTTTGCAGGATTGATACACGTTGGGGTGGAGATCATGAGTTTCGCTCGCCAATGGGGGGAAGTCTACTCTCAAGGTTCCAAGAAGATTGCAGGACTTGCCCCCAAGTTACTCTGTGAACATGGTCTTGAAGATCAATCTAGAGTCTTCAAGAGATATTTGCTATGGTGTTCTCTCCTATAAAACTGGGAGTTCCCAATCCCAATTCCGCGTTTCTGTCATTAAGTTAACTTCCAATCTCAATTCAATTTCAAATCTATCCCCTCCCCCCCTGGGAATTCGAGGAACTTTTGCGCACTTCCCTACGCAGCAAAAACAATGTCTACCACTGACTTGAATGTTCACTTGGTACAAGTCTTCTTCCTCACACAGCGATAACGATCTGACTTTTGCAGGGTGTTTGGACCAACTGGGCCAAAGGTTCATCCGAAGGACGAACTCTCACTCTTACAACTCAGAATGGAACTATCCTCATAGCAGCCCTTGCTCTCTTCGTCTCCGTTGCTGCGAGTCAATCTTGGGGTATGCTCTCCTTTTTCGTCCATCAACTGAGAACCACTCGGAAGCCTCACTATGGTATGCATTTTCAACAACAAACAACGCTCCGCAACCATGGTTCTCCTCTAGCTACGGTCTGGCAGCTGGTCAAAATCTCATGGGCATGGCGCTCTCAATCTGTCGGCAGCTTCAAGAAATCCATTGGGCTTGTCGTTCTGGGATTGGTGTATCTGATGATGTTTGGCGCTGCCTCGGTCTTTTCTTCCAGAGTTGCTACTACAAGTAATGAGATTCTTGTTCGAAGTCCAAACTGTGGGATTTGGTTGGTCTCCCTACCCAAATTACTTCAACTTTGTGCAGCCACAACCCGTGCTAACTGTTTGAATAGGACTCTGAGCGCTGATATGTCTGGCGATTTCGAACAGGTAAGTCGTGTCTTCTGGTTGAGACATTTATTGTCTATCGTATTCCACTTGATATCCAGACTCTCGAGCCCTTCAATCCTTGATATACCATGAATTGCTAATACGCTTTAAGATGACAGACTTCAACGTGCATCAAAGAGTGGTATGTTTCGCCTCTCCCTACAGCTGCTCCAGACTGGGACTTGGGTTGATCCCAAAAACCTGTGGACATCACGTTCAGAAGGAGATACGTACTAACTCGATCATCAGAACGCCGATCTGAGTAAATCTTACGTTCGTGATTGCCTCAGCGGTTATCAATCCTCGCCCGAATGCAATATTTTCAAGCAACGAGCAATTCCATACTTATCTAGAAACAATGCGACTTGCCCTTTCTCACCCGAGATGTGTCTTGGCGCTCCGAACACTGCTCTGAATCTTGACAGTACGCTACTCGACTCGAGTCATGATTTCGGAATTAATTCCTTGCCCAAAGATCGAGGTAAGTCAACTTATAGTCTTTTTCCCCGCCCTCGGCACCAATACACGGAGATTGTGATTACTGTGGCCAGAAAGTGTCGCAAAACTAATCTCAATATATCAAATATCCGCTTCAAAGGACATGTCTAACTTCAAAATTTACTCTAGTCTCTTACCGCAAGGTAGCCACGTGTGCACCGGTAACAACCGACGGTTACATCGAGAGTGGAGAGTCGCATTTCAAAGGTCGGGGATATAATTATACAGCTGCTTACTACGGTACAAACAACATGATGAACTCGAGCCGGGATATGTATGGTGGTTTGGACAATGCAACATATGTTCATACCGACTACAAATCGCTGCAGCTGGGGTACGATACCCAATCGGGGGCACCGCTCTATTCAGTTTTGTGAGTTTCCCGTTTTCTTTTGTTGCTAACAGCTTTCTGATCGTCTCATTAGTGTTGCACCTGCGATACCAGAGAAACCTGCTATGGGCTTTACACCAATCGAAGCGTTGAATGCTCCAAATAGTACCGTTTCTCTCGTTTTCGCGTCTTTCAATGGCTACAGTGTGGCACCGAGTGACGACCTCTGGCTTCCTTCCCACAAAGTCCTTGAAGTATCAGTAAACGATCCAGGATACGCGCCGCGAAACATCACAGTTTACACTCCAGACAAGCCAGTCAATGTACTAGGATGCACCGAACAGCATCAGTTTTGTAATCCGAACCGCCCGATGGATTCAGAGTCGAGATGTACCCCTCTGATGGATTGGGGGACTCTCGGGTTGTTGTTTGACAATTATACGGCCGAGATTATGGATACGACTCACCAGGTCGAGGCACTTACTATCATCATGTATGCTGCTCTTGCTGCTGAGCTGCGTGTAAGTCACTCTTTCACAGGAAATCGACAACCATTGCTGACCAATGCCAGAACACAATCCCATTTTTCCATGCACCTCTTCTAGCAAACGACTATACATCTGGCTTCATGTCCAATCCCATTCCATCCAATCAATGGGAGCTAGAAGCAGACAACTGGTTTTCAACCGGCATGAATGTCATCCAGCGCTATGTCGCCGAGACCGCCACAGGTGCTCCAGGAAAATACGCAAAGTACACAACCGACGCCGCAGCAAACGACACCGAACTCCAATGGTTCTGCGCCAATTACATCATGCGCGACTCCGCCTACCAATCCTTCTCCGTCCTAGCATTGAGCCTGATCGCCGTCTTCGGCGGGCTCGCCATCCTCGCCAGTCTCTGGCTCGAGACAACCATCGGCTGGATCCAGACCAAGCTCAACCGCGGCACCTTCCACAAAATGTGCTGGAAGCTCGACTCGGCTCTGCAGCTCCAGCGTATGGCGTATGAAGAGGCGGGTATGGGCAACTGGGTCAGATGCGCAGACGATATCCCGCTTACTGAGAAGGGGGATGAGATTGCGCTGCCGGTCGAGTGGGATGAGTGGCATCCTACTGTTGCGGGGAGACCGGTGCCACATACGCCGATGTTTGATGGTGGGCGCGATATGGTGATGCAGAAGCAGGGGACGATGGTTACGACGTCTTCTGAGACCACGCTGGCGCCGACAGTGGAGAGACGTCCGACCTTGATGACTCTGTCTTCGGATGCGGAGATCAGTCGGGAAGGTGACCATGCCGATGTTATTAGTCCCGTTACTCCGCCTATGTCGCCTACCATTCCAGCGGCGGTTTCCAGCCCGTTGAGTAAAGAAGTTGTGGTTGTGTCTGTGCAGGAACACCGGGATGGTGGCTCGTAGTCTGGGGTGCTGTTGATTTTGATGAGTTATGACTTTATGATTGATTGGAGTGTTATTGAAGTGCAGCTATTTCTTCTAGAGTGGTGTGTCGTGGTCGATTACATTCATAGTTAATTTCAAATGAGCTATTTTCCCTACCCTGGCCAGAAGAATAATTAGCAAATGTGAAATACACATTTGTAGGCTGAAGCTTACCAAGTTCCTTTCCCCCCATGTCCACTTCTCGCCATCTCAACCAAGACTGGTATCACGAATCACTCACGGTCTAAAGAGTATACTCAAGAGGAAGAGCAACGAGAGATGTGTCGTGAATGATCTTTCCAATCGTTGCCTATTTACACATTATATATTCTTGTGCATATCTCTTCTCGTCGTCCATCCAATCCCACTCATTACGTCGTCCTCCCACCCTTCAAAAACTCCTCTAATATATCCCTCTTCCTCTCCTCCCCAACTTTCCTCTCTTTATCCTTCAGCCTAACTCGGCCTCTGAATATAACATCCTTAAATGCATCCGCATACGCCTTCTCCACAGCCTGTCGACGCAACACCAACGGGTCAGGAGGCGCAATAGGCGATTTCCCCTTCCAGGACAGAGACCTACGCACCGTATCCATGCTACTCCTCGCTGTTCCCGCCATTGTCTCCTTCCAACTGTGCTTTGGGACGGGTACTAGCTCACCAGCGACGCGGCAGAGCATGCTGGTCAAAAAGACGAAGGAGATGTTGTGGTTTGGAGAGACGGAGAGGACGTCTAGGACCCATGTTTTGATTTCTTCGGTATCGGTGAGCTGCTTGGCGCCACGGGCTGTGATGGCCTGGTCGAGTTGTGTCCAGAGTGGTTCGGGTACGATGCCATCTGTTAGGCTGCCGAGGAACATCATAAGAACCTCAGCCATGACTTCGAGTTTTTGAAACGCTGGGGTTTCGGGTGAGAAGGAGTCAAGAAGGTTAGAATCTGAATCTAAAGCATTCAGCACAGGACCTCGGTAGTTCTCTCTTGCTGCTTTGTCCTTCACACTCCAGGAATTTGGATCGAATGGCCACCCAGGAAACTCTGCTGGTGGTTGTGCATCGTCGAGCATATTGGCGTCTGCAATGACTCGATCCGTGAGGGCTTCAATGGCTTCAGTAAGCTTGAATAGTTCGCGAGGCGCACTCCAACAAACTTCTTGTCCACGATTGATGGGCGCCCCACCTTTTCGAGGCGGACGAAGAGCTCGTACACCACCTTCCGGAATCCGAATCAATTCGTCGACTGACCTTGCAAAGCAAGATTGTAACCAAGTGCCACGGATAGGAATAAAATGATCTCGCCCATTGGTGACTCGCAAAACGAGGACGTCATCAAGTTGCAGTCCTTTATTCAGACGCTTGACGAGTGTAAGGTCATCGACGAAGAGTTCAAGCGCTGCATTGACAGTATCTCCAGGCTGGAGAGTCACCTCTCTCTTCTGATTCTTCACTGGACGCTCCTGTTCGTCTGTCGAGTCATCGATGGAGACTGAGAGCCACGATGGTGCGATTCGATCCTCTTCGCCTGGCTCGCCTGGCCTATCCACGAATGAGAATGTTGCTGGGACTTGACTGGTATTAGCGATGGTTACGATTCGTGATTTCCGTTGTTCATATGCCACTTCTCCAAAGTCTACACCCTCTATAGATGTTGCTGATGGGCGCCGATCTGAACTAGCATCTACATTTGGGGGATCGTCTGCAGAATGATCGACTACAATGGTGATTCCTGGCCGCCCTTCATTCTCAGCTCGATCGAGTTCTCGGGCAACCTCTTGTTGGACTTTGGCTTTCAATTCGGGGACCACTGCATCATATTCGAGGGTAAATACCGCATCAAGAGGTTTGTGGTCGGAGGAGAGAACCCTTTGGTGCGAAGTGTAGACATCCTGGTGTATCCTGTCCAGATATCCTTCTTTCGTAACCACCATTTCCGCGTGTGCATCTTCCCCTTCGTCATATTCATCGTAGTCATTACTGGAAGGCCCTTCCGCCCCATCTTCGTCTGGATTATAATCGAATAAGACATCCTCGTCGTCTGCAGCATGATCGATGCCCCGAGCTTTCATCTCGTCATCTTTGATCCTGGCCAACTCTTCCTCCTGTGTCTTCCCATCGTACGCAAGCTTATCCTTTCGAGTTCTGTAAAGAATCCTATCGCACCAACTAGGTGCTCTTCTCTTTTCACTTGAGTCAAACATGCCCATACTCCCAACATCGTACTTGTATGTTGGCAAGAATGTGATTGGCCCTTCTCGCCAACCATCATGGAAAGCCTTCCTCTTTTTCCTGGCTTGCCTAAGCTGATCGTGAGGAAGAAGAGAGTCTAAAGTCGCTTGTAGAGATGTCGGATCTTGGCTTGGATCCTGGACGAAGTCGTCTGGGTCTGGAAGGGTATTGGCTGAACTGTCGTCTCTTGCAGAAGAACTGCTTGTTCTCGGTATCGATACATCATCGTCTGACTCCGAATCACTCTCGACACTTCTTATAACAATCGGGCCATTTCCTCCCAATTCCAGATCAATTTTATTTCGTGATGTCTGCCCAATATCGTATTCGCCTTTCGTATGCAGCATCAATAGTCGTCGTATGTCATCACCCGGGAGTCCGTCTAACCTGAAATTCAAATCTCCAAACCAGAATGCAAAATCCTCGTCCCCTATGCCCTCGTGTTTATCATCAAGTACGCCTGACCAGCTGATAGGGTCGAATTTAGCCCGCTGCAAAATCTGCGTCACGTCCCAGCACCTTCGATCCAAGTGTGCTGGGTCTGAACCCGATGCCAGATGCGAATTGACAAACACTATTCGGGTCGTCTCCCCCAGCACTATCCTGCTCGCAACGGCGCCCTTGTTGCCCAGGTATCCCATTATGCCCGTCCCAACGCTGACTGTGCTGACAGAACTGATCGTCGGGGCTATCGTGGGTGAAGCGAAAATAAAGAGTAGCAGGCCAGAGAGCTGCTGTTCCGCCACTAACACGTATCCAGGAGGAAGTCCATCTGTCATTGCCTTTCTCCATTTTGACGTGGGCTCTGGATCTGTATATACCCTCCCAATGTATTCCCTTGCGCTGTTCAAGTCAACAACTTCTTGGAGTCCTAGCACAAATATCCCTATTTCTTCTCCCCCTACGATTGTGCCTTCATCATCCTTGGGTATCGAGCTGCCCTTCTTCGTCCATCTTTCCTCCTGGGATCCCACACTCTCCACATTGTCCTGGCTCTTATCCTTTAATATGCCATCTGCTATTTTTAACTCCGCCAGCCTCTTGTCTATGCCCTTGCCGTCCACGAACCAGCCGCCCAGGTCCTTCTCTGTCCCCGGACAAGCAGCAACATTCCAAGTTCCAATCTTGATCCTAATCTTCTGCGGTCGTGTGTACTCGGCGCGTCGAGCATGCACAGCTTTGGAGAGTGAGTGAGGACTCGAAGTGGTCGGAGCAGACTCTGGCGCTGGCTGCTCCCTGTCAACGGATGTGCGAGGAGTCGAGACCATAGTGAAGTAAGGTGCGGAAAATATCCACTTGCTAGAATCGTGAGACGTGCTTGGAGGTTGTTCCAGAGCTTAATCTGGCATATTGGCAAGCACGATGACGTAAGGGAATTGCGATACAAAATTTATGTCTGCAAATACAGACAATTCTGTTAAACATACATTGTGCGGGAGAAGCCTAACAAATATAATAGTGAATTATCTGGTGAATGTGGAGTCGACGGCGGTTGAGGGTTGTGAACTGCTGAGTTGGTGGGGGAAGTCTGGCCGCTGGGATGGATAAGCAGATCCCTGATGTCGATCACGAGCTAACCTATTTCGAGGCATTCGAGGAGGGTTGAGCTGATGAGCAAGTCCGGTGACGGTTGCACTGACTGAAGTGATGGATCGTCTTGTGATCAATTTACTATTCCAGATATGTCTCAGCTTCGGTATCTGAAATGAAAATTCGAATGTACTATTTTATAGAAGCTAGCGGTTGCCCGCGAACTTTAAAACAAGCTCCTAGAAACACAACGCAGTGTAAGAAATTCGAGTACTTCCAGACTTTTGCACGAATTAAAATCCTACTTGCAATATTTGGAGTTCACAGAAATTGTAAAGGTGACAGAATTATATAGCGAGCTCCTTGTAGGCTTCACGGCTTAAACAGTCAACTGGTAAACTGGAAGCAGCCGTGCTGGGAAAAAGAGAGGGCTTGCACGAATCAATAGCAATGTAATCTCAGAGGATATGATAAAACGAGACTACTCCGTGAGGCGGCTATCGAGGGAATAACGGACACTTTCGATAAGCAATAGGACTATCTCGTCCTTGATGATATGGCAGAAATTCAACATGAAACGATATAATATTGTGGACAAGTAAAGGGAATAGTGGGATAGCCAAACAGTTATGGGGATCCAAAGAAAGACGATTATGGACATGAAAGATATGTGAAATATTGCAATAGCTGTTTGAGCAACTATTGTTGCAATTTGTAGGAAAGAAAGTTAGGTGGAGACAGATTTCCGTGCTGCCAAGCCAGACAGACGACAAGGCTGATGAGCAACTCCCAGCCTCACGCCCACACCCCCAACTAACTTTCACCCTCCAACATCCAACACCAAAACAAATCACAAAAACAGCATCCTGCACACAAAGTGACAGTTTACTGATCAAGCAATATCTCATCGAATCGCTCTCCACTGTCCCGAGATCAACGAGGCCCTCCTGACAACAAGCATCATCATGCCTCCCAAGACCCCACGCAAATCGAGACGACAGAACCAAGCCGCTCCAGTTCAAGCATCAGATTACGATACTGAAGCCGTCGAAGTACCTGCCTTACCAACACGCACACCAGCCGAAATCAACTTCTCCGTTCTCCGTCGCTATGTTCCCTCCCTCGAAAACATAATCTGCTACGCCCCGTCCGCCCAACTCTATACAATGCAACCCACCGGCACCTGGGAGAAAGAATCCGGAGTCGAAGGCACGCTGTTCGTCTGCCGGCTAACGTCCTCTCCAGTCACTGGTGGAGGAAGGCATTGCATTGTTGTGCTGAATCGGAAGGGCTTGGAGAATCTGATTGTGGAGTCAGGAGAGATACAGCATGTGGAGATTGGTGCGGATTCTTTCTTAATGCTGGGATTCAAGCCCCGTGCGCAGAGCCTTGAGGAAGATATGAAAGTCTTAGGGTTATTTATACAGGCTGAGTCGCCGCCGAAGGAGGAGGTATGTCAGATCATTAAGGGACATTGGGAGGAGGCTGTTAGGGAACGAAGTCTTGCGGGTGGAGATGATGGGATTACCAATTTGGGAGACGGGTTCATTCCAAGTAGGGGAGAGGAAGAGGACCAGAAGGTGATGGGAAGGAGGTTAAGTTTGTCGGAACTGTTTGGGAAGCAATGAGGGCATTGTATGACGGGGAATATCAAAGCACGGATTTGCATTCAGCGAGTGCCCTTTTGCTGGCCACCTATCTGAGCCCTACACCCTGGATGTTGTATCCAGAGGGGAGCGATGGATTTTTGAGCAAAATGTTGAAGTGGCTAAACTTTTGTAGCCATATGGTCGAAAAACAGAAGCAGTAGGTGAAGCGCCAACCCAAGATCTCTCCGATTCATGAAAGACAGTGGCATGATCCTCTGTGGGTCCTCGAATAAGACAACTTCACAACTTTCTATTTCCACGTTCTCATGCTTACATGTGGAATGGCGTCTTACATTTGATGAATTTCCAGAATCGGCATTCCCAATTTTCGCATCTCTTAAATGTCATGAGTGGATCTGCTGACTGCAATAAGTCAAGAAATCTCGGGAACTATCTAATGGTACCGATGCCTCAGTTTTTGGAGTAGTGAGATAGGAAGGAGCCTATCACGCCGTCAATTCTGGACAGATGCTTGCAAAGGAAGAATCTCTGCTGCCAGAGATGGAAAGCGCATTCGACCAAGTAATGGAGTAGCAGAGTTGAGTTCGACCTCCTACCCTCTCCACAACCAAACATCAACATCCGCATCATTGATTATCAAACACAATTCACATTATCATCACTTCAGAACATTGTACACAACGAATCATTTTACACACGTTACATCATGGCTGGTGCCGTGGTCTTATTGGGAACGTCAAGAAGATTGTGTCTAGAAAGACAAGCTTGTCTGACCCATCAGGTGGTGAAAATGCTGCAATTACAAGCTCGTCCAGCCAAACCAATGGCGGAGACACTGGAGACGCAAACCCACCCGGCCAGCCAAACGGAGAAGATATTTGCAACGAAAGTTTCACTGGTCCTCGCGGAAGCAGTAGTGGAGACAACTCAGAATCAGCGTCGCCAGTGAGCTCGACTCACAGGAACTGGTCGAGGAATAGATACGCATTACCCCCCAGTGAAGAAATGGCAGCACGGTAGGGAACTAGCCATCACACTTGCTCGACTTCAACTGATAATGCCGCAGTGTTGCAGTACATCACTCTTTGATTAGAAAAATCACTGGCTTTCTCATTCATCCAAAGATCGAGCCATCACTTCCCACGGATGCCAAGATCGCAGATGTGAGTTTAACACATAGCAACAACAAGCCTTCGTGTCGTATATTCAAATGGACACTCCTAACTTGGTGTTAGCTCAATACTGGAACCGGTGTCTTTCTATATCATCTTCTCGGCGACACGAAGAAACAGAATTATACCCTCTTTGGCTATGATACCATGCCAGATATTTTCCCTGGGAGATCGAAAGCCTCGTTCAACGTCTGCTCAACCAAAGCGACTTTTAAGGAGCACGATATTCTTCACCCTTACCCCAAGCAAGATCAAGATTCCTTCGATTCGGTTCACGCCAATTTCTTGGGTCCAGTTCTGGTTGCTGGTCAGTGGGATATTGCTTTCAAAAATATGATGAGCCTCGCAAAGCCAGGAGGCTGGATCCAGTATGTGAAGACGACCACCCTCAACTTCACGAAAAGCGTTTGCAGGCAAAGCTCGTGGCCGCTGAGATTGCTTTCATGTTTTCCAGACCTTTGCTGACATTGAATTTCAGGTGGATTGATGTGAACTTGTCGAGTCGAGAGAACAGGGGCCGCGTATATGTCTCGAAGCCAGGATCCAGTAAAGCATCCTACCTGGAAATGATGCAAGGCATCGCAGAACTTGATCGATTCTACGAAGACGAGGCAAGTGGCGGAAAGAGATTGAGGGAAATTGCGTTTGCACATCCTGAGGTGAAATACGTCCACGAGGATGTTTTCAATACTGCTCAGTAGGTGTCGGATGATTTCATCTTTGAAATGCTGCAAAATTGTTTGGAGACATGTCTTATCCCTTCTAGCAGTTGTATAGATCCGGTGCTAATCTATCCTCGTCTATCTAGGTTGAACGATGTGAGGGTCCAAATTGACAGGCTCGCTGTACATGCATGGAGAAGACTACTAGAGCACCTGACCATACTTCCCATTCCCAACAATCGATGGACCCAAGCAAGAGTCGACCGCGTAGTTGAAGGAATGGAAAAGGAGGTTGAAGATGGAGTTTATATCCCTTTGGAAGTCTACGTTGTTGTTGCGCAGAAGCATAATCTTAAGAGGTTGAGGAGCCTGCGAGCCGAGCGAAGGTTACAGAACGCGGAGTTAGCACTCGTGGCAGCTCAATTTGAATTGACGGAGGCACAGAGAGCCATGGCATCATTGGAGGTGGTACACCCCGCTAATGAGGCAGGTCCCAGTGCGGAAGTATATCACCATGAGGACGCATCGTAGACGCGTGCCAGCGTTCGTTGATTGCCTTGATATGCTTACAGACGGTGGTATTCGTGGATCATAGCATTCAATAAGATTACCTCCAATTTTTGGTTGCCCAGCATGTTTTCAGTGCATGCCCGCATATTCTCCGGCTGAAGCTGGGTCTCATACTCGGCGTGTGCTGACCACATTGAGATGTGTTTGGTTTCGAGGACACCATTCCCCTAAACCAGTAACCAGATGTCAGCCCTATGCACGACAATTATCGAAAACCCCTCGGGCAGCCAATCACACACGAACATGACATGTCAGCAAGCCAACAACACAACACAACCCGAACGCTCGAATGGGAACGAGCCACTCGGACAATGGCTGTAGATGAGGCTGCAAGACCTCTAACGATGCGCTGCATACCACATTAAGAACGGCTCCTCGATGGATGCTTAGGTGTCGTTTTAGTGGACCGCGATGTGGCGGCAGCTGAAGCTTTCCTGGGGTCACTGCAGTAGTGCTGACTTGCCTTTCCGCCCCCACACCAACCCCAACCCCTCTATAATTCCTGGTGTCACCAAGAGCCAAAACTAAATGCAAGTCCGGTCCTAGCAAAGAGTATTTAGTTCGACTGTTTTCCTGTGCATTTTCCCCTTCAATCCGTTCCATCTTTCCTGTTGGAAGTTTTACGTAAACACATTTGGTGTTTATTGGTCAAGATCTGTTGATTGCATGTCAATTCCGTTGCCGCATACAAAATGTCGATGATACCCTCGCTACCAAAATTGACTTCTCAAGAAGTCATAGATAAATTCTGGGAGAACCGTATTGGCAAGAATGCATCCAAGATTGCCAAACGTAAGTGCTTCCACCATGTCCAAAACACTCGCTAACGAAAAGCAGCACCGTCCGTCCTACCCAAAAATGTCCTCACCCAAATGGTAGGGAACAACATGCCACAAGGAATCGTCACAGGTCGTCCAGTAACCGAATCGTACGATCGGGCCGTCAAAGAATGCGAGATCAAAGTCCGCCAGATCATTGCAGAGTGCAGACGAACCAATACCAAATACTGTGATCCGCATTTCGACCTGGATGACATGGAGTACTGCCTCACAGCCTTATCTGGCAAAAGGGATCCTTCACCACCACCAATGGATCATCCCATCACTTTCGAGGTCACGCAACGAGCTGTCTCGGCTGGCGAGCAGATCTCTTGGGGTAACGTCCAGCCGGACCAAGGTCCTCCAGAAGTACCCTCCTCATCTGGCCCGGCGTGCGCGAAGCGAGTAGGCGCAATTTTCGAGGATCCGAAGTTCCATGTCAAGAAAGACGTGCACGTCAAAGACTTGCGGCAAGGTGCAGAGGGAGATTGCTGGTTCATCGCTTCACTTGGCTCACTGTGTGTTGAAGAGCGCTTCTCGCATCTCGTGGAGCGGATTTGTCCTCCCCAGCTGCGAGATGAGAAGGTTGGTGTTTACGGATTCGTGTTCCATCGTGATGGCGAATGGGTTTCGGAGATCATCGACGATAAGTTGTATCTTTCCGCACCGGATTATGATGATTGCGATGATTCCAGGCGTGGAGTCTGGGATTCTGCGCATTTCCGTCTTGATCCAGAGGTCTCGAGGAAGTTGTACAGGAAGACGTTCCAGACTGGCTCGGATGCTCTGCATTTTGCTAGTTGTGCTCATCCGCAAGAGACGTGGGTTCCGTTGCTGGAGAAGGCGTTTGCGAAAGCACATGGAGACTTTGAAGCCATTGCTGGGGGATGGCCAGGTGAAGGTGTTGAGGATCTGACGGGTGGTATCACGACTGAGATTGTTTCGGCCGATATTTTAGATCGGGATCAACTTTGGACGGAATCATTCCTGAACGTCAATAAAGAATTCCTGTTTGGTGCAGGAACGAGACATTACGGAAGTAGTTCAGAAGATCGAGCGGGCGGACGTCAGGGCATCCAAGACGGCCATGCCTATTCTGTCCTCCGAGCAGTCGAGTACAAAGGGGAGCGCCTCCTGATGGTGAAGAACCCATGGGGTGACACCGAGTGGAATGGTCGCTGGAGCGACGGATCAAAAGAATGGACAGCCGAAGCCCTAAAAGAACTCGATTTCACATTCGGCAACGAAGGGATCTTCTGGATGCCCTACGAGAGTTTCCTCGAACGCTTCGTCGAAATATGGCGAGCCAGACTCTTCACGGAAGATTGGAACGTCTCGCAGCACTGGACAACAATTCAAGTCCCCTGGTCTGGTGATTACAACGACACCGAATTCGAATTCGTGCTTACCGAGCCGACAACGACCGTCATCGTCCTCTCTCAACTCGACAGTCGATATTTTGGTGGGTTGACAGGCCAATATGATTTCAATCTCGCATTCCGCCTCCATGTCGCTGGTCAGAGCGACTACATTGTCAGAGGATATTCCAGTGGGGAACGGTCTGCTGTTGCGGAAGTCGACCTCGAGCCAGGCACTTATCGTGTACTATTGCAGATTGAAGCGTTTCGGCGATCTTGGAGACCGAAGATTGAGGATGTTGTGAAGGAGAATTGGTTGGATAGGAGGGATAAGTTGATTCGGATTGGGTTGTCGTATGACTTAGCGCATGCGAAGGGGAAGGTTGAGGAGAAGGATGTGCCGAAGAAAGTTGAGGAAAAGAAGGTGGAAGAGAAGAAAGGCGATGACAAGCAGGCAGAAGAGAAGAAAGTTGAGGAGAAGCAGGTGGAAGGGAAGAAATCCGATGAGGAAAAGACCGGAGAGAAGGAAGTGGATGAGAAGAAAGTGGAGGAGAAGCCTAAGGTGGCTGCTACAGCGGTGTCTTCAGAGATCGAACCCAAACCAGCTGCTGACGAACCTACCCACCACTCGAGCGGCCATCCAGATGAAGAAATCTTGGGCGGTTTTGGCGCAGAACCTAATCCGCCACCTCCTCCACCAGCTCACGATGAGGACTCAGATGATGAAGATGGGGAGGGAGATGATGCACCCTGGAATGCACCACTAGTCGTCAGCCTGAGAGTTTTCTGCCACAAAACCACAGCGACGATCAAAGTGATCAGGAATGACGCGGAGGAGGTGACTGCTGAGACGAAGCTAGAATTGGATGTTGATGATCCCGAGAAAGATGCTACGAAGGTCGTTGCGGCTGGGCAGCCGGATGAGAAAACTGATGATGCGGTAGGGACTGGGAAAGAGGTAGAGTTGACGCTGCAGCCCAAGGCAGCTTGAATTGTCATGAGCGAGTACATCGGTGTTGATTCTGTATATTCGGTAATATAGCTCCGTAGTCGGTGTTTTCAGCTTGAAACCGCTGTAGTTCAGAACAACCAATTTCAGACTCTCTGCACACAATTTATTTTCCCTGCCGTTTCTTCGTCCTGCTGCCGTGTGTCTCCGGCCGACCCCTCCTCCCTGTTCGTGAAGATATGGATAGTCTCGACCCGGTGGGTCTTTGATTTCTTCAAGGTCATCCAAAACAGATAATCCACATGACTGAGATATGACGTTTATTCCAAAGTATTGTACACAATCAAGGCATGAGGCGATGCGAGGGAGAGATAGCAAAGTTCAAGAAGCTTCTGTACAGCCTTGAATCCCAATATATCTGGGACAGGATTTCTCAATTTCTCAAATTGATCGAAATAATATCGCATCACGTCGAGCCTGATATGACCGAATGATCCATTTCGATAGTGTTGATCATTTCTTGCCACATGTCGAAATCACCGACCTGAGGAAACGATGAGAATGGATCTGCCCAAATGTTGGCGTTTGGCATCTCAAAATATGGTTGAAATGGCATGGATGCCTCTAGTGGAAGAGGCATAGTTTGTCTTAGTTCTGGAATCTGAAATTGGTAGTCAACCGCTGCAGGCGGCTGTGGTGGTAGTTGAATTGCTGACTGAGACGGCGTATTTGACCTCAATTGTTTGGCTCGAGTGATACACATCTGAACGACTTTAACTTCGGCTAATCCAAATTCATTCATCCAGAGATTGGATGCTTGCTTCTCACAATATGCTTCAAGGTCGTCGATAATTCCGTACGACTCTTGAGAATTGGGACTGCGAACTGCGATGATACCTAAGACCAGAGCACTGTTGAATAGTTGATGCGAGCCCAGTCCCCAGCGGAATCTTTCGACAAGCTCGACATTGTGAATGCTGAGCCTTGATCTTAGGTCGATCGTTGCCGATTCCATGCATGCCTTCCTAGAGTATTGAAAGCGATTGACGATTGAGTTCCGTAGCAGGTAGGGCCGATGTAGAGTAATTCTTGCAAAGTGATAGTTTGTGTGCAGGTACAATCGATGCCATTTGAGGAACGGGCGAGTCTCATTGTCCAAGCTCAAGTCGGGATTTTGAAGACTGAAATAGGTTGGTAGCTCATCTTTCCATTTGAGCAGTTCTTGATCCAAGTTTCGAACTGTGTCATATACCGGAGGGTCGAGGCCAAAACATTTCTCTTGTATGCGGCCAATGATCTGTGCCAAAGATTGGTTGAACATGCTCATGATGCTGGGTGTTGGGTCGCTCAGCGGCCGTGGTTGGGCCACAGCTGCGTCTTCACTGTCCATCTCATCGACCCAGATGTTCGTGACTGGCTTCGTTAGACAATGCTGATCGGCAATAGCATATGGTCTGCCAAGGGCAAGTGAGATCATCCGATCAAGCGTGTACAGATGACTCCAAAGTCGCCGGCGGGTTTCGGTCGCTTTCCTAGGGAGATTCCATCTTTCTCCATCAACATGCATTCCTTGGGCCATGGCAAAGCGTGACGCGAATCCGATCGTGAGCCAGCTTTCAGATAATCTTCCAGAATGAATGAGGTATCTTGTGACTAGTAGCCCTGCTCTGACGAGATCTGAGCTTTCTCCATAGAAAGATGGCGCAATTACAATGGCCCTTCGCGCTGCCCAGTAGAATCTCAGAGAAGATTCCTCGCTTTCCTAGACCACCGCAATATCTGAGTTAGCTTACTTCGCTCAATAGTGTAAGGGAGGACACTCAATGTCTGACTCCAACACACGATGTAGATCCTGGACAGCAAAGGCTTCCGAAAGCAATCAAAAGTTACCTGCCAAGACTGAACTTACTCGCTGTCGTTCTGGAGAACACGGTTGAGGACAGTCTAGCAATTCTGCTAGCGCCAGTATCGCGAAAAGTAATGCCAGCCATCGCAGATCGACTGTAGTCACGTCGTCGAAACCAAACTTTCGATCCCAGAATTTGTTGTAATTCTGTCTGAATGTTTCTGGATGGACTGCGTCAATACTCCAATTCAGGTCAACCATGAATTTTTCTGTAAGTCTATCAACAGTAGACTTCTGTCTCGGTAGCAGGCCCAGTAGATCCCACAGCTGTGAAAATGGACCAGCTTCGTTTCTGAACGACTCGGATGCCGAACTTCGAGGAGTGTGTACACCATAGTTCATGTCTGGTGCTTGACCTTGAATCATCTTGGCTGCAACTTGAGGGCCAAAGTAGGACATGCCGTAGAAAGTTGGAGCTCCTCTACTGTTCCAGAGTTGCCCCACTCTTGGAGATGACAGACCGGTTCCTGTCAAAAGAGCTGCATCTGGTTCTACCGAAGATATGTTGCTGTGAGGGACCGGATTGATTTTCTGAATTTTAGTCTGTTTTCGAAGGATCGGATCTGATTCTCCTGGAACCGAATGGCAGGCATGCTGAACACCTCGTCGCAGGCAATTTGCACATGGCCTTGAATTATCGCACTGTACGGTGTGAGGATGGCCATGCTTTCCAAATTAAGACACTTACCTTCTGTTTACGCGAATGGCACTGCGAACACGCTGTGGCCGTCCTTCCACGTTTTCTCTTCAGAGTAGTGCCGCTGGCGATGGTATCGCGTTCGTCATTGGGCTGATTCACACCATTGGAAGTATCATCAGCAACTCTGTTAGCATCCGGGACTTCCATTGTCAAAACAAAATAGTGGCGAAGACTGTGTTGGCAGAGTTCCTGCGGCCTTCAAGATCTACGTGACGAAGTGCCTGCCTTCTGAACAGAGAGGAGGATGTGTGGGTCACCACGTGATCTGATCTCGTTCAAGCTTGGCGGCTTCGTCCTTCACCTCAACATGGCCGACATGACGGCTCTAGAGGGTGTGTTATGTAATGCAGATTGAAGAAAGCTGCATACTATTGTGTTAATTACTGGCATAGGTTGTTCCCCACATCAAATGTTAACATATAGATTGTGCTTTTCGCTTGCGCTTTGGATGTCAACAAATAGTTCCATGCAGACCACCACTCAACAATGAATAATGCGGATCATGCAGGTAACAAAATATGCTCAAATAGATCTAGTTGCTCATAATTTGGACATGATCTTGTATAGTCAGACTGGAGACATTTGAGAAACGTGGGAAAGATAGCAAGCCCAAGAGCTTGACCAGCATTTGTCACGACTTAGTCATATTCTCGCCGTCCTTCGAACATCACCTCTAATTTCCTTCTCATCCGATAACAAACTATTGAAGACTTGTTTTTTTCCTTGCAAATTCCATTACACTGTGCTTCAAGAAGAATGTGTGCAGTCCTCCAAAACGATGTCGGTACTCACCGGTGGGCGTTGATTCAATGGCTTGTAGATTTTCCCCGCTGGGTTCCACGCGTCCGGACCTCGCCGCCCTGAGAGATACAGCGCCTTTGATAAAGAAATTGACACCCACTTATCATCGATGAAACACTTCTTGAATTACCGTCACTTGGTAAAGTGAGACACCAACACGTACAGTATACCGTTCAAAATGCTGTATCTTCATGCAACGATCGTGACAGTCAATCCAGACCGAGATGTCATTCTCGACGGAGCCATTCTCGTGAGAGGAGATAAGATCGCAGATATTAGCAAATCCGAAACTTTACTCCAAAAATATCCCGAAGAGGAAACACTTGATCTCACGGGCAGGATTATCATTCCTGGATTGATCAGCACGCACATGCACACGGCGCAGACCTTGTTAAGAGGTAAATACACATTGATAGATTGAAGATGATGACTGATAAGACTCGGTAGGAGCCGCTGATGATCTGGAACTTGTGTCCTGGCTTTGTGAACGCATCTGGGTTCTTCAGGGAAATTTCACTGCCGAAGATGGATATGCTGCTGCACGAATCAGTATTGCCGAGATGTTGTTATCTGGGACGACTTGCTTCCTAGAAAGCATGGTAAGCTATGCCTCAAGAATAACCTCAAATGTCCATTTACTAAATAAAATGTAGTTCGCAGATCGTTATGGATTTGATGGACTATGTCGAGCAGTTGAAGAGAGTGGCATCCGTGGATGTCTCGGCAAAATTGTCATGGATATCGCGACTTATGCTAAAGACTCTGCATGGGCAATGCATCCTGGCCTTGTTGAGGACAGAGAGATGTCTTTGCTTGGTGCTATCAGCATGTTGGAGAAATGGGACCGAAAAGCTGATGATCGGATTCGCGTCTGGTTTGGTGCTAGGACGCCTGGAGGGTGAGTTTTCCTTTGATGATAGATTGATTTTGTGTTAGAATCTGACATAACGCAGGGTTTCGGACGGTCTCTATAAAGAGATGACCACCATTTCTAAGGAGAAAAATATCCCAATCACAATGCACTGCGCCGAAGTCAAAGCCGACAGGGACTTTTTCGAATCCCAGAACCACACACCCATGTCCTACTGCTCATCCGTCGGTCTTCTCGGACCCAGCACCGTGCTAGTCCACATGGTCCATCTCGACGATTCCGATATTGCCAAGCTATCAGAAACCGGAACGCATGTCGCTCATTGCCCAACATCCAATGCAAAGCTGGCTTCAGGAATCTGTCGGCTACCTGAACTCCTCGACTCGGGCGTAAATGTTGGTCTAGGAACCGACGGCGCTCCATGCAACAATACGAATGATCTACTCCAAGAAATGAAACTCGCGGCCATAATCCACAAGGCCAAGAGCTACGATCCAACAATCATCTCGGCTGAGCAAGTCCTCGAAATGGCCACAATTAACGGTGCTAAAGCTCTGGGTTTGCAAGATTCGATTGGAAGTTTGGAAGTTGGTAAGAAGGCAGATTTTGTGGCCATTGATATGAGACGTGTACATTTGCAGCCGTATTTCTCGGCTGTGAGTGCGGTTGTTTATTCGGTTACGGGAAGGGATGTTGAGATGGTGGTTGTGGATGGGAAAGTAGTTGTAAAGGAGGGAAAATTGCAGACCATGAATGAGGAGGAGGTTTGGAGAGAGGCTGAGAGGAGAAGTCATGAGATTGTTAAGAGAGCTGGACTCACTGAGAAGGTCAAGGGACGGTGGCCGTTGAAATGAGATGGCACGTGAGAGGTTCAGCTGGTGGTTTACATGCGTTTCTTATACCTAAATTCTACGGCTTTGTCTTGTGTCCTTATTTCCTATTGTCAACTTTACTTAGAACTTTGTTGAACTTCCTTCGAGGTAGTAAATCACTCAGGATAGGGCAGCCCACTTTCCCTTCGAAGTCATGTCTGCATTTCAAGCACTAGCCCAAGTCTTTAACAATCCAACATTCGAAGAAACTGTCTAAAATTGTTTCCCGTCCATCTTCGCGTCATCTTACCCTCCCTGAATCATCCGATTACATCATTGCAGCCAATTTCCCACTTTCAATGAGGTTTGCTAGCGTGCAGCCAGAATCTGCACCTCGTTTGTTTACTTCCAGACCACATATTCTCGTCAACCGTCAACGCACATACATTCTCACAACAACAAACAACGCAGAACAACGTGTGGCTTCACAGCAATTGACTTAAGAGTACGTGTTTGATGCCTTGAGAGGCTCGAAGTCTTACCTGTGGCCCCATTCTGATGTTTTCGTGCGCACAGCAACCTCAATTCAGCTCTTCCTCGTCGCCGGTCGCTTTCGCTGCAGCAGAATTGTATCTCAACTCACCAACGTCTTGTAACCTAGCAAGAAAGCCAGATCCAAGGTATTTGAGCCCAAAACATTCATTCCCACCCATCTCCCGCGATCTAGTCCTAACTTTCCTTTCGATCCAGCTCCCTCACGCCCGCGATTCCTTCCTAACCCTTCTCAAGTCCCCCGAACAATTCAGAACATCACCAAAACCCGACAATGACCTTCCTCAGCACCGTCAAGGCCTACGTTCGCAAGCTCTTCGCCCGTAAGGGTTCTAAAAAGGGGGTTTCCGGTGATAGCAGCGAGTTGATCTTCTCCGTTCTCCCCCACGAGGATCCAGCTTATATCCCCAAGCCGATGGGTCTCTTTATGAAGCGTAGTAGGGTGCCGATTTTGCTGAGTTTGCTGGATGAGGAGGAAGATTTCTTTCCTGATGGGGAGGAGAATGGTGGTGGGATTTTCGACCCTTTTGAGTGGGACCCGAAATTGGGAGTTTAGCGTGCGGATTGAATGTCATGGAGGATTTTGAAGACATTGGAGAGTGTTTTTCGCCAATTGAAATGCGATTGGGACCTGAGCCTTACATCTAGAGTCCTATGTATTTCGAATGTCTGAAATTTGCTTGTGACTTGGATTAAAAGCATGTGAAAGCAGCCAAAGTAGTGGCAATCCGTTTGGGTAAAGTCACGTGTGGCTCCTGAATTTACTCAACACTGGTCGTTTCTGCTATTGAGAAGGCCCTCGAAACTCCTCATCAATGTCCCCAATGGATTTCATGACATACGGTTGTCGAGAAATGTAGTGCCAGTATTTCCAGTTGCTGCTGTTAATGCCCCAGAGGCGCACATCTCCAGAAGAATCGCCATTTCGACCAACCAACCGCAACAATGTCAAACCTAGTCCACATCTCGGCAGACATGTCATCCAAACTTTGCCTCCACATCTCACTCGCACACTTGGAGAAGAATTGTCTTTGTTGCATTTCGATGTTTTGTGGCGTGCCGATCCTCGCCACATGGTTACCTACGTACAACAGCATGCACTGCACAGCCGAGAATCCTCGCGCCTCTCCTCCAAAACCGAACGAAAACGTCGAACGGAAACGGAGATATCCCAGTCACAAGCAATCACCTTGTAGCTCTGTTGCACATCGTAGAAAGTGGGCCGTGCTTGTACCTCTGCGCTTTTCTGCTTCTCGAAGATTTCTGGAACGTTAGAAAGCGTTACAGAACGGATGTGTTCGCCAAACGAATGGAGAGCACGTGTATTGGCTTGTTTAGTCGGTTGTGTTCGTGGCTTGGCGTGAACTATGTTCTTACCGGCTAAAGAATTACTAACCTCGGAGGCGCCCTTAGAGTTTGGCTACCGAGCTGGGGTTGTCCCTTTTGTCTCTCAATTAGCTTGGAGTTCAAATCCCGCGCCGCAGTAGTTCGACAAGAAGCTCGTCATCAGAGGTAGCTAGTCTTCCCACTATGTTACACGTTTTGACTTTCGGCGGAACGACGACAACGGTCGCACCAGATTGACGGCTGCAGGGCAAAACAGCCGGTAGAAGGTTTGCATTCTGACGGAACTCTAGGAGAACTGTGCCCTGTGGCCCTCGCGTGCTTCGATTTGTTTTTACTGGACGATTCAATGACTGGAATTTTTGTTGCACTTCTACGGAGGCTGGTCCGGAGGTTCCGGCGACGGGCCCTTGGGTCTGCAGATTAAGTGTAAAGGCAAGTAAATTATATTTGGGCTATGTTGCGGAATGTAGCAGGCATTTTCTGAGACTTGGTCTAAGCGTTGTTAAGGGACTCCTATCAATCAGAAGCTGTTGGAGAAATATTTGATGAGCTTTTAGATACCAACTGAAGAATCAACCGACCACTCTGCAGTCAGAGGAACATCTCAGGAGTTCAAAGATGGTTCTGTCAACACCTGTGGTTTCCTTCCGGTACTCATTTGCCAGAGCAAACCCGGAACGCAATCACAAAGTCAAGGTTCTGCCATCCAACTAAGCACTAAGTATTAGCTAGACATTCACTATTTCACCACTTCTCAAGCTACTGAACATGCACTGATGACCATGACCACGCTTGAAGATGCGGAAGTTACCAGCTAGCTGCATTCAATAAAACTTCCGTTATGATATTCAAGCGCTCTCCACTTCCCGAAAGAATCCCCTGTAGTGTCGTCGTCGCGTTTGAATGCTTTGAAATCTAAGCGAGAACCGAGAGAGCTGTTCCTTGCAGAAGACGGACCGACTTGTCAACCGAGGTATCAAATAGGAGTCGCATACTCAGGCTTATGCCGTAGAGCTCTGTGACTACAATTGCTAGAATCAATTGTAAATTTCATAGCTATTTCAAGTAAAAAAGCTTTGCAGCATCATCGCAAAATTCAGATCAAAGGGACGAAAATGTACTCATAAACTACAACACGAGACCAAACTCGTAAACAAACAAAACACGACACCAAAACCCTCCAACTCGTGAAGCGAGATATCCAGGATCATCTCGCTACACTGGGAGAACTAACTTCTAACAACTCAAAGCAAGGAAGAAACAACCATCAATTTCTAACAAAATTCTTTTGTTGCATTTCGCAAATTCATCGCGGAATGCGGGAGCTCTGTCCCGGATGGTTCCAGCGCTGCACATGAAGCAAGGTTTCAGTATCGCAATTGGGCCGGATGTCTTCCACGCTTCCAGAATTCCCAAGTGGTGCCTGCTAGAGCCAAGTGTGTATTTGGGGCTTGGTTGGGTGCGGCCGCTTGCGGGCGGGTTTCTCCTCGAGTCTTCCTTGCATGAGACATGGTCATGGTCATGGTCATGGTGGTGGCCATGGCCTGATTTTCAGCCGGGGAAGGGGGCCCGGGCCGACCCGCTTTCAAGCTGACGTGGGGGAGGGAAAGGTTGAAAGAAGGATCCCATGCGACCGGTGAGGACGATTGATTGGTGCCCTGACGCAGCTTTCATGTACATTCTATAATTGAAATGGTACTTCCTCTGATCACTGGACTGTCAGGTTGTTGATTTCTTGGATATTACTTGAAGTGATCCCAAGCCGCTTGCGTACCATCGTTTGATGACTTCACTTGACAGTAACGCGACACATCTTGCGAGAAAGTCAAAAATCTGACACGAGACACTAGCAAATTAGAAGTATTGTTCGTCGGATGATTTACGGGTGATCTGCTTAAGATCCTCACAAAGAGAAACACACCGCCACATTCACAGCCAATAGGCTCAGTGTGGCGTAGTTTCGGATCCAATGCGAACATTCTTCAGAAGCCAAAATAAAGGGGAGTCTTTCGGGTAAACATCGTGCGCATGGATATGAGACCGAGCAAGTACTAGGACTTGACAAGTGACAGGACCGAACGACAGTCCGAAGTTATTCCTGATGTTATTGCCGTGGACGTGCAGAGGGATAGGGGTTTGAAGGAAGCGGCGCAAAGGCTGGTCGTGATAACTCAAAGTATGATGAGAAAAGTGCACGGAGTAGGTTTGGTAGGTTGTAGCAAGTACGGAGTAGTGATCGCTTAGATCTACTAATTATAAAAATCGTATTGAGGATGTGGAGCTGAAGAAGGCTGAGGATGGTGAAATGCGGGATGATCTGCCCCACGGCAGTTAATAGGGGTTCAATCACCCCTGTCTCTCGCATTAGATTCGACATGGGGTGCTCAACAGCCACTATTACTAGTACGGGAAGTACCTGTCAAGACAGGGACAACAAAGTTTTTGATGACAAGCATTCCTGTCTTGGATCTTGCTATCCGACGGACTTACCTCCGGCCCGAACTTTTGCCTTCCCCCGGAGTAATATCTCACGCAACGTTTAGCTATCTTACCAGGATTCCAAACTGCCCCTTGCCATCTTCGTATTCATCCAAATCATGGTCTGAGAGTTCCTCAATCCAGAGTGCATCCTCCTCGCGAAACTTCTCTGCATCTTCGAAGATGGCCTGAATGATCTCTTCTGTGTAATTGCTCTTCCTCGGTCTCACGACCAGCTCTCCGCGATTCTCATTATCACTCTGCAATTCTCGAGCTGTAGCCCGGAAGACCCTGTTTTGATCGACTTCGAAACCGACCTCGATCCGCGGTACTCCTTTTGGCCTGGGCGATATTCCTGCCAACTCCAGAGTACCCAGCAGGCGGTTCTTACTAGCAATCATTCGTTGGCCTTCCCAGATATTGATCACAACTTTCTCTTGATTATCGAAAATCGTCGAGACAAGTCTGACTTTGCGTGTTGGCATAAGTGCGTTTTCTCGAAGGACGGTGTGGAATGTCCCATTACTTGCCTCGACACCTATACTCAATTCGAGGACGTCGTAGGATATTGTACAACCATCATCCCATTCAGTATGCTTCAGTCGAAGAGCATTCCCTTCCATTGCAGCTCCGCGAACGATTGCTTCATCATTTGAAAAATCGGGGCTTGTGATTGATGTTAGGTTTTTGAAATAGGTTTCTAGGACTTTCTGAGAGTCGGCGATGAGGCTCGGGTCACCAGTGACCAGAAATCCGTGGATTTTCTGCTTGCTCAATTTCGCATCCCAGAGAAGTCGCTCAACTGCTTTAATGAGTGTTGCCGAAGGACCAATCCCCAGGAAATCCAGCGAATTCTGAATCATCGCCGGCAAATATCGAATCAACCCCGAGCCTCGATCGTAGTGCACTGATGGCTTGGTTTTGCCATAATTCATATCCAAGAGCGTCACGTATGATTCCGTCTCCTGGATATCGTGCACGACGATATTGCATTCTTCAATGACATAGAAATCAGAGCCGCCACAATCTTCCCAAAAGTCAAGACGGTGCCCTAGTACCGCAGCTTCGGGCTCATCAGGCATGTGTAGAACATTCAATCCTGCTATGTTCGCCGCATTCTCAGTGGCTTTCCTTTGCTTATCTGTATATTTAGGAGGTACGGCGATGACGGCGTCTGTAACTGTTGCGTTTAGGTGGATTTCGGCCATCGTCGTCAGCTGTTTCAAGATCATGGCTGTGAGAACTTCTGGGGAGTAAAAGTGATCTCCGTTCGTACTTTTGATTCTGATATCGAGTGAATCATTACTGTTGCCTCTCTCCACGACATCGTAGGGCAGCCGTGCGACTTTTCCCCGGACTGTCGGGTCGGACAAGTTCCCAGCGATCAAATGCCTGTGTTCCGCAAGTCAGTCTCACACCTCGTCAGAACTCGTAATACCCACCTGATATTATCAATCGTGTTCTTAGGATTACTAAGTGCCTGCTCTTGTGCCTCAAATCCCACCATGCGTTTTCCATCTCCCGTGAAAGCCACGACCGATGGCATGAAAGTCCGACCTTTCTCGTCTGCAATGATCTCAAAGGTGGCATTCCTAATGATGCCAACACGCGAGTACTTCAAGCCAAGATCTATACCAATGACTGCGGAATGTTCAGTACTGCCGCTTAAATGATACCAGAGTGGTTGGTGGGTGTACCTGGACCGGGGTCTACGGGTTGATAGTTGTCAAGGGACGTTTCTCTGGAGAAGGGATAATCGATTTTTGCTAGGAGGAGTGCTATACAAAGTATCCCAGCGAAAACAAGAGCTTGCTTGGCCGTGAGAGAATTCATCGTGGATATTTTGGAAGTGATGTGAAGTCAAAAGGCGATGGGCGATGGCTAAACGCCAGTTCTGATGCTTGTGAGGTTATGCGCTGCGAATTTAGGAATGTAAAGAAGTTTACGGATCAAAACATTCAGGAATGGAGAATGATAGAAACGAAATTGATCAGAGAATCGGAGGTTTTGTTGATCTGAAGAAGCTTGTTAGAGGAAACGTTGCAATTTCTGCGGCAAGGCAGCCACACGTGATCCCAACTTTACGAACAGATAATCAGGCTCCCAAAACACCATGAACAGAAGCTTGCATCCAATTCAAGAAGACAGATATATAAATAAGCTAATGAACAGATCATTCGTTACAGAGTAAAATTTATCCTGGAAACAGGTTTGTTCCTCCGATTTCCTTCCTCTTTGTTTTTCTGCCTGAACATAAGCGAGGAACACTGGAAATACAGGTCTCATCGCTAAATTACAGTGGTTGTTGGGCCATCTCAAGCCATGATAAGCTGTAGCTACAGGCATGCTCGCTGAACTTCAAGGATATGAGACATCCACTTCAACTAGGTATATATCTCCATCCCAACTTGCAGGGGAAGTACACAAAGCAAAATGAAACGATCGTAAACATTCGTTAACCAGGAAGTACGTTGAGAACCGGCAGCTAGAGTCAAACAACAAGCAACCAAGCAATACCATAAAAAACAACCATCCACCATCCTTTCGCGACTCTGATAGAAATCTCGCCGAATGATTCACTCGAAGTAGTCGGAATGATCGTCGATGTACGTGCTGATGCGGATGGAGCAGGAGTGATAGTTGGCCTTTCATTCGACGCAGAACTTGTGCTGAAACTGGCGGTTACACTCGTGCTCAAAGGAGGAAACGAGATCGTTTGTGTGCTTCCAGACACGGTAAAGGTTAAAGGTTGAGTGACAGAGCTGATTAAAGCACTGATAACAGAGTCCAGCGACAAGGAATTGTATGCTGAGATGGTACTGGGCGAACTAACTGTTTGTCAGGCTTGTGACATGTTGACCACTTGAAGAATCTGTTGATGACCGTTATGGACTCAGAAGCAGGGCTTGCTCACCCATCGGCATTGGTAAGAATGCTATCAATGCAGACAAAGCCATCATCAGGTGCGGCTTGACATGTCTCCCCGAATATGCAGCACCACCCGTTTCCACAATCAACAGGAGATACACCGCATTCAAAACTCTGACGGGATGCCAATCGAGGCAGAGAGCCGAGAGCCGCAACTGACTCCAGCGAAAGCAAGAACAGCAACTTGTAAATGGAAAACATATTTACTGATTGATGTCCAAGTCAACTTTGAGAGATATAAGAGTGTGTCTTGTTTTCTGGGAACGATGGTTTGGTACTCCTATTAAACCCATCTTCCAACACTCGATTAGTGGTGTTCCCACCCTCCAGTCGCCATACCGAGGAGTGGGGTTACGCGTTCATACACTTGCCGATATCACAAAAAGCATAAAATGAATACAGATGGTGTCACACGAAAGTAGCCACTCCTCTTTTCGAGAAATGACAAGCATGAAGAAGGATTTAATTCGTGCATGGAGCGGTTCGGCACTCCCCGTTGCCTCCCGAAGAAGTAATGTCTTAGCCTCCAAAAGCCGTGGCGTCGAATCACGATAGGGGAGTAGATGGCTAAGCGAGAGCTGAGCAACCTTTGTTGCTGTGGATGCGACGGCGGGACTGAAGAGGGTTGGTTTTGATCGTGATGGTCACCCATTCGAATCACCTGTTTCAGTTTCCATGAGAGATTGTCAGGTGTATTTCTTGGATGTAATCCTCGAAAAGAAGTCAACTCTGAAGGACTGCGAAGTCACAACAAAATGGCAGAGCCACCTCGAGAAAATATTCCTATGACAGCTGTTGGTCATGCTACCAACAATTCGTCAGAAGTACCTGTAAGGATAGCACCAATTTTTAAAAATAGAGCTGAATTACGTGTCACAGGCTCAGAATCTGCAGCTTGCTGGAGGCCCAACTGAGCCGCAAGCTGGTCTCTCTGGCAATGGCCATGCTGCCCCTTCACCTCCGATAGAAGGTAATGAAAGACCTCCAGTAACTCCTCAAACTCAAATGGCATCCACTGGAGCGGTAGCTACACCTGCAGCTTTGGGGGACCAGGTCCCAACCACGGTCCAGCCCCCGACTACCAACATTTCTCCAGGTCCAAATCCACAAGCATCACCATCGCCAATCGTAAATGGAAATACAACAAACGATGTTCCTGTTCAGCAAAATGGTGGTACATCAGGACCGAGCCCCTCACCACAGAATCTGCCTGGGAAGAAGACATTTATTGACTTCTGCTGGTCAATGAAAGGTCCAATCTTCTTGATGGTGGTGTATGCGATCACCACGTACATTCTCATCACTGCTACAGACATCAATGGACCTCTCGCTAGATCCGGTGTCACGGGTGGGTTCCTACTCCTGAACGTCCTAGCTCTCCTGAACAATTATGCACTGCTTGCCGCGGGAGACAAGGCTTGGCAATCGGCACAATGGAGTCGGAGATTCATGCAAAGAGGCCAGAATCTGACGGATTTCCTGGCTCTCAGTAACAGCAGTGGAGTAGCTGGCTGGGTAAGAATCGTATGTCATGATTTGCGACCTTTGAAGAGGATTCGACAGAGACTTCCAAGGAAGCTTCAGCAAATGGTAACAGGGTTTGCGAATCTGTTTGGGAGGAGGAGGCAGGTTGCTCGCGCAGGAACCACAATTGTGACTCAAACTCGAAGACCTTCGATAACCAAAGCACGATTCTGGGGGCTCAGTAGGTGAGTACCAACTTTTAAGAATTCCCTCGAGATATGAAATTAAATTGGCATGAACTAGAGTGGGGTTCTGGCTTCTTATCCAATTTCCAGGTCTGATATTCATGAGTGAGTAGGATCCGGTATCAAATTTAGATGTAGTTAATTCTAATCGCTGGGTAGCCAAGGTCAATGCAGGCATCGATTACCGTCCCACCAACTGGGAAGACATCTCAGGAGGAATTGGCAAATATAATCCTTCTGAAGCAGCACTCAGATTATCCAATGGAGCCTACCTCTCCAGCCTGGCATTGAACATGATTAGAGACAATACCATAACAAAAGACTGGCCAGCTATCAGCCCAGAGTGCAAGACGAAAACGAATTGCGCTTCATATATCATTCCTGGAGGACTCAAGACTGTCGCGCCTTGGAGATACCTGGCAGAGAACGGATCATCGCTACCAATGTACATGACCCGGGACACGCCAGTCTACCAGTTGGACTTTTGGGACGGCCCAGCGATTGTTCAATGGGCGGAGAAAGATTGCACATTATTCGGGATGTATGGGACAACTGGAATCGCCGATATCGCTTTCCTAATTTGCATGACTCCCTACGAGGATGGGAAAATCTTAGCAGGTGAGTCTCCATTGCAGAATGTGGAAAACGTATGCCAGGACTGACTGCCAAAATGTAAAAGCGTTCAAATACTGCAACGACAAGGTCACTGCTGAAGGTGGCTGTACATACCAAGATTCTTGGAGAAGAGCTGCAACGTGGAACGTCATTGTCGCTCCATATCGCAGACACGCGACCGTCTCCATCGAGAGGAAGACCGGCGAACTTCTGGACGTCAAGAACTTGACGAAAGCCGAACCACAAGACATCACCCCAGCAGACTTCCTGTCTGCTTTCAACGGCATGTTATACCCGTTTCAGCCTTTGAACGTCAGCTTTGCCTGCGACGTGACCGGCGTTCAATTTCAGTTGACCAGCTGGATTTCCAACGTCTTGGACTTCTCCCGGACTGCTCTGTTTCAAGTACAACCGAGAGAAATCATGCGGAATCTGTTTATG
Organism: Cadophora sp. MPI-SDFR-AT-0126; assembly: GCA_020747065.1. Lineage (NCBI taxonomy): Eukaryota > Fungi > Ascomycota > Leotiomycetes > Helotiales > Ploettnerulaceae > Cadophora > Cadophora sp. MPI-SDFR-AT-0126. The sequence goes on along the minus strand of JAGMVK010000002.1, from coordinate 2,720,604 downwards.
GTACCGTTGTTCTTCTACAACCCCATGACATCACCTCTCGGTCCTCTCCCATCTGTGACAGAAAAGGTGGACGGTTTGCCGAGCGAAAATTATATTCTTGGGTCATTTTCTCATGAGGTCAAACTTCTTACAATCACTTGGGTATGCACAACCTCTATACCTGATTGTCAACAATTTGGAATCAATGCTGATATGTTTGAAGTGGACAGTGTTGACTTACATCATCGTTTGTGGCTCCATACTTTTCCTGATACTTCTGGTCCTTGCCGTCACGGCGTGGGACCAGGTGCAGCAAACTTCCGACTTTCCCTTCATTGACTTCCTGACATTGAAGAGGGAGACCGCGAATGCTATCGCCAACGGTAACGCTGCAGGTACAGCAAGTGAGGGTAACATTGCAGCTGTTTTTGCCACTGGTGCACTCGGGGAAAGCGGCGACGTTATCGAGGCGAGTCGGGGTGTTAGGATAATCTCAGACGGGGCAACGCAAGAGATGGAAAGGGCTCAGAATGTTCCTTCTTCAAATCATGTTTAGCTGGAAGGGATAATTCGACGACAAAAGCGAAGTAGAGTCTGACCATAGTGTGTTAGCATATTTTTGCGTGAACTTGAAGCGTCGACGATGTGTGTTTCTCCCGGATCTCCTGTCTCTCGCTTGAATATTTGGTGGAGGCAACAACTAACAAAAATCCCCTGTGGGGTACCCACGCTGACCATGGCCGTTCGAGCACACCCACTCTTGAATGTAAGATCTCAGCATTGAGGTTAAAACTGGAATTTACAATCACCCAAGCTCGCGTCCGACGCGTCCCTTTGGAGCCAGTTCGCAGGGTTGCAAGACCATTCTGTTGAACAGCCGCAACACGTCCATTGATCTCGCGAGGAGGTTTTCTCCGTCATGCGTGATCCGCCCGATTGCACAAATGTCAAATTTGACGAAGAATCCGACGGGAACCTGATAGCAAGGTCCTGCAATCTTTCGGCATGGATTCGTCGTAACCTTGATCGACGTGCTTCAGCCAGATTAAGTTTTTGTAACGAAAGTAAGAAGTGAAACTGGCTATGCTGACACGCAAGCGGCTTGGCTTCAGGCAGGGTATCTGATTACTTTTCGTGGAGCAGTCGCAATACCTTTGATTGAGGCTATACTTTTCTTCCCCAGCTGTGGAATATCTACCCCTGGAAGCGCTAATTCTTGCGTGCCCCACCCAATGAGACTAGGCTCGACTCTTGGATTCGCGCTACTTCTTGGGTCCACGCTAATTCTTGCGCTAACTCTTGAGCCCCACACCACTTCTTGCACTATCTCTTGAGTCCGCGCAACTTCTTGGGCGACCGCACTCAACCAGATACATGCTACAAGAGATAGCCTCGCGCTAATTCTTGAGCCGCCGCTAATTCTTGAAGTCTTGCCCTGCATCCAATGAGACCCCTGCCAAAGCGCTAACTCTTTAGTTCCCGCTTGCGGTTGGTTTCCCCCTCCCCAGCCTCATCCCCATACCCATACCACTGCCTAATGAGGCCATCAGGAGCCTCACATTTTGCTTACTGAAGAGTTACTTGTTCGTTGGTCGGTCGGTGATTACCATTCAATAGTAGTCCTCAACTCTGACCTACAACTTGCACAGTCCCAGGAGACACAAGCTCTTCGATTGCCCTATCTTACGACATCGACCCGCGAACCAGGAACCGACATCTCGAGAGTCAATCCTCCAATATCGACGCTTACAAATCTCGGGGATTCTTGTAATGCCCGAAGCGATCCCAATCCGACTCAGGTCAGCATGCGGCTTCTGAATGTCAAAACGTGGAAGCTGCAAGTATTTCCGAACGACCGAAAGCTTCCTCGTTATGGTATTCTCTCACATACCTGGGGGGCTCATGAAGTAACGCTCCAAGAATTTGAGTTGTTGGACAAAGGAAATCCAAGTCTCTCGAAGATTAGGCGCTGTTCTGAGCAAGCACTCAAGCATGGCTACGCCTATATCTGGGTGGACACCTGCTGCATCGACAAAACCAGTAGCGCCGAGCTGTCCGAAGCAATAAACTCCATGTTCAGATGGTACAATCAATCAGAAATCTGTTATGCTTACCTCGTTGATGTCAAGGGTGGGGCAAACACCAAGGAGTTCGGACAGAGTCGCTGGTTTACTCGTGGATGGACCCTTCAAGAGTTGCTGGCTCCAAGGAGAGTTCAATTCTACAACACATCCTGGGACTTTATTGGGGACAGCGGGCGATTGTCCACCATCATCGCGAGCGTGGCTGGGATTCGCTCCTCTTATCTTCAAAATTCGTTTCAGTCGAGTGACAGAATAGGGTGATCCGCCAAGCCAGCATTGCTGAAAGAATGTCCTGGGCATGCAAGCGGGAGACCACCAGAATTGAAGACATCGCGTATTGTTTGATGGGTATATTCGAAGTTAATATGCCCATGCTCTATGGAGAGGGCGATCGAGCGTTTGTCCGTTTACAAGAAGAGATCATAAAGGACTCGTCCGACCAGACAATATTTGTGTGGGGGTTTGGTCTTCCATTGAATCGCAGTTGCACAGATGGGATTTTTGCTGAATCTCCAGCTGATTTCGCTGAGTGTGGCATGATCACTCCCATCCCATCGACCGATTTGACGCACCATACCATGACCAATCTCGGCCTGCAAATAACACTTCCCTTGAAAAAAATTAAGTCAACAGAATATGCTGTTTTTAAAGCAGTGGGAGTTCACGACCGATGCATAGTTTTACCGCTTGAGAGGGAGGTGACAGGGAACACTCTGAAACGCTCTCCTGGAAGCATTCCATTCCTCATCGATCCGCGCTGGGTCTCCACCATACCAAAACAGTCAATTTATATCTCGAAACATCGTTTGGGATACAGTGACACCCGCCCGAAAACTAAGGTCAAGACCGCAGAATTACGAGTAGCTGGATACAAGCTCGTGGAGGCACATCCCCCTTCGGCTGTCTTCATCATCAAACATTCTGGGATAATAATTGCGCGACGGGATCTTGCACTGTTGCGTTTCCTCAGCGATAGCGGCAATCAATGCTTTCTGCTTGGTATTCAAGCGCCTAAAGGAGAGGAAAATGGAGGGCCAATAAAGTATTGGGTGGAGAGCTTTGACACAGGACTCAGCATCTTCGAACATATGTTAAACGGAGCAGAATGGAAACGAGAGCCATCGTTCAAGCCTAAACCGTTTGTGCATCTCAAGTGCAAAGCCGACTGTGACAGTATCACGCAAATTTCCATTTCTGAAATTCGAAACATGTTCCCCCTCTATGAGATTGAGATTCGCCTGGAGGTATTTAAGCAACAAGTAACGTAAGGATTCTCGCCCTTTCCGTTCGAAACTCTGCAGCTCACGGTGTCGGCAGTTCACCACAGAAAACTTGCAAGTATCATTTGGCTTTGGAAGAGAAGAGTTTAAACGGAGTAAAGAGAGGAGATATCACAGACAAGTCTTGAAGTTTTTCTTTTTTTTTTTTCTTATTTAAAGGAGACCCCCTATAACTCCATTCGAAACTTGGTAATATTCCCTCCAATTCCATGCTGAGCTGGCCAGCGATCAGACGGCCAGATTCGATGGTAGCTGTCCAATGTCTCTCTTCACTTTCAATGATGCTTGATGGAAGATTAGCGGACTTGAACGGAAGTGGGTGTGTTGTAACATGCAAGATTCTCATTATTATTCATTCTTCGTCAACTGTTCACGAATTACGAACAATCAAGGACTGGGCTTCAGATCATAAATCTACACAAAAGAAAGGCTCTTATTTTAAAACAGGTCCATCTTCCTCTTCAACCCCTGAAATTCGATCCTTTGTGACTACCAAGATGTGTTCGTATCCTCGGCTATTTTCGCGTCGGAAATAACACAAGCTTCGCTGCCCCCCTTTCGTCATGCCGTTCAAATAAAGTTCACTACATCTACCCCGCATCACGGTACTACGAGCATCATTCTTTCCTATCTCACCACCCCTATCATATCAAATCTATCATAGTTCTCGGGTCATATTGACGAATCAATTGATTTGATTTTCTGTTGTTTACACTAAGGAAATTGAATAGCTGAGATGGAAGGCACCTGTCTCTGCGGCGCCATAACCGTCCGCGTCAACGACGCGGAACTCTTCACGAAACGAAGAGGTCATATCTGCAGATGTGTGAATTGCAAGAAGACTGCTGGTTCTGGTAAGCTTTACGGTATCCCTTCATCTCTTCGTCTCCCATGACACTCTTTCCCTTCCTCTTATTCCCCGCAATGTTTATTTAGAGATGTGATGGAAGTTGAACAGAGCCAGAATTGACGACGCACACCTAGCTATGGCGACGAATCTCACAATCGAGAACGAGAAGATCGAGATTATAGGCGAGGAGAACCTCAAGCGGTATGAGGATAAGGATACGTTGAGTGGAACGCCGTTGGGGAGGTATTTCTGTGGGACGTGTGGGAAGTATGTCTGTCACTCTGCATTCTCTCCCTCCCTCCCTTCTCCTCTCCTGCCCCAACTGTTTTTGTCTCATCACTCCATTTCTTCTCCCCCATGATCTCTTTTTTTTCAATTTTTTTTTTTTCAATTTGTATGGATGTGACGTATTGACAAACGCCCAGCCCCATCAAATCCGTGACCCCATTGTACGAAGGCAAGACCGTGCTGAAGCTGGGTATCTTCCCGAAGATCCCAACGCCGGAATGGGAGTCTTTTAGTGCGAATAGACAGGCTTGGGAGAAGCCGCTTGATGGGGCGGTGCAGTATAAGGGGAAGAGCTTTGGAGAGAAGATGGAGTAGGATTTGGGAGTCGTGAAGCGAGGAATGCGGGGGAGTTGGGATAGGAGAAGGCATGGGGTGATGTGAGCGAGGGTTTTAGATGGAAGTTAGGGAGAATTTCAGGCGGAAAATGTTTAAAGTTTGGGATCCTGGATAGAATATGTATTGAGGGAAAACTGAAATTAGAATGGTGGCGTCTCGATTTGGAGAACAAGTGGCGACAGGAGAGCCTCGAAGGGTGGGTTTCTACATTTTTTTCATGCTTATTTCTTGTTCCAAGTCTGGTCTATATCTTTCGACTATCCATAGCGAGTCTTCCTATGTATGAATCTTACTTTCAACAGTATGTACAGTACTCCTCAAAGATGCGGTATATAATTCGTGATACTCCTCTCGGGTGTCTGGTACACCTCACTTGGTACATGTCTCAGTGAAACAAACGATTCCACAACAAGAAATACTCGTGCGGATACATAGAGCGGAACCACAATCAAAAGCGCTCCAGACGCAAGAATCAACACAAAGGCATCCCAAACGCGGGGTGGGATACACAGTTCTGACAGAACAGCCAGGAATGGCCAAGAAAGCAGCAAAGTAAGCACGACCCCGACGCCTAGCAAGATGTAGCAAGATGCCGCCCAAAGAGTCGACTCGACATAGGAAGGGAAAATGGAATGTCTAGCCGCAAGGTGCATCCCCCCATAAGCTGAAGGTATGAGAAACACGGCCAGCCAATGCGCAAGAACCGCCCGGAGGCTCATTTGGTCCAAGCTATCGCCAATTGCAATTGTATTTTCCGATCGAGGCCGAATTAGGCTTTCGCCGAAAGGACGAAAAGTTCCTGGACCGAATGGCCTCGAGACTGGAAATTTCAACCTCTGCGTGCAGTTGGCTTTGTCTCGAGGATCTGCGAAAGTAGCCATTGGGGAGAGATCATCCTTTTGATCGAGAAACGTGATCAAATTGCTGATAAATCTTCCGGCTAGATTTAGTCGTAGAATGTCTTTCGTAGATAATGATATTCGACAAAGTTGTTCTGTCGACGGTCCTAAGCCTGAGCTCAGAGCCTGCCAGCTTGACAGTGATAAGCAAGTGGCTATGTCTGCTATGGGAAAGTAATCGAAGCCAGTGTTTTCCTTCCCGCGAATCTTCCCCGGAAAGCTTCTTTGGACTCGGTATCGATAGTCTTGGATTTTCAAGTCTGCATCAGAGGAAACAGTGCTCCCGCTGAGGTTGACAGTAGGATCGTCAGAGCCTTTGAACCAGTAAAATTTGGGATCTTTGTCTTGAGCACCATCAATTCTCAGTCGGTCAGGCCAGGTTTTTTGACGGGTAGACTTGAACCCACTGTATCCTACCCACCTCGAGCTCGCAACAATGAAAGCCAGTGCTTCAGGAAACTCATCCGTTCTAACCAGTATGGGATACTGGATATCATACGGCTTTTGGAACCAAAGCACATACATGACCAGAGCACATACGACATGCACCAGGGTGTGGTACTCCAAAAGGCTGACGGGCAGACCAGCTATTTTCCTCTCGATCGTTTGCCCGGCCACCCAAAGTACCTGAACACAAACTAAGCCTTTGGCGAGTATGTTGCTTTACTCTTGTCGGCGATAGCGTCTGCTTCCACGTAAAAGAAGTGCCCGTGTTGCGCGAGCAAGAGAAGTCCGTTGGTGGTGAGTGTCGCTCGCTTCAGCCTGTTGTGAAGGTGTTCGATATCGACGACGAATCCTCCCATGACAGCGAACATGGCGTAGGTCATATCAAACTTATGCTTTTTGCGCCCATTCTCTTTGCCCTTGGTCGTTGTTAGCTTTAAGTTCCTAAGCCATCATGTCGTAGGCATACTACTGACCTTTGAACGCGGCTGTACCCAATCATGAAGCTTTTGCAATTCTCTCAAGAACATCCTCGCCGTAAACCACTGCTGGAACGCACAATACACAACGAATTCTGGTGCAAAGAGAGCAATGAGAACCCATTTGGCTTTGCGCCGGTACATCTGCCATGCGGTTTCGCCATAACCGGGGACGTTGAGATGTACGGAGGTCCAAATGCAGAGGACGAGTGTGAAGACGCAGCTGTAGAGGAGGTTCCAAGTTCCTCGACCTCGAGGCTCAGAGACCCATGATGGCGCAATCGTTGTAGATGAGGCTGTGGTGTTGGCAGGTGTGGTAGCGTTTGAAGGGGTAGAGGAGCCTGAGATGGGCGAGGCTGAGGAGAAGTTGGTGGAAAGACAAGAGAGGAGTAATATGATTATCATTGTAGCGAGCTTTGCGAAAGAGAATCGAAAGAGCGAGAAATTAGAGAGATCTGACAATAAGAACGAGGATGAAAAGATGCGGTGATGAGACCTCGTTGTAGAAGGCGCCAGCCTTGTTGGCATCTTGGTAGCACCGCCTCCACGGACTAGTGAGGCTGGATTCACAAAAAAAAAAAAAAAAAAACTACTAAAAAACTGCTGCACTCTGATAGGACAGTGATGGCTGCGAGATCTACCATACATGCGTTGCTTCAGCTGCATAGCCCAGCATGTTGTCCGCCCACATATCTGTGCCTTATACTGTGGGAAGACTCGCACGCGAGGGTTGAGAAGCAACTATGAAATCAGATTAAGGTAAAGAGAGAAAGAAGCTGGTTTTGGAAATTATAATCAATCTTTCCCACAAGTTTGTCGAATGCATAAGATCCACTGGTTTGCCTAGAAGCTCTCAATATTTTTGTGTTTTATCAAAGCGTAGATGGAGAAGGAGAAGAATCATGTGGGCAGGATGCATTATGGTGGTCACATGCTGCGCCAAGCGGTGATTGGTGAATGTCTCTGTAGCGCCTGCTCGTCTTGATATCAACGTGCCACATCAAGAATCGAACCTTCCTTTCCACTGTTGCGTAGCAGACTCTCTCCCTCCACATCCCTTTCAAATCAGCTACACTCTCCCCATACCTCTCCCATCCACAACTCCATTCTTCATCGTAGAATCCATCTCTATTGGCCGATTCTCTGGATCAAGCTCATACTTGGGCGTATTCGCATCATGCACACCGGAACCCACTTCATATTTCATGGCCGCATTTGCATCATCGAGCTCCGATCTGACAGGCCCATACTTCAATGCATTTGCACTATTTGTTTCGTGACCAAGCCAGCGGTTTTGTGTGCTCGAATTCCCCGTATTTTCGACCTCCTTCTTGCTGACCTTTCTCTTTCGAAACCACCAGATAGCGGCTAAGATCAAGGAGAGGGCGACGATGGCGCTGATGACAGGGCTGGCGATCCATGCTTTGCTGCTTGAGGATTTGTCGGAAGAAGGAGGTTTTGAATTGTTCGAGTTGATCGAGTTCGTCTGCCGCAATGCGAAAGTAAAACCACTCTGTGACGTCGTGAGTCCAACTAGAGACTTCAGGTAGCAGTTCTCATAGCCATTGATCATGTTAGTATCGAATACCGCACCAACGCAATTCGCTTGCGTATAAGTGGCGCATGTGTCAACACAGTCTCTAAGCGAGCTAGCATGCTGAGTTGTGAGATTATGTCCCGGACGATCTTCTCCACACAAGAGCTTGAAAGAGTCTGTGTTACTAGCTTCAACGGTGCCGCCGACAGCAGTAGCGCAATCGTCAGTGGGGACATCGAGGAGAGCTTTTGCGCAACGGAGCCCCCCCCCCCCCCCCCCTGCTGCGACACGCGCGTTGTCGAAGACTCGAGCGGTTGCGTTTTTTGGATAGCAGTTCAGGTATCCGAATTGGAGACTTGGGTCCCATGCCACACCTGTGCAAAGCGGATGTAAAGTCGAGCAGACATCGAGACATTTGTCGAGACTCTCCGCATGAACTCTACACTCCGGTGAGTCGTCGGGACACACATCGAAGCCATTGACGGTCTGGTTGCAATGGACGGTGAAATTGAGTCCATTTTGAGCGCTCTGACTGCCTCCGTTGTTCGAACACTCTGTTGACAGAGATTGATACTGCGTTCTATTTGCAACGCCGAGGATCCATCCTTCTCGTGTCACGGCACCGACTTCTGTGATTGTGCTCTTCTTGAAGTAGCATTTCCGAGCGGTGGAATCGAATGCTGCGGCTCCACAGGCTTTTCCCGCGTGCAGTGAACATTGCTTCAGACAGTCTTCGACAGTATCTGCTCCGGCATTGTCGATGTCGCCGACGCTTGTCCGGTCTTGGTCGCAGTAGAGGGAGAATTGGAGGCCTTTGGGGGCAGTGTAGCTTGTTTCTGCGCAGAAACTTGCGCTTGATGTCTGTGTTTTCATGTTGATACCACAGAGTTCAGATACTGGAACAGAAAGAAACAGTACAGCACGAAATACGTAGCCGATACGCGTAGAAGAAGGAAAATGATCGGTGGAAAGACATCATGATCATGTCAGGGGGGAACCTCTACTTATTCGTCTCACCTCATCTCAGCTACACAATCCTATCCTTTGGCCATGGAATGGAGTACCAAAACTTAGCTATGCTACGGAAAGTCCAGAAAGTCCGAGATCCTTGCAACGGCTTGCTCCTCCTCAGATCTATTCATCTTTGCACAACGCCAAGGCTTACGCCGCAAGATAACGTTTAGAAGCGTCGTTAGTGTACGAGATGTTTAGATGAACATGAGAGAAAACGATCCGATACGTGATTGAGCGAAATGAAAAGTACATTTGGAAAAGAAATATGAATATTAATCGCACTTGCGAAGAAGTTGGTGTAGAGTTCTGCGTGAGAAATTGTGGAAATCAGAATGTTATTCTAATGTGACACGAAGAACGAGGCTGACAAAGGTTCGGCCCGCACCAGATTTTCCATCGGCAAAATCCCAGCCTTCTCATCATCCTCGCTCAGATCCAATCGTCAACATCCTCCACACCCAATCGTCACAATGGGCAAGAACAAACGTTTAAAACTCAATGGCAGCCAATCCAAGAAACATAAACCCACAAAACTCACCCGCCCATCCGGGATCTCAAAATCAAAACCGCAATTGCAGAAACATGCTAACTCTTCGAATCCTTCCAATTCCAAGTCCAATTTCGACCTCAAAATCAAGCCCAACCATTCCACCAAACCAACACTCCCCTTCTCACCCAGCGAGACCATCCTCCTCGTCGGCGAAGGCGACCTCTCCTTCGCACGCTCCCTCATAACCCACCACGGCTGCACATCCCTAGTCGCAACAGTCCTCGAGTCCTTACCAGAATTAAAGGAGAAGTATCCGCATGTGGAGGAGAATATAAGGATTGTAGAAGAAGGGGGAGGATGTGTGCGGTATGGTGTTGATGCTGGGAAGATGAAGCCTTGGGGGCCAAGTGGGAAGGGGGTGGAGGGGAAGAAGAGTGTTGGGGGAGGAGGGATGGATAGGATATTCTTTAACTTCCCGCATGTCGGTGGGAAGAGTACGGATGTTAATAGGCAGGTGAGGTATAATCAAGGTATGATTCAATCCCCAAGCTCCAACTCCCAATTCCTTACTTCCACTTTCCAAAATTCAATTGACCTTCCCATTCCATGAAGCTGGACTGACAATTTACAGAACTCCTCGTCTCCTTTTTCAAGCGCGCCATCCCTTCCCTCTCACCGCGGCACGGATCCTCCATAATCGTCACGCTCTTCGAAGGCGAGCCCTACACACTCTGGAATATCCGCGATTTAGCACGGCATTCTGGACTGGAAGTCGCGATGAGTTTTAAGTTTCAAGCGAGTGCGTATCCGGGGTATAAACATGCGAGGACCTTGGGGGTTGTGAGGGCGAAGAATGGTGGGAAGGATGGTGGAGGGTGGAGAGGGGAGGAGAGGAGTGCGAGGAGTTATGTTTTTGTGAGGAAGGGGGAGGGAGTTGTTATGGGGCCGGGGAAGGGAAGGAAGAGCGGGAGGGAGAGTAGTGATGATGAGGATAGTGGGGATGAGGGCGAGGAGAGTAGGGAAGATGGGCTGGAGAGTGCGGATGAGGGTATGGAGGAGCTCGAGGAAGGCTCTGATGAAGATGACGACTCAACGGAAGATTGAAGCGATGGGACATGTTCAAAATCTCAGGTGTGGGACGATTGAGGCGATGGTCGATGATATTTCCAGGCCCCTTGACAGCCATGGTTATCATCTAATGGGCGCCTCAACTCCTTCCCGATTAACGCCAGCTCTGTTATCCTGGCACATTTGCGGCCGTATCCGAGCTTCCTGCCATCAACCATATGCCTCAGATCCATTACATATTGCACAATGGCATGTCAGAAACCAGCACCTGTCTATCTTACATTCGTCCCGTCATGGGATCTCAGACTGGGATGATGTCAGGTTGGAAACCGCCATTCATCGGCAAGATTCCATCCATAATAGCACCATTCTCAGCTCCGACGGAAAGAGGCAGTAAGGCTTCGCCAAGAAGACCTTCAGGGTGCAGAGGATAGCTTGGTGCTTCCATCGTGTCGCCATCGAAGATGACCATGTTCTGAATTGGTTGTTGGCGAGCACCGAGAACATTTATAACATCTTGTGCGAGTTGACCACCGAGGACAGCTGTAACTGGGGCAATCTCGCTTCCTAGGTTCTGCAAGAATTTGCGAAGGACTTCCGATCTGAGTGTTTCATCTGGGAGACCTAAAGCCTTGTGCTTTTGCGTAGCTAGGACTGTGAACATCTTGAGATCATCGGTTGTGCTTGGAAGGCGCCCATCGTTGAATTGTAAGAATTCCCATAGAGCACGAAGACAGGATAGGATTGGAGTAACGGCCTTCAATCGACGTCTGCTCTTCAGGAATTCGGCGGGTAAACTCGCAGCATCGCTGGCCAGGAACCATGTAGAATAGAGCTCCCGCTTTGTGACCATCTCGACGTTCTTTCCGCCCTCCTTCTTGACCTTGACATCAACAACACTCCGCGTCCGCGTCTCTGGTCCAAGAACCGTAGCCCTATTGCTCTTCTCCCTCTCAACCACATAGTCATGCTGAATCAAATCCGAGAATATGAAACCGTAGAAACCATGTACACCCGCCGCATAGAACGGTCTGTGATTAATCCTCGTAGCCGTATTGATAATGTTCAAAGAATCCGGGTGCAAGTCTGTCGCAATAACAACATCGAATGCACCAAAGTAATCAGGGCCTCTCAATCTGATATCCGTCTGGTCGACAATAACGCTAACTCTCGGATTCAGCTTTCTGATCTGCGGCGCAGCAGCCTCTGCTCGGTTCATACCAACGTCGGACTCGGAGATGAAGAATTGGGAGCCTAGATCGTTTGGGGTGATGAGTTCGTGGTCGACGATCGTGAGGGAGTGGATGCCTGCTAGAACGAGGTTCTTGGCTATTTCGTTGGCGAGCGCCTTCATGGTGATGAGGAGGATGTTGGCATTACGGATCTTTTCTTGCGCCTGGACGCCCCAGAGCCGAATTTGTCGGTCGTAGAGTGCAATTTCATCTGCGACTTGTTAGTGGAAGGTTTGCGACTGGGGCAAGGCTGCCTTACCAGCGCTGATTCCCATTGGAGCTGGGAGTTGTACTGGCGCAGAAGTAGGCGCATCGCCCAAGATCGGGAGATCCTGAGCTGGGAAGGGCGGGATTGGAGTTATGCCTTCCATGTTTGCTTGTTGTGTTGAAGAGCGTGGGAAGGAGACAGCTCCGAAGGAGTAGCTTTCAGGTCAAGAGGAGCCTGGTGTCGTTCGTTTGGAAAAATCGCGTTGGCGTCGGGAAGGTGAGAAGTCGCCACTGACCGGCGCAGTATTTTAAAACTTCTATCTGCCCGGTAGCGTGTCAATATCGTTCGAAAGTGAAGCTATCCCCAAGATCAAAGAATACAAACGCGCGCCAAAAGTCATTAACGCGGCTGCTTCTCGGTTCCTGATCTTGGCGCGTTATCAGAAGCTGACAATCCATCCATCCAATTACAGGGGCTCAACCCCACAAAGCCGAGCAGCAAGCAAGTCACCGGAACAGCCACAAGAGCCCCAAACAACCTCATCTCATCAAAGAAAGGGCAATCCCACCATGCCCAGAGCCTCCTCGACCATCCAAAACCTTCAGTACTCGCCCTATTGTCAACAGCGTCTCCTCTTCGACCCTCCTAGACTCAAACCTCAATTTTGAACAAATACCACACCTGGCCGTGCTGCCATTTCCATGCCGAGACCGTTACCATTAATGGTCTGCGAACCCACTCCTGGACTTTGTTCTCTACTACATCCATACTGACATCTTCACTATGCAGTCTGGAAATTTTGATGACCCTCCCGCCTCAAACCCCTACAGCGAGACGGCAGACCGGATCGTTAGGGAGATACTCGACAATACCCAGTCGCCCGATGACATCAGCCCTTCTGGAGAATTATACCGTGCCATAGAGCGTGCTCATCGAAGACGAGGGACACCCGCCCAACCTGGATCACAATTAGCGAGCGGACCAAGCATGTCTTCAGATCAGGATCCAGATAGAAGGCGACGTATACGCCGTGAAGATAGTGAAGTCTCACCCCTCTTTGTGTTGCCACCAAATCCCCCGCAAGCCGAACCATCTTCCCGCGAACGAGCCTCGCCTTCGAGATTTGGGATCAATGCTAGGCAGAATGCTAGACGGGGAAGGACTCGACTATCAATAAGTGATAGATTTTCGGAGAGGAACCAGGCACAGCGGGAGAGGGAGATGACTGCGAGTAATGGCCTAGCTGACTTACAATTTGCTGGAAGACAACTGGAGCAGGCCAGCTCTACGCTGCGGGCGCTCCTGGATGATCCTGTCCCAAATATCTCGCCCCCAGCTCTTGAGCCTCACGATTATTCGCCGGACAGCGAGCAGAATCGGAGGGCCAAACGAAGAAAAATTGAATCGGATAAATTGGACTCTGGCTTCACGGGATTCAGCTATGGACGGTATGGCCAAGTGGAGCCTGGGAAACTCAAGATGGAAATTGTTAGCTGTGATGGAGGGATCTTTTCAGAACATGGAGGAAATTATGCTGCTGAGAACGTATTAAAGAACGACTCCACAGTATACTGCACCAAGAGCAATCGATGTAATCTGGTCCTCCGACATCAAGGAGCAACGGTATTCAGTTTAAAAGAACTGGTTATCAAAGCTCCCCATTCTGGTTATACTGCTCCGTAAGTTACTCCTCATTTTGCAAGCCTGGGGCTAATAGCTTCCAGTGTTCAGGAAGGCATGGTATTTATCTCCATGACATCTGACGATCTCTTGACCCGTACGGCTCAGTATCAGATACAATACTCGCCGGCCCGACCAAGACGCTCTGCATCCCAGCGAGCTAATGAGTTGCCACCAATAATGTCCGTTAGACACAATGAGGATGGCAGCATGTCAACTGCCCAAGCTCGTGCACGACGACTTTACAACATAGGACTCGAAGACGAAGATTGTGATTACCGGACGGCGCAAATCCCATCCGAGTTCACAGAAAATGCGCCAGCATTCCAAGTCACGACGGAATGCAGTGATTCCGAAGGCGACGAACCCCCGGCGCAATCTTCCCGGCATCGAACACTGCATCGTGTAATGAGCTCCATCCGCTTCGAAGACTCAGACAGCAGCGAGGACGATAACGCAGACCCATCAGGTCCATGGCACGAGGACTATCTCCTCGGCATCGGCAGATCACCTCGTCTCAGACGACGAGAAACAGCCAGCAACATCACGTTAGCGGAGGCCGCAGAAGCATCCCAAGCAGCAACCCAAGAAGCAGTCCGAGCCGTAGGAGGAGAGCTTATGGTGCCGCATGCAAGATTCTTCATCGAGCGAGATAAGAGCAAATGTACGATCCGTTTCGACCCACCTGTCAGTGGACGATTCATTCTGCTGAAGATGTGGAGTCCGCATCACAGTTCGACCGGAAATATCGATATTCAGAGTGTTGTCGCTAGGGGCTTTGCGGGGCCGAGATTCTTCCCGGCTATCACGATGAGATGATTAATGAAAGGGATTGATGATGGATTTGGTTAGAACATAGTTTTGGGATTACGAATGTCGATGTCCGTCGCAGGGTCAGCGTAGCAGCTAGCGTCCCTGGAGCTTGTGGGGAATCCGCAAACGTGTATATAGCGTTAGCAATTATCAGCCACTGGGAGGGTCAATACATACGTAGCGATTTTTGAGACCCTGATAGACTCTAGCCAACGGACGATCGACTTAATGAGTTGATGTGATTATCGGAACGATTTCCATGTGGATTTTGTAGGTCGTATTTCCTAAGTGCAACGAAATGCTTCCATCCCGTAGCCAAGTGGCCTATCTTGTCATTGTTCCCCCCCCCCCGGTTTACTGGTCAGATCATTCTTTTCTACTTCGTTCAGATGCTGGTTGTGCCTGACGAACTGGCGCTCCATGCCGTCTGTTCCTTGCTTTTTGGGAATTTTCTCAACTATGAAATCACACTAGGTCTAGACTGTAATGTCATAGCAGACTACAACCTACCAGCTAGGCAGTATTGGAGAGATGAAGGTGGAGGTTGAGTGGATAGATTAGAAGAGTGTACTACTCGATACTGACTGAAGACGAAAGAAAGGACTCTACAGTATTCGTCCCAGTCGTAGCAAATATGATCTCTGATTTTTGCAAATTCTATGAGCCGACCCCTGTTTTTAAGCGAGTAAACAAAACATGGATGAAAGATGCACAGACTTTCAAAGGGCGAGCAATTTTCTCTGCTTCATACCACTCTGCATGATATGAAATTAAATTAAACTTAGGAACGAAATATAAGTCTTCAGGCTGCATTCTGATCTCATGTGCGCGAAAGAATATGCATGTTACTGTCGTGGTAATGCCAAGCAGCGAAGGAATAACACCGGATGACTCATCCCGTCATCTCAAGTATCGTCACCTCTGAAAATTCCATCCGACTTCCAACATCTGCAAACTATCATCATGTCCTTAACATTATCAGCATTATCCAACGATATCCTACTAGATATCTTAAGTCACTTGTCGCGGAAAGACCTTTACAATGTCGCACTCGTTTCGAATCGACTCTCTGGTCCGGCACACCGCCTTCTGTACCAATCCATCAATCTGAAGCTGCTATTTCCAACAAGGGCAAGTGACGCGACAAACGATAACAATCTCCATGTATTCGCACAGCTAGTAGATACACTTACTAGAAATCGGCATCTCCAACCTTATGTGTCGAGACTTTATGTCAAGGTGTGGATGCACCTTCGGCAACATCGATTTGGAGATCATGCAAACCTCCTTGGTGTACTCCCAAACCTCCAAACGCTATCTCTTCAGCCTCCACCAAATAACTTCCAGCTATCCATGCTAGCATCTCCAGGCATTCAAACCCTTCACCTGGACTTTTCCAATGGCAGAGACCACAATGGAGATGAGCAGTCATCAGATCCACTCGAGATCATCGAGCGTGTACTTTGGGCGACTCATCTGCGAAGGTTTTTGATAGAAGGAATTACTTTTACATCTGCCTTCAGGAAAATATTCCAAGCACATCAATCGAGGTCGTCGCCCGTTACCGACCTCCAATTTCGCACGTGCAGTCAGCAGGAAATTGGCTGTCTTCCCGACGTGCTCGCCAGCATCAAAGCATTAGAGCGCTTTACTTTCGAAATGCTCACTCCATGGGAAACGTCACATGGCTATGCTAAAGGGATGGAACCGTTTACGTTTGGTCAAGCAGTCGGACTACATGCTGAAAGTTTGGCACATTTGGAAATTGCCTCAAGCGACGCTGCTGAGTTTCTGCGAACTTCACTGTTTGGTGCTCTCACGGGATTTCTCAAATTGAAAAAACTAGCCATACTCGACGAGCTTTTATACAATGTCAGCGATGAGGCTTCGAGTCTGGTTGATGTCCTGCCACCAAACCTGGAAGAACTTCAACTCCAGTTTGCAATGCTCAGAATGCATCGAGAGGATCCCAACAGGTCACTTCGGCTCAGTAGGCTTCGCCAATTAGCAGCTGCGAAAGAAAAGCGATTTCTTGCTTTGAAAAGGGTCATAGTGTGGTTTCAGCCTTGCGAGTGTTGGTCTAATGACGGATCCTGCTATGGACCGCTGTCGGACATGGATAATCTCAGGGTTGTGTTTAAGAAAGTTGGTGTGAAATTTGAATTCCTTTCAGAGCCCTACTTTATGGACACCCCATTTGGTGGAGAAGAGAGCGATCGTCTCTTTTCGTGGTCAGAAGGTGAAGATGACGAGTAGTTGTACTATAATCTTTATTCGGTAAAACGAAATTTAGATCGATAATGGGCGCTTTTCCTCCGTCGGAATTACAAGTAGCAAATACTACCGGTTATGAGCTACATATCACCGGCTAGAGTGAACGAAGCCAGAAAAACATCTGTGCCCACAAGTACGGGTGTCGGAATCGGAACGACGGATAAGTTTGATAAGGTTTGAGCACAAGCTTCTTTACGGGGACCTTGCGGGAAGAGCCACGGCGACTCGGCACACAGTTTCTTATTGCTTACCAGCTACTCAAGTTCCAACTCCGTTCTGTAGCGTCATTTTCCTGGCGTCGTCAAGAAATTCACATGAGGATTTCCGCATTTGTCCATCATTTTAGAAGTTAATATTCTGTTTAGAAGAATGTTATTCTTCGCACGTATTGACACAAACTAATCCATAAATCTATCAGGTCATTTCTGATAAAAAGTGGTCAGACGTGAATTCGCTCTGACGTCTGAGACAATTACAGCTCTAGCCGTTTGGTCAGGTATAGAGCAAAGCAGCTCGCGATACCTGAAAGTCTGAAGATCCAAGCCTCCCCATTCCTCACATCCACAACGTCGAAAAGCTTGAAGAGGATCGCGCATACCAAAGCAGACAGAATCTGTGGCATAGAGATTGCCAAATGGTGCCAATCAAGCAGGCTCTCCGAGCGCGAATGCTGGACCCTTCCGTCTGAATTGTCGCAAGCCGAGTCCTCAGCATTTTGCGTGATCTCAGACTTCAAAATCAAGATCGGAATCCTGCCAGATCTATTAGCCTCATGACAACTAACCCATATTTGCAATCGTCCGGATTTGATTATCTTCAGGGGTTGAAAGTCTTGTGAAGGGTATCATACCAAGAATTGATAGCCCAACATATGCCTGTAATAGCAAGGAGTCCTGTTGCGAAAGGCGTAGTCCATACGAAAAAGGTCAGAAAGCAGCAGACTGCGAGTAAAGCGTGGGAGAGCCCCCATACCCTTGCGAGTGAAATGCCGAGTATGGTTGGTAGTACAGAACTGTTTTGCGAATCTACGAGGCTCAATGATTGAAATGTGAGTAGGTGAAGAGCAAAGGTAACGACCAGGGATACTAGACTGAAAAGAAAAATCGCGAAGGAACCTGAGTCCCGTGCTTTCTCGATCAGTCTATAGTCCGATTGCTCGATGGCATAATTCTCGAAGTCAACATGGTCGTGTAGTACGGCTTCAAAATTAGTGGACCAAACGGATGACGGCAAAATGTTGACTGCACTTGCCTGTTTCGTAGACATATCTGGAATGGTTAATACCTATAGACCCGAGCAATTGGAAAAGAAGGGCAGAGGTAAACTTACGAAGACAAATAATATAGAACCGGAAACCACGCAAGGAATGCTACGAATTGTATTTTATACACTTGACGACAAGTGTGAGGTGCACGATCCTCAGAGCTCCATATTCCAGTGATATGCGAAAGAATCGTATATCGAAACCCGCTGGGAGATTTTTGAGAGTGGTTCTTGTCTTGAAAATAACAATAAGCTGCCACGACAGGAATTGCCAGGGAAAGCGCTGTGATAAGTCCGAGTGGCTTTAGATTAGCCTTTTCAAGCCATGTAGACCACTTTGTGACGTCCAAAGATCCAGCAAGGCCGATGAAGGGACCGCCAAGCATTCCCCATGTAGTCGACCACGCGAGAGCTTCCGCAAGCTGATGTCTTGGACATTGCTCGATGAGAAATGTTCGCATGCCAAATAACAATGGTTGAATAGATATGTTCATGGCGATTATCCATAATATAGCCAGGAGCTGAGTTAAGTAGTGGGATTTTGCCATTGTCCGGACAACATACTCTCCATGCACTTGTCCTACACCGATGAAATCCTTTGTCAAATCTTCCGTACAAGTCAATGCAAGTACAAAAAAGATAGCTGCAAATGTACCGCAGAGGACGAATGGTTTTCGGTAGCCCCAAGTCCAAGGATTTGAACTGCTCACTGCTATAAGCAGCGGCTGAAATACTACACGGCACAAAGGCTCTGACATCCATACTAGAGCTGTGACAGGTTTGGAGATTTCTAGTGAGTGGAGGAATGGCTGTTCTCATCAGCAGGGCACTTGAAGACGGTATTGCAACTCACATTCCCGTATGACAAAAGTAGCAGCGATATTGCTTGCAATCTGAATCAAGTTAGGATGTTATTCGCAGGACATTTCGTCAAGACTGACCCGAAGAATGGTGATGTTAGCACGATTAGCCTCCAATGCTGAAGGCTTGAGCATGTTACTGCATTGCTTTCTCCATCTTGCAGGTTCACATCCCTCCAAAGAGGGTCTTTCTCCGGGCTTCCTGCGCTGTCGCGATTCAAGGATATTCTTGAAAGCGACACATAATCCACATTTTTGGAAGCCATTTCAGGATGCTAAGAAGCGTGCAGTAGGGTGAATTTCGAGCGTCGATTGAAGTTTGGCCACCTCTCGGATCTACCAGCGGATGGTATTTATGTTACGCGAGACAGCAACCGAGCGTCTCGGCTAGGGCAACCGAAGTATAAGAATAGGGGATTGATCTTGTTCGGAAACAGTTCTCTTGTATCCGCATCTGAAGTTCTCACATCTTCATATAAACTCCTACCCGAGTAAAGTTCCACACAATAAGACGGCCTGAAAGAGTATCAGAATACCAGGATGCCTGCAGTGCCTGATGCTGGCGATGCCGGTACTGAGGGATGCGCTCGTGGTCTCTACATCTGCGCAATCTCGGAGTCGCATATCCGCCGGAAAGTCAATGGTGGGCTTGCCTTCAAAACTCAAATAATGTATCCGCTCAGGCATCCGGTGCAGTTCCTCGGATCATAAATTCGTTCAAATATTTGCTCTCGCTCGTTCACCCGTGTCCTTTGGAGGGTGAGGCATTGACGGCATTGTTTTCGGTCATCTCTCATGATTTAATTCGCTACAAAAACAGTTAGGAATTAATAAGTACGCCGAAAATTTCCTTTTGTTTATGACAAAATTTCGACAGAGTTATTTAACAAGTTCAGTGTCGGCCTCAGACTCATCAATACAAAGTTCCTCCGAGTCCCTGAATCATTTTGAACCGAATGCAACACTTCAGTCATATGAGTTTGAGCCCGCTCTCGCTCGTGATGGCTTGTCCGACCTCGAAAAAAGACCATTCGTGGAGGAGCCCCATCCCACCCGACTTCTTACTGGATTCACCTGCGGTTGCTACAGTCTTCTCCTTTTTTACATTGTGGGAACCATTCTCATTATCGCATCAATACTTACTCAACATATCAACCTATCAAAATCAGAAGTCCAGGATTGGCCAGAAGTGCAAGGTGGCTCCCAGATGATAGTTGATTGTGGCTCAAATCCCGACGAAGCAAAATCTAAAGGATGCGTCTGGGACCTTATGAATTTCGCATGGACGCACCCCCTTTGCTACAACAGAGCCGAAAGTGAGGATTGGATAGAGACTTACGGGCCTTGGAAGTGGTATTTGGATTCAAATGCGACGCAGCCTGTGGCGGACGAGGATTTGCCGTACACTGACGCTGTGTACACTGAGTACGGTTACCATGTTGAGCATTGCCTATATTCTTTAAATCTACTGATTCTCGCGGCTACGAGTGGGCATCTGATTGCAGGTATGTGTAATCTAGCATTCCTCACCCCGTGAGAAACTTTACTGACAACGGCCAGATGAGACATCGCCCTTGGCGCATACACACCATTGCTCTAGGTCGCTAGTGCACCCCGATTACGTTCCCTACGAGCAAATCAGCACAAAGATCTATCTACTATATATGAGGTGTATGACATTGACTTAGCGTGCTGCACTCAGAGGTAGGAGGTCGTTTCGAGGAATTGCCAAGAAGTTTGCGCTTCTAATGTAGAGATGAAGAAAAGAAATTTGCCACTTGACAGACCAAAGCTAAACAGCATCAAAGTATCCATTCGATTTTTGTCCCCAGGTCTGTTTGAAAGGTCCAAGAGGCAATAGTGGCTCGTTTCTTATCCTGCAGCTATCAACTCTTCCCACCTTCTGTCGCCGGACATGGATACTGCCATTCCTTCTTGCACATATCACCTTTGTTCGGCCGGTCGTCCGTATCCCATATCCACCTCTTCCTCTCAGTCAGTCGCTTCCTCTTCCACAAGATAACACACAAGTTCCCTTTCGAACGTCGTGGACTTCGATACCCTGATGATCTTCTTGACCTGACGTCCCGGCCATAACTCTGAGTGAAGCCAAAATTACCTCCGTGTCGAAGTGGCCCACTCCCATTGAAACCAAGCCTACCTCCAAGCATACCCGGCATGCCTGGCCTGCCTCGTCCAAGATGCCAGCCACCCATTTGATTCATCAAGTCTTGAACTTGAGGGTCTCTGATGGATCTTCTGCCTCTTGGGTCCATACCAAAACCTAGCGGAGAGAAAGGAGGTAGTGCGCCAAAGCGCCTCCCATCATGTCAACACCAAGCCCACCTGCCATGTTCTTCATATTTGCCAGTCCTGGGAGCTGAGGTATCTGGCCTGTCCCACCACCTGCGTTTGCCATGCCCGGTAGTTGAGGAACTTGCCCAGCCCCCGCGCCACCTCCTCCAGCACCAGGTATACCTCCTGCGGGTGGGTTAGGAGCTCCTCCGGTGCCACTGAAGCCCGGAAAACCCAGTTGATTAGGTGCCTGACCAGCGTCAGCGCCTCCAGCAGCAACAGCGTTCGCCGCAGCTTGGGCGCGCAGCATATTGAGAAAAGGAGTATTTTTTTGAGGCTGGTTGGGGTTTTGGTTGGGACTATTAGCTGCTTGCATCTGTTGAAGCATGTTTTGCATCATGATGCACTTGTTGGGGAGTTCGATATGTGAGTGTGCTTTTCTGTTTTTGAAGATCTAAGTCTGCGACGACGGGGACTTGCTGAAGATTTTCGTTGGTGCTGTCAAGATCTGGAAGTGGAAAAGCGTTTGGAACGATGAGATCCAAGGAGCTGAAGTTATGAATACCTAATTATGATCCGGCAATTGGAAATATTGGAATCATGAAGTCACGTCTCCCTCTCGTGAATAAAAACCAGCTCCAGTCACCCTTATAATTTCTCCTGACATTCCACTTGCTGAGACTATAAGAATAGCCGAATCTCAATGCTGAGGCTGAATGCAAGCAACAATCAATACATGCAAGTCAATGTTTGAGGGTTTTGTTCAAATATCTATACGACTGCTAGACGAGGATTCGTCGACATTATTTCTATGTCTTCGATAATGTACTGCACGATCTCTACAATTCCACGAACCTCCGAGCTCTTAACAGATCCCAATCTGACCGTACCTCACCCCAAAACGAGAATTTGTAAACAGTACCATTCACGGAGATCTCGATAGTACCACCACTGCTCCCTCCTCCGCTACCTGTCGATGTCGTACTGCTGCTACTACTCGACCCACTCGACGAGTTTGACGCAGGCACATTCGCACCATTCACATTCACATTAATCTGGTTCTGTCCTTGCTGTAGTTGAATCTGTGGCTGTTGAGCTCCGCCCACCTGGATATTGGACGGGGCCGGGATACTGAGCCCCTGCGCCAGCACCAGCACCAGGACTTTGGTTTTGATTGTTAGCTTGGTGTATAAGCTGTTGATCGATATCTTGGGAGCTGTTGCTGTACATTGTGCTCATTTTTTATATTGTGACAAGTCAGCTCGGCCATCCAGCTTTGAGCCGCCGTGCCAGGATTCGCTACCCAAGTGGCCAGGAAGAACATTGTTCCAGATGAGATTTCAGGGGGGTGTCTTGGCACGATTAGGGTGATGAACAGAGCGGCAAAATCGAGTATATTCTATTCCGCGCTCCACCAAAGGAAATAGGTAATCATCGTTTCAAGTTCTACCTATACTCTTGCCTTTGCACGTCTTCCAGCTCTTGATCTTGTTGATTGCACATCTTCCTCTCAAGCTCGGCGAATAAACACGTGCCGGGTCATGGTCGATTCGCGGCCACAGGAACCTTACATTGTATACAGTTCCAACCTTTGTGTTTGCTTCTGACAGCCCAAAGCGAACAAATTCTTCTACAACAGGACGGTCGAGCACTGCACTACTCTCGTCCGAGGACGAAGTCAATTTACGCGATTCGTACACGGCATCCAGCCCACATCGACAAAGAATGTCTAATATTCTCTCCATGCTCTCGCAATACGAGCTTCTTGAGAGGGTAGCCCACTATCTTACTCCTCGTGACCTCTTCCACCTCGCATCGACTAACGTACAACTTTATACTCTGATTCTCAAATCCGAGCCTATTTTCGCTCGTCTCAAACGCGTCACTTTGTGTGACGGCCATGGCCTCACCATGCGTCAGGATTTCAGAGGACCACTATACGAACTTTACACCGGTCCCTATCTGGAACGGATCGGACCGCCTTACGACGAAGAGCTCGAAGTACGCGTTTGGAACCTCAAATGCGATGCCGCAAATGCGCTTCCTTGTCTTAAGTGCGAAGTCAATGTTTGTGAAGAATGCCGATACGTCCCTCGTGTTCGAGATTTACGGTTTTACCGTTCGTCACGAAGGCCACACCACGATCCTACCTTAATGTGCCACGATATTATCTGCTACTGCGATGAGTGCGATAAACAAGTCGAGCACGATTTACCGCTGTCGCTCTCTGCATACTGCGACTGCGACCAGTACACACGATGGATATGTCTACCTTGTAGGACGCAAGAATACAATGCAGATCTGGAATATCTCAACACGCGGACAAAGTGGGACTACTCGATGTCGGCAATTGAGCTTCAAAATGGGAAGTGGATTGATTCCCATCAGGATAGATTGGCATTTTGGTGTCCTTGTGGAAAGAGGGCTCCTAGTACCGGTAACGTTCGATGTTCCTGGTGCAAGAAGAAACATGATATCCGTACTTGGCGAGCTGAATCTGCTAACTATATACCCTATTTTGATGATGTCAGTGTCTTTGTCTGGTGTATTTGCCAAGCTAATGATATTCCAGGATCCCTGTTATCCAAGAATCGAACCGGATCCTACCGACCCTCTTGGGGAACGGATGACGTACGCACGCTTAGGGTAACGTCTAACCCCTGCTTTCCGCCCACCCCTACATTCCGCCCACCTCGCTTAACCTCACCGCTTCTTATACCACCCAACTTCAATAATTATTTAATATTTTATTCTCTAATCGATTTTCTTGAAATTTGGAATGTAGATTGATCTCATCATGAAGCCTCAATATACTGAACATGACGTCATGTGTGCTGTTGAGGAAATCGCAAATGGCAAGTCCTTGCGAAAGGCATGCTTGGAGTGGGGTATTCCAAGGTCTACCCTTCGTGATCGGAATGCAACGACACAACCACATCAGGAGGCCGCTAAGCACTTGCAAAGGCTACCTACAGTAGTCGAAGATCGATTGACCAATTGGATTTTGACTCAAGAGTCTCTTGGCCATGGAGTTACTCACGCGCAGATACGGGTTTTTGGAGAGAGGCTTTTAGCTATTCAAGGAGACCACCGACCACTTGGAAAACACTGGATGACGCGGTTTTTAGCACGTAATCCTGTTCTTAAGACCAAGAGGCAGATATACGTCGATTCTGTACGTGTCAATTGTGCTTGCTCTGAAGTTATTAAGCCGTGGTTCCAAAAATTGGAGATTCCGGCAATCAAGGCTATTCCAGCCTCCCAACGATGGAATATGGACGAGACTGGTGTTATGGAAGGCTATGGTCTTAATGGCTATGTCGTAGGGAGTGCTGAGAAACGTAAGGTTCAAGGAAAACAGCCAGGTTCACGTACCTGGACGTCAATCATTGAGTGCATATCCGCAACTGGCCTCTCCACGTTTCCGGCGGTAATTTACAAGGGAAAATCGGTCCAACAACAGTGGTTTCCATCTCAATTAGATATATTCGATCAATGGTACTTTACAGCCACTGATAATAGGTGGACAACTGACCAGACGGCTCTGGAGTGGCTGGAAAAGGTCTTTATCCCGCAGACCCAACCACGTGACCATTCTGCAAGACTCCTTATTTTAGACGGCCACGGAAGCCATGAGACTACGGATTTCCTTTGGAGGTGCCTTGAGCATAATATATACCTTCTTTTCTTACCTGCACATACGTCACACGTCTTACAACCTTTGGATTTGACAGTTTTCTCTCCATTGAAGCGTGCCTACCGGAAAGAGCTTCAAAAGTTGAGTTCAATGGTCGATTCTACACCAATTGGCAAGCGCAATTTCCTCATCTGTTACCGGAAGGCACACCTGGAAAGCTTTACCCCTTCTAATATTAAGGCTGGGTGGAGGACTACAGGTCTATGGCCGGTCTCTATGGCGAAGCCTTTAATGAGCCCTTTGCTATTGGAAAATAGTAATAAATCGACAATTCCGTCTTCTGCAAAGGCTTAAGAGATGCCAATACTACCTCTGGAGGTTTCCGATACTTCAATTGAGTTGCATACTCCAAAGAACCGGAAAGAGATGTACGTACAGATTCGGACCTTAGCCAGCGGGTCACATGACCAACTTCCAGTCAAGCGTTTGCTCTTCAGGAAGGTTATAAAAGGAATGGACGAAAGAGACTACGAATTAGGGAAGGCAAATATGAGGGTCAAAGAGTTGGAAGAGAGATTAGAGCAAGTACGGCCAAGGAAAAAGAGGAAAGTCCTGACTAGTCCAAATTCCCGGTTTGTGACAACACGTGCAATTAAGGAGGCTCAAATTGCAGCTGGAGAGCGTCAAATTGGACCTGTAGAATCAGAATCAGATGGAGATTCAGATTCTACAATATCATGTATAGAGGTTAACGCAGAATAGAGTTATTGAGTGTTGAAAATCAGGTGACGGAATTGGCAGGGTGGGCGGAATGTAGGGGTGGGCGGAAAGCAGGGGTTAGACGTTACACGGGACCTATATATCAGCACTCCGAGCAGTTACCTGCCAATTGAATAGCTATGAGTGAAACATGGTGAAATCATCGGGGGCGACGATAGGCGGAACGGGGCGAGAGTATCATAGTAGAGGTTCAGGCAGCGGATAGGCACATCTAAGGAGGAGTTTAAGTATTTTAATATTCAAGTGTTATGAATAAGTAATTATTATGTAAGTAAAAGGCAATATCTAGAAAATCCGGCCTTTCAAGAAAATCAGGCGGGGTCGCGCAAAATTCGCTTTTAAAACTAGTTATACAAAAAGCTTATAGCGTGACTAGGCCCGCTTCTCGCTTATACATTCGAGTAAACAAACTACGAGATTCACCACCTTGTCTCACGCTACGCGCAAAATTGGAATATAGTATTCAAGACATCCCACCTACACGCCTGCAGTAGTCCATAGTACATAGCGTTACGTTGGATGTGGTGTAACATCGCGGCTTAGAAGGTCCTCTTGCTTGAATCGAGACCTTCATAGAACTTTGATTCCAGGATACCTTGCACAAAAATTTGCTCGTTTTCGTTCGATATGCCATTATACGTGGCGCTCAATCCAGTTACCGAGAACCACATTATCATTGTCGCACAGGAAGTTTTCGAAAGGTAACTCGATCCCATCCCAAAGAGTATCGCATCGACTGTTTACTTCAGCTTGTTCTCTTTTGAACCGCTTCTCTGCTGGCGATTCATCCGTTTATTCTCTTCCTGTACACATCGATCTTCTTGCTATCCTTGGTCCCCTGACTGTATGCGGTCAGATCCCGTATTGCCGTGCTTCTAGCTGACCGGTTCTGAAGCTTCACGCCTCTGTCTTTGAGATATCCGTCTGCGATCCTGGTGGCAGTTGCACGAAAGGTAACGAGTTGCATCTGCGAGGCCCATTGTGGCTCCAGCTCTGGCTCCATCTCGGCTGGGCGAGTGGGTGTTAGCTCTCGTTTCGGCAGCGGGGTGGGAATTGCACTCTGAGTTCTTGGTGCAGGAGATGACAGATATAGTTCCAGAGATGGCTCGGATGACAGTGGCTCAGGCTTGATGAGCTTGCTGATTTCTTCGTCCAAGTTCCCGAAGGTGTTGAAATCATAATCGTCTTCCACTTTGAAGTCTGGCTCGATGTCGTCTTCGCTGCTCTCATCAGCTCTCTCATCTGATGGGTCGGGATCACCGTCGCCGCCGTGGTCTCCAATTATTTCCGAGTCCGACAACATCAGATTACAGGCGTCGTCGTGGGAGAGAGTGCGGCCACCGTCGATGTCACTCCAAGCATCGACAGTTGCTCCCGGTTCGAGAGACGAGGCATTACTTGGAGTCTCAGGGAAAGGGCACAAACGGGCCAGTTGTGCCTGTCTCTCAGCTTCTTCTTGCTTCCTCTTGGCATCGATGTCGTCCCTCTCCGCTTTCTCCGCCTGAACTTCTTCAGCGGCCTTCGCCTTGACAGCCATTCTGCGCAGCTCGTCGGAAACGCCGAGCGAGTAGCTATTTTTGCTCCCGACACCCTTGTAGGCCCTGGCCCATTCAGCAATCAAATTATATGCCATCTCGAACGACATGGCAGCAGCGACCGTGTTTTCCGCAATACCATAAAAAGTCAATTCCAAAGAGGAGTACTTGGTAGCTGAATAGTACTTGCAGTCGAAAAAGCGTGTCATAGCGTGGCAAAGAGTGTCCACATAGCTCTGATGATTCACAGTTTTGGACTTATCACCGTCCAGGCGTTGGATTGATACAACACTTTGTCCAGCATATTGCTTCTGAGCCGAAGGTGGTTCATGAGCGAGGACCTCTGCCTGCGATATATTGTATTGTCCCATCAACCGTGAGGCCAAATGAAGTGCTGCTTTGGCCTCTGCTTCTGGCGTGTTTGGGTGGTTGGCACGCTGAAGACATTTCTTGATCCGCTCCATTATCGCATCGTCAATGTCGGCTGTGGAAGAGCTGACTCTGATAGTGCCTGTCTCTGCAAGTTCCTTGACCGATGCTTTGTACAATGGCGGAGGACGCTCTGGTGGGGCGCGTGGGCGAGCAGTTCGTTTGGATGGCGGCTCACGCTCCCCGTAGTTCTCAGATACCCATATAAGGTCCACCGATCTCTTGGCCATTTTATCGTGGAAGATGAGGCGCGGGTCGTACGAGCTAATTTGATATCACATGGATTCCCTTTCCGAAGCTTCGGTGGAAATTCTTGGGACCTCCTAGAGCCAAAGAATAAGTCAAGGCGCGAGTTTCCATGTGTTAACAAGCAGATAAGAAATCACAGACCAGTAGTCTTGTTATTTCTGTCTGGAAGGCTACCTTATCAGCCCAAGGTGAAAATAATCAAAACGTTGGTTGCTCAACGATGGGGGTGCTCAGCGATGCTGTTTATGGAGGTGGACGTCGTTGTAGATGACGGTGGATAGAAGCATTTTCTCACTTTGCCTACCACGCCGCAATCCAGTTCTCCCAATCGCCGATTCATGACACTGCAGCCACACTGCCGCGCGACGCGCGCTTCTCTTCCTATGGAGTACAATCTGCCAAGCAATGTGCCGCAGACCCAAGCACACTCTACTATATTGAACAGACACGCACGAGACCAGTTTGTATGAAAATGTATCATGTCTATTTATTGCTTGTCATACTGAGGCAATACTCGAACGTCTTATCACATCTAGATTTCTCTTGGTAAAGCATGCATCTAAAACTGCCCCCAAACACTTTTCCGCGGTAATAATCCTACATATCAAACCATCAACCGGCTCCAAACGCCTGGTCCTTCCGCCGTAACATAAGATCCGCCTGCTTTTCGCACCAAAACGCCATGCATGCATGTATCTCATATCATACTATAACAACGCCCCCCAAAGGTCGCATATTCCGTCGATTAAGTCCAAATACCTGTTCGGAGTCCGATCAGTAATTCCACAGAACCTTATGATGCAACACCCTACTCCCCAACCTCTCATACTCCAACCTCCCCATCCAACTCTCATGCGTAGTCATTCTCGCATAAACACTAGCACCCTTCCAAACCACGACTTGCCCATCCATGTCCCTGGGTGCCGAACCCACTAGCAACTTCTCAGCCAGATCAGGTCGCTTAGCTTTGAGCTTCTCTTCGAGGAAGGGTCCGAAGCCAGGGGTTTTAGATCCGCCACCTATAACCATGATACCGCCCGCAAAATCACGAAGTTTCTTCTCGTCGCCGCGAGCGGCGTGCGTGATGCTTGTGAGGATAGCTTGATCTAGAGGAGCGATAGGGAGGATGGAGTCGCGCTCGATAGCGAGATCTTTCTGGGTGCGGGCGTGTTGATCGATGAACATTCCTGCTGGGGGGATTGGGGTTCCGCTGTTGTGGGTGCCGTTTCCGAATTGGTAGGCGTTATTGTTGGGGCCTGGAGAGCCTCCATTTGTGCCGTTGGCGCCAAAAACGAAGGGACCGGATGGAATGGGTGTATTTGCTCCTTCTGGTGCTGGGGATCCGGCTGCTGAGGTGACGCGAGAGTAGCCGTTAGTTTCGCTCTCCATGCGTGAGAGGAAGGGGTTTTGCTTCTCCTTTGATGGAGTGGCCAATTCGGGGTTACCGTTCATGGAAAATCCGTTGGCTGTAGTGGCTATCGAAGGTTTGATGCTAGTCAATATTGCCAGTTGAGCCGCAGAAGTAGGATCATCTGGAATATCGACATCATACGCATTGTATGAACGATCGATGAACTTTCTCCGTCCAACCAATTTGTGGCTATTGTCAAATAGAGTCGGATCCCAGAAGCCCATCGGAGCCATTATGACTTCGTCATATGTCTTGAATTGATACTTGTGCGTCGGCTGATTTGGGACTCGAAGATGGAAGTCGTGCGTCCGACCTGCAATCTCCGAGTAGTTCAACGTACAGTAACTAATTTTCAGCTCCTCGGCAAGCAGAAAATCGTATCGACGCTTGAGATTGATTTCGGAATATGGGAAATGGTCGTGCAGCATCATTTTGATGAAAGTATCCGTGACATCGGCACCACCTTGCTTGAGGTTGATTCTTGAATCCTCAATACACATGCCATCCTCGACACAGCATATAGAGGTTTTCTGAGCTCCAATATCGACAATACAAGCACTGGTGTAACCAGCACCATAGGTGCCCGCTAAACTTTCCTGGACGAAGGCAACTTGTTTGAATCCGAATCCCGTCATGCACATCTCCAGAAGTTGCTCAACATATCGTTTGTCGTATAGGTCAGGAATGACAATAACGCAACTCATCTGCTCCCACTCCAGACTGTGGGTCAGACCAAGCTCTTTTCGTATTGCCGATTCTACGACAGCTTCAAAATCGTCGAAGAGGTGCTCCTTGGTCATGTAATCGTTCTCATGAAACCATCCTTGTTGTATTGGCCAGAACATCTTATACGGAGGGTCCGAATCGTCGGGAATTCTCAGAGCCTCCATACCCGTAAAGTAAGAAGCCGTACTCTTATCATCCTTCGTGACATCTGTCCACTCGATTCTGATAGGGTCGTTATGTTCCGGAATCTTCTCGGGGACAGCCCGTCGATTGAAGTTGATAACCAATTCCTTTGAGTTCGGCAGAACCTTGAACTTATTCGCGCGCATATCAACTTTCAACGCATTCGCCATCTTCGTAATCCTCTTCGAGAACTCCTCTCCAAATAGCTGTTCCGGGGTTCCATCCAACTTCTGACGTTTCGGCCGGGCTTCGTACTCTTGCGACTCGCATTCCTTCCATTTGCAGGCGATGTTCATCGGAATGCTCTTGGGCAGGGCATCGCTCGCGAGTCCTATCCTGAGGTTCTGACTACCTGGATGTATGACGATGATCTTGGAGAAGTCTGCGCCGTCGCCGGCTCCCTCTTCGTCTTCGTCGCCGTCGGCGTTGGTGGGAATTGGGACGTCAGTGTTTCCTGTGCGTGCGAGTTCTCGGTCCCTGTCCTTCGCGTTGCGAATCATTTTATCTCGATTGGCTTCATTTTGTAGTCGGAAAGGGAGGATCTGGTCATCACGCTTCATATACTCCCTGATAAATGGTTAGCCATTGTACAGAGAAGCTTCGCGCTTGATGTAAAAAGGGATTGAAGCTGGCGCAGGCCTGGGGGCATTCGGAGGGTAGGGAGGAATAGCTGCGCAAGACGTACGTGTAGTAGTTCTTCTGATTGATCATTGGCACTTCTGGCCAACTAGATTGCTTCATATTGTTGTCAGTGCGCTGGAGTCCTGGAGAGAAGGTCAGTCTCGAGGTATATGATCTGGAGGTAAGCTGGTCGTACCTTCCTCGCGCAAGAGCGCCTTCCCCGATTTCTTGCCCACCATCTTGTCGGATTCGAAGTGCGCTGTGTTGGTAGGTGCGATTGAGATAGACCAGTTTGAGTTAGGTAGGTTCTTTGCGCTGCGTTGTGTGTATTGATGATTGAACCCTAGAGCAATTCCCGCGCCAAAGATGTCTTGTAAAGTCAAGCAACGCGAGGCTGAACAGAATCCATGTTCGATTCGCTGCTTTACAGGGTTGTGGCTCCTGTGTGAGGGCTGCTAAAGCGCCAACCGGGATGTCCTCATCGGGTTCAGTTGAATGTCAGGTGACTATTCAGGACCTTCTTCACTTCCCTGCTCGACTTCTGGCTGTAATTTCTGCCATTCAGTAAGGACTTGTTGTAGGAAATATTTCAAAGTCTGTATCAAATCAACTGTTTGGTAAGGATGCCGTCAACACGTTGTAGTCTATCTGAATACACCTGGACATATCCAACCAGCGAGTGCAGATTGTCTATGTTAAAACCAAGAATCCAAGGCACAGAAGCTATAGGGAAAGAGAGACTATGAAATGCTGAGAGTTCTCTTAGGAACTACATACACTTCGTACTAGGCAATTCGAATTTTCAGAGAAACTTCTACACACTGTGAATCTCAAGAAAGCGCAACTCGTAATAGTGATCACTCTTACTTCAAGGAAACTCTCTCACCTACGCCACTGACGTATCCGTCTTCTTCTAAAGTCAGATCAGCCTGGCAGTATCTGAAGAAGTAATTTTGACTATGCAGGCACTGTCTAGAAGTCCACCTTCAGTGACCCTACTTCTTGAAACTTCACAAATATCACAGATGTTGAGAACCAGAGTTAACCCCATCTCAATCCGTTAAGTCCACGACACCGGATCGGATACATCTTGCCTCCATACGACTCATTCATCATCAGCGCTATTTCAGACGAATCCCTCATCGACAACACCTCAAGTTTGCAGTCTCACAACCCGAAGCAGCTCGCACTCGAAACCAGGGACGTCTGAACTCACTCACAAACCAAATAGACCTAACAATCTTGCGAGGGGCAGCCAGTCCACGGCTAAATAAAATACGACGATCAATCAAACAGAGTCTCAACTAATGTGAGTCAACATCCCAACACAAAATTGAGACTCTCTCGTAGTGGAAAAGAAGTCCAGAAGCATTACCAGCGCACATACCGTAGAATTCGGACCTCAGAAAGAACAACACGGTAAAATCAAACCTCCGAGCCTCTCCCACATTACGTAAGCATCCCACTTCATTTTCGTACTCTCGTACGCACCCTTGCATAAATAAAATGCATAATTGCAGGGGGCCCACCTCACAAGCCACAGATCGGAAAACGGAGTCAGCAATATTTACCGTGTCCGATCTGCCAATCGGGTAGGTCTGAATACGTAGTTGGAGCTGGACGGGGAAAGCGAGAATGGATACGCGTGTTTGCGGCGAGGTGGACGAGGAGGGGACGGGAGCTTATGGAGGGGCAAGTCTGGGCATGGGCGGAGAGGAGGGGAGAGCTTCATATTGGAAATTGACAACTTCGGGATTACTGCTTTGGGATATTGAATGCGTATGAATGAGTACTCGGGGGTTTGCTGAAATGGTTTGGTACGCGGGCTGTCCAAATGTTTTCATCTCGGCTTGATAAGCTCTCGGAAGCGACCTTCCTATCTGATGTTGACATTCCTATGTGCGCATCAGACGGACGTGTGGAACCATCCGTCTTATGATTGATGCCTCCAAATTTTCCAATCCGCCAGAAGATACTTACCTATTCATAACTCGTCATCAAAAGATGCCTATAAGCCTCTCCACGTACCTAAACCATTTTCCTGTCCAATTTGGTCGGGTAGAAAGCGGTGTTGCGTCAGAGTCATCGCATCCATCCATATCCGTATTCCCCAAACGGTTCAGCTTTCGGGCAGCCACATGCAGGATCATCACATCTTGGTACAATGTAAGATCCCTAAAACATGCGTGAGTCACTCGGAGACCAACGGTTTTTTTGACTTCGGTCATACATACTTCTGTCGTCATGGTGTACTGTATTGTTACATGGTATTTTCATGTAGCTACCTTCGTAGAATAAGAATGCGGTGAGAGATTCGTTCAGGGGCGTGGTGGTGTGCAAATTACACTTCTGAAAGGTGGATTTGTTCCTTCCTTTGCCAAACATTGATTGCACTGTACTGGCCGTCCTCATGGTATGTATGCCAAGTATGTGCACAGATTCGCGAGTCAATTGAATGGTCTTATGAAGAAACGGAAGCTTTTTGATAAGTATTTGGACCCGCATCTGTGATCCACGGTGAGCCAAAACGGTATACGGTAAACGAATACAAGCTCGTCGGAATAATAATTACTAAGTAAGATAAACGGCGCGCTCTGTTTCGTCAGATCGTTGTGGTGTTTGACATTTGACATCGGAATGCTTCTTTTCATGTGGCGTTCGGGTCCGTTTAGCGATTGCGGGTGATTGTCCTCTGTACGAGCGGACTTGTTTCGTTCCGAGATGTGGATAACTTTGCACTTACAGGCAACCAACACGCAGTCCACCACCCTTCAGCGCAAAGTGGAAGGCGATAAACTAATGGGGAAATCTAAACTGCGACCCTCGTTTCCTTTGACATCCACATTACATTACGTTACATCTCATCTGCCTGTCCTTCCCTTTCCTTTACCTTCTCCATTTCGCAACTTCATTTCTCTTCTCTGCTGAGCTGCACGTCTCCTCTACTCTACCACTCTACCTCTCTACCTAGGTAGCTGGCTGCACTGTTTCTTCACCCCCACCTTCGCCTGCTTTGTTTCCAACAGCCTTGCCCTGTTGACATTCCAATTCGCATTCGAGAAGCCAGACAACCAAGCTCCACGAAATCTTGTTTGCGCAATACCAAACCTAATTCCCCATAGCTTTCAAATCTCCACCCTTGCCAACTTTCGAGCAATTTACACATCCAAATTTCGATCCTCAATACCAAGCCGCCTACCATGGCTGGCGACCCAGAGAAAGCCGAGGCAGAATCGCATCGAGCTTCAAGTCGCGGCGATGGAGATTCCACAGACGAGCACGAATCCACACGAAAACACGAAACCGAAGGCCACACCACCGCACTCTCCTCTCCCCCTTCAGATCCAGCGACTCTAGCAAAATTGGACTCCACCGTAAAAGTCGACGTCAAAGATGAAGACATTTACGCCCATCTACCGCCCGCAGAGGCAGAGATCCTCAAGAGACAAATCAACATCCCAGTCGTCAAGGCGGGCTGGAAGACCCTGTACCGGTACTCGACCACGAACGACATCATAATCATGGTCATCAGTGCGATATGCTCTATTGCAGCGGGTGCTGCGCTGCCTCTGATGACAGTTATTTTTGGAAATCTGGCAGGACAGTTTAATGGCTATTTCGCAGGCACGACGT
Source organism: Cadophora sp. MPI-SDFR-AT-0126 (assembly GCA_020747065.1). NCBI lineage: Eukaryota > Fungi > Ascomycota > Leotiomycetes > Helotiales > Ploettnerulaceae > Cadophora > Cadophora sp. MPI-SDFR-AT-0126. Next base: position 2,686,027 of record JAGMVK010000002.1, on the reverse strand, counting down.
CGAGATCGGAGTTCAATGATACAATTGCACACAATGTCCTGTACTTTGTCTACATTGGTCTCGCGGAGTTTGTTACCATATACATTTCGACTGTTGGGTTTATCTATACTGGAGAGCATATCAGTGGCAAGATCAGAGCGCATTACTTGGAGGCTTGCGTGAGGCAGAACATTGGCTTCTTCGACAAGCTTGGATCTGGAGAAATCACTACTAGAATCACGGCCGATACGAACCTGGTACAAGATGGAATCTCTGAGAAAGTTGGATTGACGCTCAATGCGCTGGCCACTTTCATCACAGCTTTCATTATTGGATTCATCAAGTCCTGGAAATTGACTTTGATCCTTTCCTCCACGGTCTTCGCCATTGTGGTCATTATGGGAGGTGGATCCAGCTTCATCATCAAGTACAGCAAGCAATCCTTGGCTTCGTATGCTGAGGGCGGAACTATTGCTGAGGAGGTCATCTCTTCTATTCGAAATGCCACTGCTTTTGGAACTCAGGACAAGCTTGCTCGTCAATATGATGCTCATTTGGCGAATGCTGAGAAGTATGGTTACAAGGTCAAATTTGCTCTGGCTATCATGGTTGGTGGCATGTTTATGGTCATATACCTGAATTACGGTAAATCCCAGACTCCTGATTGTGTAGAGAATGCACTAACTTACTTTTTCCACAGGTCTGGCTTTTTGGATGGGAAGTAGATTCTTAGTCAGTGGAGAGATTGGTCTCGCTGCCATTCTGACCATTCTGATGTCCATCATGATTGGAGCCTTTTCCCTTGGAAACGTTGCCCCCAACGCTCAAGCTTTCACGACCGCCATCTCTGCCGCAGCAAAGATCTTTAACACCATCGATCGTGTCTCCCCATTGGATCCTACCACAACTGCCGGCAAGACTCTAGACCATGTAGATGGGACGATCGAGTTGCGAAACATCAAGCACATTTACCCCTCACGACCAGAAGTTACTGTTATGAATGATGTCAGCCTTTTGATTCCAGCTGGCAAGAAGACTGCTTTGGTTGGTGCTTCGGGAAGTGGAAAGAGTACAATTGTCGGGTTAGTAGAACGTTTCTACGACCCAGTCGGTGGACAAGTGTTCTTGGATGGACACGATGTCAGCACTCTCAACCTGCGTTGGTTGCGACAGCAGATTTCGTTAGTTAGTCAAGAACCTACACTTTTCGGCACCACAATCTTCAAGAATATTGCCCATGGATTGATTGGAACCAAGTACGAGCATGAGAATGAGGAGAGACGCAAGGAGCTCATCTACGAAGCTGCGAAGATGGCCAACGCCCACGACTTCATTTCCGCACTTCCCGAGGGTTACGAGACAAATGTTGGAGAACGAGGATTCCTCTTGTCGGGGGGACAAAAGCAGCGTATTGCAATTGCTAGAGCTATGGTCAGCGATCCCAAGATCTTACTTCTCGACGAGGCTACGTCCGCATTGGATACCAAATCCGAAGGTGTAGTGCAAGCTGCTCTCGAAGTCGCTGCTGCCGGACGTACGACCATCACAATCGCACATCGTCTCTCAACTATTAAGGATGCCGATAATATTGTCGTCATGACTGAAGGGCGAATCGTCGAACAGGGAACCCATGACGAGCTGTTGTCCAAACAAGGTGCTTACTACAACTTGGTCGAAGCTCAGAAGATAGCCGCAACACAAGAAATGACCCCCGAGGAACAAGCGGAGCTTGATGCCAGAGATGATGCCTTAGTCCGCCAAAAGTCCAACAAGAGTCTAGGATATGAGGAGGATCCAGATGACAAGAACATTGGTGACAAACTGAATCGTACCGCCACGGAAAAATCCCAGTCATCCTTGGCATTACAAGGCCGTACTACAACTAGCGAACAACGCGATTCGCTTTGGACATTGTTGAAACTCATTGCATCTTTCAACAAGTCTGAAATTGGACTCATGTTCCTCGGACTTTTCTTCTCTATCCTTTGCGGTGGAGGCAATCCTACTCAAGCAGTTTTCTTCGCCAAGGAAATTATTTCGCTCTCCATTCCACTCGAAAATCCTATCACTGGTGCAGAGATTCCTGGAAATCGTCACCGCCTACGCCATGATGTTGATTTCTGGTCCCTCATGTATCTCATGCTTGCAATCGTCCAGTTCATCGCTTTCTGTGGCCAAGGAGTTGCATTCGCATACTGTTCCGAGAGACTCATTCATCGTGTTCGAGACAGAGCTTTCAGAACTATGCTCAGACAGGATATCGCCTTCTTCGATAAGGAAGAGAACACAGCCGGAGCTTTGACTTCTTTCCTCAGTACTCAGACAACCCATGTAGCTGGTCTTTCTGGCGTCACTCTTGGCACGCTTCTGACTGTTATCACCACCCTTGTCGCGGCTATTGCTGTCAGTACGGCCATCGGTTGGAAGCTCGCTCTCGTCTGTACCGCTACCATTCCTGTTCTTCTCGGATGCGGTTTCTTCCGATTCTGGATGTTGGCACAATTCCAACAGAGAGCTAAAAAGGCATACGAGACAAGTGCCAGCTTCGCCTGTGAGGCGACTAGCGCTATTCGAACTGTCGCTTCCTTGACTAGAGAAGAGGATGTTCTCAAGATTTACGTCGATTCTATCGAATCTCAGTCTAAGAAGAGCTTGAACTCGGTCCTAAAGTCTTCAATTCTCTATGCTGCGTCGCAATCACTCATGTTCGCTTGTGTTGCTCTTGGATTCTGGTAAGCCTCATAGCACAAAGCTTTATGACAGCAGCTGACAATCAGTAGGTATGGAGGGCAGCGTATTGCTGACAGAGAATACAACCTCTTTCAATTCTTCGTCTGTTTCTCCGCAGTCATCTTTGGTGCTCAATCCGCTGGTACCATTTTCTCATTCGCACCGGACATGGGCAAGGCAAAGCAAGCAGCACAAGAACTCAAGATCCTCTTCGACAGAAAACCTTCAATCGATTCCTGGTCTGAAGACGGTGCACGCCTCGACCATGTCGAAGGTAATATCGAATTCCGTGACGTCCACTTCCGCTACCCCACTCGACCAGAACAACCTGTCCTCCGTGGTCTCAACCTCACCGTCGCCCCAGGCCAATATATCGCCTTGGTTGGTGCATCCGGCTGCGGCAAATCGACAACAATCCAGCTTCTCGAACGCTTCTACGACCCTCTAGTTGGCGGAATCTACGTTGACGGCAAAGAAATCTCTAGTCTCAACATCAACGACTACCGCTCCTACATCGCACTCGTGTCACAGGAGCCGACCCTCTACCAAGGCACTATCCGCGAAAACGTCCTCCTCGGTGCCGACCGCGAAGACGTCCCCGATTCCGCTATAGAGTTCGCCTGCCGCGAAGCCAACATCTACGATTTCATTATGTCTCTCCCCGACGGCTTCGCCACCGTCGTCGGCTCCAAAGGCTCCATGCTTTCGGGCGGCCAAAAGCAGCGTATCGCTATCGCCAGAGCACTACTCCGCGATCCTAAGATTCTGTTATTAGATGAAGCGACTTCAGCCCTGGATTCGGAATCAGAACATGTGGTGCAGGCGGCGCTGGATAAAGCTGCCAAGGGACGGACAACCATTGCGGTTGCGCATCGGTTGAGCACGATTCAGAAGGCGGATATCATCTATGTGTTTGATCAGGGGGTTATTGTGGAGAGTGGGACGCATAATGAGTTGATGGGGAAGGGGGGACGGTACTCGGAGTTGGTGAACTTGCAGAGCTTGGGGAAGACGCATTAAAGTGGAGGTGTGTGCTGTGGTGTGGTATGAGTGAAAGTGTTGTGATGTGCTTTTGCTTTTGCTTTCTGCGTTGCATGGCGATGGCGTTGGATGGATTTTTACGTGCGCATCTCCACGTATGCATAAGAGACACGTCGGTACATCCGTACAGTACATACATATCTTGTAATAAGTCGGTGGTGTCGAGGCGTTCTATTTGTGTCTTGTTTATGTTTCTTCTGTTACTTGAGCTGGGATAGAGCAGATGAGAGAAGGCTCTCCTCTTTTACTTGGAAGGAAAAGGGATGTGCAAGGGGAAGATGAGAAAAATATGTGTGAAGTTGGTTTGTGAGGGTGTTGTACTGTAGATAGAAAGAGATACATCTCATCTCAGTTTTCAATGAGAAAGAGAATAAAGAGAACAAAAATGAAAGCGGTAGATTCTCTGGACTGGTTATTCTTGGGATATGGGGCACGGAGGTCTTCTATGCTTGAGAAGTCGGTATATGAGTGAGTGCAGCGCCTTATTCCGGGACTATCTGCGTGACTAGTAACGCCGTATGGAAATCGGTGAAACTTTCCAGCATCTTTTGTTGGGGAATTGTGGTTTTCGGATTTCTCTTAATCATGTTTACATGGAAAAATATGCACACAAATGTGGATTGAGGCGCCTTCAAATCTGGTTAGTAACATTTTGAACTTGACAGGATCCTCAAGATGTTTGTTATCTCTGAATTCTCGACGTGTGTCTTTGGAACCAAAGAACTCTTTGTCTCAAAAAGGCGGGCAGGGTGCCTAACCCACTAAAGGTCCAAAACCAGCAACTCTCGACAAGGACAAAGAAAGCTCGTTACAGTTCTTCCAATACGTTTCTTAATTTCAAGTACGGTTCACTTTATAACTCAGGTATAGTGTATCAAACAATCTAGAATTTTCTGGCAGTAATGGCAAATCCCACGGATCACTGGAAATCTTTCCAAACCTGGGAAGAAGACGAACGACAAACGCAGAGAGTCAAAGACGTACTCGATACAGCCAATTTCGCCTTGCTCTGCAGCACTGCCCTCAGTATCCGCGCAAAATCTGAACAGGAATCTACTGTTCGCAAGAGAAAGGGGGGCAGGATTTCGAAATCATTGAAAGGCACCGTTGACACTAGCAGGTTCACAGCCGGCATGCGAAACGTTGTCGTGGAACTCAAATTCTCGGACGGGAAATCCTGGGTTGCTCGGATCCGCTTCCCGACTCCTGAAGGAATCCATGCTCAGCGAAGTCACAACCATGAAATACATCCGCGCCAAAACCAGCATTCCCATACCCGAAGTCTACGGCTACGATGTTAATGTTTCACCTACCAACAGATTCGGGTCCGGTACATCTTGATGGAAATGCTACCTGGTCGGGTTGTAGATATCACGACTCGAATGGCTCGATTCCGAAGGAGAAATGGACGTCTCTGGCAGACCAACTGGCTGGATACATGTACCAGTTGATCAAACTCCGATTCCCACCCATCGGACGTCTCCTACCTCCCTCTGAAACCCATACAGAAGAATACATCTCGCCCATCAACGGCCGCCACTAAATCACCACCTCCTTGGAATATTTCTACACACACCGCCAGCTCCAAGCACACTGGATCAAATCCGACCACGGGGATGACGACCAATGGGCCACAGCAGCATGGATCCTCGAACTCGCCGTCCCAGCTATGATCGTGCCGGAGTGGCTGCACGGTCCCTTCCCGCTCTGCCATGTGGATTTGCATTTTGGGAATGTACTGGTAGATGAGGAGGAGGGTAAGATGACGGGGACTGTTGATTGGGAGGGTGTGCAGAGTGTGCCGGTTGAGAAGTTTGTTGTTGTGGGTGAAATTGCGAGGTTTCCTGGGGCGAACGAGGAGGTGAGGGAGAGGGTGGGGCGGGTTAGAGGGTGGTTGAAGGGGAGGGGGAGGGGGAGGGGGATGGGGATGGGCCGTTGATGGCTGATTTGATTGGGATGGCGAGGTGGGAGATCATCCATAGATGTGTTTGTAGTTATCCTTGGCGGGCTTTGAGCGATGCGAAGTTGGTTATGGAAGAGATGTATGGGAGGGAGGCGGAGTGGGAGGATTTTGTGGTGATTTATAGGAGGGTTCCGACTCATGGGAAGGGCCGTAGATGAATATAGCGTGACTAAAAGCAAGAATAGAGAAGCGTGATAGAGGAAAAATGACTCGACTGGCACATATGGAGAACGGTACATTTCTCAACCATGAGCTGTGACATTGGTGGTTAGTGTTGCAGGAACCGCCATAGCCATAACGACCTCAGATGCTGATGGTATTCCCACCACTACTTCGTTCATCTCTCCTCCTACCAATACTCCATTCCCATCCAGAAAAGTCAGCCCTGCACCCCTTCCCACTTCCAATCGATCTTCCCAATCAACATCATCCCACGCCACCCCATCCGGCACCTCGACTTCCTTACCCGCTATAACATCCAACGAGTAAAACACCAAAGCCTGCACATTATACCTCAAAATCCTCACCTTCTTCAACCCAGGAAAACACCTAGCTTCCACGGCCCCCCTCGCAGCATCTACCATTTCATCAAACAGCCTCCAACTGGACTGCTGCGGCTGCGTACAGCGATGAGCATGGTACACCTTCCCGGCCTGCGGCACATACGCATCGAGTGCTATCACCAGCGTTTCGAGACTTGCGCGACTTTCGATGATCTTGGGAGAGAAGAGAGACGGACAGATACATTGCGTTCTCAGCCTCAGATGTTTCAAGAGAGGGAGCGCGTCTTTCGCTAGCACGACCTCACACACCGCATGTGGATCTCTCATGCCCGTGCTGAATCTCGATGTTTGGCCTAACTTATCGATCGTGAGGCTCGTGAGCGTTTGCTGCGGGAGGGAAGTGACTATGTGACAGAGCGTGTCGGTCTATGTTTTTTTTGTGTCTGCTTCGGTGAAGATGGTGGATTGGGAGGAGAGTTTTAGAGTGAAGGTGTGGAGGTTGTGCGCTTGGGGGAGGAGGGTGGTGGAGAATGTTGTGAGGGAGTTGCAGAGGGTGGTGTTAAGAGCTGAGAGGGAGATGCGGTGGTTGGCGAGGTGCTGGGACTCTTGGTGGGCTGTTTCTGTTTCTGAGGGTGGGGGGAGGGTGATGGCGATGTTGTCGTATCTTCCTGAGATTGAGAGGGATTTGACTCGGGACTGGACGATGGACTGCATGTTGGTTGGAGCTTGAAGATATCGCTCGAAGCTGTCAATTGAAAGAGTGATGTCCTCCCAAACGATTGATCGAGTGACGTTGTACCTAGGTTTTATCAGCTTGATGCTTTCAAGGTATTCTTGTACTTGGGGATACCTACCAGGATTTACAAAGAAGAATCCTGTCAACTCGAGCTCGGAGATAGGCACCGCCCACATTTCGCGCTATCTTGAACAAAATCTCTGCAGGAAGGGTCTGGAAAGACACCATTGCTATCCCGATGAGCTGCAGCTACTGTCCACCAAGGAACCTCTCAAGATGAGAGCTCAAGAATTTTCCCCCATTGTGAAGAAAGACTTCGTAATTGCGAAAACAGACAAAGAAAGCATTTTCAGGAATGTGCAGCGGAACACAATTGTATCAAGATATATCCCCTAGATGTCTTTATTCCATTTGAGGCTCTCTTTTCCGTGATCGCATGAGTAGAACAAAGGCTTCAAATAACAACCATATCGGCGATATCGGCCAAATGATCTTGTGTTGATGAAGAGGTTCCGCCTGGCCGCTTGATTGGCTTGCTCTGAAGAGCTAGAGGTGACACCGCGGACTGAAGAGAGCAAAAAGTATGCAAGGCATGAGTTCGTAAATAGATGAATGCGCACAAATAAAACAAGTTGATTTTGATCATCCTTACACCCCGTATATACACTCCCGTACTCATATTTCTGCTTCTCCATCCTATATACAGCCAATAGAAAGTCTCTCCTCTGTCGCTGTGCGATTCTTCATTGCAGGCCTGTTTCAAGTCAGCATCATCCTCGGTGATTGTATACATCAATACGCGGGCGCATTTACATTGCGAATAGTATTCATTCGAGTACTTGCAAGTCCAACCAGCGACACAAGTGGTTGGCCCGGTGTAGGCCGGTCCACCTCCGCCTATCCTTTGTCAGTTGTATCCAAATGTTTGGCCCAAAATTACTTACATTGTCCGTATGGACCTGCTGCTGCAGTAGATGAACTATGCCAAAGTCAGCTGCGTCTCCGAAACTCTCAGTGATGTACTCACGGAGTTGTCGCTGTGGCCGCAGTGCTAGTCGTCGATGATCTCGAGCTGGTAGTGGTGATGATCGTGGTAGGCTTGCTGGAGGTCGCAGATGTCGAGGCGGTTGTTGGTACACTGCTCGATCCAGACGTAGCCCTGCTTGTCGATGTAACCGAAGCCGTCACAGTCGAAGGGGGAAGTGTGCCGGAAGCAATGCCGTAGAAAATCCCGCGACCATTGGTGCCGACGTATACTTTTCCATAGACCGCCATATCAGCGCCTACGACATTTGCGGATGCAGCACCAAAGCCATGGGCTGCGTCGCTGATCATGAACCAGTTGAGTCCTGCGTCTTCGGTCTTGAAGAGAGCGGTTGTGCCGGAGATAGTGAAGAAGCCATAGATGGTTGGGTAGGCGGTGGCCTTGGCGCCAGCTCCAAGAGCTATGAGAGTTCATAATTAGCATGCATGAGAGGTAACAGACGTGAAAAGTCTTACCAAAGCTCCATCCGGCTGTAACGCCACTTCCGACTTGAGTGAAGGTGCTTCCGAAGTTTGTAGAATGGAAGAGTCCAATATCGGTGCTTACCCACACATCACCTGCGACAGTCGGATGGACTCGGATCTGATTGACAGCAGTCGAGGCACCCAGGGTGGCAGTCTTTGCAAATGTGACGCCGACGTCTGATGACACGTAAAAACTAGTTGTTTTTGGGTAAGCGAGAGGCATGATGAGGACGAGAAACAACTTACCTGCCAGCTGAACCTCCATAGAAGTAAGAATTGTTTCTCTTGTCAGATGCAATGGCTGCTCCAGATGGGAGCGTCGGAATGGCACTGAACGTGGCAGTATTCTTCGAAATGAGGGGTCCATTGGCGGAGGACATTAATAGGATGCTATCAGCATCAGCTGAAATCGCAACCTTACCTGGTCCAGTGCTCTGGGAGGCACCATAGTATGGGTTCCATGTTGATGCATAGTTGAAAGAGACAGCAACATTGATAGATGTGTCGCTTTCTCCTGATCTGACCAAGTTTGCGGGCTTGTTGCCGGCATAATCGATATCTCGAGTTGTGCCGTAGGTCGGTGTGTGCCAAGCTTGATCGGGGGCGACATCCAAGCTGGTGTGAGTAAAACCTCCAATGTCTCCTACTGCGGACAGAAGAGGAGGGCCGCCGGGCACAACGAGAAGTCCAAGGACAGCTGTCTCCTCAATACCGTTGGCGAGAGACTTGACGGTCACGTTATGGACGGAGTCCCAGTTCAGAAGATCTCTGCTTCCATAAATGGTGGCTCCAGTACCATACAACCCTATATCTTTCAGTAGGTGTGTGTAACAACGATTGCATCTACTCACAATGATTTGAATCAAAGGGATCGATAACCAGCGCTTCTACCATCCACCCTACTCTGGAAATGAACTCTGCAGTGGAGGTTCTGTCTACTAGCCAAGGGGCTTGCGAGATGTCATAGCCATAATAGCTAGATTCTATTAGCAATATCCTTGATATTTCATGTGAAACAAAGAGCTTACTAATTGATGGCGGGATATCCATTGAATTCCCAGATTGGCGACCAAGTTGCTCCTCCGTTCGTGCTTCTCCAGATAAGCTCATCGGGCCACCAGCAATTGAGTGCTGCAACCATCAAAGTTCCAGGTCGCTGCAAGTCAACAGCCAGACCACCATATCCATAATAGGTTGTCGCGAGAGGTGTCGGGCTGATATCAGTCCACGCTCCAGAAGTGATGTTGTACTTGTGCAGTGTGCCATTGGTTCCGTCGTATGGTCCAACACCATTCGCGTATGTCACGTACAATACCTTCTCGGCAGGTGAAAGAACACCTTTATGTGGGATGAATCCAAGTTGAGGCTCTCCGGCAACCCAAGCCCCTAGGATTGATCAGCTGATAGAATAGAGAACCATTGGAGCGACTTACAAGTGACACCACCATCTTCGGACTTGAACACCGATTGTCCAGCATCAACGACGCCTGTTTTGTCAGATCAGGTACTAATTCGGGAACTGCAAAAAGCATACCAACGAAAATCCTTGGCGTAGCAGATCCCTTGGTTCCAGTCGTTGTATCAAACGTAATCCAGGCAATACCAACAGGATCAGATGTGTATGTGCTAGTTGAATCTTGGAAGTACGTCCCTGGGAATAATCAGAACTTGTCTTCTCAAATCCAAGTTTGACTCACCAGGCCATTTGAAAGCGGTGACTTTTGAGAACGTAGCACCATAATCCGTGCTCTTGTAGAGACCATTGCCGCTTCTTGCTCCAAAGTAAATGATGTTGTTGCTCTTAGGGTCGACAGCAAGACGCTTCATCTATCAGAAAAGGGCAATCCGGGGGCGGAATTGAAGCTCACCTCGCCTATGCCACGCCCGGGCATGTTTCCACCAACCTTGAAAGGTAGTTTTGTTTCCAACCAGGTGTTTCCTTGATCGGTGGAACGAAGTATAGATCCCATATTCGGATCCCATTCATTAGTATACATTCCTACAGCGACATAAAGGCGGTTGGTCTCGACTGGATCAGTTGCAAGTGCGTCGATACCCCAATTGTGCCTATGTTGTTAACTTTGAAGATACAAGATCGATGGACTCTGGACTGACCAGTTCGAGCCGTTTACAGAGTCCATCAAAGGAGTCCAAGAGTCGTCGGCATTGAGACGATATGCTCCTCCAATATCAGTTCGAGCATAGGCTAGTCCCTTGGCCGAGGGATTGAAAACAATTCCTGGGACGAATCCTCCGCCACCTGGATCTTCGCGTTATTGCAGTCCTTAACATGAATCAAATTGTGCTCATACCTCCAATCTTGACATTCTTCCAAGTGAAGGCTTGCGAGGCTACGGCCTCAACAGACGTCGAAAGCAGACTCGCAGCCAGCAAGGCCGCACCTTGAAAGAGAAACATGATGCAAGAAATGGGAGATTAAATAGCCACAGCCAGAAAAACACGCCTTCAAGGTACGATGAGCCCTATATAATATTCTCCCCGCTTCTCAATCTGGATCCGAAGATTTAATACACCATCACCTCATTCAGGAACACAGGGACGCGAACCCTAGCTGCGAAGCATTTGCATCCTCTCGTGCCTTGTTCCTTGCACGCTATGCCATCGAGCACTGGTGGAATACTGCAAGGCACCCCGCATCGCTCACGAATCTGCGCTTTACGGGCCAAATCTGGGGTAAAGACGGCCATACAATTCGCCTTTCCATGCTCTGGCTCAACACAGCGGGACTTCTCGGTCCGTACCGAACTAGGGCTTGAAGTACAATGTCGCTGTTATTGGTTCGAGCGTCTGAAAAAGACCTCCGCGTGATATGGGATACTGGGTTGAAAAGTGTCCTGACTGATGTCGTGCCGGCTGCTGCAGCCGTCGATTTTATCCGGCGCATCGTAACAGCCTAGATCCGATTTCAGGGGACTTCAATCTTAGCACTTGCTTTTGGGGCGGATGCCTCGGTACTCAAAGCGCACGGAGTCAATAATTCATTTGACTGTGGATGTAGAAAAGAAGGATGGCGAATGGTGGAATCAACGCTTTCCGTGAGATGAGGACCCCTCATCAGGACTCATGAATCGCCATGAGGTTGTCAACGGCCCTGGACTACGAAAGTAATATATTACGCGTTGACCAGTCCCTAGTACCCGGTTAGCGACTAGCAATACTGCTGATGTGGGTTGAACTGGAGATGAAGAACCAGATCGCAAGATGCGGGAAGATGCACTGCTCAATTTGAGTCACGTGTTGGTACGTTGGAATGATGGAATATCGCCAGTATATTCTAGTATGTTGATTTTGAATCCACATTCATTGCATGAATCATCCAAAGGAGAGTCTTGCATGTTGATACCCTGTCAGAATGGGAACTGAGATGGACAGCCACTTAGCCGTTTCCCTAAGCGAGGGAGTTAGTATTCTGCATATTAATTGTAAAGTAACAGAAAAGAGCTGACACTCAGAGAGGGTAATTTGCAACAGCGGAGATGGCAGAGGGATCCCTGGTAGAAAGTGAATTGTATTGGTCTGGGACCCTATCCCTCACGTTCATGAAAAGGGCGAATCTCTGCGGTCGGATCCTACAATAGGAGCGGCTGTCTTTGACTTGTGTCTAGGCTTGGCTCGAAAGTCCACCGAGCGCAGCCCTTGGTCATCCGTGAATCATCGGGGGTCTTGAAGGCCCTAGTGGCGACATAATGTCAGACCGAAGGTTCCGTGGCTCGCTCTGGGATCGAACGTCCTGCGGCCTTGTAATTGGGCAGTATGGCACGCAGCTAACTTCTTTCTGATTCCTCTCTCAGCAGTAATGTCGATCTCTCGTTAGTGATCGATGTTGCGTAGTGGATGTTGTATACCATCTCGTTGGGTGCAATTTTGCTCAGAAGTCATCGTCGCTATCGTCTTCATCCCTGGGCTTGATATTCTTGCTCATGTAGGGCCCTGCACATTGTCAGCATACCTGTCAAAACTTCTAGCGATTCGCATACCATCTAGCCAGTATCCCAGCCTTCTATAATAATCTCTCGTCCCCACACCGGAAATAACACTGATTTTAGTACTGCCGTGCTCGTCTCTGGCAATTCTTTCGGCTTCCTCCATCAGCAAAGTACCATATCCTTGATGCTGGAATTTGCGTGGATCACGAGCATGAACAGGCACAGCAGAGCCATAAACGTGCAACTCGCGGACAAGACTTGTTGGCTGACCGACGAGCTCGGGGCGGAAAGTGTACTTCTTAGAACACTTTCTGAGACGAAGAAGTCCAATGAGAATGTCTTGTTTGGGATCCTCATAAGCCAAGAAAGTCTCCCATCCGCCATTTGCCGTGTAGTCTCGACGCACGAGCTCGACTTGCGATGGTCGGATTTTGTTCTTGACTTCATTGATGCCCACTTCGCGAGTCCTGACATCTCGGCAAGTGGTTCCGAAATCCTTCATCCTGCTTAGTGCCAGTTCTCTCAAATTTCCATTTTCGACACCTGATGTGACTAGTGGCATTGGAATGTCTCTCTGCACACGATAGATACGAGTCCAGGGGGGGACAAGAGCCAGAATTCGAGCCACAATGTCGATGAGAGCATTGGGAGTATAATTCTTGTATCTTCCTGTTCTCCATAACTCGTACAATCCAGTGCCTCGAATGACAAGAGTTGGGTAGATCTTCAGTCCATCTGTTCGGAAAGCTGGATTCTCGAAATACTCCCTGAATTGATCCAAATCTCGCTCCATGCCAACGTTCGGTAAATCTGGCATCATATGGCTAACGACTTTGAATCCGGCATCTTTAGAAAGGCAGAAAGTCTCCGCCACAGATGCAACTGTATGTCCTCGGTTCGTATCACGAGCAACATCCTCGTAGAGAGATTGCACACCAATTTCCAGACGCGTGCATCCATATCGCAGCATATCCGTCAAATGCGTTGCCAAACAGTAATCTGGTCGAGTTTCAATTGTGATTCCCACACATTTGATATTGCTCATCTCCCCAGCCTCGACTGCCTCGTCCACATTATTGCCCTGGTATCCACTGAGTGCATTGTGCAACTGTGAGATGAAGCTCTCTCGGTAGCTCTGAGCCAAAGACATGAACGTGCCACCCATAATGATATATTCAACCTTGTCCACACTATGTCCCAAGGATTTTATCTGGTCTACTCGTCCTCGTGCCTGCTCAAAGGGATCATATCGTGCTCGAATGGCTCTCATAGATGTAGGCTCATAGCCGGTGTAAGATTGTGTGGAGTATTCGAAATCGGAATCTGGTCCACCAGGGCAATAGACGCAGATGTTGCCAGTGTAGGCAATGTGCGGGCATCTGTGAGGTTTGCACATTACTGCAACTACCGCAATACCTGATGCACTTCCTACCAATAGTTAGAAAGATGTATGGTAAAATAGGGGCAAATACTTACGAATGGGCTTTGCTATCAATTTTGGCAAAATGTACTTCTTATAGTGCTCTGGAATAGCAGCAATAATGGCAGTAAGTGGTGGCATATTGCTCAACCTGTGCTTTTTGGACATCTTTGCCCGCAGACTGTTAAGATTGACATCTTTCCTGGGAGCTGAAGGATCTTGTTGAGCTTCATGATCTTGGACTAGGAAGCTGACAATATCTGAACAAGCTCGTAATGATCGTTCGTTCTCTGGAGGTAGGTTTGAATCGTGAGGTTTTCTTTGCCTCTCGGAGAGGGTCATCGTCCACGTTTCGGTCGCCATATCTCCAAATATGTTCTCTCTCCCCTTTCGACCAAGGTGTTGACCTCGCTGTCAGCATAAAGTCGAAGTCACCGACGTCGTTGAGTTGTTCTGCAAATTGTGTCGTGTTGTGCTGTAAGTACAGATGGTGGGGTTCTTGGGTCTCAAAAATATTTCAGGGATCTCATTGTCCCAGTCGGTAAATCCCGGTCAAGCTTCTTCTCGCGGACCAGCCAGGCCAAGCTCCGGCTCTTTCCTTGAAGTTATTCCAACTCCAAACCAATTCTTCCATTCACTCAGCGCTTTATTTCCTGACATCAATTGTCCCAGGCAAGATGCAGGCTTTCTCGAGATGTGCCAGACCGGCTCTGCAAGCTGCTGTGCGAAGACAGGGCTATTCCACCTCGACTTCTGCGTACGCTGCGACTGCTGAGAACCTACGCATCAACAGCGACACCAAGGTCATTTACCAAGGCTTTACGGGAAAGCAGGGAACGTGAGTACTGCATAGGTGATGAAGAATGCGACTGGTATTCGATGCTGATTGGGATTCTACAGATTCCACGCGCAACAAGCAATTGAGTACGGTACGTGTTCGAAAGCAACGGAAACCAGCTGGAGCATATCTGATAGGGGAATTAGGCACACAAGTGGTTGGAGGAACGAATCCTAAGAAGGCTGGTCAAACACATCTTGGTCTGCCTGTCTTTGCGAATGTCGCAGATGCTGTGAAGCAAGCTGGGGCTACTGCTTCAGCTATCTTCGTCCCGTAAAGCTCCCAGGCCATCGAAACTTGGTCACAAAGGCAGTCTGGCTAATATAAGACAGACCTCCTCTTGCAGCTGCTGGTATCGAAGAAGCCATTTCTGCTGAGATTCCTCTGGTCGTTTGGTGGGTTTCCTGCTTGGCATGTGAAAGGACATTCTAACCACAATTTAGCATCACTGAGGGTATCCCCCAACATGGTATGCATTGATAATTCTTTATGTTACATCCTAAGCTAATGGCTTTACAGATATGGTCAGAATCACCGACATCTTGAAGACACAAGGAAAGACACGTTTGGTAGGACCCAACTGCCCGGGTCTCATTGCTCCAGGGCAATGCAAGATTGGTATTATGCCAGGATTCATCCACAAGCGCGGTCGTATCGGTATCGTCTCTCGTTCCGGAACTCTGACATACGAGGCTGTCAACCAGACCACACAAACTGGCCTTGGACAATCGCTCGTCGTTGGAATTGGTGGTGATCCATTTTCTGGAACCAACTTTATCGACTGCTTGAAGGTCTTCTTGGAGGACGAGGAGACTGATGGTATCATTATGATCGGTGAGATCGGAGGATCTGCTGAGGAGGATGCTGCCGAGTTCTTGAAGGAGTACAACACTTCCAACAAGCCTGTTGTTAGTTTCATTGCTGGTATCTCTGCACCACCCGGACGAAGAATGGGTCACGCTGGTAAGATCACCTCGATTCTATATCTCGATCTTTGTTTTATTGACTTGTCGCAGGTGCAATTGTTAGCGGTGGTAAGGGAGGAGCTGATTCCAAGATCGCTGCCCTTGAGGCTGCTGGTGTTATTGTTGAGCGAAGCCCGGCATTGCTTGGAAAGACCCTGCATGGAGAGTTTGTACGACGTGACTTAATTTAAGGATACCTTGTGAATTAGATGATGGGGAAGGCACATGGAGCGTTAATGCATTTTCTTTCATGTGTTTTATGGACAATACCTCGTTCCTGTACAGCTAGTAAATTACCCCTGATATGCCATAGATTTCCTTCTTTGGGTGAGGCCAAATTGAATCACGAGTATCTTGCAGTTGCCAATGGAGTTGATAAATATTCCTTCTTGATTTCAAAGGTTTTATCCATAACTTGTTGCCTCGGATCCACTGAAGATGTTGAAACAAAAGTGTCAGCCTTGTGGCACACTTTTTTTTGCCCCTGACCAGTCTCGTTCCAGAAGAGCTGGTCGGCATCTCCCAGCGGCTGGGACATTTGAAAGCTCCCCCACATTGGAACCTCCAGATCAACAACCACCTCCCAACAACAGCTCTTCCCGCCTCAAATTCAAGATGCTGTCCGGCATATTGATATTCAATCAGAAGGGAGAGAATTTGATATTCCGCGCCTTCCGGAATGACTGCAGACCACGCCTCGCAGACGTATTTCGAATTCAAGTTATCTCCAATGCCCAAGTCCGATCTCCAATTCTCACATTAGGAAGCACCACCTTCAGCCATGTCAAGCACGAGAATATCTATCTAGTTGCAATCACCAAGAGCAATGCGAACGCGGCGCTGGTTTTCGAGTTTCTATACAGGCTGATTGCGCTTGGAAAGGGATATTTTGGGAAATTCGATGAGGAGGCAGTCAAGAATAACTTTGTGCTAGTCTACGAGCTCTTGGATGGTTCGTCTGGATTCTGAACTTGAAGATATAGCTACTGATACTATCGAACAGAAATTCTGGACTTTGGATACCCTCAAAATACCGAAACAGATACCCTCAAGATGTACATTACCACTGAAGGAGTCAAGTCAGAGAGGACGATGGAGGACTCGGCCAAGATTACCATGCAAGCAACCGGCGCACTATCATGGCGGAAAGCGGATGTCAAATACCGCAAGAACGAAGCCTTCGTCGATGTCATCGAAGATGTGAACCTCCTCATGTCTGCTACGGGAACCGTCCTTCGCGCAGACGTCAACGGACAAATCGTTATGCGCGCATACCTTACCGGCACACCAGAATGCAAATTCGGCCTTAACGATCGACTACTGCTGGACGGTGACAACCTTTCTTCTTTGGAGTCTGGAAATCGACTGGGTACGAAAGCTACCAAAGCTGCGGCTGGAAGTGTTACGCTGGAGGACTGCCAATTCCATCAGTGTGTGAAGCTTGGAAAGTTTGATACAGACAGAATTATTTCCTTCATCCCGCCCGACGGAGAGTTTGAGTTGATGCGGTACCGAGCAACGGAGAATGTCAATTTGCCATTCAAGGTACATGCCATTGTCAACGAGGTTGGGAAGACCAAAGTGGAGTACAGCATAGCAATTCGAGCAAACTACGGAAGTAAGCTATTTGCGACAAACGTCGTTGTGCGAGTACCTACACCACTGAACACAGCAAAGATCACAGAGAGGTGTACACAAGGAAAGGCGAAGTACGAGCCAAGTGAGAACAACATCGTTTGGAAGATCCCAAGATTTACTGGACAGAACGAGTTCGTCTTGAGTGCGGAGGCGACTTTGACGAGTATGACGAATCAAAAAGCTTGGTCGAGGCCGCCTTTGAGCTTAAACTTCAGTCTCCTAATGTTTACGAGTTCTGGATTACTTGTAAGATATTTGAAGGTGTTTGAGAAGAGCAATTACTCTTCGGTGAAGTGGGTGAGGTATATGACAAGAGCGGGATCCTACGAGATACGGTAACATCCATTCCTAAGCCCAGATTTACGTACGCTTTGCTGATATGCCTCAGATTTTGATTCTTCTTCATGGCGTTTGGGAGGAGCGTGCATGGCATAGGCGTCGCGGGTGCTAAAGATAATGAAATTGTAATCGATCTATCAAGATTTACTTCCATGAGCCATAACTAGCATCAAACAGAACGCCATCAAAAGTTATGAAAAAGATGGTATCAAAGAATGAGAATTGCTCAAGCTGACTTGCACGAATTAGATCCCAATGACATCCCATAGAAACCTAACTCTCAAGTCTCGAAACCATTCAAAACATGGTTCGACACTCTGTCGGTCCATACACCTCAAGACACTGTTCCCCACTTCGATTCCTCGGCAGCTCTCGTCTCCCAGTCTGGAAAACCAAGTCCATTTTCTGGAACCGGTTTTCTCTCCTCTCTTGGTGGAATTTCGATGAAAATAGCGGCATGAGAATAGCTCCACGAGAGACAGTAATCATTCCCGTATCTCAGATGCGCTATGGCGGGTTCCCATCCTGCTGCAGTAGCCTCATTGAGCCACTCGACGCTATAGCTTTCTACTAGTGGCCAGTCATTTTTGATAGCCTACTCGGATCGTCAGCTCCTCTCGCTGGATTCTGGCAGGCTCTGTTCTTATGGAAGGACAAGGTCTTACCTTACTCAGCTCCAGTCCATCATGATCACTCGAGCCGATTCCCTCGAATCCCGATCCGTATCTGGTGATAGCCACCTGCCGAGCCTTCCACGACTCAAATCCTTCCCCTTCGACATAGTTCCAGTGTTCCTTGTACTCGGTCTGGTAATACTCGTCTTCTCGTTCCCAGGCTTCGTTATCGAGGACGGGACGGACGCGGACGTTGACACCGAGGCTGCTGAAGACTGCGAACAGGACGGCGTCGATGCCTTTTAGCGCGTATGGCATGAGTTGATTCGTCTCCCTACGGACATGTGCGTATTGATGAGCACAGTAAAACCCAAGTGTCCCTCCTATCGCTTATATGAGCCTTTCTTCCAGCTCGGACATTTACACTGGGAAGGACTAAGTTTACCTTTGCTCATAAATCCAGGCACCTCCAACATCTTCTTCGCGCCCTCGAATAGCGGATACAATGATGGATCTGCAGTTGGGTAATGCTGCAATATCCCACCGACACGCTCCGAGACATACAGGTTGTACGTTATAGTGACGCGGTGGCCGGCCGTCACAGGCAAGACTTCGTGCTCGCAATCACTGTAGAATGCGCACCATTTTATGGCGTCCTTGTCTTCGGGAGTCGAGTTTGAGGTGCTCCAATCGAAGATACTTACGTGGCCTTCGTGTGAGACGAGGAGTTGGCCACCTAGTATTTTCGATCAGTGTTCGATCTGGTTGGGAAGGAAAGGAATAGGGAAAGAGAGACACCTTCATGAGCGCAAGGCAAACAAACAACCAGACTCCCAAACTGAGTCGCTCCTCGTGGTGTATCAACATGTTTCTGAAACATCCCAGATGGCCCAGAATACACCTACTCAATCACTCGTCAGCACATAAGACTGATTCCCAAAAGCAAACATGCAAAGGGACCTACATTCAACTTATACAACTCCGCCCTCACACCCCAATGCTCCTCCCTCCCGCTCCCTACACCTATTGCCGTTCCCAATCCTGTACCATTCAATCCCGGCAAAAGCGTCTGTTTCACGGCATCCAAGATGCCATAATCTGCAGGATGGAAGTTAGTACTGAAGTTCTCGGCATCTAGTTTTCCTGCTTTGCGATGTCTTTCGTCGAGAACGTCACGGCCGGCGTGGCCAAATGTTGCGGGTGTGCAGGCCCGGAGAAGAGAAGTCAGTGTCGAGCTGGGAACTGGAGTGGATACTTTGGATGAGAATCGGGTTTGTGATGGGGTCCGAATGGGGAATGTGACTTTATGGATCTTCTGGTCGGGCGTGTCTCGTGATGTTGGAGGGGAGTCGAAACGGATGGTTATGGCAGGGGATTTCATGGGTGCTTGGGACGAGTTATTGCTTTCGTTGTCCTCTTCCTCGCTCTCATCCATTGCATTAGTTCTTCCTTCTGTCTCCCTGGGAGTAGATATCAGAACTTTCCCTCCCAAGCAGTAAGAAGCTGTCGCATGGTACCCTGACACGGCTGCTTTCAGATCTTCAAGAAGGAAAGGAGCTGTTATGGTTGCTAGGTACTTGCTCTCTAAGTTGTTCTTGGTGTCGAGTGTTTGTGACCAGGATGGTGATGAGGCGTGAGAGGGTGTTCCTGTTACTGTGTCCGAGTCTGAATCAGAAGCGATGTCTGGGTCTGGAGTTGATGGATTTGTGGACATGCCACGCCCGGGTGGGAGAGGAGGCGGTGGCATTAAGCTGCGTGAAGAGGATGAGGATGCCATGATTTTAGATTCAAACGTGCTCTCTTCACGATTATCGGGCATAAACAGAGTCAGAAGCAAGTTGATGTGTTACAGGAGACATCCCGAAGGAAAGGAAAACCCGGCCATCATATATCTACATTACAGTCATTCTCGAGAGGATCGCAACTGTAGGCATCGACTCACTATCTTCTCCGTATCTTGCCCTTTTCATGACTTCAACATGAAGGCACATGATCATTTCTTCAGAGACCCAGTCATCGATAAGGTTATTTTGGGATGTTTGGACCTCGCTTAGTGGGGTTGCCTGGACTTTGCCTAGAGCGAAATGCAAGGGGTAATACGAATTTTCTATCTAGGTACCCTGCGAACCATCGTCACACCGAGGCCATATTTATGACAGATGTCCTTTATCTTAAGCAGCCAGAGCGCCAGATCAGGAATCTAGTCAGCACCGAGATAACCTTTTATCTGTAGTACTTAGCACGTGATTCAACAATTCGATGAATCGAAGAGTGCGGGGGATCTGAATACGAGTCAGATTTATTTGGGTCCGATTCTCTGACCAGCCATGTGGAGAAGCGTGAGGTTCAAATGCAGCACGATAAGTGGAACGATAAGTGAGAAATTAAATGCCCATTGCAGTGAAAATATGTAGATCGAGATAGCCGAGATAGAAAGGGATGACGCGCAGTCCCGGGTCCTCTGTAGCTGCACATCTCCCGAGCGGATGGGGACTGATTGGCGGTCGATGACTTGGCTTTCTAGAATTCGTAAGATAAGTATATACCTCTTCTGCTTGATTTAGAGAACTCATGTCTTCCTCCATCGATGACAAACTGTTTGTCAAATTTCTTCTTGATACTAATGTTGTGTTTCCAACACCATGTTGACCTTGCGTGAAGCAGATTTGACATCTCATTATCTAACAAAAAAGAGTACGAAATGTATTTTGTCATCTCCTACCTCAAAGATGTCTTGCATCTATTCTCGAGTAGCAACACAAATCCACCCTTCGGTGGCATTCAACTGCGCCACTCCATTCCTCACGAATCGCCAAGCGAAATAAACAACAGACGAAGTTGAACATATACATTTGGGCACTCACCTACCAGCCCTGACATCTCAGCCCTCTTCGACACTCGTAGGCAGCAACCGCCAAAGGAAATCGACCATCGACAAAGGAGATATCCGTCCTCACCAAGATCAACTCGCCGACGACCAATCCCCACCGACACTATGGGAACATCTGTCCGACCCTACACCAAACCCCTCTTGTTCTCATTGATCGGAGTACTCGTCTTGATAATCTGCATTCTCTTCGGTATGTGGTTCTACCGCCTCTACACCAAGCGCGGTTTCTATCTTAAGGATTTCGAGCGCCTTTCCAAAGAAGCCCGTTTGCTCGCTCAAGAAACAAGCATCATTCGCAAGGACATCGAGAGTGACGATGTAACGGACTCCTCGCTAAACATCGTGAACATGCAACATCTCAACGCGGCTGAGGATCTAGATTGTGGGATCAGAATCGCGTTGAGTGCGTGGGAGGATATCATGCAGCCTAATGAAGGCGATGCGTTGGACGAGGAGGGTGGTGTTGGTGGTGCGAGGATCGATAGGAAAGGGGAGAGAAGACTGAGGGAGAGGAGGAGGAGTCATGGACGGTATGTGATTGGGTTGATGAGGGGAAAGGCTATTGAGGGCGTAGAGAGAAGGAAGGAACTTAGTCGTGAGTTGCAGGCTATGCATCTGGAGGTTTTGTCGAGGTATGTCTGACTTTCTCACTGCTCCACACCATCAAGGTTCCATGTGCTGATGAACGTATGGGATAGGAAACCCAATTACCAGTTCAGTAGCACCAATCACCTCATCGCAAGCAGCAGCAGTAAAAGCAGTATATGGAGCCAAGAAAAGGTGATATGATCTCTCCCCGCTGACCACTTTGTCTGGATCTGACTTGGAGACTTAGCCTGACAGATTTCGCACGCTCTTTTCCTCGAAACCAGATTCTTCCAAGGTAAGTCTCTTTTCCGTGTTCACCATCTGTCTCTGTTGACATTTTTCCTTGTAGCAATGCATCCCAACTTCGAAACCTCGCACTCAGCACACGCCCAAGCCTGTAACGCGGCCAGCCACAAATCCCATGCTTCCTTTAGGGCGTGTCTGGTAAAATCAGATACTATGTTGTAAAAGCGCAGAGGGTTAGACTGTTGTCCTCTCCGGACGAGTAATGTCATTATGAAGTACACGCGCAGGTGGACAAGGGCGTAATGGTGTCTAGGTGTGATTTGAACAGGCAGGGGATGCTTGATGACAAATTTTGGATATGATATAAAATTGGTAGAGTCTGCGTCCAACACATTGACGATCATCCTAAGATGCTGGCGATGCCGTCGCTGTTGGCCAGCGAGGGCAGGGACGCAGGCCTGCTTCACTACTCGATGTCGCAATCATGGAATGTTTATTTCTCCTGTACATAATGAGCTGCAATATCGGTCCTTTGGTTAGGGGCATAGAGTTTCTACCTTCTATTTCTTGTACTTTACTTCTCAATCAGATTCCCTATTTTGTCCATGCGATATTGATCTTTGTCTACCTTCGGTCTGACATTTCGGAAGCCGAATTCTTTCAGTAACCATATACTTTCCAAGTTCATTCAGTCTTGAAAGATCGCGTCATCTTGCAGTGACTGCAGACTTCTATGCTTCCTTCATCTCATTTGCTTTGTGGCGCTTGGGATTTTCCCGCAGATAATTCCGGATTCTTGACATTCTTACATAGCTTCTCGCCAGCCAGATCAGACTGATGCTTTTGCACTTCAGAAGGGCATAGAAGGGCACTCAGAAGGGCACTTTGTGGGCCATACATTTGTAATTTCGGGGCCGGGCAAACATTCGACATGTCAAGTAATTAATTCATAATTAATTGATCGGTCCGTCAACGCCCCTTTTCATGTAACTTTCCCCCTATTGCCTCTCTTCTGTCGACTTAGTGCGGCCGCAACGTAACAGCTCGGCCAGTTTGCAATGCATCTCTGCAGGCGGGTTCCCGGGTTTCATGCGCATATGTACTGTAATATAGGCTGTGCGACCTCCTGATATAGGTAGTTTTTCGACTTTTGCCTTTATGCTCTCGGTCCAAGCCCGAAGCACTGCCTTCCTATTTCAGCCTTCCAGTACCAGATTTTAGCGAGTCCTGCAATTGTGATGGAATAGGGGCTTGCGAGTACTCCTACCTTGGTCGTCGCATACTGATATATTTTTTACTCCTTTTAAAACGAATAATAGGAGGCGGATTATATAACTACGATTGAATTTGCACTTTGTGTTTGCGATGGCATTATTCATTAGTTCTTACAGTCGGTCATCATCTAGCTGTCCGAGCTGATCGGCTTTCCAATTTCGTTATGACCACACAAGCCGTGGCTGCATTGCCTTAGGCGCAGCACCCTTGAACCTTCCATCACCAAACAATGGCATCAACGCATCATTCAGCCATGCTTCCACGCCCAGCTGCATGCTCTCCGCATGCAAGCCTCCTGCAGCTCGCAGGAAACAGTAGTGACACTCATCAGACAGAAAACTGTGCCATCCCGTCAAGCCGGGGTATCTTCCCGAACCTGTACCACTGACCCGGCGAATGGTTGATGTGTCACATTCAAAACTCCGAATAAACGGTTCATCCACATTGCTGGATCCAATCGAACCCCCATGGCCGGAATTCTTGGGATCTTTTGGAAGCCCTCATTCGATAGTGGGGACCCGCAGGCCTTGTAGCATGTCCGTCTTCGCTGCTGATTTGCGCAAGAAGCGAACCCGCACCCAATTTACAGTCTAGTGTGTTCCCATTAAAGGCCAGGATCGACCCGAGGGAAAGGTCCTCGGGATTTCAACTGCTGGGAAAACGATCCTCGTTCCTGATCAACCTCGAGTAACGTGAAGAAGCACTCTGTTGCCTTGCGGGCGAAGCACGACTGCGATCACAATCACGACGACAACGTCCGGTCGCCGCCGCCTCAGTATCACGACATGGCGGACGCCGATGAGCATATCGAGGTGGTGAGACAGCATATCCCATACAGTGGGGAAGCGGAGCTGACATATCTAAAAAGCGCGCCAACACGGGCTCGTCGTCGCGGTCTTCTGAGTATGAAATGTGCGTTTTCCAACTACATTCTTGATGCATTTCCCGGAAAGGCCGGCTCATTCCAGGTGCATTTAGGGGAGATACCTTTTCCGTAGATTCCAGTATCACGCAGTATCGAATCGAGAACGGACGACGCTACCACGCCTACAAAGACGGCTTGTATTGGTACAGTACTGGACTAATACGACATTGCAACCCCAGACTAATGAGAACATAGGGCGCCAAATGACGAAAGACAAAATGAAAATCTTGACATTAGGTAAGTGGTCTCGATCAGGCCAGTGTTACATCACTGATTCAAACTCAAAAGTCATCACAAGTACCTACTTTGTCTTGACCACAAATTAGTTCTTGCGCCTATTGAGGACAACATCGAGGTGAAAATTCTTCCAGACTATTTGAAAAAAGTGTATAAGAGCTTACTAGAACTGTTGAAGAGGGCTTTGGACATCGGAACTGGAACCGGCATTTGGGTTGGTACTCCTCCACTGGCATGCAGAGCACTCTGACGCAATGATACAGGCAATAGATTTTGCAGACGAGCATCCAGATACAGATGTAATAGGGACAGATTTGTCTCCTATTCAACCATCATTAGTGTTTGTCTTCAAATTCCGCCCATGTCGTCCTGGCTAACTTGGGTCTGCCAGTCCGCCAAATTGCAGGTTCGAAATCGATGATGCCAGTGACGAATGGACTTACCCTACAAATTACTTCGACTTCATTCATATAAGAGCTTTATTTGGATCCATCGAAGATTGGTCTGCCTTATACGCGCAAGTGTTCAAGTAGGTCGCTGTCTATTGGTGAGAACGAGGAGGAACAGGGCATTCACTGACAACTCTAGGCATCTCAAACCCGGTGGCTGGATCGAGCATGTGGAAGGATCGATCGAGGTATGTTTTCCAACAATTTCTTCCCCAATTCTAGTTGTGATCTTCGAGGCCCGATGAGTTCATTGTATCGGCTCCTCAGCATTCAGATCAATCACTGACGTCGAAACTTACAGATCAAATCCGATGATGGTACACTGGCCGACAACAGTCCGTTAAAGACCTTTACCAGCGTAAGCCTTCCACAATTCAAGTATCGCCATTGCGGGCTGGCAACTGATGTGATACAGCTTTTTGCAGAAGCAGGAGCGACAACCGGCCAAATATTCAACGTAACAGATGTCATGAAGCAGAAGATTACAGAAACAGGTTTCGTGAACGTCGTCGAACAAGTTTATAAAACGCCACTGGGAGGATGGCCAGCCGATGCAAAACTGCGAGAACTGGGTCAGTGGGCTCTCTTGGCATTTGATACCGGGCTCGAGGGTTACGCCCTAGCCACTTTGACCAGAGTCTTGGGAGTGAGTGACACAGAGCCGCGTACACTTTTGAGACAAATTGCTGACGATAGCACAGTGGACACCGACCCAAGTTCATGTTTTCCTGTTAGTATTAATGTTGAGCTTCTGGACCAAACAATGGCACAACTGACTCTCTCTTAGGGCACAATTACGAGTGGCAGCCCGAGACCGAAGAACGCACTCGTACCACGAGATAAAGGTTGTTTACGCTCAAAAACCGCTTCAATAGTATCAATGTAATGATTCGATGATTCGCATATATTCCTCCAAGCTATTTTATCTATTGCTCGTCTTAATTGAAGGAGTGCTTGACTGAATCGCATCCATTCCCCAAGGCATCACCCTTCATTTTCCTTCTTATCCAAAGTCATATCAATTGTTTCTCGGAATCACATCCTTCAATTTTAGACCCAATTGTTTCATCAGGCAATACTTGCCCTGCACCAAGTCCGCACCAAATACATTGGCTCCGAAGTCGGTTTCAAAGCTGTATTATGGGCCGTATGGGTCTCTCTACGTTAGTGGGTGGGTCGTCCCTACGAAAATTGCCCTGTCCAGCGGACCGTAGCGCAAGCCTGTTCAAAATCCACTCTACAATTGCAATTCTGCCTCTGTCATTCGTCAGCCTCCGAATTAAAGCCTCATTTTGGGGCGAATTTTCAATGTGGATCCAGCTGTCGCAGGTTTTGTTTGCCGGGTCAACCTTCCCAATTTCTTGCGTCGCGACCGTGCTCGCCCTGTCGTTTTGATGTTGGCTGCTAACTATTTCCATACCTCCCTACATTTCGAAGAGGCATTGACATTTCAAACAGGCATGGCGCGGCTCAACCGAAGATAACCTTGTTTGCCAAGCTCGAGATGATTCTTCAGACGACGGAGCCATTGGTGAAGCGCACGAGATTCGTCACCAGTTGCTGTTTGTTGTACGGATCTACAATTCAGAAACTTGCGTCGTGTAATCGTCCTCAGATCGCAGACATCAGCCATCAGCCACGAACCTCTCGTGGCCCAGCAAGAACTCTCTGCTCAAGATCTGACGTTTCGATGTGCAGATTCTCATCCCAAGTCATCAGGAGTCCAGCCACAGCAGCCTTGTGATGTCTTTCTATCGCTGCACCAAAATTGGCCCACACATGCTCAATTACTGTTCCGTGCTCGTGGTTTCCGCGTTCCGGTCTCCCCTAGATTGTGCATGCAAGAGCCTCCAAAATATGTGGACTGCTCCAGCCAATGATTATCTTTACTCGGACGTCAGACCTATCTTGTATCTCGAGTCATCCACCACAAGCATCCTTCCCTTGTCTTGATGCTGGAGATCCTCCAAGCCACCCCGGAGGAGAGGATGCAAAAATGGGAACGGCAATCCACAATCGTCAATCTGCTGCGTACGCAAATATCCCACGCCTTGTTCGGTGGAAATACTGTATTTGCTGTGAAACTAACCCCCACAGCCGCCTCTGCGGTATTGGGATCCAGTGAGAATGCAGCGCGACGGGAGGGAAGCTCCACCAACCCGTCTACTTTCCACTTTTATGGCAGTTGGCAGTTGGATTAAGTATCTGGGTGTTGGCCGTTCTGTTAGAATGCCCTCTCCTTACGCTATTGTCTTTCAGTCATACCGTTTCCTTTCCTCTTCCTTTCCATCTTCTTTCTTCTCCTTTGCTTTCCCGTCTCATCGCTGGCGAAATTTACTTTCTCGACAGCACCACCTTCATTAAAGTTCGTTTCTCCATATTTTCGATTTCATGAGAGGGATGAATTGGAATTCCTAAACTTGTTTCCTACCATTTCTTTCTTGGGAGATCGGCATCAGAAGCTTGGAAGACGAGTTTTAGCGAGTCTATACACAAGCAATCATGCCATCGTGGGGTGTGTTACAAGATCCGAAGTACCCATATGTATGTTTGCTGTCTCGACTTACCTTGGCGGTTCAAACTAATAAATACTCAGGTACCAGGAACAGTCAATCTCAATGAAGAAGTCAGCGCAGGTATGTAACATACGGAATGAGGTAGAATTGTACGAGCTGATCATTTTCGCTTTACAGAGAAGCTTGAGGATTGGGAATATGAGGAGCCAAAGAAACGAGGAGACATTGTGCTCAACCCACAGCCAAGCGATTCACCGAATGATCCTCTCAACTGGTCTACCACGACAAAGATGGCAATCCTGCTCATTCTATCCTTGACAGCCGGTGTCACAGTATCGCTCGGTCCCATGATCACAACAGGTTTGGAGGACATCGCTAAGGAGTTTGGCGTCACAACCGACCAAGTATCTTTCAGTGTCGTCGGACTGCTGCAACTCACAACTGGAGGCGGTACATTCTTCACAGCGGCAGCGGCAGCCGTATGGGGGAAGCGTCCAGTTTTTATCGTATCAGCATTTGCACTCTTCGGTACTTCGGCCTGGGGTTTCTTTGCTGGCAGCTTTTTGTCCTTGACCATGATGAGAGTTATTCAAGGTTTCGCTGCAGCTCCTCTTGAGACTCTCGTCAGTGCTACTGTATCCGAACTCTTCTTCGTTCATGAGAAGGGTAAGATGTTGAGTATCTGGAACTTGTTTGTGATGGGTGGTGTAAAGCTTGGGTAGGTGTTGCTACTCTTGACTTCCCAATACAAAACTGACGAGCACTAGTCAATTGATCGCAGGCTTCATCATTCAGAATCTCGGCTTCAAGTTTACTTTCGGCATCTGCGCACTCATCTACGCAGGCATCATTCCATTGATGTACTTCTTCGTCTACGAAACGGTTTTCTTCGCAAAGGAACCAGAAACAGAGGTCATCTTCGACAAGTCCTCCTTGCGAGTATACGAGATCGTCCTCCCCGAACCCAAGAAGTCATATAGCGACCGACTTCAAATATTCCAGGGCCGTGTTTCCAAAGCTGGCTTCTGGCGCTTGTCTTTCAAGCCTCTACCTCTCATCACTTTCCCCGCCGTCATCTACGCCTCTCTCACGTATTCGGTCTACGCAGCTGGCCTCACCCTTATCGCCCTTCTTCAAGACACAATCTTCTCTGCTCCTCCCTACAACCTCAATGCTTCAGCCATCGGCCTCACCAACCTCCCCCTCTTCGGTGTCGGTCTCGTCGGGACCCTCTTTTCTGGCTACTGCGCTGATGCTGTAGTCCAATTCATGACCAAACACAACAAAGGCGTCTACGAGCCAGAATTTCGACTTGTGCTCATGATCGTTGCTGCCAGTCTTAGCACTGTTGCTTACGTCGGTTTTGGCTACAGCGTAGCTGCCGGCGCACCAATTTACATTCCCATTGCCTTCCTTGGTGTCCAAACGGCTGCCGTCCCATTTGCCACGAGCTCCATGTTCACATATGTTATGGATTGCCATGCAACACACGCAGCACAAGCATTCGTGACAATGAACTTTATCAAAGCCCTTTTATCTCTCGTCATGAGCAACTTCGTCAACGGGTGGTTCGAGCAAGTCGGACCTAAATCCGTCTTCACCGTCGTTGCGATTGCGAATCTGGCCGTCTCTGGCTTCTCGCTGCCAATGTACTTCTTTGGCAAGCGTCTGCGAAGCAAGATTGCGCGAAGCGCTTTTCATCAGAAATTCTAGTGGGTGTATTTATTCTTGTACAAAAAGTTGGCATTTCTCGGAACCGGCGCACTTACAATGGAATGGATGGACAAGATTACGGCTTTACGATACTAGACGATCATTGGATATGATCTGGGATGGACTTCAGGTACATACATTCTTTACCGAGTTTGACACTTGTATATATTATTCTTTCATTTGCCTCTGGCCGGCAGGGCAAGTCAAGTGCTCTCTGAGATTCACTTCGACCACTACCAGTTCCAAAAATAAACATGTAAAAATGGGATTACAAATATTCACCATTCCGAAGACCATTCCATTGTCGTCGTTGCTCAAGTGGACGTTATTACGCGTCTGTGGATGTATTTTCAGACCATACCCCTTACTCCTAAATGCCACCGCCGTCCGATATTTAAGCGAGAATGTGGATACAAACAACTGGGTCAGTCAATACCAGGACCCACTACGGCAATGCCAGACCATGCATGTTTCAACTTCCAAGCCTTCTTTCATGCCGACACCTCAGCCTTACTTGAACTCTCTATTTTAAGCTCAGGGCAAGAATCTTGTTGTCGAAACTCTATCTTTGTATTCACATCACTTCTCGCTCCTCACGACCACTGCAGATACAGCTTCCACATCATCAATCCCCTCGACATATTCCCGATTCGCAACCTCCTCAAATTCCATACTCCTTTCCTCCTGGACGAAGTCTCCAACAAAGCTGCAGAGGAAGTATATAACACTGCTCACGACACAAGTCAAGATCCACCCAATCTGGTAGATCTTCAGCCAAGCAGACGACAAGTCATGTCCAAACAGCGTCGCAAATCCGGGGATAGGTAAAACAACAGCCACAATATACGCCACACAGGCTCTCCAATTTACACCACACGTGTACCAATACTTACCTCTTGGATCCGCGGAGTATAATTCGCCAACCCAGATATTCCCCTTTCGTACTACCAGGTAGTCTGTCAAAAAGATGCCAACGAAAGGGCCGAGGAAGATTGAGTAGCCGCCGAGGAATCGTAGGAAAGATGTTGCAGACGTGAGGATTTTCCAGGGACAGATGATGAGACCAAAGATGTAGCTGAGAAACATGCCACGGCGAATGTTGAGGAAGCGGGGAAGGTAGGTTGAGATGTCCGCTCCCCAGGGGATAACATTCACGCCTAGATTGGACGCCATGATCGAGAAAAGGAAGCCCATAGCAACGAACGCTATTCCGGCGCGAGCACCTGGTCCCCAGTAGTGTGCTAGAATGGCGTTTGATAGATCCCATGGGTTCCAGATTGCTTTCTCGAGGTCCCAAGCTTGTTTTATAGCTGAGGTTCCGAAGATTCCAAGCGTGGCACAGAGAGTGTTGCCGATGGGGAGAGCGAGAAGTTGTGACCAGAGTGGTGCAGACCGAGTTCTTGCATATCGAGCTAGATCTGGCTGGTTGACAATATTTGAGGCTGTCTTCCCCATTGTGGAGTTGATACCTGAAAGCATCGCCCAGGCAAGTGCACTGCCAGTCAGACCTGTTGACCCAAAAGTGCCAGCTTCATGACCTCGACCTTTCACCATACAGAAGATGAAGAGACCGATGACTACTGGAGGAAGTACCACTGACTTAATAGTAAAGATGATCTTGACTTTTGTAACGGGGATACTGAGTAGCGGCATCGATCCGAAAAAGAATATGAGAAGGCCGATGAGCTGCTGGATCGTGATATCTGAGCTTTTTGGAATCGGGTCGTGCATATTCATGAATGGTTTGCCGATGATACAATTCAGCAGAACCGCAGTGAAATAACCACCTTGCATCAGTTGTATCCCAATCCATACCGTTCCTACCAAGGTCCGTACGAAAACTGGGAACATGCCACCAACCATACCCCAAGGCACTCTCGATGCGACGGGGAAGCCAAAATGATAGACTGCTGCGCTGCGAGAATGCATAGCCATTCCAATAGCCCCAAGGAGATGAGATATGAACACCACAATAATTGCTAAACTCAAAACATCAGCTCTATTCCCTCAAAAATCGCGTTCAATGCACAATGAGATCGCACATACCTTGCCAACTCTTCAATCCAACCGCTATCAACGAACTTCCCACTGTCCAAACACCAGTCGAGAACCCATAACTCCACCAAAACGCTGCATAATTCCTCCACGTCCATGTCCAGTCTTCAGGAGGCGAAATATCGAGATCAGAATTTGTCCAGGGATTGCGATGCTCGAGGTGTCCTAGTCGAGATTCTTTTGTTTCGATGAAGGAGATGAAGGCACGCTTGCTCCTGAAGGTGTGTTTAGCATCGCTTAATCTTGTAAACATCGTGATTTGAAGTTGCCTCTTGGTGACCTTACAGGAGGATTTGAGAAAGGACGAGTGTGAATGAAAAAATATATCAAACCTCCTTCGAGTAAAATTGCCAGTGTTCCGGCTAAGCCTACGGCCCGCTTCCTTATCGTTGTTGAGATATTTAGAGGTTGGTGAAAATCATGAGTGGGATGTCAGAGCCCAGAAATCCCAGATGTCGAGGACTTCCAGATGCGATGCTGTATCTAGACGAGCATCCGACAGAGATCTCCAGTTATCTCTTAGTAGTCTCATTGTCGAAGGTGGGATATTCCTCAGACTCGCCCTTTATAACTTGGCTGTGTTGATTGTCCAGGATTAGCGAGAGGTCTTGGATAAGTTGGGCACCTGTACTGTACAGTATCACCCCGCCGTCAAGAGTGGGATTTGATCGGCACGCTGCGCCGGTGGGATGGCAACACCACTTTCTGATAGCATCCCCCGCATCTGTTACCCTTGAAATCCATCGAAACCTCCACCTTAGTAATTCAAACCTGATCCATTTCAAACCCAGTTTCCGAAGAAGCCAAGACGCAAAGTTCCTAATCAAAACAAAACCTGCAACACACACTGTACTGTACACATCTCGAAGTCAACAAACAGTTCTCAACCCAATCTCAACATGGCACCATCCGCCACTCTCCCGGAGCCAGAACCAGAATACGTCGTAGTCTTCGCAGGAAAGGGGACCATCAAGCGCGAAATCCTAACCGGCTCTCGAGCAAAACCAACATTCTCCACCATCCCACAAGTAGACTTCTCCAACATCGATAGCCCTTCGCTCACCGATCGACAAGCTACGGCCAAAGAAGTCGGTGCTGCATTTAGAGATTCCGGGTTCTTGTATGCAGCGAACCATGGAATCTCAGAAGAGTTGCAAAATGAGTTGTATGGGGTGATCAAGGAGTTCTTTGCTTTGCCTTTGGAAGAGAAGATGAAGGTGCACATCAATAAATCGGCGAGCATCAAAGGGTATGAAGCGCTGCTGGAGACGAAATTGGATGCCACGACGCGTGGAGGTAAGCATTACGTACTTCTTCTCTTGGTCTCTCAACCATAGAAAGTATTCACATTATTAACAAGAGCCAAAGACCTCAAAGAAGCCTTCAACATCGGCGACGACCCTTACGACCACGAGCAAAGCGTCCCTTCTAACTTTGACATCTCCAGCTACCCCAAGAACGGCAACCAATGGCCCACTGACCTCCCAGAGCTCCGTACCCTCATGTACAAATACAACGCCGCCGTGTTATCCTTCAGCAAGAAACTCATGCGGATCATCGCACTCGCGTTGGACTTACCAGAGACGTATTTCGACCACATGGCCGCGTTTCCCATGGCTGGTCTCCGGGCATTACACTACCCTTCCCAAGAAATAGCCAACGACATCGGAATAGGTGCTCACGCCGACTACTCATGGTTCACGCTCGTCAATCAACTCTCTCCTACTCCGGCACTTGAGGTGCTGAATCATAACGGGCAGTGGGTATCAGCGCCGCCGATTCCAGGGACGTTGGTGGTCAATGTCGGTGACTTTCTGGAGATGGCGACGAATAACGTGTTTGTGAGTACGGTGCATAGGGTTGTGAATAAGACGGGTGAGGAAAGGTACAGCATTCCATACTTTTTCAGTCCGAGTAAGGATGTGATGATTGAGACAGTGCCGACTTGTGTCAAGGAGGATGGGGTGAAAATGACGCCGATTTTGGCCGGGGACTGGCAACAGGAGAGGTTGTTGCGAGCTAGATACAAGCATCCGAGTAGTATTGCAGCGAGAGCGAAGGGTGAGATTTGAAGACTTTTTGATTATTTCGTGTTCAGTTGTTTACTTTGTAGGGAATGTTCTCAACTTCAGCCGGACTAAATGACCATTTCGCTGCCTAAAAGTGCATAGGTACAGACTGCAATCTAGTCATCATCATGCGAAAGGGTGGACTTCCCAGTAGGCCACATGCAGGATAGACAGAATGTACGAAACCAGCAGCCTGTTCTCGTGTAGATCCGTTTTAAGTAATATACGGCTTCCCTCAGCCCGCCAGAGCGTCAGCGGCGCAGCAGAGAGGGCCAACAGCGTTCATATAGACCCTTCTCTAGACTGACTCTTTCCGAGATCTCTCAATCTTCACAGTTCCAAGAGGCTCAGCCGCCGCCGCGACCGGGTCCGCCCATTCACAACACAGTAAGCGAAAAACAAACAAGCGAGCTTCCACAACAAACGCGCCTCGACAACCAAAAAATATCAAAAAAAATATCTAGACAAAACACAACAACCTAGCGACCAAAAAAAGGACAAAAAAAGAAAGGAGCCACAACAATCGCTGTTCAACCTCATAGTTCAAATTCATCACAGTCAACGAGGGCGAGTCATCGAGTAACCGTAACTTTTGCTTCCACAGACCAGATGCCCACGGCGAAGCGCGTCTATCATCCAACCGGCTGCCTGGTAAGAAACGAGAGGAAGAAGACGAAAGCTGAATCCTCCATCACCAAAGTGTTGGAAGAAATTTGCTTATTTCGTTATATGCTGGCGCTTGCGATTAGCTCAGTTTTGGTTTGAGGCTGGTGATGGTGCGGAGATGGAGGCGGGCCGAGATGAAGAAGCGACGGTGACGTAACGACGACGACCTCACCTTTGCTTTTCAGGATGCGTGTATGCAGCCACTGAAGCTAAGTCTGGCCGCCTTTGACTTTCTTTCCAGAGGCAGGGGGGTTGCTGCACTGCCCAAAATAAACACTTGCCTCGTCAGGGCTTTGTTTACTTTTCTCTCGGGACTGGCCAAACACCGATGACAGCCCCCCAGCAACAGCTTTTGGATTTAACATTGCATCGAAAGGAGCTTTCTGCTCGGCCCAATGCCACGATGGGACTACCACCAGATTTGGGCGTAGATTTCAATAAAGAGACTAGCCATTTTCCCATGAACAGTATTTTCGAAACCAACCCAAATGCACCCAACTTGGGCAACGCAAATGACGCAGAACGGAACAAAAAGATCGAATGCATTACTTGACCACACGAACGACTAAGAAATGAACCCGCGGGCTAAGTTTGATCGAATCTATTAAGTCTTACAATCTGGGTATCTATTCTTACGTCTCCAGGCGTTCACCGCAACCGTCCTCAACTTCCAACCACTCTCAAGGCTTTCAACGCCTACATGACTTGTATCGGCAATGTCTCGCCGTCGCCGATCCTTTTATGGACGCGAAGAATCCCCCATTGGGACTTGTGCCCAGATAGCACTTGGGCCGTCGATTGATTGACCGATACTGCGCGGCTCCTTTTCACACAGCATCATCGACATTCTCCCTCGAGTTCAGCAGCTCATATTGCTGCGTATTCTTCTGCTGGCGACGGATCGCGAATATCCTCGCCGATTGCCTTTTCAACATCT
Organism: Cadophora sp. MPI-SDFR-AT-0126; assembly: GCA_020747065.1. Lineage (NCBI taxonomy): Eukaryota > Fungi > Ascomycota > Leotiomycetes > Helotiales > Ploettnerulaceae > Cadophora > Cadophora sp. MPI-SDFR-AT-0126. The sequence continues at coordinate 2,651,239 of JAGMVK010000002.1, read as the reverse complement.
CGCGATACGTCCAGGCGAAAAATCCAACGACCAGGAAGAAACAAAGAGATACCAGGATCTGGAAGAGCGAGATGGGGATCTGCTATTTTGTCAGCTTTCGCCTACTACTTTGGCCACACAGATGCTTACGTATTCCTCAAAAGTGCTGTCAACCACATCCGTATATCCTAATACCTCACCAGCTCTATCGAGAGCCGCAACTCGAACGAATCGGCGTTCCCAGCTGTCGGGTATGAACATGCCTTCAAAAGCGTCCTTGTTGATCTCCTCGACAACAGCAAAATCGTCATCAGTTGCTTTCAAAGATTTCGCACTCTCGAGCCTCCATTTCGCAACTTCTGTCGCTCCATTCCAGCTCACGAAAATCTGACCAGCGAAGATCTTGATCGTAGGTGGTGTTTTCGGCCTGCCTACCCATTGGCTCTTGAATGTACGGTACGATTTCACCCATCCGAAATCGAGGATCATGAAGAATAGCGATGAGCCGAAATGCGTATTGCACAGAACTTCACCATCTGCTGTGAACTCGGTGTATGCTGGTGTGTTTCCCCATCCGATCATCACGTTTCCAGTCTCTGGTATGACCTGCATGGACCCTTGCGAGATCGAAAGAACATTTTCCGGGTGCTTATATTGCTGAAGTAATTTAACCGTCATATTTTCGAAGTCGAATTGAACCAGCATGCCGCGACTGTACTCCGAGAGAGGATGGAAGACATTCTTCGCATGGTTGTCGTAGAAAGACATGGTGTTGTTGCCCCTCCATCTCGCATGGTGCTGCCATTTGAAGTTCGAGGCATACCCGTCGGACAGGTCCGTAAAATCGCTGTGCTTTCCCCCAAGACTCCAGAGAATGTTTCCTTTTGAGTCCAAGTAGTAGATGGCACGCATATGCCGTGATGATATGAGGTAGTTCCCCAAATCGTCCTTTTCAACACTGTTCAGGTGGAAGAAGTCCCACGCAGTCTTCTTCGTCATTCCATCCTTGTGCCTGAGTTTATACGAATGGCTAAGGGGAACATGGTCAGAGGCCCGCCACTGGAAGAGCAATTTGCCAGTGGCAATGTCAACTTCTTGGAAGAGACAGTCGTCAATCCAGCATAGTCCATCGTGTCCAACATCCGAACAGTCCACTTGCTTGTCCTCGTATATCGTGAACAGCGCAGTTCCATCATCCGTGATTTCGAATTCGTGGAGATCGCCTCCCATGTCTATGTTGACCGAACTTACGGTATGGGCGACTTCATACGAGGAATCAAGCTATGGATGATTAGTTTCGCGCATGTCCAGCTTCAATTGATAGCTTACCATGTAGTAGGAGCCATTGGAATGTGGTCCCTCACTTGTTCCTGACCAGAATGTCAAGAAATCTTCTCCCTTATACCTCTGTACCTGCAGGTTCATTGCTTGTCCAAACTTCCCTTCGGACCACACCAGATTCCCTCTTGGGTCGAGTATTACGGGACCAGGATTGGGAACATTGATGCCTCTAGGACTCAAGAGAATGAGTCCACCATCTTTGTCGCATCGAGGATCCCATTGCGAAATCTGCGCCCAAGGCGTTGGTTGGCCAAGAGTGACAAAGTTCTGCGTCGGGTAAACCCCATAAAGACCCAAATCGTACGCGTTCAAGGACAGAGCTCTAATTGCTGCAGGAAGAGCTGTTAGAAGGGCGAAGGAGGACCTCATCGTCGCATTGAATCAACAAATGCTCGTTGCCGGCATTCGAGGAATGGGGAAGAAAGAGGAGAAGGAGAGCTTCCGAGAGATAACATTTTCATCTGATATCACTACCCTGCTCCGTATCCGACCCGATCCCATCACATCCCATCCCATCTATCGCAATGGGGCAGTGCAATATGCCAAGATATGAATATGCCATTCAAACGGCCGCGTGGGGACTGGGAGAGTCCTGGTTGCTGCATGGGGGAGGAATTGCGAGGAGTTACAGAACGCCAGCCGCGTCATGACAGCTGCTTGGCAGCCCACTTTCCTGATTCGCGTGTTATCTTGGAGATCTTGGAAGTCGGTAATGAAAAGGGGCAACGCCGACGGGCCGTTGTCCGACATTGTCTCTTCCCTTTTCATCATCAGATATTTACAAACTTGCTGCTTATATGTATCCCATGGGCTTTGTTGACTTTCGGCTGGTTCGATTACTCAAGTGAAGCGAGAGGCCAGCGAGCAACTGCTGACATGAAGTGTGGAGCACGTCATGTGTTAGTCACATGCCTTACTTTTCCTTCTTTGGTCACTGTTCGATCGATCAGAAGTCTGCGGACAATGGACGAGGCATTGGCAAGATTTCATTGTCCTTGAAGGATTTTGCTCCAGCTTGGGTACTACATCGCATGAAACCAACAGTCGAATTGCCATGAGTGAGATCGATACTAAGATAGGCAACGCCGACTGTCGTTCTTTGATGAAGCTATGTTCTTGTCTGCTTCTGAAGTTTGTAGGAGAAGATATAAGTTTACATTCATATCAAGTCCTATCCGCTTCATTTTCATGTGTCCCTCCTCCCGAGGAATCCAATAGGTGTCCCTTTCGGGCTTTCTAACGTGAGCGTCATCACTTGAACGATGGCAGTTGACGGCAAGAGGAAATTGACAGTAGCCTGCCGCTCGACGACAGAAAATGGGAAGAGCACGAAATTCTATCATTCCGGTGTAAATATATATTCCATTGTCGACGCCTAAGATGCGATTCGAACGCCCAAGGGCAACAAGCACACTGGCGTGGTGTATCATTTCCTGCCTACCGTTCAACCCTGGCAACAGTCTCGTTGAGAACTTGTTTGTTCCTGTCTCTTGATGGTGGATAGTAATGATGGAAGTACGTCTTGAATACTCTCCGTGTTCAAAGCATAGCTCTCAAAAGTGACAGAGTTCTGCTCTGTGCTACTGGCACCTGGAACCTGGTCATTCAATTGCAGAGCATTGCATCTCGCCTTCACAATATCTGTTTTTCAGTTTTCAGAAGATGAACAACATTTTATCTCTGGAAGAGACTATGATGCTCGCAATGAAACAGCATCTACTTAGTCCTTCTCGGCATCCAAGACCTCTCAATTACAGCATTCACTATTCGACTATCAGGAATCGCAAGCACGCCAGTTCATCATCTCCTCTCAGGCGCTGAACCTTGTCCCTGTCCTCATAAAAATCGTGCCTCCCAGTTGCCTTTCTGCGGGTACAGCTTCTACCGGCGACGACGAGTGGCACACCTGCTCTTGTGGTAGCGATGTAACTGGCTTATGAAAGGTGCCAGGGTGGGGAAGAGGCGCGAACAATTCTATCAGTATATCGAGGTGGGCAATCAGGTATCTTGCATGGGGGGACGACGGTCAGGTACGGAGATGTCTTTCTACATTGGAGTAGGAAAATTTCAGCGATGGCAGCAATAATCCAGATGAGAATGTTGTCCGTTGAAGTGAAGTGCTGCAAGGTGTTGGTCGGTTTGACCATGTCCAATTTGGCCTTCTCCGATATTGCCCGATTCAGCTTTAACATCCACTTTCGCAGGAACCCAAATGTGTCTGTATTGTTGCCAGGTCTACTCAGGATGATTTCTCTGACAGCCTTTTCTGTGACGAAGTTTTCGAACGTAACTCGGAACTTGATGATGGCATTATGAACTTTGCCTTGATGTGCAACCTCACCATCATAAGAATCGCTGATGAAATCGTCGCGAGCACTTTGCAGAGTAGGTGTGACTTCACGCATGGCAGCGCTTTGGAGTTGTTTTGACTCTCGGATCTGTTCAGCAGAAAGTAGGCAGCAGTGCTCGCCTGACTGCGACGGTTAGAGATCTGATGCCTAGAGCATCGACATATAGAGCTCTGATGGTTAAGGCCTCGTCGTTAAGAGCCGGAAGTGGTAAGAGTGGAAAGTCCACCATCACCCCAAATCACGAAATAATGGACAGATTAAGGGTAGTACGAGAGGACGAGTCGCCGATTCCCGCTGGTTCAAACCTGGACCAGTTCGTAAACAATGATAACGCCACGGATGATGATGATGACATGGATTCCGAGGGATCTAATGGTCTTCCCGGCGTGTCAATCAGAAGACGGGCCACAATCGACACGATTCCACTTCACCACTATAACCTCGACAAGATTCACCGCCTTATCTTACAGTTTGCAAACTTCAGAATCGAGCTCTAGCATTTATAAATTGTTCTGTAAGAACCCCTCAGTCCAGATTTCCGACAACAATGACAAGCTTTCCCAGATGCTTACATCTTCGAGTGAGATCGTCCAGTGACATCGACACCACGCTGTCTCTCCAAAGATGGACTCTGTGTGGGCTCTTGCAAAAGTTAAAGAGAGTACAGAACTTGATGTAAGGATGCGAATTGAAAATTTGAGCCCAGCCAGCATGATATCTCGAATGAATGACAGTGATGTTGGACGTGACAACAGTGAAGAGGATCGCAGCACGCGAACGAAAACCTAAGCTAGAACTGAGTCGACCCAATAAATGTGATCTTGACTTCTCTGAAACTCCGACCATCCTGTTCATCCATTTCCATGACGGGACGGCGTGCTGAATCAATTGGGGGGATGGGGTGTGACCTCGGGTAGCAACATTGTCCAGTACAAACTCCCGATCTTCCTCGGACATAGTAAGCAAATATGGGGTGATTGTATACTTGAGGGTGATATCCAGGCACCGTGAAATCGCAATGCTCGTCTTGGCCTCGTTTTCTGGGAGTGTTGGTGGGATATTGGCTTTGGCTTCACCTTTCTCCGTGCGGACACCACGACCACTCTGGCCATGTTGGTAGCCGCTCTGGAAGCCGGTAGTGTCGTTGACTGGGAACTAGCTGTTATGTGCATTGCCCCGTGGAGCTGGGTAAGCCAGGTTTCCAGTATTCAAGTCTGCTAGAACTGAATTGGCTAATCGACCGTATTGTTTCAGGCAAAGCTGTCTCAATTGTTTGATTTCCCTCTTCTCAGATAGCCGCTCTTCGACTTCTTTCAGAGTGACGATCGACTGCGTGGATTCTTGGACGATCTCAAGGCATTTGGCCAATGAGTCAACGGCGAGTGCGGCTTTGTTCATAAGACTAAATCCGATTCTCTCTGCTTATTAACGAGATGATGTTTCTACACGGCAAGCCCCATGGGTCAGGCTTGTGCCATTCCTTCTTGCCTTGATTTCACATTCTGCTGCAGACTTGTTCCTTTATATACTTCGTTGCATCGATCCTCCGAGGTAAATTTTCGGACTCCAATAAACAGCCAGCGACAAGTAGCAGTGAAGTGATTTCGCTTTTTCCGAGCTCTTGAACTCCACGTAACGACCAAACACTCTCCAGGACGGAAGCAATACGGTACTAGTACAATACAACTCAAAGGAAGTAAACTCGCCATCTGTAACTTCCAACTCCAGAGATAGCCCTAAACGACCTCTTCCGCCGCCCTTCCCTACCCAGTAGCCAACTCATCCTCACCTCATAATACCTCACATATACCTCGCTAGCCCCCTTCTCGAGCTCCACTACCCAACATATTCCCGACCCAAACAACCAATTCTCCGACATCACCATCACCCGACAACCAAACAAACACCCTTCACATAACCAACAATCCACAGCTACCCTTGGTATCGGTACGGTATACCTCCGATACGACAGTGTCACTGTACCGAACTCACCAGCATGTCCCCACCGAAGCCGGAGATAGCTGCATATGTATGCACCTGTCCACATCACCGCTGCATATCCCATCCCATCCTAATTATGCGACGCGATGCAACAGCTGCGATGTTATGCATAGCCTACTGTACTGTACATAACCTTCTTTCTCTGCCTCCTTGCTTGTCTCCCACACATCTCTCACCTCACAAGCTTACCTTTCGTGAAGAATGGCTTGATAGGAATGCAGTTATGCCTGTTTACGGAGTGAAGAGGATGAAGATGTAAGACATAAAATCTGCACGTTGCTGATCCTTCACCATTCGAGTCTGTATTCGATCATTTGTGGCCCCTTTCGGATATTCTTGCAGTCACTACACACCCCATCGGAAATGAGCGCGCACCATTCAGCTTCTTTGCACTTGCAGCACTACACTCCCTCACTACTCGTCTCCTCTCCTCCCCTCCCTCCCATCCCATTCTCTCTTTTCCCGTGTCCAAACTCTCCCTCTGCCTCTACCTCGGGACATCAAATTCCTGATCTCATCTCGCTTCCCTCCCTCTCATAAGCACCCATCTTCCCCAAGCGAAAGTACATAAAACTACTGCAACTCAGCGGCATCATCCTTCTCTCTCTCTCCGGCTTGCTCAGCCGTTTTCGTTGGACCGTAATCCGGAGCGGCATCGGCCGGGCGGTTGCTTTTGCTAGGTTGGTATGCACGAACTGCAGAGTGCATGCAGCTTGCAGGAGACTAAGTAAGTACGTTTCGGCCCCCACCTACTTTGGAAGGCCATTCACAGAAAGCTCATTTTAAAATTTGCGAATTGATAAATAGGAGCGAGTAGAGTTGAGACGTACTGTCTGTACCATAAAGTAGGTAGGTACAAATACCATATTGATTCGACCTATCAAGAAGTGACTAGCGAAGATTCATAACAGCCAGCGCGGCAACTGGAAACATGCATAAGGGGTATGAAGAAGGAAAATAAAACAAAGTAAATACATAAGGGTGGTTTGTAGCGGTTTGGTACTAGAGACAGTATACTCAGTGGAAGATCCCATTTTGCATTCATCCTCTCCTCTCCTATCCGTATTTCCCGGAGACAGCACAGAACGAAAGTTACAGCGAAGTACTTACTGTAAAGCCCCAAACTGAAGAAGAAGGCATCCCGAACCGTCCATCTCCAGAAACTGAACCGAACTGACCTGCAAGGTGGCTTACTTGCTATTCATCAGCTTCCTCCACTTCCAACATCATCAACAACAACAAATTCCAAGAATCCAAGAATGAAGTCCTGATCTGCTCGTTCCAAGTCGTCCGAAACATACAGGACATGGGCATAGGAGCAGACAGGCATGAGGAGGAGAAAAGTATTTGTCAAGTCCAAGTCTCCCAAAGCCGCTCACACATCTCTTCATCGAGCCAACGAATCTCTCGGCTTGTATATTAACACACCACACACCTCTCTTGTCGTCAATTCAAATCATCAAGCCCTCCTCACCTCATCTGGAAGAAAAGGGTCTACTCTACCCTATCCCCTTACCCGTCTTGACGCCCGGCTATACTGTACTGTAGGGCGGTAGCTTAACCATGCCATACACACAAACAGCGGCTGGCTTGCCAGCGGGTTATTAGTTTTCAATCAATCAAAAAAATAGACGAGGAGGGCGGGCGTTCGCATATTTGGCCTGCTCGTTCGTCTGTCCCGTGAGATTCTCGATATTCTGCCGGATAAAAGAAGGTGGCTGGGAACTTGCCATAGGTGGCAGTAAATGCTGGGGACGTCGCGAAAGAAGTCGGGCCGTGGGAGATTATACTTGTTGGTCCAGTACGGACTTACTTACTGTCTGTCTGGATGGTAGCCAAGTACCTACCTCCTACCTCCTCATCGTCCAGTGTGCCTGTGTTGATGGCTCATTTTTAACTTCTTTTTGTATTGTGTTGCTGTATCTCCTGTACGACATACTGCTGTACAGTTCATTGATGATGTAGATATCGTTCCAGGCTCTCGCCGTACCTGCGTATTGTTACAGTGCTTTGATCCTCCTCCACCCTTCCAGCTCGCTGCCCGTCAATCTATTGTACATCCGATGCACGCATGTATGCCATGCATCTGCATCTGCCTGCATCTCTCCTGCTCCCATCTCAATCGCGCTTTGTGGTATCTCCTTCCGACCAACTAATCAAACAAATCAACAAGCAAAAGTCCGCCCCGAGCAAATCAAGCAGATGTCCACCCTCCATTTCCGTTTCCTATCCGAATCCAAGTACGCAAAGTAGAAAAGCCCAAAACAATATCGCCTGTATACCGGTGAAACCGAAAAGAAATGATTTATAAAGTGAAGAAAGAATTCCACCAGAAACGTGTAGATGCAACTGTCACAATGCACCAGCAAAATACAGCGCTTGCCCACTGATGCTTGCTTGACTCGCTCGCTCGCTCGTGAGATCAATGGTATCGTCCGCTTGCGTAGAAACGTTAAGGGTCCCGAAGGTTCGAATGCAAAGAGATTTTTGTCGTGTTTTATCTGCGTGTGTGGTGGGTGTATTAAGTAGTTGCGTTATTCGAAAAGGAAAGTCCGTCAATGTTGGATCGCATGAATGAGAACGTAAAGACATGAGAAGAGTCGAATGTAAATATAAGGCGTTATTACGTAAAATTAGTCGTCGATGGCGTGTATTGGAGTCCATTACATGCGATCGTTGAAGGCGTAAACTCTAGTGAGAAGCGTCTATTCAATCGAGTTCCGTCGTAATAAAATCAATCCGTTAAGTATATCGAATGGCGAGGAAATGAGATCGGTCTTGGATGAAGAGAACGTTTTCGATGAGGAAGAAATTAAATATCGGGTGGGGGTTGGTTTGTTGGTATAAGTGGTGGAGGTGCTGCTGTCGCAGCCGGAAGACTGCTTGGGACTGAGCTAGCAACCTCGACTGGACCTGTTACCGGAGCAGCATCTGAAGTCGCTATTGAAGTCGTTGCAGGTGGTTCTTCGTGTTCTATCTTGGAACCAACTGTTGTGTTGACCTTGAAACTACCTTCCCCTGGTTGCTTGGGAGCAGCCTTCACTGAAATTAGCATTTTCTCACCACTACCACCACCAACACCACAATATCACCACCTACCTTAGGGGCTTTAGGAGTCGCTTTTGGTCGTCTTTTCTTCCCTGGTGATCCTGCACTCTCGGGAATTTCCCTCTCAATTGGTATACCAGGACTCGGCGCATACTGAAGAGTTGGAGTGACCGCTGGAAGGATTGGCGCATAACCAGAAACACTAACTTCCTCTCCTTGCATCTGATATCCCATTGAAGACACCGGCGGTAGTATATCTCCTCGAGCGATTGCTTCCTGTTGTTTGCGCTCAACATCCTTTTTAGATGGTCGACCGCGCTTCTTTGGTTCTTGGGTAGGGAAGGAGGTCATGGATAGAGGAGAACCATTGGACGGCTTGGGGCGTATATCGCGCGCAGTTGAAACAGGATCACCACTGGATTGTCGTCGCTTTGCTGGAGGGCCGGCCGCTGGAGAGAATGGTTCCATCGCTCCTGGAGCTGACTTGCGCTTGATTCCAGAACTCGCACTCGGGACAGGAAGATTGTGGCTCTGACTTTGGCTTTGGCTGTGGCCATGACTCTGACTCTGGAGATGTGGTTGGAATATTGGCGCCGGAGGACTAAATCGAAGACTTTCGAAGGCGTCTTTACATTGTTTTAGGTTTCGTCCTATTCGAGAAGTCAGCAATCTAATAAATGGTCCGATATATAGGTCAAAGTCCCGACGATGTCTGTGTGTTGTTGCGCTTTGTAGATTCGCGATCTGGGGAACCTTGCTTCGGAGTTTTTACTGAAAGTCGACGACAACTTACCTCGAGGAACCAGCATATCGTCCCAGGCTGGGATTGAGGAGTTTTCATTGAGAAAGGCGAATAGTCTCTCCAGTGGAATCTGACTGGTCCTGATGGCTTCTGCGAGGACAAAGCGCTATAGACGAGGACATATTAGTTTTATAGGCGCAAAGATAGGGAGACAATGCGCCTGGAGTGTCAGAAGCGAACTCTCGACGTCTACCATAATATGAACCGTGCCAGTTCAGCCACATACCTTTTCTTCGTCTGAGAACGGCTGGTTGTCCATCCTGCTGGTCTGATACTGATAGATTTCGAGGAGGAGAAAGATGCGCACAGGAGAAGTGGAGCAGTTGGCGCACGGTGTTGAAGGAGGGAGGGGGGTGGAGGAGGGTCGGCGGGAAAGGCGAATTAAAGGGCATTAAGTATCTTTCTGGATCTATATCACTCTCGAAGCAATGTTAGGGAGCGTGGATTCGGTCGATTGATCGTCTGACGTCGTTAAGGTTCGCCGTGGTAAAGAGTGAGGCCGGCGGGGGGAAGGTCAAAAGAGGGTCGGATAGTAGGATATGCAACTAAGTAGGTAATGTACTGTAGGAAAGCAGAACAGGTAAGAGGATGGGTCTCGAAATGGGCCACTGGGTGAGGGAGGGAGAGAGGAAACGAGAGCGAAGGCGCGTGGACTCGAAGAGGGAGGTTGAAAGAAGAATAGAGTAGTAGGTGGACCAGAACCAGAACAGGAGCAGGATAGTGTAGTGTCGTGTTGAAAAGGACCCTAGAGCAGGTAAAATGGCAGGTCCGGAGCGGTTGACAAGTCGCCTGGAGCGTCAAACCAGCGTCAAAGGAGCGGGTAAAGAGGGTAGAGATCGAGATTGAAACGGAGGTGGTGGACCACGGGTAGAGAGCTGGTGAGGGGACCAGAGTGCGATGGGCGCGCAGAGATTGAGAGCAGGATAGTGCAAAATAGTCGGTATCATAGGATAAGAAGGAAGCTTGGGGATTGCCGTGCAGTAGTAGCAACAGCAGCAGCAACGATCAGGGTGCAGACCAGCAGACCAGCAGACCAGACCAGACCAAACCAAGCCAGAACCAGACTGGAAACCACTGAAAGTCTCCAGTGCAGCGCAGTACATTAGTGCAGTAGTAAATTACTCTGAAGACGTGCATATGCAAGCTGCACCAGGTGCATGAGCCTGTTGAACGTCCAATCCAGCGAGTGTAAACGGGGCCAACACCCCAGACAACCAGCAGAAAGTCGCGATATGATATGCCCACTCGTCAGGGAAGTTCAGGCCTGAAAGCAGCGAACGTCTAACCAGAGGTTGCTCGACAAGGACAAGGACAAGCTCAAGCTCAAGCTTAAGCTCCAACTCAAGCTTGCTACTCTTCCGGCGGGCGGGCATGGCCGTCTGTACGAACCGCGCCCGACTGCAGCCATCCCTCCCTCATCCCTCCCTCATCCTCATTTCGTCCTGCAGCTCCAATTTCGCCAACTTTTCCGTTCTACCCTCCCTTTTGCTCATATTCTCCCACGATAATCCCGTGAGAACCACGAGTGTCGTCGAATTTGGATTCAGGGGAGCCGATCGTCTTCTTTATTGGCCGCCACTGTTTGCTTCGCTGGCAGACCGCACAAGCCTTTCGGCCCCAGAGGATTGGACGACTTCCAATGCTCACACGGCCAATCACCACCCAGAAGTGCGATGAAGGCCTTAGCGGTCCCTGAGGGTTCACAAACCACCGTGCCATCTCCAATCGTTCCTCCACTGATCAACTCCATAAGGCTGGCAGTTCGTCCGCTCGCGCAATCCGCCTTTGAGCCGCAATATCATCGAGACATCAGACAAAATAATGCTGCATTGTCGCCGAGGACTTCGACGATGTCAGCTTCGTTGGCTATGGCGGGGTGGAATGCGATGCGATGCAAAGCAAGCAGAAGCGCATCAGCGCAAAACATATGCGACCAAACGCCAGACCCCGACTTCGCAGACTGGCAGCATCGCAACAAACTTCAAAGAACCGCAGACTCTCAAACAATAGACACCCACACTTGCAATCTACCCTTCGTCGCGGAATTGGCCTCTTCATATACTAGAAAACAGCGGGGCAAGCATACTTCGCGCCAATTCTGCAGAATGCGCTGTCATTCTTTCATAGGGGAGGAAACAGACTTATGCCTCCACCCCCAAACATGATCCTGCTCATCGCTGACGTTACCCACAGGTGGAATAGATGCACTTGGTCGCTCCTTTTACCCGATCAGCCATAAGTGTGAGGTGCTGAAGGATAGTCTGCAGATGGTGGTCCGTTTACTGGCAAGAAGCGGTCAGGTATTGTTGGGCTACCGGATGCAAGCCAAATCCTGCGACACTTCGTACCAAATGATTGAGAAAGGTTTTTGCGATGAGGCCGAATCTTTGTCGGCAACTACATTATATATGGAATATGCGCTGGCAGTCGGATCCTCTTTTCTAGAACACTGGTTGTGGGCGTGGTCAATAATTTCGGGAGCAATTTTACTGAGACAAAGAGTTTTGCGGAAACCGAGTATTCGAAGCTGCCGATCATATCAACTCTTTCTGGAAGCATGTATCATGCGACACATTCAACTGGAATAAGTTGAGGCGGTCAAGGCGGTCCTTGATGGAGAGGATGTTTTGGATGGACTGCCTGAAGATGGCGTTTGGCCACCGCAAAGCACAGACGAGAATCACGAACAAGCATCGATTACACCAAAAACGACTATGGAGGATATACCATATTACATTTCATGTAAGTGGCATTTATCTTTGGGCACATATTTTGGGAGGGATGAAGGCAGGGATGTCATAGACCGAGGCTCTTTTCTATTCAGTAAACACTGCTGTCGCATGGACAAACTGTTTGAGAACAGAATTTGGGACCGGTTACCAGACTTCAGAGAATCTTTGCTCTCCAGAATTGCTTCCAACCCACTTACATACCAGATATTTGTCATATTGTGGAAAGCGCATTTTTGACGCATGGGGGAATCTCGGTAAATTCCGGCGCTTGCTTCTCCAAACTGTATCTACCTGCAATCTTCCTCTTCCTTCATAGCAATTGATATTCTGAACGACTGGCAACGGGGCGAGAGGGCGAACAAGTGACAAGTGATATGTGAGCACGGGACGATCGAGCAAAAGGCATTTCGAGGCTTGGAAACGAGAGAGATGTGGGCGAGGTAAAGAGGCGCGCTACTGTATTCTTCATCCATTTCTACTGCATCATTTTCGCTACCATCTTCTTTCTCCCTCCGCTTTTCGCCTTCGGAACTGTCCCAAGTCATTCACTTCGAGGTTGCGCTTCATGTGTGCATCTGCCAGCAGCTACGCTCCCTCGACAACCACGAATTCACTCTCCGTCGCAAATCGTGCCCTTCCTTGTCTCCACCATCCCTTCAACAGCACAACCCAGCGAGGCGCAACCACTCTTTCGCATTCGAGTCCTCTTAGCGACAGCAATATCCCCCAGATTGACAGAGCCCTCTGCATATTTTGCGATCATTACCAATAGCACCTCATCTGCGGTTGGCCATTGTGGGGAGATCCATTCCGGCACCCAAGAATCGAGCTAGTACAAAGTGAGGGCATACTCGACAGCAGCCATACGTGCAGACCCACGGACGTCCGCTGAAAAGCATCTCAACAATGGCAGACGACACTCGAGACCCAAAACCAGCAGCGGTAGACGCTGCGCTTGGGGAGATGAAGCTCCAGGGAGACGGGTCGCCAGAGGACCAGGAAGATACAATCATGGTCAATGGCAAGCAGGAGGAGTCTTCAACACCAAGCTACATGAAGAGGTCACGCTCGTCGACTCCGGCCATAAAACAGTCTGCATCTCAATCTCCAGTCAAGAGGGAGAGCGCAAGCCAAACACCGAGGTCCCAAGATGAGGACGAGGAGGAAGAAGAAACCATTGGTGGCGATATCACAGTTACAGTTGAGCCTGGGAAGGCACCAAAATTGTCTAGGAAATCGTCACAGAAGGTAATATCTCGACCACCAATTCTTTACAACGACATGCCAGACTCTACAGAGGAAGCAAGTACGGTGTTTCAGTTAATTAAGGACTGTATCTACGGTTCTAAGCATATGGGATCCTCTGAACATGATGCTTTGGATTGTGACTGCTCAGAACAGTGGAGTGAGTACATCTGGTCCGCCAAATGGGTGCTGTACTGACGGGTTCAGGCAATGGCAAAAATCAGGCATGTGGCGAAGATTCGGACTGCATCAACCGTGCGACCAAGATGGAGTGTGTGGACGGAGATTGTAATTGCGGCTCGGGATGTCAAAACCAGCGGTTTCAACAAAAACAATACGCCGACGTCTCCGTCTTCAAGACTGAGAGGAAGGGCTACGGTTTGCGTGCAAATGTTGATCTCAACGCTGACACATTTATTTTCGAGTATCTCGGCGAAGTCATCAATGAACCAACATTCCGAAGGCGAACTCACCAATATAACGATGAAGGTATCAAACATTTTTATTTCATGTCCCTCACGAAGCACGAGTTCGTCGATGCGACAAAAAAGGGCAATCTTGGGCGGTTCTGCAACCATTCCTGCAATCCAAACTGCTACGTGGACAAATGGGTTGTCGGGGAGAAGTTGCGCATGGGCATTTTTGCCGAGCGACACATCAAAGCTGGCGAGGAACTGGTCTTCAACTACAATGTGGACCGATATGGTGCTGACCCTCAACCCTGTTACTGCGGTGAGCCAAATTGCACTGGATTTATCGGTGGCAAGACGCAGACTGATCGTGCGACGAAATTGCCTCATGCTACGATCGAAGCGCTCGGAATTGATGATGGCGATGGATGGGACTCAGCCGTCGCTAAGAAGCCCAGAAAGAAGAAGACCGGCGAAGACGACGAGGAATACGTTAACAATGTCCAGCCTAAAGGTCTCGATGAGGAGGGTGTCCGGAAAGTCATGGCCACGCTCATGCAGTGTAAGGAAAAGTGGATTGCTGTCAAATTGCTCAGTCGTATTCAGCGCTGCGACGACGATCGGGTTCGGAACCGAGTGGTGCAGATGCACGGCTACCAGATTCTACGAACTACCCTGACCACCTGGAAAGACGACAATAATGTTATCCTTCAAATCCTCGACATTCTTTACAAATTCCCCCGACTCACTCGCAACAAGATCAGCGATTCGAAAATCGAGGTAACAATCGAGACCCTTGTGGACTCAGAACACGAGGATGTCGCTTTCGAAGCTAAGCGACTTTTGGAAGACTGGAGCAAACTGGAGGTCGCTTACCGGATCCCCAGAAAGAAGTTCGACCCGAACACCGTACCGATCTTCGAACGTCGAAATACAGACCGATCAGAAGATGTTACCAAATCGCCAGCGACTCCAGCAATTGTTGCTCCTACTGGACCAAGAAGTAATCTTCCTCAGAGAAATCTTAACTTTGCTGCTGCACGACCCCCATTCCGACGACCTCCTAATGCATTACCTACTGGGTGGTTCCAGGCTCAGGATGAGAAAGGAAATGCGTACTATTACAGCAAATCTGGTCAAACAACGTGGGTAAGACCTAATTTTCCAGCTCCCGAACCACCTCCACCGCCCAAAGCCCCACCGAAGAGTGTTCAAACTGCAAGAGCCATTCAAGATATCATCGACAGCATAACAAAACCCGATCCAAAAACTCCAACACAATCAATACCTACCGGCGACTCGACTCCAAAAGAAAAGAAGCCAACTGAAAAGTGGCGTTCACTCCCTCAAGAAAAACAGATGAAACTCTACGAAAATACCGTAAGCCATTCTGCCGTATTTATGAGATTCCAACTAACATAACGCCAGCTCTTCCCACATATCAAACACGTAATGCAAAAATTCACCAAACAACTCCCCAAAGAAGACCTCAAGAAATTCGCCAAAGAAGTTGGTAAGAAACTCGTCGCGTCGGATTTCAAGAACAACCGTGTCGAAGACCCAACCAAGATCTCCGAGAAACAGGAGAAGAAGGTCAAGAGCTACGTGAGGGATTTCTTTGAAAAGGCTGTCGAGAAGAAGAAGGTGCTTGATAAGAAGAAAGCTGAAAAGGCTTCGCTGAACGGAACTGGACTTAATGGATCAGCCTCAACTTCTGCATCTGGAGCGAACGGCAATAAAGGTGCTGAGGACGATGAGCAAGACCCTGATCCTGATCCAACTATCGATTCATCGCCTACTGCTCTCGATGCTCCGCCGTCCTCTCTTCCAGCTACGCCCTCCATCTCAGCTTCTGGCTCTAACTCTGACTTGAAACGGAAACGCGACGACGAAAACGGCGATGGCGATGAGACGCCCACCGGTATTGGTCTAGGCGTGGGCGACGATTCGTTCTCGGACTCGAACAAAAGGTTGAAGGAAGAAGAGAGCCCCCCTCCTCCACCGCCTCCACCCCCTGCAGGTGGTATACCGCTTGATGTTGATGTTGATGCGGTGATGGGTGGGGATGACGATGGAAATGGGATGAGAAATGTGGAAGAGAGTGAGGAGCAGAGGGAATTGAGGAGGCAGGAAGAGGACCTCATGAGGGAGAATGAAGAGGCCATGGCGCTCGAGATGGAGAGTAATCGTGACGAGGGGCCTGGTGGGAAAGATGTTAATGGGAATGGGGCCGGACATGCACATGATCTTGATATCGATATGATTATGGAGGGCGCGGAAGGAGTAGCGCAAGGGATTCCGAGTCGGTGACCAGGAGGTATCGGGGGTCATTAGCGACTGACTTGTTCTGGAGGGAGCTTTTTTGCATTTGCATCTACCTTGCTTCATGGCTGGCGCAAAAATGTCTAGCGAGCATATTTCATCCATGGCTATGGCGGCTGGGAATGGAAAGGGAAAGTGTACGAAGTCTGTACTTACTTACTTTTGTATTATAAAGCATACCATACCATACCATATCTTACCGGCTCAGCAGAAAGAACAGGCGGAACAGCATCTAGCGCATTGGTTGCATGCCTATCACGGTTCCCTGTCTTTCTCTTCCGCATGTTCGTACTTCCCTTCCCTTTCCATCCCACATTTCCCATTACTAGTCTTTTCCTCGCTTCGATTGATTGAAGGAACAGTGTCCTTCCTTCCTCTCTTCCATCGCAGAGCAGAGTAGAAATCTCAAGAGTATGGGGCTGGGACGGAAATGGTAAAGGAACGGAGCCCAGTGGAATAATGGAAAGCCCTCACTCCTCTTAGAAAAAAGCAGAAAGCGGGGCAGGAGGCAAGCGGATAGCCCCACCATTTCCCGGCTTTAGTACTGAAACGGAATAGTGATAAAGATCCACGAGACAGGGGTAGAGGTTTTGTTGCACGTCGCAATTTTCAACTCTCGAACATACCCTCTCGAGTTCGAACTTAGGAAGAATTACTTTCTCGCTCAGGGTGATGAGATGGGATGGGGATGCCAACCACAACAAGGTGAGTTGATTAATAGTGACACGTGGATTTCGATTAATTTCAACGACATATATGCAATATGGCGTCTCAACCATCAATATCTGCTGTTGCTGTGGATTGGAGGCGCGTCGAGGGTTTGATTCCGTAGGAAGATTGAAGGTGGAATTGTGCGTTGGTCAAGAGTGATTCTTGGTTGGACGTGAAAGATGTGGTCTTCGGCGATGATCTCGACGCGCTGGAGAAGCTGCAGCTGGAGGCATGGAAGGTGGCACTTTCTTCACTCTCCTCCAAAGCCCATGTCGTGCTCTTGCCTTCGTTTTTGTGATTCTTTCCACCGCGACTGTTATTCCTTTCCTTTTCTTCTTATTCCTTCTCGTTGCAAAATCGCCATGTCAGAAGTTATTCGGATCAACGAGCATGGCTGCATCTCATGTTTACTTTCCTTTCTCCATGCGTTCTTTGGTGTCTGCCATTCGGATGCAAGTTTGCCTGTGGCGTTCAACGTGTCAAGGCACCGCAAGACAGCACAACACAGCTCACAGCATCTCGACCTTCATCCTGTTGTTCAACTACGGCTGACTTATATCCAATGCTCTGCCCCTCGCTACACTAATCTCTTAATCGGCCACTGCTGTCATGAAATTGTGTAGCACTGTCATCAAGGTTCCACTGGCGGACAACCCTACAAACTATACTCAATCGAGTGTCCAAGTCCTTTCAAGTAGACAAGAAGCCATGGCAAGCGCTGTAATTGCCGTGTGACGCAAACCCAAATAGTGCGGGCGTGGCGGTTGGTACTTCTGATGAACTGTTGTGATTCATTTTTCAAAGAGGCAATCAGATAGCCTCCATGCCCTCAACATCTGCTCTCATGCGAGCCATTACTTTGTCCAGATCGTAGCTTGTAGACTTTGGTTCCTGGCTTAGCGCATCAAGCATAACAGTTTTTTTCGCTTCCATATTGGTCTTGATTTTGAAGAGAAGCTGGAATGTTGACGTTCGCCAGTATTTAGCCGCCCAGTGTAATGCCGTCAAACCATAGCGAGAACAGACTTCAATGTCAGCATCCCCTTCAATCAATCGGTCCACAACAACGTCATGACCATACTGGGCCGCTAGGTGGAGTGCTGTTGCTTCACTATCATTTTTCTGGTTG
Source organism: Cadophora sp. MPI-SDFR-AT-0126 (assembly GCA_020747065.1). NCBI lineage: Eukaryota > Fungi > Ascomycota > Leotiomycetes > Helotiales > Ploettnerulaceae > Cadophora > Cadophora sp. MPI-SDFR-AT-0126. Next base: position 2,633,168 of record JAGMVK010000002.1, on the reverse strand, counting down.
ACATCCGCATCCGCTTGGAGCAACAGTTTTACCACTCCCTCATTTCCATTGCGGGCGGCCTCATGCAGTGCCGTCCAGCCGGAGAAACACTGAACTCCAACATCGGCCCCAGCTTTCAATAGCAGCGTCACCACCTCGTTGTGTCCACGAGCTGCTGCCCAGTGCAAAGCAGTTACCCCTATATTTGGACTCCCTGTCCTGGAATCCACGTCGGCTCCGGCCTCGAGTAGTTGGTGGACCATTTCTTTATTCCCAATCCCAGCAGCCAAATGGAGTCCTGACATGCCGTGCTGTCCTTGAAGGCTGACGTCTGCTCCAGCCTCGACCAATAGCCGGACTACAACATCGTGTAGGTTTCCAGCAGCCCATGACACTGGTGTACGACCGTAACAGTTATCTATCGAATCCACCTCGGCGCCATTTTCGAGCAGTAGCTTGACTACATTCTCGTGTCCATTTTCAGCCGCCAACGACAGCGGCGTCCGACCATAATCGCTATACATCGAATCCACCTTAGCGCCATATTCGAGCAGTAGCTTAACTACATTCTCGTGTCCATTTTCAGCCGCCAACGACAGCGACGTCCGACCATAATCGCTATACATCGAATCCACCTTAGCGCCATATTCAAGCAGTAGCTTGATTACATTCTCGTGTCCCTTTTCAGCCGCCCACGACAGCGGCGTCCGACCATCGCTATCTATCAAATCCACCTCGGCGCCATGTTCGAGCAGCAGCTTGACTACATTCTCGTGTCCGTGTTCAGCCGCCCACGATAGCGGCGTTTGACCATAATCGCTATCTATCGAGTTCAGCTCGGCGCCATGTTCGAGCAGCAGCTTGACTACATTCTCGTGTCCGTGTTCAGCCGCCCACGACAGCGGCGTTTGACCATAATCGCTATCTATCGAGTTCAGCTCGGCGCCATGTTCGAGCAGCAGCTTGACGACATTCTCGTGTCCCTCTTCAGCCGCCAACGACAGCGGCGTCCGATCACGACTGTCTTTCAGATCAGGAGGATTGCTATCAAGCAGGCTGAGTATCACGCTACTAACTCCAAAGAATGCTGCTAGATGAAGCCCAGTCATTTGCTTGGGTCCATTTTGACTATAATTCACCTCACTGCGATGTCGCTTAAAAGCCATAAGAACTTGAGCTGATGCCTCGACGTGAGCTTGTTTCCGCAGAAAGTCAATGACACTTCGATACGCAGTCGAGGCCTCTCGAGCATGGTAACCCCAATTTTGTGCTGCGTATTTGTAGAACTTATTCGATTGGAGCCGCTGTTCGAACTCATCGTCACAATGACAAATTCCGCTTGCAAGCTCGTCAAATGAGAGGTAGGTAACGCATGCCGTGGTAATACTAGCTTGCGCGTCCGGAAACCATTGCTTTCGTGTTCGATCGAAGTATTCCTGTGTTGTGTAATGGACTAGCCGAATAATTCCACAGTCCTCATCAATTGTAACTAAGCCAGCACACACAGACACCATGTCGTCTATGTCTGGGATATTGGCTTCGTCAAGCTCGGACTCGTCAACTTCAACACCAAGGGCATGCTGAAGCTCTATTGTACTGAGTGGTCTCTTCGCACAGATTATCCACGACAGAACTTCTTTAGCAAGTTCTTCTTGCTCCTCAACCTGGCCATTGATCCGTTCCATAGCATCCTTATATGCATGGTCGTATGCCGCAGACCCTTTGACCAAATTCTTCAAGGCGGTTTGGACTGCTTTTGGCGATCTCTTCCCGACTAAGGACTCGAGGTGGAGCTTTGCGAGTAGGAACCTAGTAGAGTAAGCGCGATTCAGTAAGCACTCGACTTTATCAACATACATTCCATCTACAGCATCAACAATATTTGTCTTGATTTCTTCTTGGAGCTCAAGGCTTCGAGCCACAAATTTTGGAAGCCGGCTCATTTGGCCATCTAGGTATCGTCGTACATCTTCTTCGTCAGAGCGGATCTCTAGCTTCAAGCACCCCTCAAACTCCTGTTCGATGCTTGATATATGCCGTGACGTAGCAAATAGATGTGCATTGCATTTTGCTTGGAGGTCAAAGAGGCCTGAGAGCAGTCTTTGTCGGCAACCATCGGAGATTTGATATTCATCAAGTGCGTCAACGATAATGAAGACTCTGGAATAAACTGCCGCCACGGCTTGTAGAAGTCCCGATAATTCGTCAAGTTGAGGGCGTGTTCCGCTGTTTTTATGCCGGTTGTAGAGCGTTTTCACACTATCCGGTATAGAAGGCTGCTGTTGAACGAATTGCTTCAACAAGCTAGCAACCAGATCCTCGAACCTTTGTTCATGCTGTCGTCGGTAGTCGCAATACAAGTACGCAATGCCAATGCTGGGGTCGTTTTCGAACCGCATGACGATGTCCTCTATCACGATTGACGTGAGCATTGTCTTTCCTGCTCCGGGGATGCCTGGACAAAAGAAGATCCGCTTGTCGGTCTCCATCCACGCAGTGAACTCTGCCGAGTCAAGTAGCCATTGGCCAGTCCCTATTTGTCGTCGACTTATGAAATCGCTCTGTTGTGAAGCATAATCGATCGGGGTAATCCAGTCGAGTATGTTGTGACGGTCTTGATCTTCTTGACTTCGTACTAACTCAACAACACTATCCCGAGTAAGACGACCTCTGAACGCATTGAGTAAGCCAATGTTCGTGCCAATGCGGCTGCGGAGCTCCTTGATGTCTTCTGGCTCCCATTTCAGTCTCTTCCACATCCGTTTCACCTTTTGGATAGGACGTCTGTGACCGGACTCGAGTTCGTCGTACTCGTCTAATATGTGTTCTAATTGGCCCAGAACATTTCCACAGCCATTTGCAATCTGCTTTAGCTCTGCCTCTTCTTCCTTGCAAAGTGTGCGACTGGAGAGGTCGACTTCGACATCAAGGAGGATGATTGAGAGGCTTCTGACCCTGTTACAATAACAAAATCAGCAATGCTCGGAAATGTTCCTATAGCAGCGTACTCATCAGAAATAGCGTTGAATTGGCTCGGTGCTTCCACGAAGTCTTTACGGATCTTATTGGCAAGCTCAATGACCTTGATGAGATCGCCTACGCCGAAACCGAAGCTCATCGTGACTCAAGCACAGCTCTATTGTAAGCGTACCGGAAAGGGATAAGAGAACGGAATGAGAACTGCAGAGAACAGAGGCAGAAACGAGCGATCGTTGTTGGAGACGAGTTTATCTGTACTCGGTCTTGCGAGGCTGAATCCTACCCGCAAGGCAGACTCAGGCCTTGATGCGCTGGCCACCCTGGGGTTGCATAAGTGGCTGAGAGACATCATATCTGTCTCATGACGCCCAATCGAGGAGTTAGGCCTTCGTCAAGCCAGTACCGTGGTGTGGACTGAGGCGGTGTTTTTATTGTGTGGTGGGTTGCTGGCTGGCTCGGACGCTAGTTGTTAATTGTTAGTTCTTGACAATTGCTTCGTTTGAAAATAGGGTCCACTATAAAGACACATACCTCGCAAGTACAGAAATCAAGGCATAATACCGCCAGGAGAGTTCCGAAGTGAGTCTTGCATTTTCAAAACCGGACTTTCATATCAAAGAGACCTGCACAGAAATTGCGCAAAGGGGAACTCATTCTCTCTCAAAATATGATAGGAATGGATTTTGGAAGGATAGAGACGATGGCAGTGACAAATAGAGACGGAATCTTGTGGACATAAGCCTTGTTGGATGAGAAGAGAGAGAGTCCAATCTGTGATGTGTTGAAGGGCGTGAGCAGAGAGGCTTATGTGATTAAATTGGAAATAAAGACCGAGGGCGGAAGGTGCTCACCACTTGGTCAATTGGAAGGAAGACCTCCTGCCACGAAAAGACTAGCAAGCAGATAGTTGTCTTTAGCAATTATGCCAGGCCCTAGATCACGCCCCTTTAAAATGCACTCCCACTTCACACTGCTCATATGAGAAAAGTGGACGAAAATCTGAAGGGAAATCTCAGCAAATCATCATCTGTGATGTATTACGATCCTCTCTAGAATACAAGTTCCACGAAGAGAAGTAATCACTCTATCCTCCCCTCCATCTACCATATGCTCGTTTACAAGTACAATCCCTCGGGCTCACCCTCCGTCTTGGTCTTCAAGACACGCTCTCTCGCAGCTCTGAAATCTGCCATCTGGACACGCATTCTGCGCTCTCTCAATGCCATCAGACCAGCCTCGGAGCAAATTGCCTTGATATCCGCACCAGAAAGATCGTCCTTTTGGTTGATGAACTCCTCCAAATCAACATCCTCGTTCAGAGACATCTTGGAGGTGTGGAGAGTGAAAATCTTGCGCTTGGTGACTTGATCGGGGTTCTCGAAGAGAATCTTTCGGTCGATACGTCCTGGTCGGATAAGGGCGGGGTCCAGAGTGTCGATTTTGTTCGTGGCCATGATCACTTTGACATCACCTCGGTCATCGAAACCATCCAGTTGATTTAGAAGTTCCAACATGGTTCTTTGGACCTCCTTCTCTCCTCCAGATGTAGACTCGTATCGTTTGGTACCAATTGCATCGATTTCGTCAATGAACACAATCGAGGGTGCATTTTCAGCAGCAACCTGTCCATGTTAGCGGCGAATAGAGAACGAAGCTGAATATGCATACCTGGAAAAGTTGTCTGACAAGCCGTGGCCCATCACCCAAGTATTTCTGAATCAACTCACTACCCACAATTCGCAAGAAAGTCGCACTTGTTTGGTTTGCAACAGCCTTTGCGAGTAGAGTCTTTCCAGTACCTGGCGCACCATACAGAATGACACCCTTCGGGGGCTTGATACCCATCTCCTCGTACAACTCAGGATGTAGAAGTGGCAATTCGACCGACTCCCGAACTTCCTGAATCTGCGATTCCAGACCACCAATATCCGCATATGACTCTGTGGGAGCCTTATCCAGCTTCATGACCGTGACCAGGGGATCTGCATCATCGGTAAGGACACCAACGATGGAAACAGACTTGTGATGAAGTAGAACACTCGCACCGGGCTCTAGCAGATCCTTATCGACGAAAGACATGATGGAGACGTAGTATTCAGGGCCGGTTGTGCTGGAGACAATGGCATGATCATCATCAATCATTTCCTCCAAAGTTCCGACTCCCATCGGGCTACCTCTCATATCATCAACTCTTCCACGCTCGTCCGCATTTCTATCCTGTGCCTCAGGGTCGCTAGCGGCAGAAACGGGGGCACCTCCTTCCTTCGCAGCCTTTGCCTTTCGTAACCGCTCTTGATTCTCGACGTACTCTTCTTCCAGTAGCAGATGATCGTGGATTCGTTGCATTCGAAGATATCTCAGCTTGCATCGGGAGGTAGGATAGACGGCGGGGAGTTTGGCAGAGGCATTTGGACCGGCCGCCTTACGCTTCTTGCGACCGATTCTCGTCGTTGGACGTGGTGGTGGCTCGTACTTGGGCTTCTCCTTCTACAACAAATCATTAGCATCATCGGGTGTATCATGCAAAACAGTAATCCCCTACCTTCTTGTCTTTCTCATCTTTGTTGTCCCCGCCTTGACCAGCTCCTCCGAGCCCGGACTGTTGATTTCCCTTGGATGCTGTCAATAGTGATCTTAGCCCATGTTCAAGAAGCTTACCATCGTGCCTGCAGCGGTCTTCAAACGCTGCTATGGCAAGAAGTGAAGATTTAAAGGACCGAAGAGACCTGTTTGGTCTATTCGATAAGTTGAGGTTGATGGAAGAAAGGTATGGAATTCGGTGTTTGTAATGGAAGGGGCGCCAGCTTGAAGCTTAGCAGGCGACAGAGACGCGAATGGCAGCTTGAATCTGCACTAAAACTGCAGCCTCATATGGGGCCTTGAAATTTAGGCATAAGTTCGGAACTTTGAGGCATCAAGACCCGGCCGGGATCCATAACTCACAGCCTCGAATGATTGAGAAGCTGCAACATTCACTGGAACCACGTTGAGACATCACCCACCTTCGGTCAACTTCATGAAAGAGAAGGGTTCAGCCTGCGTCTGGAAATAGAACAGTCTCGTCCTGGAACAGTCACAAAAAGAAGTCAACTTCTTATACTATCTTTAAAAGCTGCTCGAGCCGCCCAAGTTGTACCCCGCCAGCACAACCCGCCCCACGGTAAGGCTTCCTACAACTGTTTTGCCAGCACCTTTCCTCTTGCTTTGCTCTGGGATGCTAACTACATCTTGAGTCTATTCTTTCTTGTATTCTAACATCTAACAGAATTTGAATTTTGTTCTGTCAAAGTATCCTGCGTTCACTTCAACCTTTCGATTGCCCGTTCCATTCCGAAGCAACTTTGGACATAGTTTCGAATCACGTCAACCTGCATTCGAGCCTCGTCAAAGCAACGCATTCTTAAGAGGTGCCTCTGATATCTTCGAAGTTGTACCCGAACCAGATTGTCCTTCGATTTCACACGACTCTGCACTATGGCATCCAACAGACTACGAAGAGTGGCCAAGGAGCTGGCAGACATTCAGAATGATACACAGTCCAAGATATTCTGCGAGGCTGCAGACGGCGACCTTTCACATCTACACGCCTCCTTCCCAGGTCCCCCAGATACCCCATATGAAGGTGGAACATACGTGGTAGACATCAACATCCCCAACGAATACCCATTTCGTCCCCCAGTCATGAAGTTCCAAACAAAGCTGTGGCACCCAAATGTTAGCAGTCAAACGGTATGTATACCTTGACTCTGTTAGATACTGTGAAGCTGAGAACAATGCAGGGCGCCATCTGTCTCGATACTCTGGGAACAGCTTGGTCACCAGTCCTCACAATCAAATCCGCCCTTCTATCCCTCCAATCCCTCCTCAGCACACCCGAACCCAAGGACCCACAAGATGCAGAGGTAGCGAGTATGCTCATGAAGAACCCAGAACAGTTCCAAAAGGTTGCAAGAGAGTGGGCTATCAAGCATGCTTCAGCACCAAAGTCAACACAATGGGAGGTTACTACAGCTTCGCAGCCTACCTCATCCAAGCCAAAATCCCAAAAGGTTCTGTCTCGCGAGGAGGAGGAGAGGATATTGATTGCCAGGTAAGGAGTTTATTTCGAGTTAAACAACTTCGCTAACATTGAAGTAGATATCAAGGATACAACCGAGATCTGATCGACAGATTTGTAGCCATGGGATTCGAATTGGACCGAGTAGTTGACGCCTTCAACTTTGTCAGTATCGACCGGAATAACGGGGAAGACTATGAGCTTGAGGAGGCGTATATGGGAGACATTACAGCCAGACTTTTGGGCGAACCATGATTGGCTACAAGGATACTCTCACTGGTGTGGCGTACATGACCGTAATGAATTCACTGGCAGGCATGCATGGGCTTTGGAGTCTGGAGATTAGTGCTACTGGAAGATAGCATAGGGCATTGATCGGCAAAGGCGTATGTATGGTATGAATGTCGAAAGGAAGCATGAAGCGTAATATCAGTCCGTCAAATTCATTGTTTTTGAGTGCATTTACATGATAAGGGAATTTTATCAATCTATTTTCTGGAAATGTAACAAGTACTTTGGCTTAAGTACGCATATGTTCGCAAGCTTTAAACCGGCAGGATTTAGCATATTTCCGCTTGTTAAAACAGCAACGCTTCCTCTATCGTTCCAGTTCACCACGTATATGCCACTGACGACTACCTTTGAACCTGCAAAGAGCTACCACTACTTACTTACTCAGATGATTCTTGATTCTGTTATTGTTTTCCCCGCTTCTACTCTCTTCTCCTCTGTCTGGCAAGCAATAAGGAAGAAATACTTCGTGCATAAGTCCCGAGCTTCTCTTCCCCTACTCGACTTTCGATTCCACGCACTTGGGGGAGGTGTGAGTCTGAGAAATAGCTAGCTAGCTACATTGTTCCACAGCAATGTGGTTCACAAGGTGATTTATGTATGTGTGTCGGAAGTACTGATGTGATACATCAAGCATGCATGTATCACTGACCCACAACCGCCCTCGCTTGCCTCCACGGTAGGTAGGTATGTTGGAAATGGAATGCAAAAAGTGAACGGCTACAAACTCAATAAAAACTTACTACAGATATCTAGCAGAGACTTTACCTACTTAGAATCTACTCCCTTACTTACAAAGCCATCCTTTTCTTCTCAAGTCAAAAAAGTCCCATCCCTACTCACGAACATCTCGTCTCCAAAAAAAGGAGGGGAAAAAACAAAAAAAAAAGATCCGGGCCAACCTCCAGACACAACACCCACCCCAACACACACGAACCCTCAGATCAACAACCCAAAACCAGAAAGCATCAAAAAAGAAGCTCTTCATAGAAGAACCTCGGGAATTGAGCCCGAGGTGGGGCTCGAACCCACGACCTTGAGGTTTTTATACATATCTGGGTACCAGAGGATTCCGGGTGACAAGTAAGAGCCACACGCTCTACCGATTGAGCTACCCGGGCTTTGCTTTGTTTGAATAAGCTGTTTGTGTAGGGTATCTTGCTATTTGGATAGATAGATATGGTTGGGTGTTGGGTGGTAGGGGGTTTGTGAAGGGAGGGGGGGAGAGGTGGAGACGAGTGGGCGGGTAAGAAATGAAATTTTCTCTGGGATGGAGATTTTTGGGTGTAAGCGAGGGTGGGTGGGACAGTGGTTTTTGGATGTAGGAGGTGATGTATGTATGGTCTTCACTTGATGTGTTTATATCGGGGATGGACATATCTAAATAAGTCTCAATCAGTTTCTCTGTAATATTTGCGACTGTCGCGGCCCTTAGTGTTGTTCGGACTGTAGGAATGGACTAGTTGATAGGAAGGTAAACACGGGAAGCGAGACCCCTCTGACGAGGCGACTTTCGGCCATTTCTTCAGTTCAAGTTAAAATGGTTATCTAAAGCTGTATGTATTTTTGGCTCTCACTCTAATGCATCTTCAAGATCTAAGCATACTGCAACCGACTCTCATCCCAACCCGGCTGCAATGCACTCCAATCCTTGCTAAACTCAAAATCTGTCTGATAAGCACCATACGAGATCAGCTTCACCGTATCCAACTTGGCGCCAGCATCCGTCATAGCCCAAAGAGTCAACGCTACAGTATTCAGTCCTCTATTATTGATCACCCCGGGCGGAACCGGAAATCTCGTCTGTGGTCCAATATGCGGAACGTATTTGCCATACTGGTATCCGTTCACCCAGATCATGACTCTAGCTACAGTGCCAGCTGGAGCACCGAGCTCAATACCGAGGGGGACGTCGAGGTCGGAGTCGATGTTGAGGTGGAACGTCGTGGTGTAAAAGCGAATCCCGGAAGTACTGAGACCAGTTGATGGGCCGGAGCGGTCAAATGAAGAGTCTGGTGTGAAACCGGGTAGATGCCAGCCCAGACGTTCTGCGTACAGACCGCCTTCATTCATAGGTCCGCGGACAGGATCGAGATTCTTGGATCCACCGGCGTTGCCTTGGATTTTCCATTGGGTGAAGCCGGTTGAGCCGCTGGTGGTGATGGGGAGGAGTGAGGCGCCGAGGATACCGCGGGGGTTCTCGACGCCTTTTGCGGTGGAGGTTTGGTCGTGCCCATGGTAGTCTACGACGACTGTGAGGAGGTTTTCGCCGGATTTGAGGGAGGCCTTGGGTAGGGTGAAGATGGAAGATGTGGTTGTTAGCGAGGCGTTGCCGACGTTGCCACCGATGAGATCTCCATTCAGCCAGGCGGTCCAGCCGAAGGCAAGACCTCCGGAACAGGTGATGTCTACAGATGTGTAATTTGTCCCGGTGAAGTATCCGCGGTAGATCTTGGCGCCTGTGTAAAATCCGTAGTCGCTCGAAAATAGGACAGGTTTCGTCAAAGGCGCAACAGGGCTAAGAGTTGTGGATTTGTTGCATATAGCCCACTTCGTGTCATCGTAAGACGCCAGCTTCTCTGGGAAAGTATCCTTAGAGCGCCAGTTGGTGAGAGCAGGGAGAGATATAGTTCGATCTTTAGCGCCTGGGATCTGTGCTGTGACCGAGCCATACGAGGTCTTCGTAGCGCTCAAGCGTATCCCGTTCCAGTCAATCGTTTGAATTTCGGAATTTCCAGTGTAGACCTCAATGGTTGTCGCGTTGTCATTGTCTCCAGAGACGTGGACAACTCCATGAGATATAGATGCACTACGGACGAGGTACGGGCCCAAGACAAATATTTGCTCATCAGGTTTGACATCCGGGTTGAGTGTCGTTGGTGGCGCCCAGAATTTCCAAGCCGACTCTTGGTCAAGGAGATAGATTAGCACATTACTGAATTTGACCACCGTCTTTCCAGTGCCCTGGGTGTAAGTGAAAGTTGTGGTGCTATTTGCTGACTCGACTGCGACTTCAGTAGACCCTTCGGTGCTGTGTGTCGTGTCTGTAGTGCCAGTCTTGATCGCAAACTGGCCAGCTTGGCCGGGCTTGAGATACAGAACAAGGACATCGACGTCGAAGATCCCGTAGGTCAAAACTTCCGCTGAGGAGTAAAGAAGGGTATTCTTGCCAAACGTATAGTCGTTGACAAGGATCTTGCTTTGGCGTCCGGCGAGATTGATATTTGGCACAGTGATGACACCTTCAGAGGTGTTGAGGTTGGCAGAGAAGGTTGTTGAATCTCTTGATTTAGATGTGGCTTGTTGTACGGTGTAGAACGCGGCACCAGTGTCGGGGTTTCGAAGTTCCCAAGTCCAGATTAATGGTGTGGATACCTGGGACTGTTAGCTTAAAATTATGTAGACGGATTTTTTCATTACGTACAGCATATCCGGTTCCATTGCCAATCATATTGGTCTTCAAAAGATCCGTAGACACACGTGTGAACAGACTGATCAATTTCGTTTGATAGAATTTGTCCTGAATCTGTCGAGTCTCTCGAAGAGGTGCAGAGTAGTCGTAAGAAGTGTAAACCACAGGAGCAGCGGCTACAATTGTCAGTAAGTACAGAGTCCAAGATCTGAGGTACTCACAATGACCCCAATTCGTTCCTCCCCAAGCCATATACAGACTCAAGAGTGTGGTTCGCTGCCCGATATTGTTTTTGTAGTAGACATCCGCAAATGCTGGGTCATGTTCTGCAGCACAATCATCATAAAAGCTTCCTCCCCAGGGTGTAAAGTACCCGGCTTCGAACTCTGCCAGGTACTCCGGCTGGGTGTAGGAGTAGTTTTGGAACCATTGATAGTAAGTCCTGACAAGGTTGAAGCCAGTGTTGACGTTTGTGCATGAAAATCCGCCGGGATACGAATCTAAGGCATAGATGTTCACAGCACCTCCGACATTCTTCAAGAAGGTTAGCATGTTTTTCAAGGAAGGAGTTGAAACAGGCGCTGCTCCTCAGAATCTCCTACTCCACGAAATTTGTGACAATTGTACGTGAAAGTTATGTACGTACCTGATAATCTGTACTCCACGACTGGGAACGCATGCCCTTCTCATTGTGTGTTGACGGAACTGTCACACCAGCATCCAAGAACGCCTTCTTGACCTGCTCCATATAAATTACCAGCGTGTTTGTGGCGACATGAGACGTTTCCTGAAGCTCGTTCTCATGCTGGTTCAAAATGACAGGTCCTCCTTTTGTGATTTCATTACTGGCAATGATCTCTCCAATCTGAGTTATCCATGGCAACCAAGCTTCATGATATGTCGCATCGCCAGTCCGCAGGTTCCCCAAACTTCCGTCGGATCCCCAGAGCGCCAATCCTCCTCCATTTGTTTCCGCGTTGCAATATGGTCCCGCTCTGGCAATCACCCAAAGCCCTGCTTCTTTCGCATAGTCGAAGAGCTTTTGGACATTCTTTCCCGAGGTTTCGAAATCGTAGACGCCTTTCGATGGGGAATGGTACGACCAGAAGAAGTAAACACTGCATGGATTAGCGGAATCGCGGAATTCGTAGGTAGAGTTACGCACCTAATAGTATTAAGTCCATTGGCTTTGAATTTATGAAATATGTCTAGCCACATCTCTGGCACAGGCATGCGCTGGTAGTGGACTTCCCCAGAGCTGAAAGCTGTCAGTATGTCTGCCAATAACAGATTCGTGGGGACTAACAAGATGAAGACCCTGCTGCCATTGACGGTCAAACTATATGGATCCCATGTTACTGCTGTTGTCAGACCGTTATCCGTTGCAATTCCGCCCCAGAGGAGGGCGGAAAGGACAGTAAAAAGGTGCAGAAATCGCATGGTCAAATACTGGGAATTGCCCAAATTCGATGAGGTACTGCATTGTGCTTTTTGGCGAGCGTGATATTAGTTTTATAGCAATTTGACTGTATAGCAAGGGTTACATTAGAGGAACAGTTTATGACGAGCTTCTCCCTGCCATCAATGTACGTGATGGTTCACCCCACTTGTCACTTGAGATGGGATGGAAGTATAATTGATTGCATTTCTTCCAGCAATCAGATGGACAAGAGACGCCGGTCATGCCTGATTTTGGTTGGCGCGCATACCGGATGAACTGCAAAGGATGGATGGATGCGGAGGTAGAGGCACACGAGGGACAGTAACTTACGGGTCCGGGATGGATGGGGAAGGAGAAAATTACCCCATACTTAGGAAATCAAGCGATTTCAAGCTCTTCCAGCCGTGCTCGGCAAGACATGCGCCGAGGAAGTGTTATCACGTGCCAGGTACCGTCCTTGGCGGCGACGATCCCCCTCTTCCGAAGGTTCAAGGATCGTGGAAACTTCATAACTCACCTGGAAAATGTTCGAATCTCTTCCGAGGATCAGGTTCCGCGACTGGGGACCTAGTATGACACTTCCATGTTTCCGAGATCCGGCTAAGCGAGACTCCAGGAAGGGAAGAGGAGGGCAATATGTTGTAGGCTAGCTGGGATAGACTTCTCCGTCAGAGCTGTCAGAAGGTCCGAAGTTAGACTTGCTTGCAATGCCGAACGTTCCTTTACTTGATGGCCAGCAGTGATGGTCCAGAGGCTACAAAGTCAAATCCTGCAAGAACTCACGATTCGAATTGTGCGGATGCAACGACTGCCACCTTACTCTTCACCAATGCTGCTCCACACCTAAGTTACAACGGATTCATGACCAACAAGAGGTACCAATCTTGAAGCAAAACAGCGTGCGTTGAAGAATGAGCTGTCATGCGAAAGATCTGAACCGAACTTTCGGGACTGAGTGTCTGCTATTGAATGGTTGTCGAAACTGTTCATGGTGGCGCTCTCCGGGGCCTGAAACTGTGATTATACTTCCCCAAACAAATTCGAAGGGAAGTGGAATACATAAATAATGTGAGAGGTTGGCTGGATTTCGGGAAGCCCTGTTACTGGCAAGTGAAATTGGATGGATTCTATGTGCAGCTGATATTCTTGGCAATAGGAGATCAAACTACTCAGTGACAAATCAAGATACAATGACGCTTAGCGAAGACAACAAACGGTCAACCGTGTCTCTTCATCGTTAACTTTTTTGTAACATGTCCACCTTCATTCTGCGTTCCATTTATCAGGCCTGAATCGGATGTGCATCTCGCCAAACTTCGGCTCTTTATGAACACCCCCAATCGCTTGACCTTTCTTCTCACCACTGCTTTGGGCCAATTCCAGAACAAAACTCATCTACGGAGAACCACTACCAAGTTGGGAGATATACATTGCAAGCCCGTCACGAACTCTACCGTTTTCTGAGAGCTCAATATTAATGCTTCATCTATCGAGGCAGCTTCAACCACATCAGCTATTACACCGGATGGCACTGCGACTTTTGCTCCGTAGTCGAAACCAGATCCTCAGACTATGTCTTTGAAAAGAGATTAATGGATCCATACCAGCATGGTTGAGAATCTCGGAGCCGAAAAGCACTGCAAGATGATGTATGTACACAAGTCCAGATGTTGAGCTTAGCAACAGTGCATTCTCGTCCATTGCTCCGATTTCTGTCAATTGATTCTCAGAAGAGCCTTGTCGCAAGACATCTCTCGCCTGGGTCACTTTACTAGAGATGATATACCCTGCAATCATTCCTCAAGGCCACAATAGAAGAGCGCCAAAAGAGGATCACCATCCAGTCTTCTAGATGGCATGCAACTGCCAGATAATTCCACCACTACCCACTAACCAAACCAGAGCCGTCATATTAAGACCTCTACGTACCACAATCCGCAAACCACCATCCCCTCGCACCCAATTCCTGATCAACTCCGTTACACTCAGGTTTATCACGTGCATTCAATTTCCCGCACAGGCAGACTTTCCAACACACCAGCCCACAAGACCTCAAGTGACACAGCTCAACGGCGTCAAATACCCATACTGCACCCCTAGATGGTTTCCACGAGCCTCACTGCATGTTGTCGCTGGTTCGAACTTTCAAAGTCACGCGGGTCGACATTAAGCGGGTCGACATTAAGCGGTTCGACATTAAGCGAGGTTCGACATCACGCGTTCGACCTCAAGCGAAGGCAAGGGGTCGAACCTTGGCGCCGCCGCGATACGGCTGCAATTGATCGAAGCAGGACCAACTGAGAATGTGTGTGGCCTGAACGGAAGAGAATGACGCGACTCTTGGTATCTTCAGGACGATTCCTTGACGATTGCCAGGTTACAGATGATGCTCAACCCCGACAGACACCATCGACTTCAAAAAGGAATATCTCATTGATTGATGGAACGGTGCCCAAAACAGAGCAACCCTTCAACGAAAAAAAAAAGTAAAAACATCGAAACAGTAGCCAATGCTATGACACACACTACCCTGCTATGCACAGAAACGCAATGCGACGAAAACGCAATGCAGCACTACTGTACACCCAAAACGCCTCCGCAGCCGGGAAAAATCTCGCCTGGGTATCCGAATCATTCCTCCTCTTCCGTTCTCCCGCTCTCTCCTCCAATTATATATGTATTACAAGGAAATATGTTCGTCGATAGTATGTAGGTATTAATGAAGGCTGGTGTCGTATGGATGCGGCATAGGGGTATTCTTGACATGGAATGGTTCATTGGGTGTTATGTGAGAGGCCGGTAGCTGTCCTATCATCCCCAGGATTCGAGACTGGGTAAGAGACTTCAGGGTCTGGGACTTGAATGTCGAGCTATGAATGTTAGAATTTGCAATTCAACGGAGGGAAGAAAACGTACGTTCATATATCCCGTCCTCCGTAACGGGACGACCCTCGGTGCACTCCCGGGACCTTCCTTACTCCTCCCCTCCATCTCCCTGTTCCACTCCTCCAAATACCTCTCCACATTATTCAGCCGGCTCTTCACAGCCGTGAATCCCAGATCGTCCCATATCCACCCAGTCAACAGTCCTAGCACGCCATCAACCAGATTTCTGAAATTCCAGGGACTGAAAGCAGGTATCAATTCATTATTGACCCTCTCGACCAATGTGCGGAACTCCTGTTCAGACACACCCGCAGGATCCAGAATCTCGGGGTAGAGGTTCGAGAATGTCGGTGCGAGATCCCCTTCAATCATCCAGTCTCGGCGAATTCGAATGATACGAGTCGTCTGATAAAGAGGCGAAGAAAGCGGTACATGAGGATTCATGTGTGGAAAGCAGGGGTGTTGCGGTCCCCATTCTTCACCTGGATTCATAGGCGGTCCATCTGATCCTATTATCGAAGTGTTATCCGACATAGCAGCCCCAATTCCCGATTGAAAAGAAGTCCGCGAGCCATTATTCGGCAGAGTCGACGTTCCTACCGCCTCGTAAGAATCAAGGGCATCTGGCCCACGTTCAACATCTCCCGACATATTTGCCTTTTCCTTCCCTTTATCAAAAGATATGCCCGACGTCTCCTGAGCAATAACACTCGAGATGGTCTGACCTCTCTTCCTGTATCCCGTAGTCGGCTTCCGTTCCAATTGCTTCAGCGTATCCTCCCGTTCCTCATCAACAGCCTTCCCCTTCCCTTTATCAAGCCTGGGCGAATTCTCACCACTCCTATTCCGCACAATATCGATACTAACACTCCTGGGCAACGAAACCCTATTCGTCGCACTGGAACTCCCACTCCTCTCAACCTGCAAACTCGCCCTCGTCGAGCCCGAGTGTCGTTTCTGTCTCTGTTCCGGTAGCGTCAGGAGCGGATACTCTCCCCCAGCAGCAGCGCCCTCTCGCGGCGAGTTGAGATCCGGATGTTGTAGTGGGATGGCAATGACCCTGTCGACGCTCTGCCGTCTCCGACGCGTCGACGATGGGCCTCGCGGTGTCGAGTTACTTGGATTCCAGAGACGTGCAGCACTAGGACGACGAGGCCGTCCGCGAGCAATGCTGCTTCCTCCTGTGCCTGAGCGGCTTCGAAACGGTGACGCGAAGGTGCTGCTCAAGTCCGGATTCCCGCCGCCGATTAGAGCGTTGCGGAGACTCCAGCGTGTCGGGCTGGTGACGCGCACTTGCGGTTGAGGATTCGATGGCTCGATGGGTGATGGTGAGGGGTAGGGTGGTTGGAAGCTGGGAGAGGGAATGCGTGGGTTGGTGGTAGTGGTTATGGCGGATGTTGCGGTCCCAGGTGCAGAAGACGGACCTGCCTGCGACGCCGTTTCAACGGTGCCTTGACGGCAGGGGGAGTTTCCCGGCGGGAAGAAGTGTTCCTGTTGCACGACGACGGTCGTCGACGTCGTGGACAAATAATTGTCGCGGATGGTTGGTTGGTGGTCGTGGTGGTGGTGGTGTTGCTGTTGATACTAATTGGAGTGTCGACTTGCTGCAGGAGAAATTTAGCGCGGCTGGCCATTCGCGAAATGTCCTCTCCCATGGAAATCATGCTGAGAGCATTTCGCATATAACCAAGCAAGCAATACAATTCCACCCCAAACCAAACAATAATACAATCAATTCAGAAACAAAACACAGATAAGTCTCTCCACCAAACAGTAAACACAATACAGAAGAGAAGAGAATCTGGTAAGAGATGTAGTGGACCAAGTGTTTAGATCGATTCCAAGTCTCACAGACGTTCGGAACCCGGACTGGACGCAATGGGACAAGCAAGTATATATCATACAAGGGCCAGGCACAGCATCAATAATAAGCAAGCACCCGCCAGCACACGCCTCGTTCGTCGCGTCTCAGTCGATTAAAGCAAGGCACGTCCTAGATACGATGCGGAGCGGTGCATAGAAGTTTTCCGCGTTCCTGGATCTTTGTTCCTGTTCCTGGTCTAATCAGCCCCAACATCTATTCCCTACTGGACGGGCTGCGACGCGGGCGAAGACTTTTAGGAAACTAATTCGAATCAACAGTGCGATTCCTGGACGATGGCGCACTCAGCCGGTGTGGTGTATCGTAGCGTAGTGGATCGCCACTTAGTACTTTGTACGGGGTGTATCCCAGGGGTCTGGTCAGGTCCAGCTAGATACTTTATTTATTAATATATTCTTCTGTACTACAAGCCAGACGACTGGTTTGCAAAGTATCACAAGATTATTTTCGCCTCTTCCAAGATATTTGGATAGGTAGGGAATACCCAATATTCCATGAATCATATCCAGCACAGTACATACACCGAGAAGCAGTGAAAAGGGGTTCGTTCCTCAGCTCTACTCTATTTTGCTTTGACAGAACGAGATTCAGGAGGTACTCTTAGCACTGATCCAACCCCACGGCACCGCTGACAAGACCAGCCCGAAGCAGACCAGAAAAGTCAAAGCGCACGTACACCGATTGTATGTGATTGACACGTTATGCCGCTTCATGCCTTCTCTGCGGCTCCAAATGTATCATCTCCTTCCATTGAACTCCATCATCTGCAGAATCTCTCCGTACCTAGTCTGCATCCATGCACGTATGCAGGATCACGGAGTTGTTGTACCGAGCCGCACGCACTGCAGGACATGCAGTCATCATCACTTCTGGGTTATTACAGGAGTACCTCATATACCTGCAAGTGTCACGATGGAAAGTATATTACGCACGCGAACAGCGGAAGAAAGAAGAATCCAGAACCTTCCAATTAACTACTCAATCAATTTATTTAATCAAAGAAACACACGCGTTCCTATCTCCCAACGCAATAAAGTTACATTCCATACCCATCATCCTGGTACCAACATTTACACCCAATCAGCCCTGTAAACCCTACTCTCCCCCCATAAGGAAACATCCCAGAATTTGGAATCCACTTCAGCCCAACCTAAACGAAGAACGGGGTGTTCTTCGTGGCGTACCTTTTGTGCATGAATATTGACAATCTGACAGGTGTGCAGTGATCGAGAGGGAGTCTGTGCTGCCTTACTAGCTAGCTACGGTTCATGCGAGCAAGTACGAGGATGATGCTTCTTCTCGTTCTGTTCTTCGGTATTTGTCAGGGCTTCAGGGCTTCAGGGCTTCAAGGCTTCAGGGCTCTTAGTATTCATAAGGGAATTAGATATAGCTGTCAACAGAGAGAAAGGGGATATAAATAGATGGTATGGTATGCATTATATCAATCTCCATTCTCGACCCTCATTACTCGTGAGGGTATTCTTAAGAAACAAGTGTTGGAGGAGCAGACCTAATAGTAACTGCTATTTTCATCCTCCTCCTTGCCATTTTCTTTCGCTGTCGACAGTTTCCTTTTCATGTGAAAAGGCCTGAACTCCATCAATCCCAAGTGGCCTTCCAGAAGTAAACACCACATACTCCATGTATCCAACCAACATTCCAGTTCGTGACAATTCAGTCCATTGCAGCATATTCATTCCCAACGATTCCCCCTTCCTTTCCCCAACTCAACGTCAACCTCATCCCCATCCAAGATCTCTTACATGCCAGCAAAGACGCCCCTTCCTTCCCTCCTTAAGTCATCCAACATACCCCTCAGTGCCTTCATCGGCACCGGCTTCGTCAAAAATAAATCAACCCCGCTACTAAAGGCCTCCTGCCTCGTACTCGGGTTTGCCGCACCAGTAAGCGCAATCAACGCAACAGGCTGCAGACCATTTTCTTTTTCAAAGCGGCGGATGTGCCGTGTAGATTCGATGCCGGACATTACGGGCATGGAGATATCTAGTGAGCATTAGTACGGATACCGAGAGTCTTGTGGAGTTGATGAGGAAAGGGGAACGCACCCATGAAGATAACGTCGAAATTCCCCTCGCAGTCTTTATAGGAATTGAAAGCTTCAAGGCCATTAACAGCTGTCGCATGATCCAGGTTTAGTTTCCGCATAGTAGCAATGAGAAGCTTAAGATTGATCTCATTGTCCTCTACTAACAAGACGCGAAGAGCTTTCTCTGAGTCAGGCGTGTCTCCATTTGTTAGAGGCGGTTTTGCGTTTTCCTGTTCCGATGACTTGACCTGTATAGGGGAGTTCGATTCCACAGCCGGATGCTCTTTGACTTGAATCTGGACCTCCTTGGGAGGAGTGCGATGAGCGAAATCTACCGTTGCGGATATTGGTGGACTGATGGGGAAATCGGGAAGATGGGCGACGATGGGTGTTACCGGCTCGCTTTCTGCGGGTGATGTGATGGCTAATTCGGAAGGCACGCCGTTCGACATCATGCAGAATGCTTGGTGGAGAATCTTTCCAATCTTATGCGGTCCATATCTACCTGATATCAGCATTTGAGCTTGAAGGAGGAAAAGGTGAGTACTTACGGTTGCTGAAGATAGAAAATCCGGAAGTGGTTATGAGAATCGATCTTGGGCCCAGAATGATACGAGCTTGTAAGAACAATAGCGACCGACTTCTCCTCTTTCTTCGGGTAAGTATCGTAATGTGCTTGCAGTATCTCATCTAGAGATTTCTCGCCCATCCCGGATTCCATAACGACAACCACATCAGCGACTGATGGTTCAGAAGTCGTGGCTGAAGCATCTTCCATGCCGAACCAATCCACTAATGTATCTTGCACAGTCGACTTCAACATCATAGCAGCCTCGAATTCAGCGGAGAGAATGCCAGTAGGTGTTTCAGTAATATCTGGATATCGGTCGAAACACTCCAGTCGGAATTTATGCCCTTGGACACTTTCTTTAACCTCGTTAACGACCTTCAGACTGTCGGGCTTCGGTAAGCGTTCCGTGAGCGGGATACGGACAGTGGCTTCAGTACCACACCCAGGCTCACTCTGAAATTCAATCCTGCCACCTAAATCCTGTATGATCGCTTTGACAATGCTCAAACCAAGACCGGCTCCAGTTGCGAGACTATCTTCCTGGGTGAATGGCTTGTACAATTGGTGCTTCAAGAATTCCTGAGAGATGCCCTTCCCAGAGTCCTTGATCTTCAAAACGATATTCGCTCTTGACTTCTTGCTGTGAGATGCTACGTCCTCTTCGACTTCGATGGCGATATTGACGAAACCAGCTTTGGTGTATTTCATCGCATTACTGAAGAGGTTCATGATGATCCTTCTCCAAGCTCCGGCGTCGATTTCAAATGTCCAATTCGGTCGCCACTGAATATCCACAATGACAGTAATGGGAGATTCCGAACTGCCTACAGATGGGTGTCGACGATGACCAGCTAGTCCTAGGGCCTTTTTGCTGACTCCTTGGCCAGCGTAGATACTCTCGATGACTTCCTCGGACAAGATACAGATATCGGCCTTCTCCTCTCCTCCTTCATCTACGCTCTCCCGTCTGCCCAATTTCTTCAGCTTTCTCTTCGGCATCCTCTTCTTGTTCTTGGTCTTCCGATTCACCTTCGAGAAGTCCAGAACGTGGTTGATGGTATCCAGGAGAACTTTCCCAGAAGCATGGATGTTGCTGACCATATCGGATTGTATTTCTGTCATTTGCGTCTCCTGAAGAAACTCTACACTAGCCAAAACGCCGTGAAGTGGAGATCGCAGCTCATGAGAAATGCTAGAGATGAAGTCCGTCTTCATCTTCGACAGAACCTGAGCTGAGAGACGGGCAATCTCAGCCATCGTGCTATTGCCAAAAGCGGCAAGATAAGTGATATCTTCAACTGGGCAAAGGGTGCGTGTAGAGCAGGAAGACCATACAAATGATCCACTAAACCAACGTTCGCGAGACGCATCCCAGAGAGGGAACCTGCACACAAAATAAGTATGTAATTGTCTTTTAAGAAATCAAAATATGAAGCCGACAAGCTTACCAAAAGACACTCCTCGCACCGGGAAGAACCTTCAAGATTGCAGCAGCTTCCGACTCCCTCGAACTCCGATTCCTCCGCTTAGCATTATCCGATAAATGCTTCCCGAGCGGCTTCCCCTGCGCATCCTTCAAATTATCAGCCGGATTATGATCCGACTCACTCGAAGAATAAGTGCCATCCTCATCAAAGTTGAAGACCTTGCCATGCGGATATCTCTTAAGCAGCTTCCTCAATACAGACTCCGGCATGCGCTTGCGCTCTTCCATGACATCGTGTCCTTTCAAGCTCGATCTTCGTCGTGTACTGAATCCAAGCACGTTGCAGAATTTGTCTGTTGAGGTATCCGGGGCTGGAGTACCGAGTTTGTATTCTGCGTCTGTGCCGGAGGATTGGCGGCCATAGTCGTCTTCGCTTGTGGTGACCATGTTGTCAATTAATTGGTCTGAGCTGAATGCTCCTGGTGCTTTTTCGTTCATGACTTCCTTGTTGGAACTACCGCCGAATGACCCAACACTGGCATCGTAGTAAATGACTCCCTCAACCCCGATAGCCTCTCGGATTAAGTTACTGGCTCGAGCGAATACTCCTTTAACGTCGGATGAGAGAACGGCATTTTGCAAGTCCTTGGATTCATCGTGTGTCGTGGGCTCGGGTGGTGGGAGGTCAAACTGGACAGAATTGTGCTTCTCTGGATCTGGAGTGGGATCAGTCACAGTATCGTCAAAGGTCGTAACTGAACTATTGCGATCTTGGTAAGATTTCGATACCAAAGTCGAAGGTGTAGTATCCGCCGTCGAAGCCAGCGTATCCCTTCTCGTAGCTTGTGAGCTCCCATCCGTACTATGAGGTACCGATGTAGGCGTAAGGTCCGAGCCAGAAAGAACGGTATCGTTCCGAGGCATAGGTGGTCTTCCATCACCAATGTTCATTCGTTCACCTTGGTCAGTTGTGGAAAGGGACACGGATGACGGCGATTTCGAAAGAGCGCTTCTGTAACTCCGATCTGCCAATCCATTTAATCCATTCCGCGAGAAGTAATCCGTCGTTTCCTGGACACCAAACTCGATATCCGCTTGTCTGTCAAGAGGCGTGCTATCTCTTGCTCGTTTCTTCAAAGACGCATGTTGGTATTTATGTCCAGTCTCCAGCCACCATTCTCTCAGCGTTGATTTGCCTTCAATAAACAACCCAATCGCTTTAATCATCCTCTCCGCCCGATATTGCTGCTTCTTCACCCGTCCAGCCTCCAGATAATCCATAACCGTCAGCGCCATGTCAGCCAAAAACTGTCTCTCCCCATCACTCAGATTATCCCTCGGCTTATCATCCACCACAATGTAGTTCCCGACATGGATATTGTGTAAAGGCGAGATGAGGGGCACGCATGCAAATGCTCGTAGATGGGGCGGGTTCACAACTGGATAGGCATCTTTGAATCGATCGTCTGCCGCGAGATCGCCGCACAGGAAGATAGCCGGCGGATCTGGTCCATCGAATACCTTCCTAATCTCTGCTCCTAGCCCTTGCCTTCCAGGAAGAAGCGCTCCTTCGCCATGCCACAGGTTGTCCGTCTCGTCATCGTCTTTCTGTAATGATAGCTCCTGGGTTGCTTCGGCCAGCACATATTCGGTATCCTTCGTCGACAATGTGATTATCCCCCGCTTGCAATTAATCCGTAGGCATCCTAGCTGTGCA
Source organism: Cadophora sp. MPI-SDFR-AT-0126 (assembly GCA_020747065.1). Classification (NCBI taxonomy): domain Eukaryota; kingdom Fungi; phylum Ascomycota; class Leotiomycetes; order Helotiales; family Ploettnerulaceae; genus Cadophora; species Cadophora sp. MPI-SDFR-AT-0126. The sequence goes on along the minus strand of JAGMVK010000002.1, from coordinate 2,610,480 downwards.
AATGCTGTCAAGGTCGGATCGCTGGACGCTTTCTTCGAGGGGCCAGCGTCTTTGTCGGGGATACTCGAAGAGGAGGGGAGATAGTATCTACAGGTAGAGATTAGCAACTGCAGCTTTCCAATCACTTACCCGTGATTGTACTTACCTAAAGACCTCTCGATCACGAGCAGAAACCGAGCATTTCGAAGCCGTACAGCCGTTCATCTTGAGAGAAAATGGGATATCAATGGGACGAATAAAGCGACACAGACACAAGAAATCACAGTCAGACACTCAGTCGTCCAATCAGAAGAGCAAAATCATGTTCATCGCAGCAGTAAAGCTGTCGCAAGTAAGTGTCAAAAGTAAGAAAGTAAGGGAGTGAGAGTAGAGCAGAGGATTAGGGAACGGAGAAGTTTCAACGCCGCACTGCTGCTGGCTGGCTGGGCTGTGTAGACCCGAGATCCGCTGAAGATGCACTGCAGGTGGTTGATAAACTTTCGGCGTCTAGGTGCTTACTCCCCGCCGTCCCCTAATGTGGAATGATGAGTAACGGTGCGCGAAAGCGAAATCCGAGGGATGACTGAAGGCGATCCCAGCGGAAACTTTGAACTTAACTTTCTTTGATGAAACTGCTTTCTGTGCCGCGTCTGTTTGAGACAAGACAAGATGAATGTTCGTGTGTAAAAAGTGAAGACAAAGAGGTCTGTCTGGATCGAAAATAAAAAAGAGAAGAAAACAAGTTTTGGGCGAACAATTCAGCCAAGCGCTGAGTCACGTGTGGGTATCCATTTGAACTTCTTCCAGTTCGTGGCAAGCAAAAGGGCGAGAAACATAATGGTAAGTTTTTGGAGTATCTGTCCCTGTCCCGAAACCGGCATTCAAGCAGGCCAAGCAGTTTCTACATGTCCTCCCGACAGAAATTGACTTCACTTCCAATACCAAATAGCCTTTAGCGACCATTCCCTTCGTAAGCAAGCCTCCCGTAAGTGATCGGCATTGCTGAGAGGCGCTGAACCATCCATCTTACAGACGATCTAGAATCTGCCTGGTATTAGCCTGTACCACACCCACTCTCCAAAGGCTGTGAGAAAGCAACCTCTCAAGTGTTTCAGAACGTACCAGGATATTGCATGTGCTGTCTTATTACATGCATGGAAAACGCATATGACTATCCTTCCTCCCGTTCACTTTCCTATCCAGGGTTGGAAAAGAGGGGTCGACTTTGCTGGGATGTGTTACTCAGCGGCAGGAAATTTAGCAGAAGCGAGATTTGCATCTGAAAACCCTTATCAGACTTTTACTTACCTACCCATAGAAAGAAGTCCTGCTCGGATTTAACGTTTGTTAATAAGTGATGTTTTTGGAATTGATTTATCTACCTCTGCCGATCCGTCGTGGCAATACAGCGTGAGCCGTAACAAGATACCGACTTTCCATGTACAGAACTCCCAATATTCCGATACCTATCTTCAATCCAATCCTGTCCTGTTTTCCCGCCCATCCAGAGCAGATCCTCTCACCCCAACTCCCTTTTCGAAAGCGCCTATGTACATTACCTTGGGTCATACATGTCATATCAAAACATAACCATGATCTCCAAGGTCCAAACTCCTCGTCCGCGAAAATTAAATATTAAGAAATAAATATGTCGTATGTATTGGGGTATCAATCCGGGGCGGCTCTAAGCGTTCCTATTTGCAGTGGCCTGCATCCTTCGTAACGCTTCGCGATGGGCATCCAGCATATCGCCTCTTCGCATTCTCTCGTCGAATTTGCTATCCCGTTCGCCCCTCTTTCTCTCCTCCATCATCCTTTTCTGTTCCTCAGCTTGTCTCTCCTGCCACAAGGCGCTTCTTGACCGCTCAATCGTGTGTTTTGGAATCGCTGTGCTCTTCAAATCCTGCTGTACGCTAGCTCTCCAAGAGGCGAGTTGTTGTTCTCTAACCATTGGATGCGGGGCTGAGGATTGCCGTTTCGGTTGGTGCGAATCGTAAAGTACGGGTTGACTGAAAGACTGCTCGGCTTGGACGAAGGACGAGCCTCGGATCAAATCTCGCCGAGCAGACAAACTCATCTCGTCGTCGTCAATGATGGCATTGGTATTGGGGTAGTTGTAGAGCGATCCAGCTTCGCTGTTGACGCGGGATGCAGACTGAGCAGTCTGGGGAAACTCGGGAGTTGTAGCGAGCGTAGCGTGGTTAGCCGAGTATGAGGTCTTGCTTCTCAACATAGAATCGCGCTTCCCAAGGAGGGTAGTTGATGGTCCGAATGGAATGGAATTTTGGAATTTGCCATTTGGCTGCATGCCGGGATATTGTGAAGAGAAGTCCTCTTCGATTGGGGATTCGACGATCTGTTGAGGAATTAGAGGACCTGAGGACGAACGGAATCCTCTAGGGACATTCAGCGAGTTGAGTGACAGTTGCGAGGTGCTACGATTGAGATTATTGTCCTGCGTCTGTGGTGGGAAATGATTGTCTCGTGGAGCTCCCACTTGCGGTGGCGCTTTTGATAGCGAAGATGTTGACCTTGTCAAAGCTGTTGGGCCGTAGCTGGACATTTGAGACGCAGCTCTTGATGCAGGACGAGGTGCTGTATTTTCGGCCGTCTGTTGAAGTTCTTCAACATTCACTGGTGCAGCGACCTCTACTTTCGGCTCTTTTTCAACAGGAGATTCTGCCAATTTCAACTCGTCCAACTCAGGAGCATCAGCACTGCTGAGATGCTTAGCCCATTCGTTCGTCCTGTATGACATGACCACCTTCGAGAGTTGTGGAGGTAGTCTATCCTTTGTGATGCTTGCCGGCTTCGATTCGACAGCAGAGATGACAGAAGGTGCCACGGTCTGTTTCTCGACGTCATCTCTCACCTTCTCAGAGGTCGACTGAGTTTCTGACTTAGGATTAGTGCTGAAGGTCAAAGACTTGCGCTTTGTCGCAATTTGTTCCTGTGAAACTTCTTCCTGCTTTGTCGCTGGTTCCAAGATGTCAGTAGCCACTGTCGCAGCTGAAACTGGTCTCGTCGCACTCTTCTCCTCTGAGATGGCTAGCTCTTGATCTTTCGCAGGGGATTTCTGCTCCTCCGTTGGTGACGGTACTGGCGAGTCATCTGGCCGAGCAGATTCGGTGGTGTCTGGCCCATGGTCAAATGACGATCGAACACTTCTCATATCATCGTCGCTCAATCCGTCCATGGTAGCTGCAATGGAACTTGCTCTGTCATCCTCAATTCCACGTGGGATTACTAAATCGTCCGTACTCATACCTTCCCCAGAAGTAAAGTTCTTCGAGTCCCTGTGTGATTTGGCAGATTTGGCAGATTTTCCGGAAAGTTTTCGCATGAGCATAGAACCAACTGACAAATGCTTCGATCGTCTCTTGTGAAATCCCTCTTCGTCATCGGCGAACGTAGCAACTGATGAGCGATCATCCTCGACGTCACCTTCCGGGACTTTGAATGGTAGAGGTACGACCTCTGGTGCTACAGAGCCCGAAATTCGCTTCGAATCTCGCTTGGATGGTCGCCTTTCAAGTCGAGCTGCACCGTCGGAACCAACAACCCAAATCTTATCTGAGTTGAGGCTCACCTGTGTCGCACCAGGGGCTGAAGAGTAGTTTCGTCCGTTGGGATCCGAGTCGATGGTGTTGCCATTCTCGTCCAAAAGTTGAGGAGTTTCCGGATCCCGAGCCACTCGTACGGTAACCTGTCCGCCTTCCTGGCCACTGCTTGTCATAACGAGCCCAGAAGGTGCGGGTGTAGGAATGTCAGACATCTCAATCTCTTCATCAGATCTCCTCACGGATGTCACCTCGCTCCTTGGACCCTTCTTCTGGCTTTCCATGTCACCAACTCCAGAATCACGAATAGATCCGCCGGCTGCTTTGTCCCTTTCCTTGTTACCATAGACAGCTTCCCATTGGCTTCGATCCTCTGCTGCGGCATTCTCGACACGTCTTCCAACGTTTTCTTCTTCCTGTTCCATGGTTCGCTCATCTTGTAACCGTTCGGAAGCTCGTTGTTCACGACGCTCCTTGATAACCTTCCAGAGCTTCATCTGGGAGACGATTCCAGCAAGGAAGATGATGATGATGGCCGCAATTTCGACCTTCATGCCTCTAGTAAGTGGGTAAGTGGTAGCACCAAGGGGGAACAGATTATCATTGAGATCCCAGAGATATGCCCAGAACTCTTTCAAGCCAGCGCGACTAAAGCAATCAATACCCAACACAACTGCAGTTGCTCCTCCGAACGAGATCCCGCCAATCACTCCATATGGTCGTGTGTAGTGGCTGAAAGACGTCGAAAAGGCTGCAACAGTGAAAGCTGCGATGAAGACGGCCTTGCTGCTTGTTGATTTTAGAAGCCCGCCTGGTTGTAAGACGAGAAGCCACATGCTGAAGCAGAATCCTCCAAGAAGTGAGCCCAGTCCCTCGGTCATCTCCGTAAACACGATGGCGGCTCCACCAAGAATCAGTCCTGTCATGACAATGGCTACGAGATATGCCCCCTGAATTGCATTGCTAACTGGCGGGTTCATAACATATAGAATGAGCACTGTGACTGCCAAACTCGAGAGGTATGCGGCCGAAAGGTAGACATGGAGAAATGTGTTCTTCATGCCAATCAGTGTGTAGACCACACCACTAAGCAGCAAGATAACTCCGCCAACTCCAAATGCCGGAGTGACCTCGGGCGTGAGGGGTAGTTTGTCGGGTGTGAGTGTAGCTGAAAATTGTTATTATCATCATCTCCCACTGCATCTAAAATCCTTCTCCAACGCAAGTCGCTAAGGGTTGACAATATTGAAGAGACTTCCCATCTTATAAGAAGACAACAGATGTATAACAATCTCATTTGAACTCACAATTGTAGGTCGAAGGATTGAGCGGGCTTGTAGGTGATGCCCCATTGATGTTTGAGATGACCGCAGTTGTAGCATCCGCGGTGACTGTAGCAGATTTTGAGGTAGAAGTTGAGTTGGCAGTTGGAGTCAAGGTTGCAAATGTTGATCTGGAGCGGTTTGCGGTAGTGCTTTCCTTGTTATTTCCTCCACTGCTTTCTGTTTGTTCTGGCTGATTCGAAGTTGTGGTAGCGGCAGCCGAACCTGTTATCGGTGAATTTGTAGGTCCATCCTGCCTGTGTATGATATTTCCCACACATGCCTCAAAGCAGAAGCAAAGTAGCAGAAGTAAAAGAACCTTCGACCGCATCGTGTATACCATTGTGACGGGAGAACGTGAGCACGGTAGAACGATGTGGGAAGGTTCCCATGAAAGTAAAGAGCGTGAGGGGTGAAGGTTTCTTCAAGGTGTAACGAATGTGAGCTGCATTGGCGCAGAAACCGACCGGCGTTGCTCCAAGCAGGAAGATGCAATGCAGCACGAAAGGATGAGTTGGTGAAAGTTTTCTGACGTGGAAACCAAGGTCTGAGAGAGAAGGTAGCAGACTAGCTTGGTAGGTAGTGCCGTTCCGGTAAAGAGGCAAGGCCCACAAGGATGAAGAGGGGGGTCTAGCTCACGGACCGTGTAAACTTACTTTTGATATCGGCGAATGGGCATGACAAGTGGATGCATATGAGATGACGGGCGTGCCGAAACTTCAGACGACAGAGACTAGAATGGAAAGAATATAACTTACATAAAATAGAAATATCTCTATCCCAAGGCGCGAGGGAGCCGTGAAAGAAAATTACGATGTCCCCCCCGAACGCCTCCAGCCAGATATCGCGGCACTGGTGGGATGGATGCATGGCTGCCATGGGCCTTTAACCCAAGACCAGCCAGTCGAATGCTCCACGGCTTGATGATCTGCTGCCAGGTAGAGCAGCCTTGGATTCCCCGGGTAGTTCGAGAACCAATGAAGCCCTAACATGTCCAGGTTTATGTGGTGCTAGTCCAACTTGGAGCTCAGCCCGCGCGGTCTTGTAACACCAGATCTTGCAATGGCAAGCCTCCAAATGCAGTCAGACCACTCGTATGCCACCAAGCCGGAGGACGTCGATGTGTTTGGTCTGAATGTGGGAATTACAGCATTGCATTGAACTGCAGTGCCACGATTCTTACAATGATAGGAGAAGTTCCAGCCACCAGGAAGAAAAAAACCAGCTCTTGGGGAGCAGGCAAAAGATTGGAGAATTTGCAAATAAATTGCCTCTTCAGGACTTCCTGACACAAGGCCATCCCCTCGGTTTAGAATTGATCAAGAGCGGCTCGACCACGAGAAGGAACCCATGCTTTGCTTGCCAGCTGGAGGAGTTTCTGCCGCTTCAAGAGATGATGTTGTTAAGCGAGATTGCAGCTTCCATGGTCGCATGAACCGGGATGTGGCTGTGGACGTTTCCAGATGGTGTTAAATAAGTGGTTCTCCGCAGAGTCTCGCAGATGCCTCTTTTCGTGTTGCTCAGCTGAGACCTCAACTTGAGGAGAATGTTGCTTTTTGTAGAAGGTTTAATCAGACGTAATAATGCAGCAAAGCTTCTTCTTTCCCCTGAACCCCTGATGTCTCAATCCCCGCTGTGCACTTTCAAAGATCAGATGGACGCGACGCGACAAATCGCGGGGATTGATCCCAATTTCGGCCATCAGGGGTCGACTCGATTAGGCGTGTAACTTCGCCGAACATGGTCAAGCGCCAGGAACGACATGATAATATCCGGCGACGATATTCCACATCCGCTGCTACTGTGGATTCGTTCGATGGGCCGACGACGTGCTCAGACCATCAGCTGGACAATTTCCCCCGGCCAGCCTTGTCAAGTCGATGGATTTGAAGGAGGATTTTCAGACTTGGCTATCGATATCCGATTGATCCGATCGAGAACTTGGGAGTTGGGACGAACTGTTCATCCACATCATCCAAATTTCCAGCTTTTCACGAACTTATCGATGCTCCACCCCGCGACGACTCCACGGTACATCTGAACTGTGCACGACCAGGTATGGATCGTCAAAAGTCTACTTTGGCTCTCTGCATTTGTGCGACGTCGAGGAGGAGTCATCCGGGTCGAACCGCATGTCTTTCTTCCAGGCTGTGTGAAACTCCGTACTTCATGCGTTGAAGCTCCGCCGAGATGATGCTGTCAGCCGCACCATTGTTGCAATTCGTCCCTGTATGTCTCAGTCTGCCGACGCGGCAATTTTCCTTTGCGTTGCGAGTCTGCGAGTCTGCGATTGATTGATGGTTGGTTTTCTTGCGATGTCAATTGGCGAGAAGGAGAAAGAAAGGGGTGATTTTAAGCGCATCGCTAATTAGACGCCAAGACTTTCTCGAGAAGAGCACTGATGGCGAGCAACTTCCTAGCTGCGATGATAGGATGCAAAGTGGTACTGAAAGTTGATTTTCGAAATGCTCTGTACTTTTTGGCTGAGCTAGCTACCTGGGGTGGTGCTTCTCTTGGCTGTGTTGCGCTCGCAACGGAGCAGAGGTAAGTAACACATCTCTGGCGAAAGTCGAAGCCATTTAGTAGACTCTTCTCACTTATTTGATTATTTGATTATTTGCATCATTTGATACTGGTGTTTGGTGTGGCTGTACAGTCTCTTCTTTACTACCCTTATCAGCGTTCTCCCGTCGATTCCATTCCAACTTGTTGACATTTAGCTGTGGTCAAGCATCAAGATCTACCTCTTATTTCCGCTCCTATCACTTTGTACAACTCAAAGTCCACGTTTTCTGGAAGTTGCATTTTCGGCATCACAACATAACTCTACTTCTTCTCTTTATCCTGCGGCAATGGCGGCTCTATACTCCACGTTACCCTACATCTTCCTCCATTCTTTCATACAAATCCCCCGTTCTACTGCAATCTGTCAAAGGCTCACCGCGGAATCTTCGTCCTCTCTCAGTCGGCAATCTGTTGCACGTTGCCGGGATTGACAGCTCATGGTTTATTGTAGGTTTTGTGCTACATCTCTATGATTGCGAATTTCTCCTCCCCACACAATTCTTGTGATAGCTTCCACTTTCCTCGAAAGCCCCCTCTCTTCTTCCTTTCTAGTCTCCGAATCATCCCACAGCTGAAGTGGCTGCCATCTTCGATTTCCCCAAGAGTCTCCTCGATACTCCTCTCAAGAGCAGGTCGTTTCCGAAGTACCACCCGTTCCACAACATCGATACTCTCAAGGCTCGTCAATCTCCTGCAAACTCCCGACCCTGACAGCTCGTGACAACAAAACCCTCGTCCCACCACCACCACCATTCTCTTCCATTCCTCGGCCAATCTCACCACATAATCTGCCAAGTTCCCGGGTCCGTTCTAAACAAAAGATCCCTCGGAGCAACAAGGGAAATTTGACAGGTCTTCAGACCTGAGTGTCGGAGCTGGGGGAGTACAGAACGGCTCTATTGAGGAAGGCGCGTGTGAATGTAATCTCCGTCTTTGTCTCACGGGTGACGAATGTTCTGGGTCTTTGGATGTGGTTGTTGTTAAGGCGGCGAGAAGCCAGAAGACTTGTGTTGCACTGCATGATTGGAAGGGAATGGGGGATCCGGGAATCTGGGGGTGAAATGGGGAAGCTGGGGCGAAAGATCGACTGGGAAGATCTACCTATATTCTACCATGTGTAAGTCTATGTTGCACGATTCTCGCGAATGTTGACTATCCATGAGTCTCTTGTTCACTGGCGCGTTATCGACACTACCTGTAGCTGCCGATTTTCGAAGAGCCCAGCTTTGTCCGTCTAAACATGTCAACTACAAAATCATTACAAACAATTTCATTCTTCCTCCCAAACCAGCTTCACCCTCTCCGGATGATTCATCTTCAACGTCATGGCCAACTTCGAGTCCTCAACCGTACTTAACACTCTCCTCCTCACATCTTCTACACTCTCCCCCTCATTCACCAAAGGCCTCACACGATGCTTCCCAAACAACCTCGCCACAGCAGCCACAAACTCAACCTGCGCGAATTTCTTGCCTGGACAAACCCGCGGTCCAGACGCCCAAGGAACGAATCTACCTTTGGGCGGCTGCATGATCTCCTCGTCTCCCAAGCCCGTGGATTTCTCGCTCTTCGTGATCCAGCGATCAGGTCGCCACGTCAGCGCGTCGGATCCCCAGTACCCCGGACAAGTATTGAGGCCGGTAACATTGATGAGGACGGTAGCGTCTGCGGGAATCATGTGCGTTTTATTGTTGAAGTCGATGGTTTGGGGAGTGGCTCCCGTGGTTTTGGGAATGACGATAATGGGCCCGTAGAGGCGGAGTGTTTCGTACTATGCTCGTCAACATGTGGATCTCTTCAAGCCGGACCCAAACTCACCATCACCGCAAGGCATCGTTTGAGCTTTGGGAATGCATTCTCGTAATCATCGTGGTTAACCTTACTGGTTTTACCAAAGACGAAGTCAAGCTCTTCCCGTATCCATGCCTGCCATTGTGGGTCAGAAGCCATTAGATAGATCGCGTATCCAACCGTGTTAGCTGTCGTATCATGGCCTGCTAAGTTGTAGATGAATAGATTGCCCGTTATCTCTTCCTTCGTCAAGCCACCCCGCTCATCTCCTCGATTCTCAGATTCGGAAGCGTGGATGAGCACACTCATCAAATTATCGTTCGCCGGAGTGGTGCCAACTTTCGCTTTCTCTTCATCTATCATCTCTTCCATGTACCGGTCGAATTCCGTAAGGGCAGTATCCACTTCCTGAACTAGGAATTTAGGGAGGTATGATGGAATCTTCTTCGACTTGACCAGATAGGACACGAGAATATTGCCGATAAGAATCCGCAGAGCATCTCTGTAAGACAGCTTATGATCACCATTGAGTTTGGCCACGCCTCCATCAAAAGCGTACGATTTCCCAAACCCAGCAGATGTTAGAACATGGAGAGCCAGTGTCATGGTATCGGCAGTCGTTTTCACAACTCCATCCTGACCCTTCGAGACCCAAGATTTAAGCATACCATTCGCCTGAATGATGGACTCTCGCCATACGAGACTGCTGTTGCGTTCATTGAAGGGCGGGGTGGTAAGGCGACGATGTCTCTGCCAGGCCTCACCATTCACTGTATTCACGTTGGGTCCGAAAAACTCCAAGGGCTTGTACATCGACTCGCGCTTGATGAAGTCTTTTCGTCGAGCCAGAATATCATCTACAGCATCGGGATCGGCGATAACGAATCTATGAGATTTGAAGTCAGTTCATCCTTACGATACCAATAGAATTACTTCAAGCGAACCCCCAAGATCAAATCTTCAGCCTGGGCGTGTGGGAAATGCTTGAACTTACGTTAATCCGTCCGGGGACGCGATGGTATATATAGGCCCTAGCCATTCATGCATGCTATATCTATCGTGGAAGAAATGCCCGAGTCCGATGGATTTTCCCAGATGGAAGGGAAGGTACTTGAGCAAGAGTGTGAGGCGATCTCCAAACAAACCCACTATCATACTGAATTGATCGAAAGGGCTAACGACGACTGGGAACCCAAGTTTCCGTGCATGGTAGTATTGTCTCGCAAGTTTGGCGATTGGAAGCGATAGGAAAGCAAGCAGAAGGCAACTGGTGTAAAATAAAATGGACATTGTAAGGGTAGTTCTCCAAAGAGACAAATGTTTATCACTCTTAATTCATAGCATGAGCCGACTTGTACTGAGCTCAAGAGAGACATATAATTTCCAAAAAGGAAACCGGGACAAGAGACAGAAAGGCGTCGGCTGACAGATCATATGCAATGTAGCAGCGTCATGATGTGCGTACGAAATTATCCGCGTAAGTACGACAAGCGCACCTCTCCAGCCCATGCCGCCCGAAGCGAAGCGCTGCTCAATAAGCACTACAGGTAGTCAGTGTCGTGAAGAAGCAAGATGTTGGCAGGTTCGCTTATTGAGTGACAGTTTAGTGACCCCTACAGTCTCTGTCACAAGGTTACAGGCTACGTGACACATCACACTTACGTAGGAGAAGGGACACGACAGTGAGCTTAGGGGGGTAAGAGACCGAGCCCATTGTCCACATTTTACTTCTTAAAAGCTTAGAAGAGACACACGTCTCTTTGAGTGGTATGAAGAGCCCACAAGAGTCTTGATCTTCGCTGTGGTCACGCCGGAATTATTTTGTATTTTGCCAAGGAATGCAGAGGCTGTGGGAGGAGGCTTCACGCAGGCATTCTGATACATACTCTGGCCGCGGCGAGTTTCAGTACCAATCATTCCAAGCGAGACATTCTGCCTGCTCTCACCGAGGGAGGAGCCTCAGCTGAGAGCCCAACCTCTGTCCATCTCCATAACTCAAATGTTGTTATAATTCAATACTCGCCACCGCAGCTGGTGATCAAACCAGGCTTCAGGACCATGAGCACTGATCCAGGCGGCTCCGACCATTTCTGTCTCATAACCTTGGCTTCAGAATGACAGAACGCTTTTACGAATTCGTGCTTGGCTACCAGCGTCTCTTCGGTGCATACATCTCAAAGTACTTCTATCTCAGAAACAAGAAAGGCGGCATATATGAAGACATCTCATACATCTCTACCCAGCAGTATTATTTTGAATATTCTACTCGACCGCTCGTTTTCTCCATTGTCAATTTAGTCCTTGTTTACTCCTTTCTATCCTTCCGCTATTCCGACCTTGCCAGCCTCGCGTTATGCCTATTCATCCAATTTGGCTCGAGGCTCTTCAAATGGATCAGCATCTTCAGCGTCTACTTCTCAGCGAAGCTGGATTCTGATACATCTCACGAGTCATCGAAACAGTCCCGCAAAGTCATAGATGCAGATAATGTCGAGACATACAAGCATACATTCGTGCTCAGCCAGACCGGATTTCGATGTCTCGTGTTGAAGAAGTCGACGTATGAGAGTAGTGTCATTGAGTGCAGCCTTTTTGCAATCTCTATCACTACTCCGCCAAGATACGAAGCACTTTCCTATACATGGGGACCACCGCCACCACCATCGGAGCAGCAGTACATTCTATGCGATGGCAAGAAGCTCCCCGTGACCGAGAATTGTATCTCGGCGTTGTATCATCTACGCAAGAAGTACAGCAATCGTCTTCTCTGGATAGATGCCATTTGTATCGATCAGACAAATGCCGAAGAGGCTAGTCAGCAAGTACAGATTATGGGACAGATCTATCAGAATGCTGCGAAAGTCCTTGTATGGCTGGGTCCAAGTACAGCGGAACGGCGGTTGGCTTTCAGATACATTGCGCTTCACTTACAGCTGTGGTCGCTGCCACGATCAATGCTTGACTGGAGTCGGTCCCATTTGTGGGAAAAGATTGAAAGTGAGCTGCCCCTTGATGGCTGTGGGTTTGTCGTAGCTGACTTCGACCAAGGAAGAGGCCATGAGTCTGTGATTGCAGACTTCAGCAATATAGCATGGTTCTCTCGAGTTTGGACAATACAAGTAAGATCATTTCCCCAGAAATTCGGTTACGTCTGAGCATCTCGCACGCCTTCTTCTCTCCCCACACTCATCTCGGTCATGAATAAAATTGTCAAGTAACAGCTCTTTTCTACGGTTCAGGAAATCGGTCTCGCGCAACAAGGCGTCTGCACAATCCACTGTGGAAACGACACCGAAAACTACGACTTCGCTAACGCCGAATTACTATCATTGACAACAGCACTCAACGTCCGGAGCGCATACCCTCTCAACGATCTCCTCTACCACCAGTCAACTCACATCTTCCGTGCCGATTTACGGAGCAGAGTCTTAACTAATGAACCACTAAGTCGAGGAACCATAGGCAGATTACTTCGATATCTTGCGCTATATGACGCTACGAATCCAAGAGATAAAATCTATGGACTGTACGGCATCTTGGCCAAACTTGGTTTCACAATGCCCAAGCCTGACTACACGCTGTCTGTTGACGAAGTGTACTGGAAATCTATGGTCGCAATAGTCGAGAAAGAGCCGGACCTTGCATTCCTATCGCTAGCATCTGGCATAGACAGCCATATACCAAATGCTCCATCCTGGGTCCCTGATTTCAGAAAGACAAGCTCATTCATGTGTCTGGACGGTACTCATTGCGCCACGAAGGAGAGTCTACCAGTTGTCCACATCCATAATCGTGGTGCCGAACTGCAAGTTTCAGGAGTCATCGTCGACAGGATATCCAACCACGTTCGACAAAAAGTATGGGAACCACCCTTCGGAACACGAGAAGTTTGCGATGGTCGGTATTTCGGCCTCGACGATCCAGAGATGTTCTTCTCGACAGTAAGTACACTGCAAGCATGGATGACGATAGCTTTGATAAAAGACTCCCACGCAAGAGAGAGATATAACAATTTCTACAAGGCGACCCTAGAGGTCGCCACACAGGGCCACTTGCGTCTCATGAACTGTGACGCCAAGGATTTTGCTGATTTCCTGGATCTTCTCCATTGGAATTCTGATTGGTATAAACCCGTGACTCCTTCAGATGTCCAGAGGAATCTGGAGAAAGCAGCGAATGACCCAGGGATGAGGGACCGTTTCTTCAACCCGACTTACAACGAGTATGTTGAGAATCCAGAGTGGCAGACCATGTGTGCCATGAAAGTCCATCCTAAAATTTCCAAAATCCTGCATCTGGTATGGGCTGTTGCAAGGGGCAATACGATTTTCGAGACTGCCACGGGGTGGCTTGGTGTTGGTGCCAATACTTTAATGGAAGATGATGTGGTGGCGCTGATCAGTGGCATGAGGATGCCTGTAATTCTACGCTCAATATTGGGGGCCGGAGAGAGGAAGTTTATGGTTGTAGGAACGGCTTATGTGTCCGGAATGATGGATGGAGAGGCTTGGGATGAAGGAGAGAAGAACCTGGAGGACTTGAGCTTGGCCTGAAGTCTCTCACATTCTCGCAGCCTCGCTGCAAACGAGAACAAAACAAACAATATGACGAAACTTCGAAAAACCAAGATTTCCTATGTATTTTCCCAGTCAGCAAAAGTGCGGCGCAACGTCCACTGCCGAAAGCGACAAACGATGATGTATATGACACCATTCGGAGTAAATATCAATATCGCATTCGGACTCGCTTGAACCCCCTTTCCGATTCGCCTAGCGTGGCTGAATATACATCGGCTGTATGCGCCTGAATGCAGTGCTGTGCGAATGCTTACAGGCTCGTCATCGCAGAATCTCCAGGCTTCTACAGGGGGCAGATCCCCGGAATCTGAAATTGTCCCGAGCGCATGCGCTAAACCCAATCAAGAAAGCGAGGGTCGCAACTTTCTCGCATCTTGCTGGATGAAACACCATGCCTTTTCAACCTCATCTTGAGACCTTAAATATCACGCCCAGAACCACAGCGATCTTCCAAAACAAACTTGCCAAGTCTCGTCTATACCACTCAATCCTAACACAGTCTGAAAATTCTAATACAGTCTCTCCACGAGAAACTCAGCCCGATATCATGGCCGCCGCCAAGAACTTCCCCCCGGCTACGATGCGAGCATGTAAGATATTGACTGCTTCACACCCCCCTCAAATCTCATAGGATCACCCATCATTATATGTCCTTCCATTCAGATTTAAGCAATACTAAGACGATGCCCAGGGCAATATACCAGCAACCGCAACGGCCTCGACAAGAGCATGAAAATCAACCCCTCAGCACCCGTCCCCAAGCCAAAACCGAACCAACACCTCGTCCAAATCCTCGCCACAGCTCTCAACCCCGTCGACTACAAACCCGCCGAGATGCCCCTGATCGGCCGTCTCCTCGTCTCCTACCCCGCAACGCCCGGTCTCGATTTCGCAGGCCGCATCGTCACGCCCGCCACAGGCTCGAGTCTGGAACCTGGTCAGCTCGTTTTCGGCGTAGCGGGGACTTCACCCCTTGCTGGAGGTGCTATGGCTGATTTTGCGATTGTTGAGGGGAAACATGCTGTTGCTATCCCGGAGGGTGTGAGTACGTTGGATGTTGCGGTATTGGGGGTTGCGGGCTTGACGGCGTATCAGTCTATTGTACCGCGTGTTAAAAAGGGCGATCATTTGTTTATTAATGGTGGGTCGGGAGGGACTGGGACTCTAGGGATTCAGTTTGCGAAGGCTGTTGGATGTCATGTGACGACTACTTGTTCAACAGCAAATGTGGAGCTGTGCAAGAGACTCGGTGCGGATGTGGTTATTGATTATAAGGAGGGGAATGTACTGGCTGCTTTGCTTGCCAGTGGACGGAAGTTTGATCACGCAGTCGACAATGTTGGACATATCGAGAACAAGGAGCTTTGGTGGCGGTGGAACGAGTACGCTAAGCCTAACGCGTCGTACGTTTTGGTTGCAGGAGAGATGTCGATACCTAGCGTGATCGATATGGCTACGAGGGCTCTATTGCCGAAATTCCTTGGAGGGTTGAAGGGAAAGATTGATGGGTTCTGGCCAGCGCCTAAGCCAGAAGATCTGGAGCAGGTAGCGGTGTGGATTAAGGAGCGAAAGGTCAAGCCGGTGATCGATCAGAAATTTGCATTTGAAGATGGTGCAAAGGCTATGGAGAAGCTGAAGACGGGAAGAGCGAAGGGAAAGATTGTGATTGACGTTGCGTTGGAGACTTACAAGAAGTCAGTGGAGTAAAATCAGGTGGCGGGGAGATTGAAGGTTATATCTATGTCCATATTGATTCAGAAGCGAGCTTGTCCTGTCTTTGTATAAATACCACAAATAATTCTTTATCAGATCTTGAAGGCTCATCGGGCTATCAATAGGAATAGTGTTCTCTCTGAAAGTCACATCAGCCCTAGATCTGTGCGTGAAAGCCCTTAGAAAGATCCTTCTTGTTAAGGGAGAGCTACAAATGCTGTATACCAGGATCTGGGTAAAACCTCTTCGACAGATAGAATCCATCAATTATTCATTTTCTAGCTTCTTCTAGGACTGCTTATCCCCACATACTACCTCGCCTGTGCCAGCCACCCTTCCTCTCACCCCAACAGACATCCACCGCACTCTAAACCTCCCACAGAATCTACCACTGCGCAGGATCCGCATCCGCAAACGCCGTCCCCACCCCAATCTCATCAAACCAAACCTGTCTAAAGCCCTGATCCCCCTTCATAACCGCCGGCCAAGTCCAAGAATTCGCATACAACCCCACCCTAAACTGGAACGGCCTCGCATCCCCGACCGTCGTCCTAATCCCCGTCCTGTTCACCACAATCCCGCCATCAAACCATATCTTATAAAACCCACTCTCATCGCTCCTCCACCTCGCCTGGATAATCACCTTATGCCACCTCCCCGCCTGGACCGTCGCCAAATCCTCAAACGGCGTAATCTGCTGCGCGGAGGTAGGACAAACCTCACCATACTTAACACGCGACTGCAGCTTGTTGCCAACGATCCAGATCATGCTGGACGGCATGTAGTCCTCTTCGCAGGGCAGATCCGTGAAGTCGGCGATGAATTGCGCGAGGTTGTAGCCCTGTGCTGGGGAGAACTGCCAGTCTTGGGAGAGACGGAATAGGAAGCCGTAGAAGCCCGTGTCGCCTTTCTTGTAGGCGTTGAATTTGTGCACTTCCGAGTGGTAGCGCCCGCGGTAGGAGGGGTCGTAGGTTTGGGTCATTTTGATGGAGGAGGGGGATTCGTTGAAGACGTTGTAGACTTCGTCGATTGTGCCTTGGGCGGTGTGTGTTAATTTTGGGAGACTTGGAAGCAGGAGGAAGGTAATGGGGGAAATTTACCTTGTGTTCCAGGGTCGATATATGAATCATCCCAGTTTCCGGGATATGTGCCTTTGTTGGCGAATGTTTGAACACTTTGGACTGTTGACCACATGGCCAAGCCTGAGGTGAGGATACATTTGAGGAGCATTGTGAAGTGGGAAGAAATTTGAAAACCTCAAGTATGAAGATTCTGTTATGCTCTGAAAAATAACGGGCTTTTGGCTCTTTATATACATTTCTACGGCCATGTTAAAAAGCAGAGAACAACAGCTGAAAGTTTCAGCTCAGCCATCCCCTACAGAAGCGCAGGAGAAATGCCGCAATACTACCATTAGAAATCCGGAGCCCCCCCCCCAAAGCAAGCCATCACAAAGTCAAATCTGTCGTGCAACATCAAGCTGAACGTCGCTCAACCGGCTTTGTTTACATTCTGGCTCTAGCGGCAAGTCGGCAGTCCAATCCATCATCTCACTTGCAGCAAGCACACTTACTAATCGACACCACAGCATCCTCAGGGATCATCACCTACACAATACATCATCACAACAGAGAATCCCGCCCCATTTAGACCCTCTCTTTCAGCCCTCAAGGCTCGGCCTCGGCTGCACACAGGAACGGCCCGCCCCCCTCTATTAAGCGAGGTAGGCACAGCACAGTAAGCTGACTAAGTACTTGTACCTGGGGGGCAGCGGACAACACCTACACCTGCAGCAGGGTGAGCCAGAAACAAGTCTACCTCCGCAATGTTATTTAGCCAAAATACAGAAAGAGAAAAGTTAGATGGTTACAAATCGGGGCTGAGCAAAGGTAGGAAGCATGGCAGGCAGAGACTTCAGTCATGGGGTAAAGTAAATTTGGTAAGTTCAGCTTCCTAACTTCAGCTATCCGAAAAGGCGAATCGCTCTCTCTAGATCTCGGCTAGGTCTACGTAAATAGTTGAGAAGATTCAACCTACACACACACATCTCCACAAATTATAAGATCACAAATGACAAGCACACAAAGCACAAAGCACACAAATAGAACATCTTCGTCTTCAAAGTACCATTCTTATCATATAATACAACACAACTCTCTTCCCTCACTTCATCTCCGTTCATCCCCACTATGCCCATTCAGTAGTATCAAAAGCCAAAGCCAACGCCCATTCTACTCCCCACATGCCTGCCAGATCAACTTTCCCACCCATCCATCCACCCTATTTTCTCTCTGGACTCAAAGAATTGCAATTGCAAAAGTCTACCGCCCTGTATAGGGCAACTTCTTTTTCGGTGATCGCACTTCGCTTTTCTTCCCTCCCCGACGTGTCTCCCACGCAAAAGAACTGGTGGAACAAGCAAAGCGCTCTCTAATAAAATACATATCGTATCCATCCCATTGCGACATTTATCCCTTCCCAAACTGCTAGGGTAGGAGAATTTCCCTCATTCTTCCCTCATCATCACTCAACCATCCATCTCCACATCCCCGTCCGCCATAGCAAGTCTCTGCTTAGCAGTCTTCGCCTTCTTAGCGCTCTGCTTTCGAGGTTTCTTGCCCTTATGGCCAACCGGTGTACCATCACCAGGGATAGGCGTAGCAGCACCAGAAGGACGATTGGATCCATCGTCGAAGTGACCTTCGCCTATACATCTTGTTAGCCGAAATTCAAACCTAGATCCGAGCCCCATTTTCTGAGAAAGACAGGCATGGGAAGCTTACCCTCATGATACAAATCCTCCAAACTCCCACTCGCTTCCGCCTTTCTCTTCTTACCCCTCTTCTTCGCCTTCTCAGGCGGGGCACTCGCCTCCTGCGCCGCAAGCTCCGCCTCCTTACGCTCAATCTCAGCAGCTTCATCATCATCAACCAGCCACATCGCAATATCCTTGGTACGATTCTCCTTGGATCTAGTATTGAAGTCGACACCACCACCTGAGCCGCCAGTCATGACGACCTTCTGGACTTCTTCCTTCTGGAGGGCTCGCTTTCGAATACGTTCTTCGATTGTGCCGCGCGTGATCATGCGGTAGACGGTGACTTGACGGGTTTGGCCCAGACGATGGGCGCGGTCCATGGCTTGAGAGTCGATGGTGGGATTCCAGTCGGAGTCGTAGAAGATGACGGTATCGGCACTAGTCAAGTTGATACCGAGACCACCGGCACGGGTACTGAGGAGGAAGATGAAGATTTCGGGTCTTGTCTGGAAGTCGTGAACTGTATCTCTTCTGTCTTCGAGTTTGGTCGAACCATCTAGACGGCAGTATTTGTAGTTGCGGTACGTGAGATACTCCTCCATGAGATCAATCATTCGAGTCATCTGGAAATAAAGCAGTACACGGTGTCCACCTTCCTTGAGCTTGAACAGTAACTCATCAAGCTTGGCAAGTTTGCCAGAATCAGTGACGAAACGACGCATTGAAGGAACGCGGATGTTTGTGAAGCGCTGCTTCTCTGACGTCGGAGCAGGCAGCATCTTGGTAGTTGGCCAGAAAGCAACAGGAATCTTGGAAGTGATTAATGCCTTCTCCTCGACAGGAGATGGACCGTACAGAGCGCGACGGACAGGGACATTGAAGAGAACATTCTCCTTTTCAATGACCGCGCCACGACTAGCACAGAAGACTTCAATCGGTGGCGCAGTAACTGCTGGTCGGCCACACTGTTCAACTCGACTCAAACCAGAGTCAGCGAAAACGTCCTTGGCGACATTGAAGAGCTTGTTCAGGTAACCTTCATGGGTGACTTCAGCCAAAGGTTTGCGATCGTTTCTCTCAACAATCTGAAGCATTGCTTGAGCAGGCGTGAAGTTTTTCTCTCCTTCCTCATCGTAGACGATAGCCATTGGCGCAAGTCTCTGTGGCTTCTTTGCAAGATCAACCGCTCGAGAAAAGATGTCCTTCCGAGATGCGTTGGAAGCTTCCTCAACAGAAGAATCGGCAAATCTCAAGAATGAAAACGCCTCGTTATCCTTGGCATTGTTGCGGATATTTTCAGGCGTGAAGACATTCATCAACTGGTCCAGATATTTGCCTCTGAATCCAGCCTTTTCATTGTCCCGTCCAGGCATATCCAGTCTACCACCGTGACGCCAGACTAATCGAGGAAGTTCATACTCGATCAAATTCCGGCTCGAGTAGGCAACATTGATCAGAGGTCCCTCACGCATGAAAGAGGCAGTCTCGGCAAAGTGTCCAAATGAGAATGGTGATGTTGTCTCTGCACGCTGAAACAAATCAGGATGATTGCAGACCTTTCGGAATTGCATGACCAAATTCATCAAAGTACCAGTATCCTGGTCATCACCCATGGTAGCCTTCTCAATCAGATCCATGATACTGATTTGGTTCCGAAGGTTGCCATAATATGCTCTTTGACGATAGGTGAGGTCGCAGAAGATGTCAAGCTCAATCTTGTCACCCAACTCCTTCTGTACATGCTTCTTGACACGACGAAGCATGAATGGCTTCAGGATCATGTGTAGACGCTTCAGTTGATCCTCGTTGAGTTTCGTGTTGCTCTGAGCGTGGCTTTCAATGTCCTTGGAGAACCATTCGCTAAACTCGTCGTGAGAATCGAACAAACTAGGCATAATGAAATGTAGCAAAGCCCACAATTCTTGCATGTTATTTTGGATCGGAGTACCGGTAAGGAGAAGTCGATTTCTGCAGTGGAAACCCAACAGACTCTTCCATCTCGAACTAGAAGAACTTTTGATAGCTTGAGCTTCGTCCAAAATCATGTACTGCCACTTCATCTTCTGGAAATAGGCGACATCGGAAACGACCAATTGATACGAAGTGATGAGAACGTGGAATGGAGCATCCTGCGTGTAGGTGACGTGTTTGCGATCCCAGAACTTCCGAAGTACCTTTCGATCCGCCGCTGTACCCCAATATGGCAAGACCTTGAGCGTAGGAACAAACTTGGTGATTTCTTGCTGCCAGTTGTGAAGCGTGGAAGCAGGTGCTACAACTAAGAATGGACCCCAGATACCATGCTTCTCAGCCAGATATGCCATGACGGAAATAGACTGAACAGTCTTTCCGAGACCCATCTCGTCGGCCAAGATACCGTTGATACCTTGTTCATAAAGATTGACCAGCCAATTGAGACCCTTGAGTTGATACTCCTTAAGCTGAGCATTGAGCATCTTCGGTTGCTCAATATCGACATCGCCCATTCCAGCAGGGTTTTGGAAGTTCATCTCTCCCTCCTCATCCATCGCTGGACCGTCATCTTGCTTGTTGAAGGCTCGGGCCTTATTCTGGGCTTCTTGAATGGCGTTCTGCGCGTTGGCCATGGCAGCAGCCTTGAGAGCTGAATCATCCTCTGCATCAAAGTCCAAATCCTCGAAATTCGTGACCTTTGGAGCAGCTGTAACACCATCATGATCAGGCACGTCGACGACAGGAGCATTCGGGTCTTTGTCGGTCAGAGCAACATCAGGGTGATCAGTCGACCGCTCAACCTCATCCGTCTTTATCTTCTTTCCGATGAAATGGGAGTACAGCTCAGTCTGTGAGATCAAGAAGTTGAGTTTCCGCTTCTGTCTGTTGGCCTCTCGATCAGCTTCTGCCTTCTTCGCACTCTCAATTTCGGCCCTCTCTGCCGCCTTCCGGAGATCACGCTCTTCTCGCTCATTCCGCTTCCAGAAGGACATCATCTCACGCATGACACGCTTTGCTCTAGCCTGGAGGTCCTTCGTACCCTTGTTGGTACGGAGTTGCCATCTTTTTGCTTCCTTTGATGCCAGAATCGCCGTCTTCTTCAAGTTGGATGCTCTAACAGCGTAAGATTCGACTGCAACCTTGAATGTCTTGTTAACATCCTTTCTTGCCAAATCTCGCCAAATCTGATCATAGATCTGATTATATCCTTTGGAAACATATGGCTCGAATGTTGCTGGCGATTCTTCCCGATTTTCTTTGAGCTCTTTGGTATTGAACTTGATCTTGATCTTCGGCTCCTCTCTGATCATTGGAAGTGGCGCAAGTTCCTCCCCAGCATCGATCGCAGCCTGAGCAGCTTCAGCCGAGTCCTTCTCTGCTTGCTTCTGCTCTTTGGACTTCTTTGGTCTCGCACCTCCGCGCTTGCTCTTGGTCTTTGCAGGCTCGTCCGCGGTTGCAAATGTCGACATAATACCACCAACGAGATTTGGCTCCAGTGGTGATACTGCTCTGAGATCTGAACCTTTGTCGCCACGAGCCAGTATGGCCTTCGTGTGCAGAGCCTTCTTCTCCGCTCGTTGTGCCTCCTTGATGAACTTCTGTCGCTCGTGTTCGTCCTCCGCAGCCTGAGCTTTGGCGATAGCAATCTCCTTTTGCTCAATATTCGTAGCCACAGTCTTCTCACGACGTCGCTTGCGCTGCATATCCTTCTTCCGCTCCTTCTCAGCCTGGACCTCCTTTTCTTGTACTGATGTAACCGCAGCGTCGAGGTGGATCTCTCTGTACCGCATCTCACCGAAATCTGCGTGTCGTCCAAGTTTGGCCACCATCTTGTCCCCGAAGACTTTCCTCCGCTGCTTGGTCTTTGACGCCTCGGCAGCTTCAGTATCGAGCTTGCGCTTCAGACGCCGTGCCTTGTAAGTAGCTTTCTCGTTGTCGACATCATCCAACTCCATATCACCAGCCTCGGCCTCAATCTTTGCCATCGTAGCCTGGATATCCTTTTCTTGCTCCTTTGTCAACTGCTTCGCCTTGGGTGATGCCTTCTTTGGTTCTCCGTTTGCTTTTCGCTTGGACGGAACTCGTGAGACTGGTGTCGGAGCAGGAGCAGCAGACGACTGGCGCGAGCTGTCTCTGGAGATGGGCGGGGGAAAGGCTGCGACGGTTTCGATATGTCGTGATGCCTTGCGAGGATGCTTTGTTACGCTTGGTGGTGGTGTCGGTTTTGGTGATGGATCGGCGTTGGAGAGAATACTCGAGAAGGCCATGGGGTCTGCTGGGCGACTTGGAGTCTGATAAATAAAATTAGTTTGCTTTTTTGCACTTGTGGGATCATCTTGACGAACCGTTGCGACTGGTGGCGGCTCATTCACAGGAGTTCCCATCACGACCCCATTATGCCGCGTGGTTGGTGAAGCCATCGTTGCCATCCTGGGTGATCGTGTTATTGACGATCGACGAGGGTGTGCATGTGAGACAGGTGATCGAGGAGGATATGATGGCGCGGCAGGAGAACTGTATACTCCGTTGTAGTATTTCGATGGTTCAACGGAAGATGCAGTATAGGGATAGGGTTCTCGAGTCTGGGTACATAGAAATGACGTTAGCAATTGAAACGAAGATTTCTAGCCGTAGCGGCGGCTCCTATTCACTGTCACCGCGACTGCGACTGCTTACCTGCGGAGTTTGGGCCTGGCCTTCTTTCCACGCAGGCGTTTCCGATGGTCTCCTCTCGCTCGAATCTGATGTTGGGTCGTAATAATTGCTGGTAGGTTTGTCTCGGGGCGCGGGCGCAGGCTGATAATCCTTCTCCCTCTCCCTGTCGGTTTGATAGGTGGATGATGAAGGGGTCGTCAAAGCTCTGGGTGATGCTGGCGGGCCGGGAATGTGAGATGCTGTCAAGGGCGCCGGCGTGTACGGGCTATTGAATTGGTGGTGAGGAGGTTTCGGGGGTGAATAGGAATTCACCTCGCCGTCTCGTCTCGCGACTTCCTCGTGTCGATACATCACTACCTTCGCAAATTCAAGTGTAAAAGCACTGGCGCTCCATAGATGTATGTTCTGATGCTTCGCAGATGTCGGCTACACGGCGACGGGCAAATGCGATGGATAGAATTACAAGAGAAGCATTACGAGCGAGCGACAATGAAGGCTGGCAGAGGATGTGGGTTGGTGTTGATGAAAGGATGTTTGATTGAATAATTGATTGTTGGCCGGTGGAATGGAATCTGTTCTGGGAATGGATGGGATGGGAAAGCCAGATGTTGAAAGGGAAGGGGAGATGGATTCGATGCAATGCGAACGAAGCTTGGTGTTTGAATCAGCCCGCCTACAAGTCGATGAATGGATGGATGGATGAATGAATGCGTAGGCAAGAATGGTGAGTGCGAGTGGGCGTGTGGGCAGGCTTGTGAGGGTGCAGTGCGCGGATGATACTTGGTTGTCAGAGGCGAACTAAATTATCATATCACGGCACAAGCCTTCTGCTGCTGGCTGGTCGGCTGGCTTTGCTTCTGAGAAGTATGGATGTTGGAGATGTCGCCCCAATACTTCGCGACTTTGACGCGGCGGCGGGGATGGGCGATTCCGGAATATATCGGTCCGTCGAATAGCAATGCAGATGAAGACATAGTAGAAAGGGGCTGTTGATGGATAATTGATAGTTTTGGCTCTGTCCAGTTGCTTTGCCGAAATCAGCGCGCGATACCGCCCCATCTCATGGTTTTCCCTCTTCCCTCTTCCCTCAGGTCCTCCTCTCTCTCCTTCCTCTTCTCTCCACACATCTCAAGATTGGTATGACGATAAGTTGCTTGCGGCTATTGGCTGTGCGCCTACCCCTGCATACGCGCATTTATTGGAGTAAGCAAGCAACAAGTCGCTCAATGGAAAGTATCTTTACTTTAAGAGTCGGTATCTTTTCTTTGGTAAATTCATCTGCATCTACGTTCGCTCCCTCCTGATGCACCGACGACTCGGGGAGTCGGACTTACGTTTTGCATTGTTGGCTGTCTCGTTCTTGTTTCTCCCATTCCATTATTCCAGCAGCCAGCTCCAGCCCCATCAAGCCCCGAGAGGCGGGCGGGTGTGGGCCCAGGAAGCGAGGGATGGATGTCTGGGTCCACTCCACTAGACTAGGCCAGGATCTCATCCAAGAGGCTAGACCGGACAGAGTATGGCTGAGGTCTGGGGTTCGAAAAAAAAGCCAATATTCGGATTTGATGAAAGGCGGAAGAGTTTTCAGGAGGAAGCAATACAATTGAAGGTGAATACTGATGTCACAATCCATAGGAGAGCTTGAAGGAAGGATCATTTCCACGATATGAAGAAAATAAACGATCCGTCAACAGGCGGAGTCCTACCAAATAGAGCGAGCATCTTTGGTCACGTGGATGTCACGATATCGACCCCGACGAACCTGCCAGAAGTGTTTGTTTATGAGATTTCTAAGTCTGAAAGCACAGTTTCATTCGCATGCTCCTCAATGCAGATTCAACGATAATTGATTCAACAGTACGCCTCTAAAGCACAACATTCTATCCCCGCCATCGGCGTATCCAGCCCTCATATAAGGTGATGTAGTCGGTAGGTAGTAATGCTTCCTTCCCATGCTAATGAGAGACCCAGCATCCAAATGCAACCTCAGCCTACCCACTACAAGAGCTAAGCTATATGACTGGCTGACGGTCGCCGAAATGCAGCATCAACTTTTGTTTGGTCTTTTCCGGAAAAGGAAGATGCCGATTTAGACGGCACCAGCTGCCATCATCTTCTTTCGCAAGTGGTTCTTGTACTCTCCGATCGATCCTGGCCATTTGCGGATTGTCTGGTTCTCGCACACCATGATGTCCTTGGCAATCTTATCGAGCAATCTACGATCATCAGTATGGGCATCACTGAGGGTAAATAGGAGGGAGCTTACCTGAAATCGTGAGAAACAACAACAACACCACCAGTGAAAGCATTGATGGCATCCGCCAAACTGTCAATGGTAGGGATATCGAGACCGTTGGTAGGCTCGTCCAGCAACAGCATATTCGGTCCATCAATGGCCAAGAGAGCAAACACAATTCTGGAC
Organism: Cadophora sp. MPI-SDFR-AT-0126; assembly: GCA_020747065.1. NCBI lineage: Eukaryota > Fungi > Ascomycota > Leotiomycetes > Helotiales > Ploettnerulaceae > Cadophora > Cadophora sp. MPI-SDFR-AT-0126. The sequence continues at coordinate 2,585,167 of JAGMVK010000002.1, read as the reverse complement.
TTCTGACCTTCGGACAAAGTACCCATCAGAGCAGTCTGGGAGTCACCACTGAGACCGTACTTTCCGAGTTGTTGTCTCCAGTATTGATAGTCCTGGGACTTATCGGCATATTTGTCACGGACGAAATCGAGCGCAGACTTGGTCAGGTCCAACTGTTCGGCAGAATGTTGACTGTAGACACCCATCTTCAAGTGAGTGTGACGGGACACAACACCACCGGTGGGTGAGAGTTTTCCGGTCATCAACCGGAGAAGGGTAGACTTTCCAACACCGTTGGGTCCGACCAAGGCTGTTCTGGAGTCCATATCCACACCGAGATCGAGATGCTTGTAGAGATCATCCTTGGGGTTACCAGAGTATGAGAAGGTAACGTCGTCGAAAGAAAGAACTGGGGGAGGGAGCTTCTCGACGTCGGCGAACCGGAAAGTGAAAACACGATCCTCCTCGACCTTTTGGATCAAACCATCTGCCTCCATCTTGTCCAAAATCTTTTGTCGGGACTTGGCTTGTCTGACCAAATTGGCGTAAGTACCAGCGGAGGCAATGAACTTCTTGATGTGGACAATTTCGTCTTGTTGCTTGGTGTATGCCTTCATCTGGTTGACTTCTTGCTCCGATCGGGTCTTCGAGTAAGAATCGTAGTTACCACCATAGTAGATCAACTGCTTTTGTCGCATATCGATCATGTTGGTACAGACACCATTGAGGAAATCCATCGAGTGGGAAACAAGGACGAGAGTTCGGTCCCACTTCTTGAGATATTCTTCCAACCACACACAGGCTTCCAAATCCAAATGTGCAGTAGGGTCATCGAGGAGGAGGAGAGATGGCTTGACGAAGAGAGCCTTGGCCAGAGCCACGCGCATACGCCATCCACCAGACATATCCTTCGTCTTCTTCTGAATGGTAACCTTGTTGAATCCAAGACCGGTGAGAATCTGCGAGGCACGGGTGGCGAAGGTAGAGGGGTCCATGGTTTCCATACGCTGACTTTATTAGCAAAAATAAAAATTATTGGTGGGGTAATTGCCTACCTCGTAAAGGTCCATGAGAAGAGGCGATTCTGGTCCGTCGTCTTCCAAGATCTGCTCAGCCAACTTGTCGAGTCTCTCCATCTCATTCTCTGCCTCTTTGACGACCCACTCGAGGGCACCAAGTTCACTTGGTGGTGCACCCTCGTTGAGCAGGTAGATATCGACGTGGTCTGGGACAGGGTATTCGCGCTTATCGATAGCCTTGAGGAGAGTCGACTTTCCGCAACCGTTCTCACCAAGGAGACCATATCGACGACCGTATGTAAGTTCCATGGTGGTATCAGTAAGGAGGACACGGCCGTGGAAAACGAGGGAAACGGAGGTAATCTTGACATCTCTGCTCTGTTTCAGCGAGCTGAGAACACCAGTTGTGACACGGTCGGAGAGACCATGCTTGTCCATCTGGGCTGCCAGTCTCTTGACCTCATCCATCTTCTTTCCAGATGTTGCAGGCTGGTCATCATCGGGAAGGGGGTTTCCCTCCTCATCGAGAAGGGGTGGAGTTTCGTCACCAGCGACAGAGGAGGCACCAGAAGCAGTCTTTGACCCCGCCTTAGAGCGGCTGGCGACTGTCTTCTTCGCAGGCTTTCCCTCTGCGGCCCTCTTGGCTTCACGGGCGGCTTTTGATGCTGAAACCATGATGTCGAGTTGTGAGGGCTGAAGATGTGTAAGAGGATGGAGTTGTGGTTGTGGTTGGGAGGGTTTCGAGATTTTGTCAGTTTAGTTTATCGGGGCGAGGGGTTGTTTTTAGTGGGGCAAAGGATAACCCAACCGCTAGCAACGTGAATATTATGATTGGCTGAGGTTTTGGTGGTGGCAATACGGCTTTACAGAAATTGAACAAATTGAAGCAAATGACAAAGCGACAATATAAATTGTTTAAAATTGAGTTCAACTGTAAATATTATGGGACAAGGCCTTTGGGAAAATTCAAGCAGACTTTTTGTTCTGGTGAGAAACAGCGTCTCGCTAACGGGCACTTGGTGAGCCACTCAGCCACTCTGATGTAATGGATCACATGACACTCCGCCGAATGACTCGTGAAAGTTCTCCATATCTCTTGCAGCTGGTGTCCGCCTTCTCTTTGCTACAGACAATTTATATCCCATATTGTCAAATAGTTTTCCCGGTTAGTTGTGGCTTGGTCAAATCTTCTCAGCCGTTTTCTTTGTGCTTTTAGTCTTCGCTCTCTCCTTACCCTGTTACCATCTTTCTCTCTCGACTTAAGCACAATCCCTCCAACGGCACAGATAGCCAGCGCTGCACGGAGATATTGCTCAAAAGGATTCACAATGATCACTCGAGATCACCTTCCTTGCATAACGTAGCATCAAGGCTCCTAGGCAGCCAATTTCCCCATTTCTCTTATCCACATCGTCCAAGCACTCAAGTCACTTATCCAGGCTGCCACATTTGGTACCTGTCAAATACTCTCCTTTTCATCACGTTGTCTCGACCTTTCCCTTCTCTTCAAATCCTTTTCCTCTCCTTAAGACCCAGAAGTTCTGTCGATATTATACATCATGCCACGTACAGTTGGCCAACAAATGGCACGAGGAGTGGGAATATTCCAAGCCCTCGTCGCCCTCCCCGCCATGGTCATCCTAGGAGAATGGGCTCTAGAAGCTCTCTTCTACACAAACATGCCCATCTACGACTTCATGTAAGCCAGAACTCATCTACCAATCAAATTTTCCCTCTCTTCCCTAGCAAGAGAAGAATGGGTGAAGTCGAGTGTCCTCCCGCTTTCTTAACCACTACATCCTTTACTCATATCAATCCAGTACAGCGACATTCAACTCCCTCTTCGCCGCCGCGATTATCTTCATCGTCTTCGTGCAACTCAACACATCCACCTCTACCACAGTCACCTTCTACTTCGAAGTCGCCAAATCGAGTCTAGCAACCGCGCTCTGGCTGTGGTTGCTGCTCGACGCTATTTTCGAGCCGGGCCATTGGAATAGTCCATATCCGAGGCCGCCCAAGGGACCGAGGATTGCGAGAGCGGCTATTAGTGTTGTTGTTTTGTTGTGGGTTTAGTTTCACATGATTTTTTGATTGGAAAAGGGAAGGGGGGGGGGGGGGGGGGGGGATGAAAGGCTACGATTTTGAACCGAAGAGGCAGTTTTCAGATTTTCAGGCTGACAATTTCTACGATAGGATTTTATTCTATCCCATATTGATCTATTCAAAGATAGAAGAGAAGCGTTCGAGGAACAGTGGGGCGGACCCGGAAGCAAACCAAGCGCAAGAGCAGGCAGGAGAACGTGGAGAAAGAGAGCCATTGCTCGGGTAATGCCAATTGCCAAACATCCCGACTCAGTCTTTTCCAGAGACACATTCACACGGGGAGGAAGTCTCAACAGTCACAAGCAGTTTAGTACATAGGCCTTCTTGATTATGCCTACATTATTCTCAGACAAAACTAAGCTGTCGTAGAGAAATCCTCGGGGTATCAAAACACCGCTCACCCCTGCTCCGCCTTGCCTAGAAGCAACAGCAACAAAGACCATTGAAGTCTATCGCATTGAAAGCCTTGGGGTATCAAAACACCACTCACTTCTGCGCGCCACTTTGCCTAGTAGCAATAGCAACACCAACCATTAAAGCCCACCGCCTCCCAGGAATCATTCATAATTTCATAAAATCATCACCTCTCCCACTGCTTCTACCACCGAGCCATCTACCCCCAAGAATCATGACTCCTCCCACTCCTGATACTCCGCCCATCCTCCAAATTCTCCTCGCCCCCTCTACTCTGCACCGCCCCGCTCTTCTTCCCACCCCTCCCCACCGTCTCCTTTGGAGCCTGGCCATCATCAACCGTAACCGTAACCTCACCCTTAACACCAATCTCACCCAATCTATACAGCACCTCCTGACTCTCATTAACACTCCCACCTCCACTAACTCCTCTCCCAAACCTACTCCTAAAATTCCCCTTCCCACTCCTACTCCTCTGCGGCGAACCCCCCTCAATAGTTGTCACAGTCCCCATCCCCTTTGCCCCCTTCCCCAGAAAAGCAAAAGTCTCCAAACCCGTATTGTCACCAGGCGGATCCTCGCTAAACACAATATCCGACCTCGTGCTCGCGTAAAGCAGGACATCGAGCCATCCATTACACGCGATCATTGTACCAGCGACAACAAAGTAACCGAGCGGGACTTCGTGCCCTGCAAGAGCGTAGATGCGACCAGCAGCAAGAGGAGCAGTGCAGACGGTATAGATGAGCGGGTAGAGGATCATGAGGGGAGTGGCGCCGTGGTGGACAAGCTCGGTGCGGTGCTTGTGTGCTGCGTAGGAGTGGGGCGCTGTGTGTAGGAAGATGAAGATGCCGAAGTAGATTATAACTGTTAGGAACATGGCGAGGAAGATCCAGAAGTAATGTAGCCAGAGACGCTCATGGGAATAGGCTTCATTGATCCAGCACTTGGTGGGGATTAGCACTGAGCGCGGAGATGGAGTAGAAGACTTACCCAGGCGCTGGCACGGACATAGAAATCGTCACCATGGATGATGGGCCCCATTGCTCCCATCGCGTACACGAAAATCCAGGCTCCGGCGATGCAGCAGTAGAAAGCACCTGCAGGTAGCCTATATTCCTTGATGACACTGAAGAAGGTATGCACGGCGATTGCGCAGATGAAGACACTGCTTGCGAGATCTCCTGTTGAGACAAACCATCCTTGAGCCCAACATGTCGGCGTCCCCACTATAATGCCATTATCTCGTAAGGAGCTGATATTGAGGAGAAAGGCTATGGCCTGCTGAATGTCGGCCAAGAGAAGATTGTAGATCAGGAGGAGGAACTGATTGGGCGGTGACTTGATTTCGGCGCGAACATGCCATGAAATAAGCCGGTAGGTAAGGTAAAAGAAGAGAGACGTAGAGCAGAAGAATGAGAGGAGACCAAAGGTAGACACGGCAACCAGACCATGGGAAAGGACGTCTGGAAGGGGTGAAAGGGTCGATGAAGCTTCATCAAGCGTCATCGTGGCGTTGACGATTGGCTACGCTAGAAGAGAGGAATGGCATTCATCGGTAGACGACTGAGCACAGAAATGGGCATATGATATATATTGTGGAGGTGCAGATCTGGACATCGAAACCGTCAAAGCCCCAGCACCACTGGCTGTTGGTTGCCCATAGTATTGGAGACATGGGTACCAGGGGTAATTAATCTGAAGCCCAGGATGAAAGTGGGGATTAAAAATTCTCATTGGACTCCGGGGAGGTGAGATATACGGTTGTACAAGCATGAGGCAAATAGAGTTAAGTTAGAGTTTGATGCCATGCCCTGCCGAGGTTTGAAGTTTGAAGCCTGCAGATGTCCGTGAGCCTTCAACCCTCGAATTATCGGCAGAGTTGGGTAGCGAAACGCTCACAACTGGGCTGATTACCGTCGAAACGCATTTGTTTAGACGAGCTTTGACGTGCAGCTGAGACATAGGCTAAAGTAGATTGACGGATATCCAAACATTTGCATCAAGTGCAAGGACAAGGCATGAGGTTTTGGGCTTTGAGTGTTGCACAATAAACACGTTTTAGGATATACCTCCACCAGTCCAGCGAATAGGAACTCCACGAAACGAAAGTCAAAAGTAAGCACGTACGAGAAGGCGGGGAAGCCGAGACGATTTGCCACTTGTAGACGCCTCTCAAGGACACGCTGGACGTATTACTAGAGAAAACTTTGACTAGGACTCGCTTTTCGAGTCATTCAAAGTTCAGAACTGTTGGGCATGAACGTAATCGCGATGAAACCGAAGTAAAGTCGTCGAAAAGTCTGAATTCCTTTCATCCTAGGCGCATTTCTTGTACGCTGAGCACATCACAACTCTTAAGTCATCTTGAAAGGAGTCTTGGCATTTGCAAGAGCAGTAATACGACACCCGAATGCTGTTAATTCATGGAATATCCTCTGAGGCTGCGTGTCATGTCCGCAACACATAATTTTGCCACAAGACTTTCGTTTTGTACCACATTGAAGTCAACAGGAACATGCGAATTCCGCGCCTCGCTTCCCTTACGGCTATGCGAATGCTGACGAGACTGTGTCAACAGCTTATGCACATAGATACACAACGATAACTATAACGACGGATAGCTTTCTGGCTGAAAAGGGTCATGACAAAAACCCAAGAATTTTGTCGGGTAAGAGAGTGATTGTATTGCGTGAAGTAGCCAGTGCGGCGGAGATCCTGTTCCCATTATGAGACTCCGTTATTAAACAAGGACCGCAGCTGGTAAGCAAGTCTTTACATCGGCCGACGGACCTTCCGAACGTGTGCAGCAGTTTCGGATTGCCTTGCTGACCGTTCTGCTCTGCCGATAATAGCAGATAGCTTGTTGTCTCGGCTTCGTAAGACCCAATAGCACCAGCTACAGCCAACACGTAGACTGCGGAAAAGGTCTTCGTGACGGGAATACTTGAACAAGCACGTTCAAGGTGAAAGATATGCTTTCACAGCCAATGCCATATCAGGAGATTTGCAGAACTTCCATCGCTCTCATCCATGGGAGTAATGTTGAACGCGAAGATTTCCTATCCCGTTTTGATCGACCGCAATGTGTCGACATGTGACAACGTTCTTATGCAAATCACCCATGCGCAGCCAATTTTGTGACGCTACCCACCCTTTCCCCGAATCGATATGGACCTCCTTGATCGGTGGTTGGAATATCAGCATGCTCCGCCAGCTTGCCTCCTCTCTCGACATCGCTTCTTTCCTCGCAGAAGATGCAGTATTGCGGTGGTACGGTTTCAGGTCTGAGTCATCTAACCATTCGTTGAGATATTCCGTCTTGCCTTGCTTCCTGAGATCTCGTTGTACCTGAATCCAATCCTCTACTCGTCTATCGACAAATCTTGTAGTGCTTGAGGCGCGCAGCAATGGACATGGCTGAGGATCGGCCTGCTCGATAGCTGGCAGGAAAAACAGCGCTCTCTGTATCGATTGAGATCTGCTTATGACGGCGTTGAAAGCTCGATTAACTCGCTGCGCAGACACAAGCAAGTCGCAGAAAGAGAGTTGCGAGAGGATGATTTCGAGGAGTTCGGGGGTGGAGAGAACCTGCTGGGCAGCAGTTCGAGTCTGGTCTTCGGACGGGTGGGTAGCTGTCTTCATTTTCTTGTGTTTTGATGGCTACTTCTGGATGTGATATATGATCTCTTGGTGAAAGTGACGTGTTGAGGTAACTCAAGCACAATGATGACTAATCATACCAGCCGAGGGAAACGCATGGTAGGCCAAGGCGACGACACATATCAAACCTGTGTGCGAGTAAATAATTGTATAAACAAATAGTCCTTCCATCATGCATATTTTGAACACAGCTCGGAATCTCTCGGAATCTGCACTCTACATTTGATACAAGTGAATTTTATGCTTCACGCGTTGAAGACGGAGACGCTGAACGAATTTCCTTCGATTTACCGTTCATGGTACAACTTTAAGAACACGGTCGGGACGGACCCACAACAGTCATTTCCGGCCATATTGGTGAGTGATGGGACGGATACTGGCGTGGTACAGAGTGGTTACGTTCTGTAACGGATCCTTTCTTCACGAAGCCCAGGTTCCTGCTCAACCTATGTAATCGTACAATAGTCTCCTGGTTTACCTCATAAAAAGGACCTTCTATGTTTAGATTTTGTTATATACCCTACGGTCTCTGGAGAGACACTCTGATGCTACTGTTCAAGGGGAAAGTGACTCTGTTAAATTGGTCCTCGACCTCAATGCATGGCCTGACCTGAACACGGGGAGTCCAAACGCACCATTGCAATTTCAAATCTTCTTCAGTGTGCTAGAATCGTACCATACCCGTCTTGATGGAACATGGTATGTTCAGTTGGAAAGATAGAGCGGTTTCAGGAATAAGGTAGTATCAACGACAATCACAAGCAGTGTCTGATGGCTTTGGAGACAAGCTTCAATTTGGATTTGTATCAATAGGCGTTGGGGCAGAAAATGAGCCAGGTGGTGTGAGTGAGCGGGATGGTTGTCGATTTTGAATATGTTCTCGCACGAGACTGAGGGTGTCACAAGACCCTGGTGCGGCAATGCCTATATTAATGGATTCTGATTCTACCCCTTTCGAGTTCAGAACCACGCCTCTTCCGATTGTCAACCATGTATCTAGGCTTTGATCATCTTAACCTTCGTTGGATTTATTTCATCTAAATTTAGTTGTTATAATTGCTCCTTTGGCCCATTGACTATTGAGTGTTTGTGATATTACTCCAGGAGAAACCCACATCTGTTTATGTCGAATCAAAATGTCAAGATTTACCCTCCTTCAATTTTCGTCCTGGCGGTCGACATTCTACCCAGGGGATTCAAGAGCATGACAGGCACAACAAATTGGGCCGTTTGATAGTCTTCTTGCGTGGCTTAAATTTCTAACAACAGATACGATCACATTGGCTGGAGTCTCTTCAGCGATGATTCGGACAGGAGCCAGCTCAATAAATAAATACAATGCTGTTAGATGCCCCGCCCCCTCTCCGCAGGATTAAGCGATCTCGGCAAGAGATTTGTTTACTCAAGGTTATCTAATAACAATATCAAGGTCCAGGAACCAGAGAGTGTATCCACATTTCGATATATTTGCTGTACTCCGAAATGATTGAGAAGTCGTGGGATGCTATCAAGCAAAGCGAAATGGTTATGAAAATGCAGGCAACGGCAAACCTAATTGTGGGATGAGTCCCACGATTAAGTGGGTTCTATGAATTCCCAACTTTTTCTGATAGCCTACCAATCAATCAACCGAGCCCAAATATTAAGGTGATGTCTTCCCTAGAATGTGGCTTTCAGCTTCACCTCAAGATTTTCCAGATTGGGAATGTCGTCCAGCGCAGTATCCAATAAAGATCCCCGCAAAGCGTCCTGTACGGAAGTACAACCATGCCCCGGTCAAGCCACTGTGCTTACCGACATTTCCAAGAATCCATCGGGCCGCAACCCCAGACATTTCTGCATAAAGTCCAGTCATCCATCCAATCTTCATTTCTCTTATCGCAAGTAAGTCAAGAATGGAAAGATCGATTTTGGCCGTAGTAGCAGCCGCTATCGCTGCTCACTCCATCTTGTTTCCAATCCACGAGGTCTCGACCGTCAAAGTCTTGAGGGCATACTCGATCGCCAACACCATCATTTTCAGCTTCCTCCTCACCTCTTCCAAGCACCTTACATTCTCAGCTATTCGCCTTGCTACAGTAAACTGCACATTTCTCATAGTATTTTTCACATTGACCGTCATCCGCCGTCTCTACTTCTCCCCCTTATCGCACTTCCCCGGACCCAAAATAGCAGCCATATCCAACATCTACTTGGCAAATGAATTTCGAACTGGGCGAGGATCTCGCACTTTGCTGAAATTGCACAAGCAGTACAATAGCGATTTCGTGCGCATTGGACCCAGAGAGCTTAGTATCAGAAATGTTGAGGCGGTGGAAGCAATCTATCGCGGGAAATACCCAAGAGGGACGTTCTACGAGGTTGGCGCCATCAATGGAGAATTTAATTTGAACACGCAGAGAGATTATAAGCTGCACACACCGTGGAGACGAATATGGTCGGTTTTTTCGTATTTTCTCAAGTATGAGTACTGGTGCTTACACTATTCGTCAGGGAGCAAGCCTTTGCGAGCAGTGAATTTCAGCACTACAATCCTCGAGTCGAACAACATGTTGTAAACCTACTGAATGCAATCGATCATGCGGGAGCTAAAGAGCTCGATTGTTCAAAGCTCATGGACAACTTCACTTTTGATGTGTAATACTCCCCTCAAAATTTTCAACCTCAGCTCATCTCAAAGTATAGCATGGCCGATCTGTCCTTCGCCCATGACGCCGGAATGCAGATTGGCACCGGCGACAACACTTACATGCATTTCATTCACAAGTACATGTCTGCTGCTGGAGTATGTATCTTTCTCTGTCAACATTATCAGGCAATCAATGCTGACACGATAAGGTGATCGCCGTACTTCGTAATCTTTCCCAACTCCTGATTTACCTCCCCGAATCAGCAGACGTGAAGTCCTTCCGCCTCCGCGGCGAAGCTCTTCTTTCGGCTCGCCAAAAACTCGGGAATACCAGGAAAGACATCTTCTCCCACCTCTTGCGCACAGATACCGAGACTAGCACTCCCGTCAAGTTCACGCAAGCACAGTTGAATTCTAACGCGAACTTGATCATCATAGCTGGCTCGGACACGGTATCTACTACGCTGACGCAGACATTTCGCCTTTTGGCTATGCAGCCTTCAATTCTGAAGAAGGTTCAAAAGGAAGTGGACGATTGCTTGAAAGGTAGCGAAGCGACTGTTGATGCAGTAAGAAATTTACCGTACTTGAATGCAGTTGTGAATGAGAGTCTCCGTCTTTTCAACCCTGTTCCGTAAGTCATCATGAGCATTCGTTGATTTACGATAGCTCAGACCCAGATGCTCTGAGTTACAAGAACCAAGACTCATGCTGACCCGCAATTTGCTCAGAATGGGTGCCCATGCCGCAACACCCGCGTCCGGAGTCTATGTCGACAGCACTTTCGTCCCCGGCAATATACAGGTCAGCGTCCCACCCATCGCACTCATGACCGATCCCCGTTATTTCGCAAAACCCGATGAGTACATTCCCCAAAGATGGTTGGACTGGCACGAAGGTATCAAAGACAGACGAGCTTTCTTCCCATTCGGCTACGGCGTGCACAGTTGCGTGGGGCGGCAACTTGCTTTGAACGAGCTCAGGACGGTGGTTGCCGGGGTGGTACAGAGATGGGATATTGTTCTCGGCGAGAAGTATGATGAAGGGGAATGGAAAGTGGATTGGAGAGATCATGCTGTCTTACAGGTTGGGAAGCTTTGGGTCAAGTTTGTGCCGCGAGCCAAATAAATCACAGACAGCGGACGGGAAGAAGACATGCTACGAAGTCACGAAGTCACGAGGCCATGAGAGAACATTGAGGTTGTTGTCGAATACTTTCATTCAATCAACAAACCATCAAGCCAAGTACATGGTACTTGCAATGAAGGAAAATCCATCCACCTCGAGGCACCGGTAAAACCCCTGTGGGGAAAAAGGTTACCTCTCACCTGTCCACTGGACACACCTATACCCCCCATCATGATGACAAGAACAATGTTATTCAGTCCGCCTCAGGAATGAATCTGCTTTTTTTGTGTGATTTTTTTTGTGTGGTTTTTTTGTGTGAAGTGATGATGGCCATTCTTTCTTTGTTTTGTTGTAATTTTGGTACCACTGGATAATGTCAGTAAGTCTGTTTGTCGTATGGGGTGGGGAAGGTAAAAGATGGGATATACTTACGAACACACCAGCGGTGTCGTGCTTCCAAGCCTTTTGCATGTACTTACTTCAGTCTATCTCATCCTTTCCAAGATGGTTGCAAGTCAGGCGAATCAAATTGCCATTGTGGACTGCATGGGTTTTTTTTGGTGTCGATTGGTGGTGCTCAGTTGGGTTTTCAGAGCGGCCAATGGTTGACGTGATTGGCAAACCTCGCTCATGGGAAGTGAAGCGAGGCCTTCGGGATGAATCGCGGCGCTCTGTGATGCGACGGCAGCCAGCTTGATTCGATTTTTTTCTTGTTCGAAGGTGCGCAGTCGATGGATGCAGCAGCTCGTGTCGAACATGTTCTTTTTCTTTTGATTCTTTTTTATTTATTTTTTATTTTTTGGAGATGTGTGTTGGAGAGAGACTGGTTGATAGAATTTATTCAGATCGGGCGTCCCATCCGAAGGACTTTGATCGGTACCAAAGTAGGTAGAGATCCTTACTCCAGATAGAAGCCATACTTTGTGTATGTTATCAAGAAGAGGCTCGGCGACATGACCATCAGACTGACAGTTTGCATGTCTTTCTTCTTCTATCTGACGCCTTGCGGCGGAGCGCGTATCGCGGCTCAGAGAGTTTGTTTTGGGTTTGCTTCATTCACATTGTGTAATGAGCTTGGATTCTTCAACGACATTGACATCGGACGTGATGAAAGGTTTGTTCGTTTGAGCTCTGAGGCTCAGAAGAATGCCGGAGGATGGGACGATCGCTTCGGAGCACCTCTGCTTAGCGACCTTTGTGGTGCTTTTTTGATGGTGTGGTTGTTTTTTGTTGCATGAGGTCTCCTAGACGATGGGTGACAAGACCATCATGTAATCATGGTATTGTCGGGTATCTTCGACTTGAGATGCTTGGATGTGATACGTTCAAGTCTTGTTGGAGCTGTTGCTCAGAAGATGATTCTCCGAGGGCAAGTTGGACATTGCCGGTCGACGCAGGTTGCGTTTGCTGTTTCCCGGAGAGTTAGTTGGTGTGTGCTTTGCACAGATGACCAACCATTGTTTTGGTGCTGATGGTTATCGAATGATATCTTCATCGGCTGATATTCGACGGAAATATCGATCGTGGACATGGGTTGGCATTCCTCGTGAGGGTGTCGTGCATGTGATCGTTGATTCGACTTTCCACCTGACGTGGTGAAGAAGTCGCTGCTGAATATCGGGTCCGCTGGCGGAGATCTTCGTTGGCGGTGTTGAAAGACTTAGTTGTCGTTCGGAATGTTGTTGTCCCCAAGGATACCTGACGTGGTACCTTTCTTGTTGACTTTCACCTGACGTGGTGGAGTTGGAAACTCTTGTAACATTTTTTTGTGGACAGATGACTTGAGCATTGTGCATCTGCTTTGAGAAAGGTTTTGGATCTCGATTTCTCAAATGAAGCCATCGGGAATAGCGAAGGCGTCATCCCGTTGACAAGCGATTGATAGTTGTCACCGGACGTGGTGATGAACCCTTTGTGGGTAGAGTCAATCGTACTGTTTTTTTCTGGGTGCAGACTTGTACCGAAGTACTTGATGTCCGCTAGAGGAAGAGCATTGTTCAACCTCAGGTTGTCTTCAAAAATTTGGTATCATGAGACTGTCTTCTCAGGCGATTTTCTTGACATAGACACGAATGTTATGGAGCAAAGCTCAAAGACTGTTTGGTGATCTGTTCTGTCTTGTTGTCGACGGCGCTCAGTGGATGTGTTTTGTTGGCTGCCAGTCGACTTCGGTCGTTCCCTCTGGGACTTGACCGTGGGTTTCTTGGTGCTATCTGACGTCAGATAATTCATCATTGATATGCGGGATCGTGACGACTCACTGTTCTGGTACTTTCTGTATCGATGGTTCCTTGACCGGTCGGATCCAAGCTTTGCCTCTTACTTCTTTTGGTAGCGCTTGAGTGCTGCTTCGAGCTCAGCAAAGATGTTATTTGCCTGTTCCATCTTGGCTTTTAGATCTTGTACGAGTTCACAAAGGCTAAACCAAAAAATCAGCAATGTGATTGATGAGAAGTGAGCAGGAGAACAGGAACCGTGGGCGTCAACCAGGAAGGAGCAGAGGGATGGGATGGGATGGGATGGCGTTACTTACTTGTCGCGAATGGCCACATAGACTTCTTCCTTGTTTCCACCATAGAGCTCGCAATCTAGGTGGTAAATGGTTAGTTTCATGTGCAAAGATAGGTAGACTTGGGCTAACCCTGGGTTTGGGGAGTACGTCACGAGCGTTCATACCTTCATAACCCTCTGGGATGTAGCCAGCGTGGAGTGCGTCCCACAATGAGCGGAGACGGCGGAATTCTTCCTGTTGTTGGTGGATGCATCTCTCAATCAAGCCCTTCTTTCTTTTGAGTTCGGCGATCTTGCGAGAGTGCTTGGACGGACGGTGTCGCTGCTGCTTAGCTTCTTTTGCTTGCTGAGCTTCCCATGCAGCTTTGAGACGAGAGAGGCTCGAGTCGTAGCGAGCACGAGCTTTTTCATCCTTGAGGATGTCATGTGCGTGAGAAATCTCGTTCAAAGTTAGCTTCGGCTGCGAATCACACAACGTTTACAAAATTCAAAATTCAGGATTCAAAAAAGCAAATGACAATGGTGGGCGATGTGTACACGGTGCAAGCAAGACCTCAAGAATCAACAGTACGTAATCAACGCGACCCAAAGCAAACACTAAAATTATGCGAAGGGTATTCAAGCTACAGGATCATACCTTTTGAAATCTTTCAGTGGCTGTGACATCTTCCTTGTTCTTGTCGGGATGGTTCTTGAGTGCGAGCTTGCGATACGCAACAGTGATCTGTTTGAGAGAAGCACTTTGCTCAACACCCAAGATCTCGTAATGGGACTCGAAGGTAGCCATTTTGAGAAGTGATATCAACTACTGTAACAACGGATTACTCTGTTGGATGAGAGGTCAATATCGGGTAATAGTATTATCGGTTGTCAAAAGCTGATGAATCAGTTAAGCCAAGAGATTAATACTGTCCTGAGGAAAGAAGAGGGCAAGAGGGAGGTGCGGTGGTGCTTTATAGAGTTTGGTGGACGCTAGGAATGGTTTCTGAGTCACGCCGGGACTTTGGGTTACCTTCATCGTGTTGAGGCTATTCAATAGCTTGATTCGAAGGAAGGTGCCGTGGACCAAATATGATGTTTGGTGGGACAAAACTAGACATGGATATATTGATCAACATCTCAACGGGGTGAATAGGTTGCTGATGCCTTATTAAAGATATTTGTTCTTCTCTCAGCGATACGAAAAGCGTAAGATGCATCACCACTTGGACTGTTGACAATCAACATGCCTCATTCTGAATTCACGGACTTGCACATGCTCGGACGTGTGTTACCACGGGGACTCTTCGATTTGACTCATTTCACATCAACAAACCTTGTATTGAATTTCAATAAATCTGGGACCGTTCTCCTGGAGCAAGTATTCTGCACAGGACCGCATTTGGTCTCATTACCGTAGTCTCTGGCCTATTGCGAACCCCCTTCTTCGAATAACCTGCATTTCAACTTTAACGGGCCCACAGCGAAACATTCCGAAACCGTGAGTCAGTTTAAGATAGAAATTGTGAGATGAATTTTGCTCAGAGTACTACGTTACGGTCACTTGAAGGCCAGAGGGGGAAATGGTTCTCACTACGCTGCTAGACTAGAACCACTATTTAGGATACGTGATGTGACAACACCAGATGCTAGCTAGGTATACATGAGGTGTCATAATGTAAGTATTTGGTTCAAATTCTCTAGACTCTTGAGCTAGAAAATGAACACAGAAAGGCACGGGTATTATCGGACGGCTTGTGAATACACATGTCGATGACTGGGAGGGTTTCAATTGTGTAAGCTTGAGACACGGGAATCCCACATTATTGATTCAATTGAAATGAGTTGGAAATCTGAAATGATACAGTGCGACTTTCAAGGATCAAGTTCCCTTCCAGCACCGTACAAACTCAGGCAAACACGATCGGAAAAAATTGGGGAAGATATAATATTATGAATCAACACTCAAAATTCACGACATTCGCAACCCGAAATTGAGTGATACCCTTGAGTAGAGTACTAATAGGAAGGCGCTATGGGAACACGCAGCAGGACTGAATCATTTGCTGCCCTGTTCTAACACATTCTCTCACTGATCGTTTGTTTAGGTCTGAAACCTCAGCACTCTTGTTGCCGAGATTTCTACACTGAAGAAAGTAATGGAAATCCTGAAAGAGGTAAGAATGGAGATATCCTCTCTCATAATTTTCGCGAATTCTAATCAAGAGGAGATGTGTTAAGCATGGACTAGCTTCAAGGGTAGAGCCTGTCGCACGCGAGTGGCAGATATTATAAGACTACTCCTTTCCTTGTTGTGTTCATCGTACTTCTTTCTCGACAGTCCAGGCTCACAGTCTAAGATATAATGTTTGAGAGTGAGAATCTGGCATTCCTTTTGTTCACTTAGAACCTCACTTGCTTGTTTTTGCCCCTATGACAGGAGTGCTGGCGGGTGCTGGCTCTAAAGAGGGCGGCGCCGCCAGACCTGTCGTCGTTCCAAAACGTCGACTCATCTTCAGACAAGGAAATCAAGGCACTCCAAACGCGCAAGAGACAATGTTTCATCAATTTACAACCGATGTTCAGAAAAGATCTTTCAGCTTCCGAGACACATCCAGCGCTGTCGATGGGTATCGATCGGATGCCAGATCAGACACGTCCTCAGACTACGAACTTCCACCAGCACCTCGAATACCCTCATCTCAATATAAGAGCGCACCTGCACCGGTATTCAACATGAAAGCAGTCACAGCTCCTCACTCCACTTTCAAGGCGGGACCATTTGAAACCAACCTGTTCAACTCGATACCTCCACCTCACCCCGCGCCTCAACCTACAATAGCAATGCCTCCTGCCAATATGCCATCTCCGGCCACGACGATCGAGAGCGAGCAGCAGCTCAACGATGCGGAGAGAGCCGATCAACGTGAACTTTCAGTACACCTTTCCATGTTGTCGTCTATCGGAGGTGCGCAGGAGGAGCAGAATGAACTTGCTGGCTCACCAATCTTCACTGCCCCGTCCTTAGACATTCCAAGTCGAGCTTCTCCCAGTTGGGATTTCTGGCTGGGGATGCAGATACCTTGGACTACATCGCTACGTCAGGCATAGACACAACCTCTCTTCCGGCAAAGTTGGACCCTCGAATCTTCTTCAATATCTCTGCAAGGTCCAGTGCGTTCATTTGCGGATCTCAAGGCTCGGGCAAGAGTCACACCCTTTCCCGCTTGCTTGAGAACTGCTTGTTGAAGTCCTCAACCAGTAGACTCGACAACCCCCTTTCGGGACTGGTTTTTCACTATGATTCCTTCATTTCGGATCTTCAAGGCACCCCATGTGAGGTTGCCCACCTCTCTTCCAATCCTAACATTAAGGTCCGCATTTTATGCTCTCCATCGAACGTTCAGACCTTCAAGGTGAGAATAATTTTCCCTCAAGAATTCGTTGAGCTGATTTTTCCATAAGCGTACATACTCCGGCTTGAATGTCGACATTGAGCCATTGATGATAAACCAACAGGATCTCAACACCAAGCGAATGCTGGATTTGATGGCTGTCAACACGGAGGATGGTAAAATGCCACTCTATTTGCACGAGATCACGCGAATTCTACGAGAAATGCGAATCCAACAACAGAACAGCGACGGCTCGTTCAACTACGCCCAATTCAAGCAACGGGTTGAGCTCTCACCCATGACTCGTGCGCAACAAGCCCCATTGACCCAGCGTCTCGATACACTGGAATCGTTCATGCCAAAATCGCAGACTGTGGCGACAAGCAAGAAAACAAAGAAAGTTGCAGATGCAGGCGGTAATGATTGGAGCGTCAAGGTAAGTTGATGAGATGGTGCATGATTTGTGGCTAAATCAACTAGGCCGGAATGCTTACAATTGTCGACCTTTCATGCCCATGCATCACATCTGAAGGCGCATGCGCACTATTCAATATGTGTTTGAGTCTCTTCCTCGAGCAGACGACGGAAATTGGCAGAGTCGTCGCTCTCGATGAGGCACACAAAGTGAGTATTATCGCCCACATCCCGAGAACAGGTCAAAATCATTAACACCTTCCAGTACATGAACGGTGGCTCGGAAGCTTCTACCTTGACCAACGCTCTGCTGTCCTCGATCAGTCTTCAACGCCATAATGGCACCAGAGTCTTTATTTCAACGCAAGAGCCGTCCATCTCGCCAAAGCTGCTGGATTTGTGCTCCATCACAATCGTGCATCGCTTCACATCACCCGACTGGCTGCGCTGCATGCGATCCCATCTGGCTACACTCGATAATGATGAGGGTCTGACCACAAACTCGAAGTTGAAGCTCGACAATGTCTTCAACCAGATCGTCAAGTTGAAAGTCGGAGAAGCCCTATTGTTTGCGCCAAGCGCGATCGTCAAGGTGACGAAGACAGAGGGAGAATCAGGTGTCGAAACGCACGAGATCCAACGACTGGGGATCGAATATCTCCAGATAAAGATTCGCGGCCGAGTTACCGCTGATGGAGGAAGGAGCGTCCTGGCGTTGTGTCTGATATGCCATTCGGTGCGAAGGGTACAAGTGTCACGACCAGTGCTTCAATCTTTGGTGGAGCCACTTCGACTGCGTCTGCATCATTCAGTGGCTTTACATCTACAGCTCAAGCAACTTCCTGGATGTTTGGGGTCACGGCAACATTTGGGAGACCTTTTGTCACTGGTCCGGCTGCCGCCAGGGATTCAATTGATTTGTGTTCTTCATATTCAACTACTGCTTCCTCGACAATTTTTGATGGAGCAGTACAACAATTTCTTCCACATTCTTCAACGCCACTACAGCATCCTCTGTCCTCAACACATTACAAGGAGGACAATCCGCTAACATTAATACTAATGGCTTGAGTTCCGGCGCAGCCACACTTCTTTTCGGCACAAATGGTACGGGAAGAATGAACCAAAACGCTTCCATTTTCGGTACTACTCAACCTAGCGGCACTTCATCATTTACGATCAACGGTACCCGCAGTACCAGTCAAACTGCTGCACATTCTTCTGTTCGCATTAGAGGTTCTTTTCCGATCTCTACCGCGGTACTCCCAAATACACCCAGTTCCAAATGGGACTTCAATTATCATATTGGAAACGAGACGGGCTCTGCTGCGAGTCAATCGAGTGCTTTGCAACATACCAACTTCAAATTTCCTTGGACCAGACATTCTCAGGAGGAGTTGCGATTGGGCGACTACAGCCGGGGTGATAGGATGGGATAGGGGAGGGGATTCCTTGGCAAATTGGTTTCGGGTGGCTTTGATACTTTATTCTCTGGTACAGCCCACACACGTACTGTACTTTCCCTAAGCGGAATCTTGGAGGGCTGTTTATCAGGCACAAGTACGAATACTTTGGCGTATAGGGATCGAATTGAGATGAAACGGGGTAATAATTGCATGCAAGAGGAAAATGTCTCACGACACATTTGGCTTTTTGCTAGATGATAGAGGTCTTTTGAATGTACTAATAGAAGAATAGAAGAACGCAATAGAGCCCTCCAAATACTTGTACGTTCAGGTCAGTCAGCCGCTTTTCAGCGCGATAGGCTGTGTGCGGGATAGTCTAGTAGGTTGCCGAAAGACTTGATCACTGAAAATTAGGTCTTACAACAGTGGACATCGACGTTTTCTGCACACATAGAGATCAATTTAACTCTTACACGTCTCATGCATATCTCAATCATTTATGGATTCGTTGGATTCGCATTGATATCTGGAGCTGGCCTTTCCCACCCTTTTGCATCTTTCAGTACACCTACACAGCATCTGTCCCATCAAACTCAGAAAACCCATGTTATTTCCAAGATTGTGGCTCCTACAACCCCATGAGCGTTTCTTCCCAAATTCCATCCAAATTTCCAACCAAAACCGAAGCATTCCCTCGCCCACCAACCCAAGCTTTACCCATGCCTGAGAGAACTTCCCAGCCTCCAACCGAACATCAGCTTGAGATCTCCCTCTCAGCCATTCACAACCTATGTACATCCCTCAAATGCCGCGCCATCGACCCCTTGGCAATCCACTTGTTGCAATGCGGACACAGCTTATCCGTCGGGCCGCGCTCATCATGCTCTTTCTTTCGATGAAGCGAGTATGCAGATCGATTCGCATATGTTGTGCCGCGGCAGACAAATTGCTGTTGTTGGTGGGCGGTGGCGACTAAAGCTGAGGTAGTGGCGATGGCGTTTTTTTGTGTAGGAGGTGGAGAGGTATAGAAAGAAGGTGAGGGAGCTGTGGGAGTGGTTCTGGTGGTGACGGCAGCAGTAATAGGCCCGTATTTGAGAGGCTTGGGAGTAGAAGAGGTGTTGGTGGTGGAAGAGGGGACCTCGATCTGCGAAGTGGCAACAGGCTCCTCGATAAGTTCTGGGAGGGCGAACGGGAGAATGGGGATATTGGGTTCGAAAGAGTCGCAGAATAAATTGTTGTAGGACAGTCATCAAACAATGCTAGGTGATCGGCATCTACAATAGTACCGTCGTCGAAACCGGGATTACAGCGGATGTCTTTGGCGATGGGAGGGAAGGGACGTGGTGGAAGGTAGCGACGCGAGCCACCCATTGTGTCTTTGCTCTTTGTGAGGGGATATGTCGTAAGGGTTGGCTGCTTTGTGATGCAGGTGCGTTGCTGTTGGTTGATGTTGAGAGTGTTGCAAGAAAGTGGTTAGCCGCAGAAGGTGGAAGGCAAGGCGAAAGAATACTTGCCAAGATCTGGCCCCACAGTGCTCATTCACGAGGCTGACTTCGAACTTTACATTTCTACTCGAATTAATCTCCATTTAACAGTTAGTTTAAACATATTTCAAGACAATTCCGCGTCAATGTCCAGACTGGTTGGTTTGTTTACAATTGAAAAGGCAGCTCGCTTAATTTGATGCAGTTCCCCACATTTCCTCGGCAAGAGAGTCTTAAGAAACAAATCCGAAGCAGGTGCCCTCATTAAGCAAACGGTGAAGGAAATCATAAGACAACTGGAATTTCTTCCTCGAACAGAAGTTCATCTACCTTGTTGGATTTCTTCTTCCTGCCCCACCAAAAGTTCCAACAAGCCTCCATCAGCGCTTGAATCTTGACTACTCGGCAGCTGCTCGCATAGGGCAATTCGATACGTTACTCTACGTCTCGACGAATTTTATTTGCATATGTATTGAGTCTGTGGGAGATTGGCCTCCATAATTGATCAGAATCATGTCGACAGATCAATATCCAATCATGAAGTGGGAGAAGGAGTTTGCGCGTCGTCGCGAGATCAAAGAACAACTCCGTATTCTGGAGAAGAAAGAAAAAGATCGCGCAGACTTGGTCAAAGGGAAGAGGAAGTTAGAGCAAAATGATGAAGAATCGGAACATCCTCAATCTAAAAAGCCTCGTGTGAACAGGTATGTAAGATCCCCAAAATTGAGATATTCACCAATCTGACGCCAAGTAGCAGTAATGGAGAACAGGAGAACCGCACTCCAAAACCTGCGCTCTTCCCTTTACCATTAATCTGCCAATCCGATATCCCCTTCATCTCAATACCCATAATTCCCAACTTCCATTACGGCCTCCAACAAGGTCCACCTCCAGCCGCAGACAACACTCACCGTCCCCTCATCCTCCGCCTCTACGGGGCTCCTGCCCCTCTTCAACAACATATCTGTCCACGTACCATTCCTCGCACTCTCACCCGCATACCCAACACCCCGCCACCATCCAACCGTCTCAAACCCCACGCACCACCAGGTTCTCCATTCCTTCCTGCCGATGCCGCCCGGGACACCACCACGCGCCGCTTCCAATGTGCATGGATAAACTGCAATAAAGACTACAGCACTATTGAGCGAGCCAACCGTCATATTAAGACGACACATATGAAGGGAAGGAATTGGGTGTGTCAGCAGTGTGGACATTTTGCTGCTAAGGAGGAGGAAAGCTTGACGGATCATTTGAGGAAGACGGGACATAAGGATGATAGGTGGCCAGGATTTGAGTTTTGGAAATGGGTGTGATGGAAATTGGTTGATTGGTGCAGAATTGGGGGATGAGGAGACGGAGAGCTCCAGGCCGTGATAGTGTACAAGATCAAGGAGAGGTTGGTGTTACGCCCAGGGTTTCTGGGAAAGTAGTGTAGCCTATCAGGGCAGAGCATTTTGGGCATCTTGGGATACAAGGTTCTCTATCACAAAATAATGAATCAAAAGCGGATATAGTCTTGCGACTTCCATTGTGGTCTGCCGAAATGGGTGAACATACATTTTAAGGGTCAATGCGATCTGCTTTGATGAAGATATCCACCTCCAGCGTCATGCTCCACTTGGTCTAGAGGTGGGGCATTTTCGGAACCCAAAAAGCTAAATTAAACATACAATCTTACCTTTATGTTTGCACCAAAAACTTCCAGAGTCTGATAGAATTCGTGTCCATACACACCAGCCTACGACCGGATGTCCAGAATCCAATGATCCATAGTATTCTTACACCTAGACCTCCTACACAAAGCTCACGATGTCCCAGCAGTCCCCCAGAGGCCCCATCTATCTCCCCATCTCAGTATTCACATGACTCGTCTCCTTCTGGTGCTCCTCAAACTCCTCCTTCGACGGATATGCCTGCCCTTCCTTCTGGCAGATCCAGAACTTATTCTGCGTATGCTTCTGCTTGATATGTCTATTCAATCGATACAGCGACCAATTGATCTTATCACATCCCTCCCAATGACATCTCCATATCATATCCTTCTTCTCGGGACGTCTCGTTCCTTTGGTTTTCGCTGGAAGGAAACATCCAATTGAAGGGCAACCCGGCTCGAAGAATGCGTCGCCTATTTTGATGGCTGGTGATGGAGGTGGTGCAATGACTTTCTTGGATCTTCTCTTGGTCTTGCTCTTACGCTTTGGGGCTTGGCCTTCATATTCCGATCCAGACTCGTTGTTGGGAAGGGCATGGGGTTCTCTGTTGGAAGATGGGTGATCCTTTTCGTCGCGGCGAATCTCGTCTTTAGGCTGAGATTGGCGGTCGTCAATGTCGTGTGCGCTTGGTGTTGAAAGGGGAGGGGCAGCAGGTATATTCTTAACTCGCAGGCCATACGCGTGTGTGGCAAATTGGGGTTCATGATCATGCCGGACTTCCTTGCCTGTCTCAAGCCTGTAAGTCGCACTTAGCCATTGAGAAGGAATCAAGCCCCAAAGATAAGATGTAGAGGCTTACCGAGATATCTTGATCTTTTTGTTTCCTTCTTCCAGAGCGTTGCCCTCGCCCTCCGATTGGCGTTTCCTCTTCATGGTTACTTTAGCTTCCTCCCTCATTGTTTCGAAATTGTTCCCTGAGCGTGGTAGACTGGTTGAGGGGATGTGGAAGATGTGATTGAGACAGCTGGGGTTGGGGTTCCAAATTCACTCTCGAAATAATCAATTCAGTCTTTTAGCTCGAGAGTCTAGAAATGAGCCTTTATGTCGACTCGCTAGGCAAGTCACGCTAGTGTTAAGCAGCATGGTCGGAAACTAGTAGCATCCTGCTGAATGATTCATAAATCCATGCCTTGGCATTTAGACAGATGACTTTGGATTGGCTGAGAGCCACTCCAGACAAGGATGGTGGGAATAAAGAATCTATAATGACAGTCTATCATCGGTCAATGACTGAAAGCTGTTTATGTCTACTTTTGTAGATCATGCTCCTCCAACATGCAGCTTCTTTACCATTGAAGCGACTCGACGACTATCAATGAACTGTTTACAGAGCAATTGCGAGTAGGAAATGCCGTTAGGCCCCTATTTCTCTTTCTTTGGGGGATATAAGCAGTAAAGCGACTACCAGTCAATTCCCAAAGTCTCTCTTCCAAAATGATCCGATGAGCGATGTGGATCTCTCGACCGGCTCTTCTGGGCAGCACACCTGTAATTCATCCTCTTTACAGCACACTTGACACATGGCAACCTGCTTGACCCAGAATAGCTTTGACTTGTTGGGGTGCAGCTAAACATGAAGTGCCTGCTTGCATTGTCGCCTTTGCGTAATGCGACATTGAGACTCCCACAAGGTCAAAGCGAACACAATTGAAAAGAAAACACAAACTCAGTCAAAAATTTTCTTATCAGAGCAAGCTGTCTCATGCAACAGGCCCCTCAACAGACGTTATCTTTCTCTTATTATCACCCCCCTTTTTAGCGACCCCTAAGCGAAAACACCATTCAATCCACTTTTCTAAGTTTTCCTCGCAGGATCTTTCGTCCACTTCTATCCATATGCAGCAAAGAATCATCACGTCACCATTTCAAACATCACCTCACGCTAAAGAGTCGCATACACATGGCAACCTCTTCCTTGAGTGATTTTTCGATATAAAACCTCTGTCTAATCCATCCGCTAAAATAAACGTCAATTTACCACCAACTTAGACATCCCCCCACTTCATCATGACCGCTACCACTACAACAATGCGCGCTTGGCAATACAGCTCGTCCAACAGTTCCCTCTCCCAAACCATCCATCTCAACCCCTCCGCGCCGCAACCACCCTTCTCCCCCAATCAGCCTAAAATGCTCATCGCGATCACCAGCATGAGCCTAAACCCCGCGGATTACAAAATCGCTGAAATGGGGCTCATCAATACCCTCATGGTTTCCAAGCCCGCGACACCAGGAATGGATTTCAGTGGTCGTGTCATCGAGCTTGGAGAACCAACAGATGTGTTTAAAGTCGGGGATAAAGTTTTTGGGAGGCTGGATCCAGGTCGGTATGGCTCGCTAGGAGAGTTTGTCGTTGCGGCGTATGAAGCCTGTGCAATAATTCCAGAGGGATTGGATGAGCATCTTGCGGCGGGGGTAGGTACTGCGGGATTGACTGCGTATCAAACTATTGTACCGAATGTGAAGGAGGGAGATCAGGTCTTCATCAATGGTGGATCAGGGTCTGTTGGGTCGTTTGGTATCCAGATTGCTAAGGCGGTTGGATGTCACGTAACGGTCTCGTGCTCAACGGGGAAAGTTGAGTCGTGCAAACAGTACGGCGCGGATGAAGTCATTGACTATACGAGCACGGATGTCACTCAGAGGCTGGTTGATGATTGCCCCATGTACTCTCTTGTCGTTGATAATGTCGGAACTGCGCCCTCGGATTTGTACACACGTGCAGACAAGTTCCTCTTGCCAACAGGCAAATTCGTGCAAGTGGGCGGTACTGCCTCTTTTGAGACAGCTAAAGTTTTTATGAGTAGATTATTCTTGCCGCGGATTCTAGGTGGTGGGAGCAGGAAATTCGAAGCGTTCGTTACGAAGAATAGCAGAGAGGATTTGGAACGCATCGCGCGATGGATTGTTGATGGGAAGGTTAAGGTACCTGTTGAGCAAGTTTTTGAGTACGAGGATGTGCCGAGAGCTATTGAGCTATTGAGGAAGGGTGGAGGGAAGGGTAAAGTCATTGTGCATGTAGGAAAGTAAAGCGGTCAGACTTTAGTAGTGTTGATAAGTCCCTACATCAAAGAAGTAGCTATATTGCTGAAGACGAGCTATCAAACCCATAAAATCCTCGAAGGAATCAGGGAGACTGAGGAGATGACCATCAGATCGAAGCAAAGGAATCGTCTGTCACACTCTCGGCCCCAGCCAATCGCACTGCTGGTGTTGATTGAGCGGGCAGCTGGCTGTGTAAATTCCACTTTCACTCTAGTCAAGTCAATGAGGGGGGTATTCGCGAGTCCTACTTCATAGAATTAAAATAAACACTCTGGAAATAGCCTGAAGTTTCCATACCATTTGTTCATGCTTGATGCTGCGAATTTTCGGAAGTACCTTTCGTTCTCACCTTTGATGTCCCACATTTTGCCGAGACTCGCTTACAAAAATAGGGGGGCTTAGGGCACATTCGCTTAGAACATTCGAGCAACCTCCGCCACGGTGGAGTCACGATCTGTTCATGTTGTTCATTCAGTGTGGGCATGCTTACACTTCTAGTGGCAATTATCCGTGTCAGGCTTTCGTTATCTAATCATCAACGTTCACAGCAATTACTTCAAGTAGACGGTGCACCGCAATCAAACGCTCTTAAGTCCGTCAACTACAATCAGTCACTCTCCGAGCGACCATCCGATAAATGCACCAATACACATCTCAAACTTTATGACATATCTCCTAATCTTACTTGTACAAACTTGAAATACCTTGAAATACCGGCCAAGAGCCTCATCCCAAGGCGTCCAGAACACGATCAAGATCTGGATAACGTCCGTTGCCACCGCCAAGCTCCCAGCACTCTTAGCGCCAAGGACGAATATGTCACCGCACATGCCATCAAAAGGCTCCGTAGGCATATCTACCGAGTCTAAAGCATGGCGCAGCGCTCCCCGATCTCTTAATACTCTGTGGTAGGCTTGAATTTAAGATTACGGAGGCTGGAACTTCCTCTTTCCGTAGACCTTGTGACGGTGGCCAAGAGAAGCACGTGCTGATATATTTCTCCCAAGAAAACAGGTCCATGGCTGACGTTGAAGAGGCTGTGTTGAATATCTTGGCTGGTAGATAAATCATACCAAGAATACTTAGTATTATGGGTAATAATGTACAATTCTAGCCCGCATTGGCCGGGCCTTACTTGTCAGGAATCGAGCGTTTGTGATCTTGAGATATGATTCGCACATGAGGCCTGTTTGTATGGAAATAGCTAGAAGCATCCCAGACAGTGAACTAACCTTATTCCACACGTACCAAGTATATATACCTCGAAGATCCCCCAGGTCTATGTCTTCAGACACTCAGAGAATACACACCACACACCGCGCCAAGCAAAACAGCAAACCAAACCCTTCCCAAAATGTATCGTTCAAAATCACCTGTCAAGACACCAAGTCCGCGACCATCGGCTACACAAAACACACGTCTCCTCCACGCTCTCTTCCTGAATGAAGAGAACAAGCGAGATCCCTACACACGGCGACCAAGCTCGAGCACTCCATCTCAATCCGAGCCTAAAAGTCGACGAAATTCTCAAGCGAAGTCAGAGGAAGGTGACACAAGGAGAACGTCACAAGATGGGAATGTGCAGAGCATTGGGCAGGAAGAGGGTAAATTACAAGTACCTACCGGCTCCGAGTAGAGTTGTTCATCACGGTGGTGGAGTTGGAAAGGGGATGTGAGGCTCTGGGAATCAAAGAGGGCTGAGCATTGGTGGTTATGGGAAGTGGGAGGAGGAGTAGGATGTGTCGAAATGAAGGGAGTGATGATTGTAAGATTATTGGCTGGGATGGGATTACATCATGAGAGGAGCGTTTGGTTTTATTGATGATTTATGATATCGGATAGGTACTGCCTTGTAGACCACTAAAGTTATGTGGATAGAATTGGCAAATGCATGTATAATTCAGCAACTATTACTGCATTTAACTTGCCTTTCTCTGGACGAGTTTCGACTGTGATTGTCGTGCCCTACACTTTCCCTTTTGCTGTTGATCCGTTACAGTTTTCTTCTACGGCCAATGCTTAACGTGCCCCTCCGGCTTCACATGAAGATAAGTCCACCACAGCAACTTTGGGGGTGGTGATACATGCGGCATGCTAGTGACGTATTGCCTGAGCAATTTCGCATCAGCAAAGGAAATTTCTTACGCTAGACCAGGCTTTTGGGCCTGCTTGAAGTTTGTGCTCTATCATACAGGCAGTTGAGTCAATTGACAAAGATCAGTCTTTCAACTAGATCTAAAAGACTTACTGAAATCCGGCCTCGACAAGGCAAGCCTATCACAATTGACACGAGCAGCTGGAGGGCATATTTTAGTCATATAGAATCACCAAAGATCATCAGTAAAGCTCATCCACGTCTCGAAACCCCATGGTATCACTTGAATCTCTATGAATATCTCCATCGCTTCACCGAGCTAGCCTTCTCCGCATTTGAAAACCACAAGAGTCCAAATCCGTAAATATGACTTGCTCAGCCCCTACGTTTCCCATCTCATAGACGCTGACATTCCAACAGAGCACGTCTCAATAGACACACAGCGAGAGTTGAACCACAGCAGATACAACAGTATACCCAGCATAAACCGACCTGCTCGTCCGTCACATCACGATCTCACAATGATCTCATCGCAGGCATTCATATTAAAGTCCGTCTAACAACAGTCTTCTCACTCTCAATCTGAACCTTAGTTTCAACGAATGCATTTGTACTATATATATCTCGTAGCTGAAGATGAGTGCATCACCCTTACCGGCGTCAAATGTTGAATAGGATTGTATGGCCCTAATCCCACATACTTATGCCCATACGCATATCATACTTCCCCCTCCTCCCTCCTCCCTCCTCCCTTCTCGCGGGATAGATCCATCCCAAACAACACATCTCAACAAACTCGAAACTTCCCTACTTGTATGCGATATACGTACGGTTCCGGATCTAGCTAAACCAATGGCTGAAGACGATTATATCTGCCATATACGGCACAAGACAGTCAAAGGTGGACAATAGAATACTTCCTCACTCCCACCAAACCATCACCTATCAAATCGAACAAACAGCAGGAGGATACGTGAAATCCTTCCCATACTATCCAGCTTGCAAGCCATTCTCTCTGCCCTTCAACTCAAAGCCTCTATCAACTTTATCAATCAGGGCACTTACGCTACCTCTCCGTGAATGAAGTCACATCTGTGCCTGCCCGAAAATACAGAAGCACGGTAACGGTAACAACAGACTACAAAAAGATACATCTGTATTAGTCGCGTATCAAACAATGATCTCTGACCTAAACACATGCATGCCACTTAACTCTCCTGATCTCTCTTCAGCCCAGCTCAACTCACCCCATGAATCTGCCAATGGTCTCGCTCTCTCCTAGCCATGCAAAAAGACCAGCCGAGATGGTCCATGTCCTCCACGCTTGAGAATGCCGTCCGACTTAACAAGCAAGAACCAGACATAACCATCCATCAAAGAAGAACGCCGTCAAAAATGCTGCGAGAGACTTCGCAATACCAATTTAATAATCCTGAGGTCTACCCCGTCCGTGTCACAAAAGAAAAGCCCTTACTGCCAAGGGTAGGAAAGTAGTTGAAAACCAAGGACAGCCAGCACAATGCCAATTTGGGTATCGCTATCCATCCATCCATCCGCTTCAACCATCTTACACGATTGCCCACCATCAGAGTCGCAAACCAAATATGTGCATTAAAGGAGCGAACGATATAAAATCCCAGCGCTTTTGAAAGAGAAAGGAGAAAGATGCCCCGGGATTCGCTTTTATGTGTCGCACCGAGTCGAAATGACGAAAGAAGGTGTAAGTTGTCTAGTACCTATTGATGCTGCCAGAGCTGATCTCGGCCCGCTTCATTGGTGGAGGTGGAGGTGGCTTCTTTGCTCTGCTGGGTGGTGGTGGAGGGGCCTTTCGACCGTTCGTAGCATTATTCAAGGTTGTGTAGCTGGCGGTTCTGCTTCCAACACTTCCATGTGAAGTTGCTGGACTGACAGACCTAGCGCTGTAAGATCGATCGGGGCTGGCGCTGTTCAATGTAGAGTCATCGGAAGGATCACCGAAAACATCAGGACCGCTTGTATTGACTCTGCTGGAAGGCCGAAGTTGTGCGCGTAGAGAACCTGGGTCTTGAGGAACAGACTGCTTCCGATAGCCCGAAACTGGTGTGGATTCACGGTAGATGGCAATTGGACCTTGGAATGTGGATGCACGACCAAAGTTGGGCCTATTTGGAGACTCGGCTTGAGGGTATTCGTCGTGTGTATCGAGACGGGTATCAAGGCGGGAAGAGGATGGAACACGGCCTTGAGATCTAATGGTAGGTCTGACTTCTGGTTCTGGCATTGGCGGGGCCTCCTCCTGGTATCTCTCGCTGTAGGAATGAGCTGTGTTGGATCGGGATCTTGGGTTTGGTCGTCTCGAATCTCGGTGAGGAGAGGTTTGTCTATTTATGTTAGCAAGTTACGCCGAATGAGATGTTTGAGCATACCCAGCAGGCCAATCTCTCTTCAATCGGAGAAGTTCATCGCGACATCTGTCATAGTACTCCAATTCGGACTCTAAGAATGCGCCCAAATCTGCAACACTCTCTGCCTCGGCTTCCTTGATATCCTGCATACGTCTGAAAACATCCTCGTTGGACTCTTCGTATTTGGCCTTCTGCGAACGGAGTTCCTCTTCGACCCGGAAGTCCTCTCTCTTCGCCTTCTGCATCTTCGAAAGGGAAGCATCATATGCTAGGCGACGCTGTTCAAGCTTCTTCCGTGCAGCCTGCCGAAGTCAGTAATTGTAAACAAAGCGACCGCATATCCATACCTGGTATTCCTTCATCATCGCCAATGATCGTTCCAGGGACTCCAACCATCCTGTTGTGACATTGGCCACGTAACTCTCCTGTGTCCGGGCAATTCTCTCATTTGCTCTTCCCATGCCTATCCCAGTCAGTACACACCTATGCCATCTAGCCAGATATACGTACTTATGAGACAATTTCCAAACTCCGAATCCGGCTCGAAATCCTCGCCGTGGTGTATCATCGTCTGACCCAGATATCCCACTGGCAGAACCTTCTCCTTATCTTCGACTTCGTTGCGTCTCGAGAGGGACTTGACGTAGACGGTCATTGACTTTTGCAATTTCTCCATACCTGTATACTGTCAGCATCTGCCATTCCCGCAAATCGGGTGGCCTTACCTTCATGTCTCAAGGCCATCTCCATCTCCAGAGCTTTGAATTCTTCAGACACGCCGGTCTTGGACTCCTGTCCCATCTTCTCCCCTGCCCATTGCTTGACCCTGTCGAGCTTCTTGTTGATATTCATTTTTGCGGTTTATGGATCGAATTGGTGTATCCGAAGGTGAAGGATTCGATGAGGAAGGAAATCGGTGAGATTGGCGGGGTTGGTATTGTTGTTATTGTCGCCGAGAGAATAGCAAGCCACCCAATTTGTGAATTTATCCAAGAGTGGCAGGTTCCTGGTCCGAGTAATGTCACAAGTGACAGTAGCGACAGTCGGGTGTAGAAAGGAGATCAGAAACAGCAGAACCCGGGAGATCCAATGCTATTGGGATTTCAAGGCCGTGAGAGAATGAGGTGATCCTGGTGTGGATGGGTGGTGGCTGAAAAGTCCTGTGTTGTCGAGGACGATCAGTGGGAGGGAGGGCCGGAGAAAGAGTGGATTAGGAAGGGACTGGGTTCCTGGCCTGGATTGAGAGGAGAAGGTTGGGTTGGGAAGGAGATAACAACGTCGAACGTGGGATAGGAAGGACAGGATGTATCGAACCGTATTAATTCATGCAGTTGGAAGGTGTGCTGCAGAAGGAAATGGTGGGTTGTGCAGCAGCAGATGCGGAACAAAGAAAGAAGGTGTAAAGCGATTCAATGCAATGTGATGCGATGCGAATGTACCGTTTTGTATGTCGATAGATACAGTACACACAATATTTATCAAAAGTCCGGGGGAGGGCTGGGATGGCCTGATATGATATTATTATTTCGTTGGATGACAATCTTGGGCCTGGCTGGTTGACCTGGTGTTATCCCGTACTGTAGAGTACAGTCAGTACCTGTCCTGTCCTGGCCTCCCTATCAAGCGCGATTCGATATCTCTGCCAAGACCCGCCACTTGACTTGCATTTGCCTGCATTTGCCCTGCATCATTTACATGCCAGTGAGGCCCCTGTCCTGGCCTATCCTTTTCTCTCCTCTCTCTTGTCGCTGCAAATGATTATTCTACCCTATCCTACCCTCTCTGCTCCTCTCCTCTTCCACCCCCTCAACGCCTCTCCTCATGCCGCAGGAAAATTACTCTGAGTCTAGCTCCCTAGCAAGTCAAGTCAGGAACCCAGACCCTGATCGCTCACGCTACCCAATCGTTCCCGTCTCACTCCACGATGGGGGCCACCGACGGCGTGTCAGTCGGTCTAAGCCACAATCTTTTGTGGATGAAACTCTTTTCTCTCCGTTTTGGCTAAAGTCTGACGCGGCAAAGGGGGAAGAAAATACGACATTCCAGCGCGCGCACGGAAACAACGATGTCCTCTCGATCAAGTGGCAACGCTTCATCCTCATCAAGCGCTCGAACTTCTGAACCAAGCATCGTCCCGGCATCCGGTGAAGGGGAAGTCTGGGTGTCCTGACAGATCCGGATGAAACCTTAGAAGGGCAGATATATTTAGAGATCCACTGGGGTTTCAAACGAGGCCAGTCTGGTGGTCCAACTAGATTCCGGAGCTTAAGTTTGGGTGAGTGCCGCCGTCGATGACGCCGTTGGAGACTTGCAGAGTTCTAGAACTTATGGGCGTCTATGGTTTGCCACATGTGAGCGTTTCGCTGGAGCTTTTAAGGTTGTGTCTGAATTATCATGGGGCCTGAAGAAGATCAGACTGAATTGTTTTGGCCCAAGAGATGTCAACGCTTCCCATTCATGACGAGTAAGTTTGAACTGTAAATTCGGCATTTGCCTTTGATGATGTCAGACTGTAAGAGATCAAATGGGGGTGACGAGTTCAAACGCTGCGAACTCTCATAAAGATGAGATGGTTCGCCCTCGGTTTCTGACTGAGTGAGCTGTGCTGTTCCGAAGAAGCCGAATTGAAGTTTGCACACATGATTCGATATACGACTTGACTTCCGTTTGAAGAATGGTGTACGGATTATCCCCAGGTCTTCGGCTTCTTGCGAGTTGCGACTGTCCGCCGTTCCAATCGTATTGTGTGGTTGAAGAGGGGTTGGTTTGTACCCCGCGCTTCCGTATGAGACATCTTCCAGGAGAAAGAAGGCTTCAGCAGGAAAGGGGAAATAATTAGATTGATTGGATCGTGAAGTTAAAGTTAACAGTACAGCATGAAAACATTTCTTTATGCATATCTCAATTGTGACCTCTGCGGTTCTTTCAGTGAAGTGTTAAATTCTCGGCTAGATGGAAAAGGGGTACGCTTCAGTAGTATCGTATCGCATCCACCATAATTTCAAAGCTTTTCAGCAGAACACAGGACCTCTCCATAATGGAATGAATAGTCAAGAAACGGCTGTGGTATATACAGAGCTACTTTAATATACGATGTGCTCGGTTCTATGTTCTCTTCGCAAGTCTTTGTGAGCATTTGGACAAGGGCCGGTCCCCGTCGCCACCTCTCGGCGCTACTTCTTAGTCATGGAGTGGGGTGAAGTTTTGCCGCTCAAATTACTATTGGCTTTACTTAGCCAGATAAGAGTTTCTGTGACATCACACGTCCAAGAGACAAGTCTTCGTGGCTCAGTTGGTTAGAGCGTTGGTCTCATATGCTAAATATGATCCTGAAGTCGCACTTCAGGGGCCATCCAAAGGTCGAGAGTTCGAGTCTCTCCGAGGACAGGATAGAGGTGTTTCTTTTTGCCTTTTTTTGGATGCTGTTATGTCCTAGTTGTTGAGTTCCAGGAAACATTCATGGGGCTCAAGCGACGAGCAGAGATTGAGGAGGAGACTACATATCATCAAGTTTTGGCCCCTATCAGTATTTGACGAACAGATGATCAGCAGAATTTGTAATAATGTTTTCATTGATCTGGTCGTGATATTCTCTGCCGAGCAGCACAGTGCTCCCAGCACTTAGCTAGCCGCAGGGCATGAAACCGTTTTCACCCTTTCCACAACTGCATGTCAAGATATGTGTGCAAGCCTTAATAGATAAAACTATCTCATTGTTCATTTACTGTCCTGAAATCACAACATGGAGCTCAGAATCAAGAGCTTGTGGTTTGCGATAATACTTCGTGTGCACTTTAGCAGCGGGGCAGTCCACAAACTTATTGGTATTTCCTGGAATGCGATCTGGACATTGTCACTTTCTAACCAATAATCATGAAATTGCAAATATTCCTCTTTGCATAACCTTTCTACACTGTGCTGCATATCATGTAAATGGTTCAGTTGCGACAAATTGTAAATTTTAGCCAGCAATTCCACCGATTCCTGGTGTTCGAGGCGCTCTATATTAGGCGAGCTTTTCAGGGTGTGTTAGTATGAGGAAGACAGAACCGTGAAGTAAGGTATTGACATGTCCCCAACCCAGGGCAATATTTTGTCTCTGGCTTCCAATAAATTTGTTTGGGAAGTCTTTCCATACGTAGTACTATGCATAGCTGGCTCTTTAGCAACTCAGAGGGATACCAAGTCAAGGGTCGAATAACCTGTTCGTGCAATGCCGATACATCTGCTTCCAGTACATTTTTTTAATCCTTATGTACTGAGTTTGTAGCAATACATTTCCGCCGAAGTTGACATGCCTGCTAATTAGACCTCAAGCAACATGGGCAAAGTCTCGTTGTTTGCGTCATGATTGCTGCAACTCGCGTATTACACTTCCCAGGAAGAAGGCCTGGGAGTGTAACGCCTTTCCCTTGAACGATGAATATAAGTCAAGGGAAATCACATGCCCGTGGCAGCTAAGTAACTGTAGTTCATACCTTTCTCAACTACTGCCTCAAAACGAATTCTCATCATGTGCACCTCATGTGACCTGAATTTCGTTCTACGTTTTGTTCCACATCAACTTCATCGACGTCACCAAGCAATGAAACCAACACCCCAATACCCCGCACTGCAACACCCGCTCTAGCAATCTTACCTCATCATAATCGCTCATGACATTTTAGATGTCAAAATGCGGGGAGGCCGAAGACTGCAACCTTTTGAAGGAATGGAGTGCAGTAGCTCATACGCAGTCCACAGGACACATCGATCCGCATTACGATCATGAAAACGGCCGTCCTCGCCTCACCACCCCTTGATTAGTATCGAAATTTGCGATTCATGTCCATTACTATGAGCGTCTATTCGGTCTGGCCAGTCAAATCAATCGATTAATGGAGGCGAATTGAATTTTCTAAGAGAGCTTCTTCAAATATCCAGATATCGAAACAAGAAGCACCACGAGCTACCCTCCCTTGTTGGTATTTGCCAACATTTCGAGACGCATACCCGGTAGCGCACGTTTATGATTGGGCCTTCAAATACAGAGATTGCAGATCTGAGGCTCAAAGCAGCCAAGACGGTACTTCTCGTTGCGAGAGGCAAGATCAACATCAAATCACAGCAAAACAGTAGCCACCCGCCCACAAAAAATACCGCCGAGCCTACCTCATCATACAGGTTTTATCGCCTCATCTACAAGCATACGCCGCATCCGCATCTCACCTGCATGCAAATGTTGGTGTGAGACAGTGGCATCGGGATTTGGATGAGAATTTCTGGAGTTCTTGCAAACGATCTACGTCATAGCATTGGCTATCGCCGATTGCCTTTCAAATTTTGGCATACTTGGAGCAACAAGCTGCCTGTTGCCCGAATTCTGATGAGTACATGACCTGCAAAGCTAGGTCGGCTTACCGATTCATTTTGCCGATCTCTCACGTCAAAGCAAGTACAGTATATGGTTGTTGGACTTCCTCATTCGAACTGTCCGGATGCAACCCCACTTCTCATGATACCAACTTTTAATTGCATTTCACCTGACAACGAAACACAATTCCACTTCAATGGGAAAGTATTCCAAGCTTGGTCGTTTCTATACTTCTGAAGTATCTTTAGAGTGAATTCCATGAAGCTCGGATCAGTCTATCAAATGGCACAAGACCTGCTTCGGGTAGTGCCCTCTAGTGTGAGACCCGTCGCTTCGAAGTCGAACTAAGCTTCTAGCAAGGCGACTAAGCATTTCGGGCTGGCCTTGACCAAAGGCTTCCTCGCTCTCCAAGTGGTGGCCTACACCTCCTCATACAGGATATGACGTATTTCGAGATGTCGGAACCACAGTTTTTTTACTGTCGGTCGTTGTGGTCTCAAATGTTATGAGCGGGCCATCCCATGGTTCCTCTGATCTTTAAAGAGTCCCATCCCCTTTTCTATTTTTTTTCTCTATTGCTCTCTGCACTGTGTGTTTGGATCTCAGCCGGCCTGATACTAGTCGAGAATTGAATGAGCTATTAGTGGTAGACCCCACATGCACCTCGATATCTTGAGGATTTTCACAACACACTTCGTCGTCTCGACATCATCAAAACCACATCATGGAGAACCCTGCAGAGAAGAGCGCTCAAGCAGCGCCAGTTAACGAAAGCTTACAAGACGAAACAATGAACGAAAAGAGAATTAACGAGTCGGAGACTTCATCCACAACCAGAGCGGAACATGATACGCCACCTACAGAAAAAAACGAAGATATTGAACCTCGCGCCTCCCACCACCCACGCTTCGGTGAGAACCAAGTGTTCATGCCACCAACGCACGGCTCTGGCAATGCAGATGACTTTCCAGATGCCAAACAGGTTGGCACATATGACAAGGTAGAGCTCACGGAGGATATGTGCTATGATGAGCTCGGATATTCATTCCCAGAGTGGAAGAAATGGTAAGAATTTGAAATAAATCTGCGAAACCTGCGACTTACAACTCATCTCAGGACAATCCTCACCATCATCTTCCTTGTCCAAGTATCTATGAACTTCAATACCAGTCTCTACTCGAATGCCATTCCTGGAATAACGGAAAAATTTAATGTCAGCGCACAAGCAGCAAGATGTGGTGCAATGATTTTCCTGGTCTTATACGCCTTCGGATGCGAACTCTGGGCGCCATGGAGTGAGGAGCTCGGACGATGGCCAATTCTCCAACTCAGTTTGCTGCTGGTCAACATCTGGCAGCTTCCTGTAGCTCTCGCACCGAATTTTGGCACAATCATGGTAGGCAGAGCTCTAGGTGGTATCTCCTCTGCTGGTGGATCGGTTACACTCGGAATGATTGCAGATATGTGGGAAGCCGACAACCAACAATACGCAGTCGCTTTCGTTGTCTTCTCTTCAGTTGGTGGCTCGATCCTCGGGCCCATTGTTGGTGGATTCAGCGAGGCCTACCTTTCCTGGCACTGGTCAATCTGGATTCAACTCATCTTTGGTGGTTTCGTCCAGGCCCTCCACTTCTTCTTCGTCCCCGAGACCAGATCAACCATCATGATGGACAAGATCGCCAAGAAGAGACGCAAGACGGATGTTGACAAGAACATCTATGGGCCCAACGAACTCGTCCCATTCCGAGACCGATTCTCAGCCAAGGAAATCCTGGTCACATGGATTCGTCCATTCAAGATGTTTTTGACTGAGCCTATCGTCCTAACGCTGTCACTTCTGAGTGGCTTCAGTGATGCTCTTATCTTCATGTTCATCCAATCTTTCGCTTTGGTGTATGATCAATGGCACTTCAGCACTGTTGCTCTTGGGTTGGCATTCATTCCGATTGGCATTGGATATGTTATTGCTTGGATCTCGTTCATTCCAGTCATCAAGCGTAATATTCAAGAACGCCATGCAAAGCCAGATGATGAAAGAGTGCAGTACGAATCTCGTCTTTGGTGGCTTTTATACACAGCCCCATGTCTACCTATCGGCCTTATTGGATTTGCATGGACTTCAACTGGCCCACCGATCCACTGGATCGGATCTATGGTTTTCGCAGCCATCGTTGGTATCGCCAATTACAGCATATACATGGCTACCATCGATTACATGATCTGCGCGTACGGTCCATACTCCGCATCAGCTACCGGAGGAAATGGCTGGTCCAGAGATTTCCTCGCTGGTGTCCTCACCATCCCAGCAACTCCATTCTTCACAAGTGAGCTTCTTCCCCCATTTGCCCTACAAGAGATACTAATTCTCTTCCCCAGATATTGGCAGTAATCCCCTCGCCTATGCCTCCACAATCCTCGCCTGTATCGCCTTCCTTCTCGTCCTCGCCGTCTACGTAATCTACTGGAAAGGACCCGTCCTCCGTAAGCGCTCGCCTTTCGCCCAACAACTATCCGATGCCCGCAATGAGCAAGAGAATTTTGGACGCCGCCTGTCGAAGATTCCGTCTGAGAGCCAGAGACGAGCGAGCGCGGTGAGAGCCAATTCGTATGTGAGATCGCAGCAGGATTTGAGGACGAGACATGCGTTGGGGAGTAGGCAGCAGAGTTATGCTGGGCAGGCTACGCCGAATCGCACCCCGGTTAGGACGCCAGTTGCTAGTCGGAGGAATAGTTTCGCTGGCCAGGGAAAGAAGACCGTTGCATAGTTGCACGCGGAGACTCGTACGGGAGGTGTTTGTATTGTATCTTGTATTTGCTAGCACCATTAGATGTATGTAAATATACAAGCAATATAAATTGCGATGTGCTACGGACGAAGACATCAATTCATCGATTCGTTGTTGGGATATGTTTGGAAGTTGCCCTTCGTGGTTGACCATCCGTGAAGTGAAAGCCCATTTCTAGGACTGCTCGGCACCTACTTTAAAGCCCACGCAAAGTTACAAGATTTTTTCACTATTGCACAAATGATAGCTCCTTTCTACAGCAAATGAGCCAGAGCCGCCGTCGCAAGATTAGGGGAAGGCCAAACCCGTCACATGACCTTCTGCATCGAGCACTCCGAAAGTGGGGCAGACGAGGGGCAATATGGGGCATCTTTCGTAAGAACCCCCAGCCAAGAAGCATTGCAATGCCGGACGTAACGTTCCTCTTTGCTTGATTCGAAGGCCTTCACATCTCTTAAGCAATGTTCATTTCCAGTCCTTAAATCAACACCAAGTAAACAACTCAATGGCTCTGACGTACACACCTCGGTGAAGCACCAACCGAGAGAATTAGGCGGTCAATTACGCCTCCATCATCACTATCTCGTCCATTGAACATCCCACAGCCATGGAGCTATTCAAAATCCAAAGCGTAGATGGATACGTCCCCTTCTCGTCTCTCCCAATCGACGATCAAATAGAGGAAAGAGCGAAAAGTGGGGGTCTACTCACCTGCAAACGCATCTGGGTTCGTCGGACCCCTCCCCTTCCTCCTTCACAACCCATCACGTGTACCCATCGCCACTAACACCTCTATACAGGACCCCATCAACGCACAATTCACACCTTGTGCGCTCCCCTACATCTCCGCCATTCCAGCCATAGCAGCAATACTCATCCTCCTCTTCACCATCCTCTCATTCCTCCCTCTCCATCGCTTCACGCCCCGATGGCTACGGAGTTTCGCGCAAGAGCCAGAAGTGCTTTCCCAGGGGATCAAATTCGTCAGGAAGAGATATCTAGGATGGAACACTATCGTCCTCTTCACTTTCTCGGTATCCGGGATGGCGTTCCAGATATGGAGTGTGTTCTGGCCGAGGTACAGTCTCCTGATGGTATATCCATGCACAGCTTGGGCCGTGGGCACCATTCTAGTAGCTGTGTACCGGCCAGCGAAAACTCCTAAGGCTTTACTGGGTTTATATAGCTGTATAGCGACTTCACAGCTCATTCTCTTCGTGGACGGATCTTCACACCCTTGGAAACATTCCATCCCTTCAATCCTAGCGATCACCGCAGCATTTGGAACAATCATCACCATCCTCTTCATGCCTCTCCGGCATCCTCTCCGTGGAAATGAAGAGATCAGCCCTGCGTTCGCGAAACCGGCGTTCGAGATGCGCAGTCCGGAGGATAATTTGACGCTGTGGCAGTTCATGAGCGTGTCGTGGATGGCGCCGCTGATTAAGATGGGAAATGAGAGGCAGTTGAATGATGAGGATGTTTGGAGCTTGGGCTATGAGTTTAAGCATCGGGGGTTGCATGACGAGTTTCGACAGTTGAAAGGTTCGGTTCTGAGGAGATTGTTGGAGGCGAATGGATTGGATTTGTTTATCATTTCTGCTTTGAGCATTATCGAGCTTGTTGCGAGTGCGTACACCTTTGCCCCTCAACGGTAATTTCTGCTAACGGATCGTGGATTTCTCGGCGCCAGTACTATTGCAGAAGATTCTGCAGAGTATGGAGGATCATAGAGCTCCGAAACAGGCTGCTTTGAAGTATGCTCTGTTGTCTCTGGTCGTGCGTTTAGTTTCTAGCCAGACAGGCGTCTTTACGCTGTGGTATGGACGTCGTGCGTATGAGCGGTCGAGAGGAGAGTTGATCACGATGTTGTATGAGAAGACGCTTTCCAGGAAGGTGGTCAGCGTCAGTAGTAAGGCAGTCATTGATATCGAGTCTGAGACTATCCCGAATGGCCACACGAAACATGCGGATCGATCTCAGATGGAGAAGATCAAGGACGTGATCTTGACGCCGATTCGATGGCTTAGAGGCGGAAGTAAAAAGGCGAAGAGGTCGAAGGATCTTGCTTCGATGGGGAAGATCATGAATTTAATGAGGTTGGTTCAGCCATTCATTCAGGTGTTAAGATGCTGACTGATCACAGATTCGATGCGTACGAGGTTGCACAGCGGCAAGTATCTCACCCCTGTTGTCAAGTGCGCAGCTAACGATCTTCAGATTCTGGGAATTCTCATCCCTCGTTTCACAACCCCTCGGGCTTGTCTTCGCAGTCATCCTCATCTGGCGTATCCTAGGCTGGGCATGTCTAATCGGCGTAACAGCCGTTTTGATAGCCCAAGCAGTCAACGTGCTGATCGCAAAAGCGGTTTTATATTACGAACGAGAACGCAGGGTAGCAACGGACACAAAACTACATAAAATCTCTCAGCTTGTGGATGCCATCCGCCACTTGAGGTATTACGGTTGGCAAGATGTCTGGTTGGCACGCATCATGGAAGCAAGACAGCATGAGCTAAAGCTCCGGGTCATTACAGCTCTCTGGAGAGTCCTGATATCATTTACAAATGAGTTTGCTAGTGGATTGTTTCCCGTGCTAGCGTTTTGGGCATACACAGTTCTGGCGGGGAAGTCCTTGAGGGTCGATGTAGCTTTCCCTGCACTCCAACTCTTCGGCATGTTGGTGTCCAGTCTACGCGAGCTGCCGAATTTGATTACTGTCAGTATCGTTCCTTGATATGTAGGTCTCTTTACTGACTTTACTAAGGTCCTTCTGAATGCAAGAGTTTCCGTCGGCCGTCTCGAAGAATTCATGAACGAGCCCGACAAAGAAGCAACAACCTTTACACCAAGCACCAAAATCGAAATGAAACATGCATCCTTCGCCTGGCCTGGCGCAAAGGATCCAGTACTGTGCGATATCAACTTATCGTTTTCTCCCGGCTTGACAGTCATCTGCGGAGAAGTCGGGGCAGGAAAGACTGCGCTGTTGCAAGCTTTACTCGGTGAGCTTGACCAACTTGATGGAGAATACCATCGCACGAATGAGATGGTCGGATATTGTGGACAGACGCCTTGGCTGCAGAGTATGAGTATCAGGGAGAATATCCTGTTCTCTGCTCATTATGAGGAAGCTCGATACAAGCAAGTCTTAGAGGCGTGTGCTTTGATCCCAGATATGGCCAACTTCAAACACGGAGATTTGTCTCTGGTAGGAGAGAATGGTATCGGATTGTCAGGAGGACAGAAAGCACGAGTATCACTTGCAAGAGCCGTGTATTCGAAAGCGAACATTCTGCTCCTTGACGATCCGCTGTCAGCACTTGATCATCAGACTGCAGAATTCATTGTGCGAAGGTGTCTGGCTGGTCTATTACTAGAGGACCGAACCACCATTTTGGTTACTCATCGGACGGAACTGTGCCTCGGGATGGCAACTCAGGCTATTCAGATCACAAATGGACGTTCGGTTCTTCTTGATCCAGAGACCATCCCCTTTGAAGAATTACATCGAGTTCGATCCTCCGATTCTGCAAATGAAGCACACGGAAACGAAGAACAGAACCAAGCTGCAGTACCCGATAAGTTCATCGAGGACGAATACAGAGCTCACGGAGGAGTCCAAGCATCAGTATATTGGGAGTATATCAAAGCTGGAAAGCTTAAATGGTGGTTCGTCCTAATATGTCTGTTAGTCGTCGGCAGAATTGTGGAAATTGGCCAGACATGGTTTTTGAAGCAGTGGGGAGAAGCATATGGTGATCCAATCGAACAGGCCTCTGGTCCTTTCGGCGATTTACCGTCCCCTGAAACAAACATTCGTCCATGGCTCGTGGGATTCTTCCTTATTGCAGTGGCTCAATCGGTTGCTTATGCAATCACCAATGGTTTCATGATTGTTATCATTTACAAGGCTGGAAAAGACTTGTTTGAAAGGGTCATGACGAAAGTCACACATGCCACTTTCCGATTCTACGATGTCACGCCCGTGGGACGCTTGATGAATCGTCTCACATCCGACATCAATACTGTTGATGGAAACATCAGCGCTCAGTTCCAATACGTCGCATTGCTATCCATTTCTTGGGTATCATCAATCGTCGTCATTGGGTCTGTCACGCCATTATTTCTCATCTTTGCAATCGCCCTCACAATCGCATTCGTGGTTATATTCCGACACTTCCTCCCTACTTCGCAAAGTCTGCGTCGACTTGAAATGGTATCCTTGACGCCTCTGATCTCGAACTTTGGAGCACTGACCGATGGATTGACGACCATTCGAGCTTTTGCCGCTTCGTCCCGGTTTCAAGACAGAGTTATCGCTGTGACGGACAATTTCCAGAAGATGGACCATTTCTATTGGAGTCTCCAAGCCTGGCTTATGTACAGATTCGACACACTGTCGGCCGGCTCGACATTCATTCTCACCGTCCTTGCTCTCTACACGGGCGTATCAGCTGGTCTCACAGCCTTCGTACTCACTGCAGCAGCCACATTCGTCCGATCGACTCACGCCCTCTGTAGACAATATGGCCAACTACAAATGGACTTCGTCTCTGTTGAGCGTGTAGTGGAACTCCTCCATCTCGAGCAAGAACCACCTGGAAAAGTCATGCCACCAGCTTCCTGGCCATTATACGGCAGTGACATCGTATTTGAAGACGTCACAATCCAATACGCGCCACATCTCGACCCAGCACTATCCAACATCTCGCTCACCATAAAAGGCGGTTCCACAACGGCACTCATCGGTCGTACCGGCTCAGGGAAGAGCACGCTCGCTCTCTCGCTCCTCGCAACCACACTCCCCGTCACAGGCCGCATCCTAATTGACGGCATCGACATCTCCACCGTCGACCTCCAAGCCCTCCGCAAACGTGTAACATTCCTCGCTCAAGAACCCGTCCTCTTTCCAGGCAGCATGCGACAGAATCTCGATCCGCTAGAAGAATATAGCGACATCGAATGCTCCACCGTGCTCTCCAAAATTGCATCTCGTCATGAATGGACGCTGGACACACATATCGACACCGGCGGGAAGAACTTATCACAGGGTCAGAGACAGTTGGTAGGCTTAGCGAGAGCGTTGTTAAGGAGGAGTCCGATTGTGGTTATGGATGAGGCGACGGCGAGTATTGATAAGGAGACGGCGATGCGTATTCAGAGGATTTTGAGGGAGGAGATGAGGGAGAGTACGGTTGTGACGATTGCGCATCGTGTTGAGGCTGTTAGTGAGGCGAAGCACTGTGTTGTTCTTGATAAGGGAAGGTTGTTGAGAGAGGGTCCGACAGAGGGGTTTGTCGGTGAGATGGAATAGAGTGAGCTTTTGATAGACGGTGTCTTTTCCAAAAGTCATGCATAGATAAGTGAGGGTCTGAATAGATCGGCCACTTACTTTTTCTGCTCAAATTAAAATAACGCGGTCTACCTTTTGTCTCGAGATCTGGTGCTCGCTTGCCAATGCCCCTGGATAAGCGAAAGCCGTCTGTATTACAGGCGGTGCACTATCAGTGTACAAATGTAAACAAACACACAAAAGCTCTGTCGAACATTCCAGTACCCGATTCGGGGGTATTGATATCCACCAAAACCAAATCGTTCTATACTATGTCCACACATTATTTGTTTTCCACTCCCCTTCTTAGCGCCAATCTGCGACTCTCGAAGCCTGCAAGGCTGCGTAATGATGTCATAGCCATACATTTTCCAACCTCTCTCTCCCAAGACAAATAAATCAACAATCAACTTCTTGGTGTAAACACCGCAGGAAGTATGATTCCTTCACCCTCGCTTCTGGCTTGTATCACCATCTCGCAATTCATTACGCCCTCTATCTCTGCACAGATTCCACTCTTTCCACAATCCCATACGCAAGGGTATCAATTCGATCCTCTCCTTCAGTAGGTACTCGGGGAGAGTTCTATTCTTTCTTTGAATGTATCAAGATCTTTTGGAGATACATTCTTGTCTCTTATTCTCCAAAGTTCCCCCTCAGCGGAGCAATTGCTGACTCCCTCACTGTCTACCTGGAATAAGTCCCTACTTCGACGCCATCGGTTTCGGCCTCAACCACGAAGCCCCCCGACACTGCGAGGTGACAGCAGCATCATATTTAATTCGCCACGCTGCAATCTACGGAAATGACAGAGACTATGAAGCCTACATCGAGCCCTTCCTCTCGAAACTAAACTCTACATACCCCACCTCCACCTCCACGTCTTCAAGCAAGAACCGACAAGGATGGACAGGCCCCCTCTCCTTCTTCGACAAATGGCAGAACCCCATTGATGATCCAGACACCCAATTAGAACACATCACACCACAAGGGATCAAAGATTCCAAGAAAGTCGCAAAGCATCTCCTCTCGCGATACCCGAATTTGGTGCCGACTACCAAAACAATATATGCAGATCCGAAGAAGAGGACACAAGATACGGCGAAGGCATTTGTGAAAGTGTTCCCGCAGGAAGTTGAGGTGGTGGAGATAGATCTCAATCGCACTTCATTCCACTCGCAAGATCCACATAAAGCGTGTAAAGCTTTTTCGAAAAAGGCCGGAGATGATGAACAGGAGGCGTTCATGTCGAAATACACTGTTCCCATTATGGATCGTCTGCAGCGCCATGCACCAGTTGATTTGAGCGAGACGGATATAATGGGCCTCCAACAATTATGCGGCTACGAATCCGCCATTACTGGCAAGAAGAGCAAGATCTGCGACGTCTTTACAGACAACGAGTGGATGGCGTATGAACATTGCTGGGATCTGAAATACTCGCACATGGTCGGACATGGCAATCCTCTTTCCCCATATTTGGGCTTTCCATGGTTGAACACGACATCTCACCTCATGTCCAAGTTCCACAAACCTCGACATATATCTTCAACAGCGACACCCACCCCAGACCCAGAAGTTCCCAACGACGACGGTCAGCGCTTCTTCCTCGCCTTCACACACCGCGAAGTCCCGCCCTTCATAGCCACCGCCCTCGGCCTCTTCAACAGCTCCAACTCTCACGCCGAAGAGTTCCCCACCGATCGAATCAACTGGAGTCGATCGTGGAAGATGGCTGAACTGATCCCGTTCCTGGGATACGTTGGCATTGAGAAGTTGACGTGTAATGCGGTGTCGCTTGATCCAGGGGATGATCACGAGTATATTAGGATTATTGCAAATAGTGCGCCGAGACCGATCCCGGGGTGTGAGGATGGGCCGGGTGCGAGCTGTGCGTTTGATTCATTTGTGGAGTTTGTGAGGAGTGGTATGGAGGAGTATGGGGATTTTGATGGGATTTGTGGGAATAATGAGGGGGATGAGGAGGGGAAGCGGGAGTTGTAAAAAATACTGTAGCTGTACATATAACGACTTCAT
This sequence comes from Cadophora sp. MPI-SDFR-AT-0126, assembly GCA_020747065.1. Taxonomy (NCBI): domain Eukaryota; kingdom Fungi; phylum Ascomycota; class Leotiomycetes; order Helotiales; family Ploettnerulaceae; genus Cadophora; species Cadophora sp. MPI-SDFR-AT-0126. The sequence continues at coordinate 2,540,290 of JAGMVK010000002.1, read as the reverse complement.
GTTAGCCTCAGACGACATTCCAATCGAGTGACGATCCAGTCCTGTTAAGACGTGGTAGCAGATCAATGTCTTCAACTCGTATGCCATTGTGCTGCAAGGAGAGAAGATGTCTCTGAAAGTCTCACACTGACGTACAGAGCCAAAGGTACTGACGGGGTCTCTTGACCTTATCTCTAATGATTATCTGCACAAAGATCCACCTCATTTCACCATGGATGTAAACATCACGTGCTGAATCCCAACAGGTCCCCTCAAAAGATTCTCCCTTCACCATTCTCGGCTCTACCCACCGAAAAGTTATGCTTTTTGCACTTTCCAGACATCTTCTTAAACCCAAGTCAGTGATACTCAAGATAAGAACCAACGTACGGGATCCGACCTGCATGTTCACCGGACAAGGCGGGTTTCTCCACAACCAGTGATCTTCAACTTCGGTAACCTCGCATCTCAAAGATGGGAGTCTGCATAAGCAGTTCCCACTAGGAAAACCTTGACGTCCTTATCTTTTGAGAATTTAGAATTCTCCGCTGTTTACTGGGATAGCGGGGAACAAGCTTCTCCACTATTGGAGGCTGGAGGCTGAAGAGTGGGATAAGTCCGGCGATGACAGGATATTTTAAGGTGCCGAACAGATTTTTTCTATCTATCTATCTATCTATCTGCGAAAGCTGATTGTACAGTAATTATGATGACGATAGTATCCCACTCTGAATGGGATGAGTGGTTTAAGTGACAGTTCCGGGAGAGTGGTTCGTTGGAAGTCAGGATTTCCGACAAAGGGGAATGTTATATAAGTCTCTGGCCTCCTTTGGACTCAATTTGAAGGTTAGCAAGTCTATAGCACATCTAATTTTCGCTCCTTTACTCGTGAACATGTTTTCTCTCCCTACCGCCCTTGCACTCCTGGCTTCTATCAGCCATGCGTCCCCAATCCTCCACGGCAGGCAAAGGAATGAAACAAATCCATTCGTTTTCACTAACTCCAATGGTTTGAACTTCACACAAATGAATTCCAGTCTTCCTAATGTCGCCATCTTCGCCACCGGTATGCCTCCTTTCCTTCCCCATCATACCCTATACCACTAATACTAACCTTTTCCAGGTGGAACCATCGCTGGCTCCAGCTCCAGCTCAACAGCAACAGCCGGCTACACAGCCGGCGCCCTAGGCATCATGACGCTCATCTCCGCAGTCCCAGAACTCCTCAACGTATCCAACGTCGCCGGAATCCAAATCTCCAACGTCGGAAGCGAGGACGTGACATCCACCATCCTTTTGGCCCTCGCTAAGCAAATCAACAAATACGTCTGCCAAGACCCCTCCATGGCCGGCGCAGTCGTCACGCATGGCACCGACGTCCTCGAAGAGACTGCATTCTTCCTAGACGCTACTGTCAATTGTGGAAAACCTGTAGTGGTGGTTGGCGCCATGCGACCCGCTACAGCAATCTCCGCCGACGGACCCTTCAACCTGCTCGAAGCCGTGACTGTGGCAGCGAGTCCCTCGGCCAAGAATCGCGGCGCGATGGTTGTGATGAACGATCGTATCACCAGTGCGTTTTATGTCACGAAGACAAATGCGAATACCATGGATACGTTCCGTGCTCCGGAGCAGGGTCATTTGGGAGCGCTGCTGTCGAATACGCCGTATTTTTACTATCCGCCTGTCAGGCCAACGGGGAAGAGGGAGTATGGCGTTGAGAACGTGGCGGTGATTCCGAGGGTGGATATTTTGTTTGCGTATGAGGATATGCAGAGTGATACGCTGTATAATGCTGTTGCTAGTGGGGCGAAGGGTATTGTGGTGAGTTTTCTCCTTGCATCAAGAGCTTGAGTTGAGCTGATCTGGTTTTTAGATTGCTGGTGCAGGAGCTGGTGGTGTCAGCACTCCATTCAATGCTGCTATGGAAGATGTCATTAGCAATCACAGTATTCCTATTGTGCAGAGCACGAGAGCCATGAGTGGCGAGGTACCTTCGACAGGTGTATCCAGCGATACTGCTCTGCACATTGCGAGCGGGTACTTGAACCCGATGAAGTCGAGAATCCTGTTAGGGCTTCTTCTGGCACATGGAAAGAACATGGCTGAGATTGCAGAAGCCTTTGCGCCGTCAACGGTGGCATGAGGGGGTTGAGTGACGGATATGATGTGATATGGGAATGAGTTAATGAGTACTGTAATGACAGATTAAAAACAATAAAAAGTCATTCAGACAGTATCTCCGTCAAACAACAAATATTGTATCTCAATTTCAGATAAAACACAGTATCGCAGCTAGGTATAAGGGGCCGCGTCAAGATCCTCCAATTCCCAGCATGGTCTATCCGTGAGGCGAACAAGTCAACCCACACCGCTTCCTGGCTCGCGCCACCCAAAGCCCACAAAACACAGCGGTTAGCTGAGGATAACAAGCCTTCGCCCTTGTACGAAGCATCTGTCTACTATGGTCTCAAATAGATGGATGTGAATGTTTTCCTTCCTGATGTTATCTTTCGGTTGTTGTCTCTTTTGGACGGTGTTGTTCTGGCAGTCATGAGCTCAATTATTTGTTTCTCTTGCTTTTCACCAAGCGACTATTATTACTGAACTTCGAATTAACAAAGTCAGGAGTACTTAGTCTGTCGCGGTATTTGACGAGATATAACCACCATCCTCTCACTACCAATGATTGTACTTGTAAGGACATAGAAAACAACTGATTATTCTGATCCCCCGGGTATTGTGTCAATCGAAACGCCATTTCCAAACCATGATCATCCTCAGACAGCACAAACTCCATGATCGTCCGCACGAACCCCCTACATTGGGCATACCAAACGTACAGATATTGTTCTGTTTCATATCATGTGGCAAACTGGACGAAAAACACCAAAGATAACAATCCGTCAAAACAGACGCGTAGTATTCACACAACAAATACAGCCTGAGTCTCAACTACGCCAATTCTTCCAACAAACAAACTCCAACCCATCACTTTTGGTCGATCCAAGAAAGCACAATCCGAAACATAATATCCGGAAATAACTCAGTAAAACTTGATTCCGATCAAGCACCACCAGGATTAGAGCCCTGAGAAATGCGCACCTCCAACTCCATGATTCTCCTCTTGCATAGCATCGTGTTTGGCGCATTCTCGCCTATCGTCCTAGCAGAGCCCTCAAACGCCTTCCGAAACTTCTCTAGGGCTTCATCCAGTCGTCCCTGGCCATCGTAAGACCTGCCAAGGTGATATGATAGGCTATTGCAGATATAATGATCTCCACCTAGTGCTTTTGTTGCATTCGCCAATAATTCTTTCGCATTGTCCTCAGCCTCTTTGAATCTCCCTTGATCAACCATAACATTAACGAGATCACAGCCACACTTCATAGTCAGGATATGATTTCCGCCAAGTGTCTTTTTCAAATTCTGGTATGCACTTTGCAAGAAGTGTTCGCTTTCGTCGTACTTGGCCTGGAGCATTAAAGCGTATGCGAGAGTTGTTTGCGTCGCTAACGTAGTTCGATGCTCAGCCCCTAAGGTTCTTGTTTGTCCCGCAAGTACTTTCCGTGCCAATAACTCGGACTCCTGTAGCCTTCCTTGACTGGCAGACACGGCTGCCAGGAACGATTCACTGTTCATCGCTTCGATAGGATTGGGATCTCGGCTCCCACGTTGAGCATCAACAATTGCGATAATTGTCCTCTCAGCTCCGGCAAAGTCTCCTTTCATATTTTGCAACCCGGCCAGATTTTCCATAGGATCAAGTAGTAAAGGATCATCTGGCTGCAGAGTGTGGCTGCCAAGCTTTATTACCTCGTTATAAATCTTTTCAGCCTCTGGAAAGCGACCCAGGTGATGGCAGCACGCCCCAAGCTCAGTGCTAACTCGCAGATTAAAGGGATGATTAGCAGGTACGATCGTCACAACTTTCAGTGAAAGCCTTCGACACAGTCTTTCGGCAGGTACGAAATTGCTTTGGAGACGAAGTACCATTAAGAGATTCAAGAACGCTTCAATTGTTCTCAGGTCATCTTCTCCAAAGGTAGCTCGACAAAGTTCTGCTACCTGCTTATTGTAATGCTCAGCCGAGCGGAGTCTTCCTTGGTCCTGCAAAACAGCCGCTAGACGAGCCATGGTATCGATCGTAGCTGGGTGGTTGGACCCATATTTCGATTCAAGCTGGATTAGCCTGTGTTTCAATTCAAGCTCTTCTGCCTCACGATATCTCGTCTTTCGTGGAGCCGCAGCAGGTGTGTGAGATTTGTCAGAGACATTGAAGTCTGGTGGCAGAGAAGTTGTGGATAATGCAGGGAGCATGTCTGAATACTGCAGTGTATCGTTGCCTTCAGAATGCGACGGAGATTGGAATGAAGAGGGAAACTGATTGCGAGCGCCGAAATCTGTAAGACTTCCAAGAGGTGCAGGTACCATCCTAGGAGAAGGTGCAGGTGTTGAAATGGGCGTAAACGGGGCTGGACTTTGACCTTCGAAAGAATTGAATTCTGAGTCCGTGATGACGTTGAAGCCATTGTCAGTCGAGACATGGGGCATAGCTTCCGCAGCTACAAAGGCATTGAAAGACTTGTGCAGTTGATCCGTCGTCACCGACCAGTCCATCATCGAAGTGCTTGACATGTCTGGGTGGTTTCCCATCTCCATCAATTGAGACGAAGGAGATCTTATTGAGGCTGGACTGTAGCTGATGTCTGATGGTGTTGACGGAAGGGCTTGAATAAGTTAGAGGATCTTCGCGAATGAACGCAACTATTGCAACACACTCACGAGAATTGGCAACTTCTGATGTTTTTCCAGACCGTTTCTCCCACCTTGATATTTTGCCCGGCTCCACGGGTTGCCCTCTGACACGAAAATGAGTCAATGTCCTATTCATGGTTCGTTGCTTCTGCTTCTTGACGATAAATGCCATTTCAGAACTTTGGATATTCTTTGCGATCTTCCAGTCGTCGATCTTCTTCTTGAGTTGACGCTCACTACAGATTATCAGCTCGTAGGCTCGAGCGATGAAAGGAGCAGCCTACTTGACAATGAAGCCGTGGTCCTGCTCAAGCATGTCTTTGATGGTTTTCAATTTCATGCCCTGCAGAGGGTATATGCCCACTATCAAGTTTCGATGAACTTCCCATTCTTCGTTTTTGTATCTCCGAGTTGGCGGTGGATTTTTGGGAGGTTCCATCGTGCGCAAGGCTGAGGCAAGACTTTACTCGATTTTCGCTCCTCACTCGCACGCGGGCTGAAGAGACTGGCCTTTTATTGAAAAAGAGAACAATAGCAGTGCATCAAATGGTTCCTAATGAGTGTATTGCAAACTAAGAAGGGGTGAAGCCTCATTTGAGAGACGATCATAAGGGTGCACGGCAGTGCGTGACATAGGTTTGGAGGGTGACGCAGCAACTTGGTGGCGTTTGTCCAACGCCCGGATTGGCCTCGAGACTACCAGGGGCTCATGCAACTTTAACAAAAGTCCCAAATTTCGGCAGAGGAAAACCTCGCCTCATGCAGGCCGTCCATTCCTACGGCTCACTGGTCAAGGCGAAGCGGCAAGAGGAAGTGAAATGCCAGCGGCACTGTCCGATCTGACTGATGCGTATCGGGACAAGTCCCCATGTTTACATCTGTGTTATTTTGTATCCCTGTCAGAATCTTACAAAAGTCCCAAAATGTTATCCGAGACATCGAGAAGCCCATCCAGTGACAAGCAAGCCTCTCATTCGGTTCGATGTCACCAGATGCAAGTCGAGCAAAAGTCCAATTCTACCAGGACAAGTTGAAACACGGACTCATCATCTCCTCAGCTCAAAAAACAGGCAATAAGGCTCTGAAGTGTATAAGATGATGGCATTTCTTGCCATTTTATGACGTTTTGAAGCTGGTAAGAAACCTACGCCGAGCCCAAACCTACCCGCTAATCCATCAATGAATCTGTCTTTGACTTGAAATCTTTTCAACGACAAGTTCTCTTCTCACTGCTGGATCGGTAAGCTTTCCCAGAGAATCCCCACCAGATCTTCTACAAGAAAATGTCAACTCAATGTCCAAAGCAAATAAATTCCAGGTCCGTTCTGCGTACACCATCGTCCCCAGCCACACCCAGCAACATGTCCCAGGTCAGATAATTCTCATCCGCACAGCTCCAATCAGCATGGGTATGTGCTAACATCTTGCAGAAGATGGATCGAACAACCAAAAAGTCCCATACTACTGTTTCACGTGGCTGGCCAACTTATCCCCCTCTCGAGTTCAATACATCATCAAACCAAATACCAACTGCCGCTACCAAAAGTTTGACTACGGCACAAGACCCTATGCAACGTGTAAACATACTTTCTCCTTGAATTAAACGCCATGTTTATTCGCTCTTGAACATGTTGTACAACATTGGAACTCAGCGTGCTGACCTGAACATAGTGGATAAGCGAAACAGCTCAGCAAAGTCCGTGGAACGCTTTGGCAGAAGTAGAAAGTGGAAGCAGTACTCATGCATGGGAAGGAGAAGGCTACAAATATTGTGACACTACGGCTGGAACCCAAGGTTCTGTGACAGAAGGGTTTACATGATAGGGCATGGGATTTCCTGAAGTCCTATATAACAAAATGCGTCATGATGTTGTGAAAAGATCTCGAGACATTATACTGAGCTGATGAGGGAGGCAAGTACTTGGACTCAAATTTCAACCATTAAATGCAAATTGCAAATCCTGTCCTAAGTCAATTGCCACGAGTGAAATGATTCGAAAAACATTGAGAAGGGATCATCTTGGTACCACAAACGTGATAGAGAAAACCAAAATTACTCATTTCCAGTGAGCCTTACGCACAGCAGACCAGCTAGAATCACATATTTGTCTGCTCTTTGAGACTCAGGACCTAAATTTCGATGTGCTTGAGACTACTCGTATCATTTCAATGCCCTTGATCATGAGGACCAGAACGGCGTGTAAGGGAGTAGTGAAAACCTGCCGCAGACGCCCACAATGTGAACCAGGAGCCAAGTAGATCACCAAAGTAGCGCAAGAAGAACAATAAGAAAGAGACCATGCAGTAAGATCAATACATGTTGATCCAACATGTCATTCTCTGCAATGCAGTCGCTTCCAACAAAACGCCGGGACCTAAATATGGCATCAAGAAGTAATAGCAACATTTGCTCGACGTAGTTTCTCCATCTGCCGGACGACTTCAGCATAATCGGCTTTGCAACCCTTTGTCGTTTCGTGGTATTTGCCTAAGCATTGAGCAAACCCTTTAATGGCTCCATCGAGCATGGAGAGCGAATCATCAAATCGACCTTGGTCATCGTACATACGACCCAAAGCTCGTTTGACGTTGCAAGTTCTTCGATGAGCTGGGCCGTAGAGCTCCACATATTTGTCGTGGACTTTTCTCGCAAGTCTCTCCCCTTCCTCAAATTTCTCTTGATCATGAAGAGACTGTGCTAATGTCATCTCGACGACCATTACTCTTGAGTTTAATGGCTCAAGAGTTCCTTGCATATTCCTTAATATCTCCCTCAGGATCATCTCACCGTCATCTTTCCAACCGAGACTGCTGTAGACTGAAGCGAGAGCAATACGAGTGTACTGATAGTGTGGATGGTAGGGACCAAGGACTGCTCTCTGTTTCATTGATACTTTCGCTAGGAGATCCATCGCGTCAACAAGATCTCCTCCCAAATACAGAGCGAGGCCGAGGATACTGGATGCTCGCAGAGTGTTTGGATCCTCGGAGCCATGACGTACAGTGCTCATCTCCATGACTTTTCGCAATATATTTGAACATTCAGGAATGGTGCCCTGTTCTTTCAACATCAAGGCTATGTTCTCCATGCCGTTGAGAATGGCCGGATGTGCAGGATCATCTGTGGTCAAGGAAGACTGCCTCGTATGAAGTACTTCGTCGAAAAGAGCCTCTGCTTCCTCATATCGGCCCAATCCGCACATACAGGCCGCGTAGATTTCCTTTACTGACGTGAATAGTGGGTGAGACGGCAATAAAGAATTAGAGGCACGCATCGAGATAGACTTGCAAAGAGCCTCTGCGGCACTAACTTTGCCGAGAATTAGCCAGATACAAGATAAATTCATAAACGCCAGAAGGGTTTTGAGATGATTCTCGCCGGCCGAGGTACGCCTTGCAGCTGCCAGGTGTTTCAGGAAGGTTTCTGCCGCTTCGTATCGACCCTGTTCACAGAGGATTCCAGCAAGTTGAGAAATAGTCTCTAATACCTCCTCCTTCTTTGGGCCATACTTGGCTTGCAAGCTTTCCAGTCTCTGCCTGCACTCCTGCTCGGCTGCGTATCGATAGCGATGTTGTCCAGAGAAGTCTTGGTCGCTCTTAGAAACTCTACTGGAGTTCACTATAACCTGTGGGTTCAGAGACGGATTTCCTGAGGTCTCTGGATTGTATCTCGCGAATTTCGGCGTATAATTGTTGTGAGATATGGGAGGCGGATATGAGGCTGGGTAAGATGCGTCGAGTTGTCTACCGGCCAAGTAATTCATAGCTGTGCCTTCCACACCGTTATCAAAGGAGTGGCGAAGAGGATGGATTACTGGATGTCTAGCGGTTCGATCAAGCGGAATGGCGGCTGTATAATCATCTGAACACACATCCATGGTATCATTAATACTTGTAGATGCATGGAGGTGACTTCGATCCTGTGAGGAGCTTTCGGGAATAGCTCGAGGCACTGGAGGAGTCGCAGTTGGGAAGTAGTCAACATTGTGTGAGCGCTCTTTCACAGCAGAAGCCTTAGAAACCAAGTTTTCAATGCCATGGCAAGCTTCAGCTGCATCTCCACAGTTCCTTGGTGACGATGGGCAGGTCACTGGCGGTGTTTCGTAGGTAATTGCTTCGGGCGTTGCAGCAGGTGCTGAATGATCCGTCAGATTGACTAATGGCTTTACAAATTCCTAGTTGAATACTTACGGGAGCTACAATTTTGTTGCATTGCAACCAGCTTCTCTTCAGTTGCGAGTCGCTTCATCCATCTGTTGATTTTGGCAGGCTCCACATATTGACCCCGAACACGAAAAGAGGTCTCCTTGCCCTCTTGTCTTCGCTGCTCCATTTTACGTAGAATGACTTTCATTTCTGCGGCTTTGAGATTCTTGTCGAGAGACCAATCTCCAATCTTTCGTTTTAGCTGTCGTGGTCTGATAACATGTCAGATGTGGGACAATGCCGGAGTCAGAATTCATACTCACGTTGCGATGAAGCCACGATCGAACTTCAACATATCGGCAATACTCTTGAGAGTAATACCCTTGATAGGATACATCCCCTCAATGAATGGGCGTTGAGCCTCCCACTCCTCCTTGGTGTAGCGGCGTGCATCTTGTACAGGCTGTCCCTCTCGGCTCGAAAATGAGGCCGGGGGCTCGACGATGCAGGCCATGTTGAAATTCAGATGTGTTGGACGCAACTATCTATGAGAGTTCGAGCATAAGTCTGAATGGGTTTCAAAGGCTCCATGAAGGTTTGGAGCTCATACGTGATGAGGTACAAAGGGTAGAAGGTCGAGTTCCTCGATATTGTCGAAGAAAGCCTGACGGACAAGCCGTGTCGTGTGGCGTCCAATAGCATACATGAGGCAAGACCGCATGTCCAAAAGTCCCCTTTTCACGGGGCGCTCTCGGCAATAAACCAATGATCTTGTGAAAGCAAACGGCATAAGTCCCCTTCATCTTCATTTCCCGGCTACAGCAGGCCCTGTTTTGGGACCTCTGAGAGCCTCGTCTGCTGCCATGGCTTATCTACCGTTAGCCCTTAAATGCAGCAATGACTTCTAGAGTCTTTTGTTTTCGCAAAAGGACCATAATTTTGAGAAAAAGTGTCCGAGCTGATCGAATGAGAAGGATGAGAAGAATTGCCTCGGGCCTTCTGGTTAGCGTCAGCTCAATGGGCAAAGTATTGATGAGCATGTCGAGGCAACGATCAAGAATTCTGGACGATCCCACTCGAACTCCTCAAGTAGCCGAACATCGAACCAGAACACACTCCAATGAACGGTGCAAAGACGACATTAGACGCAGTGACCGACCAGATTTTGACGCCCATGGAGCGCTGGTGGATGGAGGGTACAAAGACAGTCCTTGGATTTATGTGTCTCATGATGAAGCGGGAGTCATGAGGAAGCGAACAGACTTCTCAGTCCGTGGAACAGCAGATAATGACACCGATGTTGGAACCTGGTAGCCCTGATTATCGCTTCCATGCCTATAGTCCACACAAGTTTCAATCAGGTCCACAAATGTACTGGTATTGCATGTTCCATCCCCGTATTGTACATTGACATCTCCCACCCTGCTGATTTTAAAGCGAATACAAAGAAAGCATTTGTACAAAATGCTCAGCCCGTGCCCAGCTCCACCAGCAAACAAGGAATATTTATGCCACATCGATTCGTTTCGCCGAAAACACCCTGCCTCCCATCAACCCCAAGTTTAAAAGCAAGCAAGCATACGCCCAGCAGCTCTCGCGTGTAAAAAACCATAACGTGATCATTTCCTCGTAATGCTAATTCCAAAATCTTCCTCCTCCAATCAAACTCCGACAAAAGAAATAATTTGAGCTCCTGAGCAATAAGTCCCATACATGATTCAATCCAGATCTAGCCGAGTGTTGGTGACGGGGTTCCAGTTGCGCTGATTCCATTCGGAAGCTGATGGAATATGGTCGACTCTGGTCCCGAACCTGAACTTCGATGAGGACTTCCACCATTGATTGATTTCGATTGGTCAGATCTTGGAGGTGTAATACCGTTCATCTGCTCTGGATGCATCAAATCGCTCATATGAGGGTTGGATGAAGATACAGGCGATGATTGATATCCTGGAAGCCGTTGTCTCCTGCATTGCTCTTCGTAATCGGGATCGTGTTCTTGAACTCTGGTGACACCCTCGCGTCTAGGGAATTTGTCTAATGGAGGCGGGTTTTTCAGAACTCTTGTTGCAGCTCCACCTTGTCTCACCAGTTCTCCATTGACATAGAACTTTGGTTCTGGTATGGAAGTTTGTCCCGGAGCAGTTTCTGGGTCAGATCTCCATTTCGGCACTTTCAATTGTTGTCCAAGATCGCTTTGAGGTGCTTGAAGTTCTCGATACTCGACTTTCAGTTGGACGGAACGGAGATGCGCAATGGTTGGGACAATGAACATGAATTCGGATACCTGTGGAATTAGAAGAGATCTAAGCCATGAACCGGGAGTTCATACCTTGACAAAAAACAAATCAAGATCCAAGAAAAGTGATCTGTTCTTCTTGATGACCTCATCCTGGGATTCACTTGTAGCTGGCAAAAACTTGCGAAGGCATGACCAGCCATCATAGAGGAGGTACTGAGAATTGTGGGTATTCCAAACCGCTCGTTTCTGGTCATAGGTCAAAGGGACACGATCCCAGGCGGAGACTGATACAATTATTAGCTGAGGAAGACCAGACTGGGAAGAACGCTTACATCTGCTTAAATGAAGATCTTGCTCTCCGAGTAATATCGCAGCATGAGTATTGAGCATCCACTGTTCCCGACCGACAGTCTGCCCGGTATATTCTGGCTTGATGGTGTCGTATCGGTAACCAACAATTCTCTTAAACAAATTCACGATCTCTGGAGACTGGTGCCCATTAGGCTGGTCGAATGTTAAGTCAAACCATTTGAGCAAAAGAGGAAGCTTTGCTAGACGAGCATCTTTCCTCTCCTTCTCGATCCTTGCTTTCTCCAAGCGTTTGGCCTCCTCTTGTGCGGCACGCCTGCGTTCGGCTTCTTCCTTCTTGACCCTTTCCTGTTCAAGAAAGATAGCCTTCGCTTTAGCTTCCCGCTCTTCCAACATCTTTTTGTGGATCTGCTCTGCCTCCAGGCGCTGTTGCTCCTTTCTCTCTGCTTCTTCCTGCTCCCGTTTCTCTTCCTCCTCTCGTTCCGCTCGTTCTTTGGCTAATCGATTTTGCCTTGCTTGCTCTATTTTCTGATCTTCGATTTCTTTCAGACGAACAGCTTCTGCTTCAGCCTCTTCCTTCTCACGCAGGAGTTGCGCCTGCCTTTGAGACTCTTCCTCTTCTAGTTTTGCCAAAGCCGCGGCTTCATCCTTGGCTTCCTTTGACGTTCGTTCAGACACTTTGGCCTTTTTGGAAGTTTCAGAGGGTGAAGTAGGAGCGGAACGTCCTGACTTGGCTGTACGACTTGACTTTTCTGCACTTGACTTTTCTGCACTGGAATCTTTCTGGTCTTTGATGTCGGTAGCTGTGTTCTTTTGAACAGGGCGGGCATGCTTTCCTTTATCAGAGGTAGATTTAGTTGCTGTGCTCTCACGAGACAAGTTAGATTTTGCTATAGTCGTCCGATGTTCTGGCGAGGAACTGTCGGTTTTGTTTCCGCTGGAAGCATCTGCTTCTATCTTCCGTCTTTTATGGTGAGGACCATCTTCGTAGGCAGGTGTCACTTCTTGCATACCCGACCGAGGAGGTGTCTCGCTCTTGCGAGGCCGCTTGACAGGACTCTCGCCACGAATGACACTGAGTCTGTCCTTCGAATCGTCCCTCTTCAGCGGCCTTGCTCGATCTTTGTCGGAATTTTGATCTCTATCGGACTGAGCAGAAGTGGAGTTCTTCGACACACGCGGGACATTGGGATTAGACTTTCCCTCCGACTTGTCATGCTTAGATTCAGAAGGTGCGCGCTTCTCTTTGACAGATGCAGTAGATGCATTGGAGACAACGCTTGCACGTCTTTGCTTCTCAAGTTCGCGCTCTCCTCTCATCTCTTTCCCTGAGACGAGCTTGCGGCGTGGCTTCACGGCAGGTTCGGTCTCTGACAGAACTGCAACATCTGATTCGGATCTACGAACTTGATTCTTCTGCTTTGGTGGGCCAAGGGGACTAGTGTCGCGATCAGAGACTGACCCGAAAGCTGCATGTTCCTCCTTTCTGGGTCGGCCTGGTCCCCTTTTAGTGATATTTTGTCCATCTTTGGATTGCCCGAGGGAGGAGGTACTTCTGTGCGTGCTCTTAGTTGGTTCTGGTTCTCGTGTCTTTGGGCTGGACGTGCTCCTCTTGTGCGATCTGGACGGTTGGTGTTCCTCAGTCCGAACTTTCCTGCTATCCACGTCCCTCCCGTCTCGGCGAAGTCCAGGAGATCGAGGCTTTCCAGGAGACGCTTTATGGCTTTTCTTATAAGAATTGAAAGCGTTCTTCAAGAGCTGTTCCTCTTCTTGCCAATACGGTCCAGCTCGTCTCTTGGCCAATTCATAATATGTTTCTCCTTTGATTCGACGGGTTGGATCAAAATCCGAATTTCCGAGGAACAATTTGATGACTTCGAGATGATTGTCCTTCCCGATCGCAGCGAGTATTGGCGTAGACTGGTCTATCGGTACTCCATCAAGTGCTGGTGGATCTGGGCTAAAGTTTCCAAGGGCGAAAAGTAAATTGATGACATTGTCATGGCCGCCTCGTGCAGCATTGTAGAGAGTTCTGGCGTCATTCACATTAGGCTTAACGTTCAGAATACGGTTTGTCGTTTCAAGATCACCCTCGCTCGCAGCTGTTTGTAGCTCCTCTATCGTATAGCCCTTCCAGAGATTTCGATCCTTGGTTTTCATCGAAGACCGCGCCGTACGTGCGATCCGATTCGTGGGGCCTAGATTCTCATTGGCCGGTGGTGTTTGTCGCGGGCTACCCTTTGGATGTGACAATCGTCCGTCTCCATTATCGTGCATGTGATGATCTTCCGAGCCTCTTCGATGCCCAGCAAATTTCAGCTTGGCCGCAATAATAGCTTCTCTCATCTCCGTCGCCTTCTGCATAGCTTCAATACGCTCTTCCTCATCATCAGAGTCATCCCCACTTTCGCCTTCCATGCCAATAACGAGATCCAGAGGTTCGTTGCCCATCAGATTTGGCTTGCTGGGATTCGCCCCAGCCTCGAGGAGCAATTTCACCACTTCCACGTTCTTGTTGTCCACAGCATCGTGGAGCGGTGTGTCTCGTTCGAGATTGACACAATCCAGCTCGCAATTCCCTGTATCAAGCAGGAATTTGACAATCTCTACGTGGCCCCCTAAACTGGCAGTATGAAGTGGGGTGTTCATAGCATTGTCCGCTAGATTCAGATCTTCAGGCCGTTCTTCATACCGTTGTTTGACGTTCTCGAGTCTCCCGCGGCTACACGCAATTGCTAGGAGGGTTTGACCAGAGGAATTGACGTGTTTCTTATGAGGTACCATCTTGGCGGGCGATACTGCAGATTCTCCGGTAGTTGGCGCCGCAAGGCTGCGCAATCTCGAACTCCGTGGATGCGAGTTGCCACTCACGGAGGAATCATCCGAATGGTACTCCGTGGACTGTAAGGGAGCGGGAACACGTTTCTTCTTGTGGCTCAGGCCATGGGAGGACTTTGAAGGTAATTGGGTCGATATGCTACGTTTGTGACTTCTTGGCTGCGGAGAGATGGACCTTGTTCGTTTCCGCGGATTGGTATCGTTGTGACCCTTGGATCTGCTTGACTTATGGTCGGCACCTGAGCTTCTCTGTCTCCCAAAGGTGCGAGGCTCCGTCTCCTCCTCATCTCCAGATACAGAGGCGTACTGTCTTCTTCGCGGAAAAACTCTATCAACGGACTTGGCCTTATCACGTACTGTTGAGCGCGATCGAGAACGAGGGGAAGGGGACCTGGAGACTTCTGAATCCGATGCTGCGGGCTTTGAAAGTGAAGAGCGTGTTGTCGCTACCGGTGACGTGGGGACGGAACTGAGTCCACTGGAATTCCCAAGGTGCGCTGTGTCGTCTGCGCTGGTTCCATGTTTGGCCCGTTTCCTCTTGCCCAGCGTGGAAGTCGCGGTCGCCTCGCTTGGATTTTCTGCCTTCGCATCTCCATCACCATCAATCGAGGCCGGTTTATTATTCCCATTCGTAGCACCAGGGACATCTCGCATTTCCTCATCCTCACTCTTGTCCTCGTGCTTGATAGATTTACGTATTTTCGAAGGCGAATGACCATCCTTACCAGGCAGCACTATTGTCTCCGCCTCCGAGTCACTCTTCTCTCCAGTCTCCTCCGCGGATGGATTGGATTGGTCTACCTCCATGGCTTCGTCTTTTGCCAGCACTGGTGGCGATGACCTGATGCCATTTGGGGTTCCTGTTGTTGCACTGTGAATGCCATCAGGCTCCGTTACAGAGGCATCAGGCTCGGCGCTGAGTTTCGCGGCGACGGCGTCCACAATGGCCTGCGCATCCATAGCATCTATCCCGTGGGCCTTTCGATCCTGCACCTCATCGTGGGCCGGTTTATTGGGAGACACTTTGACAGTGTCGGGCAGAGAGGACCAGGAGGATCATCCGAGTCCTGTCACGGTGGGGGTATAGGCGTGCTGTTGCGGGGAAAGAATGGCGCACGGTGAAGAGGTTCAATCTCACGACCGGTGGTGCATGCGCGATACTTCGAGGAGGTCTACGATGTTCCAAGTCGAGGTTTGGGGGGTTGTTTGTCGTGGTTTTGAAGGAAGAAGCTCGCTCGACTTCGAGGTTGAGGCTCAGACTTCCAGCCATTGGATTCGCTAATCTGGGCGTAGTCTACGGCGGCGGACTGCACACCACGACCTGTTTTTTTTTGCCCTCAGGGACGAAAAGGCGCTTCTTCTTCTCCACATCAGCATCGGCATCAGCAGCACCAGCTCGTATCAGCACTCTATCAGCTTACTAGGCTTTTCAAGGCAAGTCGTTGTCGGCAGTCAGGAGCAAAGAGTAAAGTCAAGGGGTTTAGCCGTGAATAAACAAATTTCCTGGTCTTCGGTCCTTCCAACATCTGCGGGGTGGGCTACTACAGGCCGCTGCAGTCGTGTTTTGACCAACTTCTCGGCTCCAACCTTCTTGAATTTTAATGTCAAAGAACTCGAATACAGGCCCATAAATGTAAATCTGAATTGCCCAAAAATGGACGATACCACTGAGACCACATAGTAGTAAGTGAACCACGTATGAGGCACTTGAATCGATGCAATGAAGTGAAAGAGACTCCGTGACTGGCTCTTTGATATTTATGAATCTGTCCCTCGAGATCTACATGTCATGATATATATTCTCTGAACGAGGGGAATAAACTACTACCGATATCGACAGCTGTGCCGAGGCAGAAGAAAGCTTTGCAGGGTAGGGCGGGATCCATTGTGAAGACAGTGTTGAACGGAAAAGTTGTTGATACTGCTCGAGCTTGGGATCGGGAGGAGGATTGGCGGCCCAGCAGAGCTAGACCAAGCGACCGAAAGATTAATTAAGTGGGGCAAACATTTTGTCGCCAAGTGGAGGTCGCAACTTTCCTTCCTAAATTCCCCCACATTGCGATCAAGAAGACTCGACCACAACTGCATATCGCAGCATCACAAGAGACCAACGGTCTGCCCATACCTCCTATTTTTACCAGCATTAACAGTCTTGAAATCCAAATCTAGCAGCCATGTCGACTACCGTAGATAAGGTATGGAGTCTGAAGTCGAAATGCAGATGATATCACAGCTAACACCCCGCTACAGATCAAGGACATTGAGGCCGAAGTATGCACTCCTTGCCAACACCATTGCAGTCGCAGTCGCAGCAGATAGGCCATCCTGTTGCTCTATACTCTGCTCACATGCCAAAAGTATCTCCTCGCACCCAGCACATGCTGACCAGTCGCAGATGGCCAAAACGCAGAAGAACAAAGCAACCTCGTTCCATCTGGGACAACTGAAAGCAAAGCTTGCCAAATTAAAACGAGAGCTTCTGACTCCAACAACAAGCGGTGGAGGTGGTGGAGCCGGATTTGATGTCGCAAGAACTGGTGTAGCCAGTGTGGGATTTATTGGATTCCCATCCGTGGGAAAGTCTACCCTCATGAGCAGACTGACAGGGCAACATTCCGAAGCTGCAGCATACGAATTCACAACCTTGACGACGGTGCCGGGTCAGGTCGCATATAATGGAGCGAAGATACAAATGCTGGATCTGCCAGGTATCATTCAGGGAGCCAAGGACGGAAAGGGTAGAGGTCGACAAGTCATTGCTGTTGCGAAGACATGCCATTTGATCTTCATCGTACTTGACGTCAACAAACCCCTCACCGACAAGAAGATCATTGAAGCAGAACTGGAAGGGTTCGGAATTCGGATCAACAAGCAACCGCCGAACATTGTGTTTAAGAAGAAGGATAAAGGAGGCATTAGCATCACAAATACTGTTCCTTTATCGCACATTGACCATGATGAGATCAAGGCTGTTATGGGCGAGTATAAGATATCATCCGCAGATATTGCTATTCGTTGCGATGCCACGATCGACGATCTCATCGATGTTCTGGAAGCCAAGAGCAGAAGTTATATTCCCGTCATCTATGCACTCAATAAAATCGACGCCATCTCCATCGAGGAGCTAGACTTGCTATACAGGATCCCGAACGCGTGCCCGATCTCGTCGGAGCATGGGTGGAACATCGACGAATTGCTGGAACAAATGTCAGTATCCTTTCCTCGAACACGGGAGGTTCAAAGTACCTCCTATAATAGCCTCTATACCCTGGAGATCCCCGAAACCCCGAAACCCTGGACCTTGAAGTCTACAGATTAACATAACTGACGTCCGTGCAGGTGGGAAAAACTCAACCTGGTGAGGGTATACACAAAGCCTAAAGGAAAATTACCCGATTATACACAACCCGTCGTCTTACGTTCCACGAAGTGTACAGTTGAAGATTTTGTAAGTGTCCATAGCTTCTGATTGTAGTTTGTAGGCAACTAGCTGAACATTAAAGTGTAATGCTATCCACAAGACCATTGTTGAGGACTTCCGTGTCGCTGTTGTGTATGGAAAGTCGGTGAAGCATCAACCTCAACGAGTCGGCTTGAGCCATGAGTTGGCTGATGAAGATATCAGTAAGTGATGGATTCAAAAGCCATTTCCGATCATACACTTACTTGTGCAGTCACTATCATCAAAAAGTAAGAGGATCAGGCTATTACAAACAATGGTCTCAAGGATCGAACTCATCATCAGCATGCCAAGACACGGCACCCATTCATGATTGTCAAGTGCCGAAGGAATCAATACTTGGGAGAGCAAAAAGAATTGAGACTTTGTAAATAGCTGCACTTTTGCCAGAAGTCGATGGCTTGAATCTCGGTCAAACGCAAAGGATTTGGATGACGACTACGACGGCACAGGAGACTTCTCTTGAACGAATCAGCCCGTCTAGTCCGTCCATTTTCTGGAGAAGACAGAGCCCGTACTGCTGATTGACGGACGAGGAAGGCGAATAGATGATTTTATCCCAAGTGTCTGACAACGCTTTGTCAAAACCAGGTCTTCTACGACATTGAGCCTAGCATTGGCTTCCGAACCTCAATATCGATATCGAGTCTTAATACTCAATATTCACCCCACTGACTAGATGACAGATCCTGACCGTGCCTCCCCAGACAGCCACCGTCATGCAGGAGCCGTCCTGTCATCGGAGAACAAGCCTTCAAGTGCTCGAATTGTGTAACCGAAAAATGATCCTCTTTGATGAATCGAACGGATCATGGCCCATCGACCTACGCACAGACATTTGTGGGCGCTTAACTTTGGACAATGGTCAGTAAAGCAGCGACGAGACGGCCAACTGGGGGCTTTTCATCCAACCTATTAACACTCAGGGCACTCACAAAAAACAAGCGAGATTTCGAATTTTCTGAGCCAATCGTTCTGGGAAATTGATGGTTGAAATTAATTCGACAGCTCATGCTCTCTACCGGCCTTTCAGAAGGCCTCTCCAGCCGCCGACCAACAAGGAACGGGCTCTGAATCGTAACATCGTTCACCGGCTGTTTTTTGATCGTCGTCTAACGCGGTGAGAACGGGAAAAGGAGAGCCTCTTCAAAACTCGCAAGCCTGGCATTGTACGAAGATGATCGTGTACGGAACGGTACGATTTCCCTAAAAGTTTGAGTCTAGAACCCCTCTGGACTCTCTGTCCGAAGTCAAGATAAGATTGACCCTGGCAAGCTCCGAAAGTAATTTGGCACTTGGCAAGTTGGCGTGAAAAGCGCAAGTTTGAGACGACGGTTTGAAAAAAAGGCGTATCGAAAGCTGAATAAAGCCTCTTCCACGAGGCTGACGGCGTCCAGAAACAAGTCTGCAAATGTCTCTCCTGCTGATCTTCTGTCCCGTTCCAACACAATTGTCGTTGTGCCACACGACGGCGCAATTTAATGCTACGATAATGAGCCAATGCCAAGGAAAAAAAAGGAACTGCCAGGGCCCCCTCTGATCGCTCGTTGAGGATCACCAGTAAGCAGAGGAATTGGCTCCGGGGTCTGGCCTGGCTAGCAAGCGATGGTGCTTCACAGGCGGAAGGCTGTTCCCCTTTTTTCCATCTGATCGCCCTCGGCATCCGATAAAAACGGACTCAAATTTCAACATGCGCAACAGAACTGCCGGTATTAGATTTGAAAATTAAGAACATCTGAATAATGTTGAAGAGAAACGACAGAGACCGATCTCTGGGAGGTCAACACAGCAGCCGAGGCGAGCCAACTGGAAGCATTCCATTTCATTTTGTTCCCGAGAAGTCGCTTGGTTGGACTTGGACCACCCTGCATCCTATCCTATCTCTTATCCAATTGCCTCCCCTGGTCAATCCTACCCAACCTCCGCCTCCACGACCTCTTCTCTTGTTGATTTGATATTGCTGACGGCGGAGGAACGACATCGGCCGCCTGAAGGTCAGCCCCCATCCGCACCGCTCTTTCCTTGCGAGCGAGCGAGAAAGCCAGGATTTTATGGCCTGTCCTTGGCCTGACTATGGTGATGCGATGCGCACTTACTAGAAAGCCTCAAGCTCGGGACGTGAAGGAACGGCCCATAGCCCGAGATGAACCGCGTGCCCAAGTGTGGACTTTCTCCCCGATCAAGCCGCGAGACATGGCTAATAAACGTGCTTGCGCTGATAGTAGCGGCGGCGGGCTGTCGAAAAGAGCTGGGCTGATTCGTGGACAATGAAAGTAAAATCAGAGATATGCTGGAAAGATGCTAGACTCGGGCCTGGCGCGATTGACCAGTGTTGGATCAAAATCGATATCAGTTTTCTACTGGCATGGAGCCCTGTTGTTCCTCATCCGGACGACGCCAAACACATAGGGCGGCCCTTGATTTTGACTTTAGAAAGCCCCCAATTTTCCCGCGATACTCGAGAAAGACAGGAGACACTGTTGTGCAGCTTCTCTGTGGCTGCGTCCTGGCCGTTGGGGTTGCCGGTTTTCGCTGATGAAGCAAAGCCCAACTTCCCCCTCCTTGGTGTCCTCCCCTCCCACGCTGTGCTGCGCTGCCCTATCTGTTGCCCTTGTCCGCACCGGGGTCACTGCCATGCCATGCCATGCTGCCCATGCACCACCCGTGGACACCAAGACACAGACAGGCTACCCTCGTACCCGCGCTCATGAACCTGACCTGGACGGTCTTTGTGGCCCTTGTGGCCCCTGTTTGTGGCCCTAGAGAGCTTCGTCTCGGCAGGTAGTCAACTACAGCCACAGCTTCTCCGCACAAGTAGGTAGAGTAGCGTGGTGTAGTTTCGCCCAACCCTGCCCTGCCACCCACCATCTGCACCTCCTCCCACACCTACATACATCCACACCCACACCAAACCCCGTTCCGTACCTTTCTCAGTAGCACGAGTACATACATCTCCTGCTGTGCACTGCACTTCGCTGCACTCACTGCTCTGCTCTCCCGGCACTGGGACCGACTGCTTGCTTCTACTTCAACCTGCATGCTTGAATTGCTTTTATGCTGTTTGCGCGTTTAAGCAAGCAGCCTCTCGCGCTCATCCTCGACCACGGACCTGTCTCTGTTTCCCACATCTAGACTTCAACGCTGCTGCAGCTGCTGGAGGCAGGGTTCATATATTGACGCCGCAACACCCAGGAACCACAACCATTGCTTATCATGCATGCGTTTTGAGGGACAGTCTTAGCCAGGAACAACATCTGCTTCTTCGACACGACTTGCCTGGAAACAATTGCAGTATATGTTTGTGCATGAAACATTATCCTGAGTATCCTTCCAGATCACGGATTCCACCGGCACTTATCGCAACAACTTGGACGTGAACTGGACCGGAGCCTGTGCGATCTCATGATATCGCAATTCGGAATGGACCATGAGAACCATCATACGGGTCATGAGAATGGGGGCTATGGGGGAAATGGAGGATGGGGAGTCGACATGAATTCAAATTACAATTCGACTTCACAGCATCAATCGCCGGTGTATGAACAAAATGGATTCACATTCATCCAACAACCACTCCACAACAATGGATTGCAAAACGAACAATCGTTCGCTCCGCAAAGGATGCCAATACTACAACCTTCACCACCACATCCATCAAACACGCAATTACATCCTCTGATCATGCCCAGTCATCCCACATGGCCGAGTATGTTAACGCACCCGGCGAGCTATCCTCCGCCAGCTGTCTCAATTCCGGTACCAGCTCCACCTGTGATCAGAGGGAACGGAGCCAGGACAACAACACACTCTACGTCTTCGCCCCGGAAAACACTTACAGATAGTGATCGAAGGCGTATGTGTCAATATCATGTGGATAATCCGTCTGTAAAGCAGACAGAAATTGGAGGTGAGTTTCTTCACTATTTGCTTCGTTCCGTGGACTATTGTTTGGAGTTGTCGAGCAATACCCCCAAAGACTGATGAGTTTCGAAATGTGTTGCAGTCAGCTAACTTATCACAGCAATGTTTGGTGTTGAGAGAAGGTACGACGAGGCAAGGCTATGCTCTGGGTGCCCGACTAACCTGAATTTAGTACCGTCTCAAAAGTAGTCCGCCAAAAGGACAAGTATCTAGGCCCAGAGAACGGATGCCCATCCCCAGTGAAGCGTAAGGGAAGCAAATTCCCAGACATCGAGAGAGCTCTTTCCGCATGGGCCAAAAAGATGCAACAACAAGGACACCCGTTGAGTGACGATCAAATCAAGGACCAGGCTAGATTCTTCGCAACAACCGTTCACCCGAACAACGAAAGCTATCTGAAGATGCATAGCGCAGGCTGGCTAGAGAAATTCAAGAACAGGAATGGGATTGGAGGAGCCAAACTCACTCGGAGAGCTTCTGAGACGAACATCTCAGACAGTGGTTCGCTGAATCCGGAGTCAGCTGGACACTCGGCCTCGCAAACGCCCAATGGCATCTCTCCGACCTCTCCAAGTGGCTTGCCATCACCATCACCGCTGTCTGCGACCAAGAGCGAAGAGGACCTCAAGTCAGAGCATTTGAATGGATACTTTAACCAGGAGAATGGAGGATACAGGCATTCGAATTCCCAGAGCACTACGTCTTTGTCGAGTGCCTTCACAGATACGGCACCCTCCTCGTTTTCAACAGGACCGACAAGCCCTTCGACGCCATTTGCCTTCTCGCCTGACCAAGCTGGCTCCTGGCTACCGTCACAACAGGCTCGATTACCTCCTCCAGGCAACTTCCAGAGGCCGCGATCTCAAACATTTCCCATGCTTGGAATTGATCCGTCATTCATCTCCACACAAGGAAATGAACCGCTGACTCCGAAGTACAACCTCCCACTAACGGCACCTTCGTCAGCTTTGGACTCTCCCATGGAAGAAATGCCACCTCCGTTCGGAATGGACTCAGCAATCTCGTCTCCTCCACACCAGCCTCTAAATCACCGCAGTAGTAATGGCTCCATAACAAACTCATCGAACGGAGCGACGATGACGGGTCTCCAATCACCTCCTGGATCATCGGCCCCAGGCTCTCCAACACAGGACGATGCTCGAAGAGCCTTGGACACTCTGATGGCATTCATTAGACAATCATCCGGGCTAGTCGATCAGGACGAATACCTCACGGTTCTAAAACTGACTGAAAAGCTACGCTTGCAAACCAACGGTCCTTTGCCAGGCGGCCTTCACAGGATCGCAGAACAGGACTGCGAACTCGCACCCAAGATGGAGCAATCCATGAGTGCAGGTTGCTAAATTCTCGTGTTGCTGTCACACAAAACACCTTGTACATCTCACACGGCATCAACACTCGCATATATCTCCTTCAGCCCTGTCCTTACGAGCAACAACAGCAGCAGCACATTTCCACGGCGTCTTATCTATTTACCTATCTATCACACCAGCACGCATTTCCCGAGATAATGACTGTACACATCTATCGATCTATCGGCAAAGCAACATATTCCTTCCAACGCCGTACGACTTTCTCGCGAGCACGTCTCCTCTTCTCTTCTCTTCACACCCATGTCCTTTTTCTATTATATTCGATAACTTATCATCGTATTCTACTACCACGGTTCGGGGGACGTGCAGGCTGGCACCATATCCATATCCATAACAACAGGGGAACACCGGAAAACCAAAAAGAACCATCTCTCTATATACCCAAGAATACACTCTTCACGCTCACGCGGACCCTCGATTTTTTCCGGAAATTTTCCGCTCAAGTTACAGTTACAGTTGTTTATTTGCTTCGTTTTCTCGCGCTTCTATATTGCTTCATCATTGGTTTCAGCACATTTTCTAGCACACGCGCTCTCCTGGTGCGGGTTCTTTGTTTACTTCTGTGTTTTTTTTTTTTCTCTTTTCGCGGCTTGATGGTTTGGTTTCGTTTGGGAGCGGAGCATGATACCTGAGGACTGGGCTCGGGTCCGGGGCTACGGTACGGATGTTGGAGCTTGGCCTTTTTTGATGAAGTTGTTTTTACTTTGAATGGACTTTTATCTATTGTACTGTTTTGTGGGAAGGGTTGTATTTTTTTCCTTCTCATAGGATTGAAGCTTGTTTCATTTTCTGGATTGGCTTGGAAGGAAGGATGGATGGATGGATGGAATAAGGGCTTTGGGGGATGGATGAAAGGGAAGATGGGGATCGCAAGATAGGGGAGGTTATGGCGATGGGAGGCGAGGGGATGAGGGGGATCGCTTGGCTTCGCTGTGTCCATGGAGGATGACGAACAGGTGGTCGAGGAGCGACATTTATGATAGGATAGGATAGGAAGGGATTGGAGGGAAAGAGGGAGGGAGGGAGGTTTATAGTCGTGGTTTTCTCTCTCTTGTCTGTCTCTCTTGCAAATCAAATTTACAGGCGGCCCAAATGATTATTTCGGGAGGCCCCTTCTGAAAAAAAAACCTGTGTCTCCCCCTTTCGAACTTGTCAAGTGACTGATGTCTGCGAAGCAAGAAACAAGAAAGAAACAAGAAAGCAAAGAAAGAAACAAGCATCATCATATCATGCCATTGAATATTGTCTACTCTATGAGATCGCTGAGTCTACCTTAACCAACTAACCAAGCCTCTCATCCAAAAGCTCCTGCACGCCCTTCTCCGCCAACTCCGGCAACAGACGCACGAGTATCAGTTCGACGACACCGTATAACAGATGTCTATTACAGTACGCATCATCAAAGACGTTCAAGACGTCCTCGACCTCCCTGACTCTGCGCTCTATACCAGGGCCGAAATATACGTCTTGGATGCGCGTCGGGATGAGCGACAGGAGGGTCTCGGCGCATCGCCGTCGAATGAGGAGTTGTTCGGACGGAGAGGGGACGAGGCGTGGGGGAGCGAGTGTGTTGTTGGGGAAGAGGGCGGAGCGTGTGATGCGTAGGAGGAGGGGGAGGAGTGTTGGGTCGAGGACGTGGGTTTGGAGGGCGTGGGAGAGGATTCTGTTGATGAGGGAGAGAGCAGTTGGTCAGCCAATGGGTTCTGGTAGGTAGATGGAATCATTTCCCTTCTCTGTTCCTTCTGCATCAGCAGGCAGGATGAGCGAGCTACTGTACAGAAGCCGCGTGCGGCGTAGGGACGGCCGCATGCAAGAAATATCTGAACATGGAGATTTCGCTTGTGGTGGAGTTGATTTGTGTGGAGTGACAGTGAGAATGAGATAAATGCATGGAGAAAACTAAGCCCCTAGCGGTGCAATTGCATGTTTCGAGAGGCCACGAGAGATGATCCACAAAGTAAGTAGTCCTTCAAATTCCAATTACTACATTGGGAGAAGTGAGGTCCATGGACATTGTGGGGCTTGCAGAAGGAGGTCGCTTTTCTGGCCTGGTCGAGGTTCAGGTCGGGTCTGGTCTGATCTGGTCTTGGAGCGGCATGCAGACTCGACAGCGGCGGGCACGAGGCGAAACCAGAACGAGAACGAGTGGCTGATAGGACAAGCTTGGTGCGGGAGGAAGGGTGCGGTACGACGCGAAAGCAGCCGGAAAAGTGGCCCTTGCAACATTTGCGCCGGGCGCGTAAAGAAGGCTGTCGTAAGGCTTCCTCGCTCTCGTCTTCCAACACCGCTGCTCGATGTTTTGCAAGGGTGTCAATGAACAGTTATGCGGACAAGGTACCCAAAACGTTGAGACCTTGCGCAGGAAACACTTCGAACATGATTGGAAATGAGATAGCATGGGATTTGTGGGCTGATACGACATGATACCATTGCGCGAAAAGGCAAGCCCAGGTTCTCAATGGAGAAGATATGGTTTTACTGTTCCACAGCACCAGTAATTGTGCTTAGTGTTGAGGGAACGGACGTCAAAATACCGATCTGACCTGGTTGCAAAGACAGACGAACCGCCTTCCCGTCTCAACATCCGCAGATTTGCAGGCATGTCATGCATGACGATAACGGGAATTGGAGGCTTGGGGCCAGAATCGAAATATTCGTGTTCTGCAAGCTCACTGGAACAATCAAAGTCAAGTGATTGAAATTTCATGCGGGGTGACATAGGAAATTACGCGCCAGACCAGGAAAGCAAAACGTTTGGAGGGGTTTCAGAAATCAAACCACTTACTTATCGATCATCCCGTCCGTATTTCCGATCTCCCCAGGCCCGGTAAGTGAAGCCCATTGAAGGAGAGATATTGCGGCGTTCAGCCAAGGCATGCGGGCATCTAGATCTAGCAGACTAGAAGCACAAGACCATATCTTCATCTTCACGATAGGCTGCTTCGACGGTACCTGTCGAGTTGCTGAAGTTTTCCCAGAGCCAGTTGATTCTGGCGTTTCCATGTGATCGTTCGCTAAATTCGAGCCAGTAAACTTCGTCGTAGGTGCAGTACGAGAAGGTAACGAAGATGCCGTAGTGAGAGTAATGATGAAAAAGCGGATCGCAGTAAATGCGACATATCCATATTGAAGCACGAGCCAAAAAGTCTTGTGTAATGAGCGGCCAACTTTCCACGGCCTCGCTCTTTTGCCAGTAAGATTCAGCGGAACAGAGTCAATGAGATCAGAATTTGACCTCTCAACTCGAACTTGTGCCTTATTATTGGGAAGTTTGGTTTGGATGACTTCTGCAATCTTCGTGATACCTTCCCAGAGTAGCCATGGCTCGGACGCTTTCCCACCAATGCCGCCGCCCAAGATCATCTCAGAAAATATTTGGCCAACAAGGGTAGTCAAACAGTCATTTTCCAAGTCCTCTGTAGGCAATAGTATGGCCAGAACCCCTTGAACCAATAGCTGTCTGTATGCCGACTCATTCTCCAACTGCTCGATAGTGGTCTGTTCTCCATCGGGAACGGGTGATAGAGCGGGGAATGGCCACAATGAGTGATATATCTGTCGGGGATTTGATTCGACTGGACTTGGGTGGAGAGTGTCGCGGGATGCTCGATATGCTGCGGATGGTCAGTAGAGGAACATGACGGATCTGAAGGATCATATACCTTGTACATGAACTTCCAGAAGTTCTGGTAGTTCGTCAAAAATCAAGCTCTCCAGGTCAACCTTCCGCAACCTCTGCTCCAACGCTCTAGTGCAATGGGCTATGATCTTCACCACCTCCTCCACAAACACCTGGTCCGGGGTGATCTTCGTATACCATGTCTGTACAAATTCCCGGATTATGATGGATATGAGAGCGTACAGCTGCAAATCCACTTCATTGCTGCTCGTCAAGGGCGGGAGAAGCTGGTCGATTGGTGCAGGTGTGTTTCGACCCTTCTCTCCCAGTTGTGAACATAACGTTCGTCGGATCAAGAACAAACTCGCGCGATCTGACACTGGATCCACCGCTGGAGGCCTGGCATTTTGACGAGACCCTGGGGTTGCTGGTCTTGATGGCGGATCTTTCGTCGCGGAAGCGGACTGGGACGAAACAGTTGCGACAGCCTTGAGGCGTGGTTGAAGTCTCGACATTGGCTGAGGAGTTGGCTCACGGCCCTGGAACTCGCATCTAACTTTGCAAGAGCAGCGCTGACTGTTGCCGTCGCTTCATCTGTTCTCACATACTGGGTACATCTTCTGGTTGACGTTGAGGCTTTGGAGCTCTGACCATGGAAAGGCTGTATCTGAATAGTAACCTTATTGGATGTGAGCTAGTCTTTTTAGGGTTAGTCGCACCTCAGCCTTGCCCCCCTTTCTTTGCCCGCTTTCTTTATTCTTCACGACTTGATTAATTCTTTCAATTGCCAATTGCTATTTCCAGGTCAACATGATAGAATCCACCGAGTACATTCATTACAGTTCTTTTTGTTTCGCTTCGTCCCTTCGGTTGCACTCCGAAGTTCGCTAGGCAATACTTAACTTCATTTGATTTCCGGTTATTCTTTCTTCCCATTTCCAGCTCTACATATCGTCTTGTCATCAACGGCCAGCTGCACTATCTACGTGAGATTTATCGCGGACATCAGATCTGTAGATATTTCGCCGTTAGGGGCCGTTTCCTTAGGAGTTGCTTCGGAAATCTCGCTACGATAGGAGAGAAATCTGTCCAGCTTGACAGACCAGAGTGTACTTTGAATCCTCAGTTCAGAGGTATCAAGTATCTTGTATCAAGGTACAATCTCGCCATCAACACTTTCCGCTGACAATACCCCAAACAACCCAAGCGGGGAGCCCGCAAAGAATCCCTATTCGATACAAGTATGAGGGTTGCAACACAAGACACCTCAAACCATTGAAGAGCTACGGTGGGTAACACAACTTAAGACCCTTCGACATTGTGCAACCCACAAATCTAGGACCGATGAAGAGGGGATTGCTGATCCCCCGAACACAGCTCCTGTGGAATTTGTCTCACATCAGCTCCAGGTCATCATGACCATCAGACTCATTTTCAAGACAAGAAATAATCGGCCTTTCGGGACTCCAACAACGAATCTTGGAATGCTATAGACTTGGCAACAACAACACTGACTCGCGACACGAGTAAGACGACGGAGCATGAAATTCCGGTCAAGGAGGGTTGATACGGAAGATGTGAATTTGTTATGTAGATTTTTGTTCAAATTGTTACCCCAATCGCCGGTTCGTAGTGCCTGCATTGACATGGGACGACAACGTTGAAGTTGATTCGATCGCGTGAATGCGGGCGCCATCCAGTGAGCGAAGGATACTGCGAAATCTCATGTTCTAGTTCTAGAATCAACATCGAAGGACTTAATCGCTCACTGCACGGACATCATGTTGGAGAAGATTCAGCAGCTGACCAGGAATTCCTAGTCATCAGCTGCAGTTCAAACGACCTGACCTCAGCTGTCGGAGTTGATGCGTGTTCATTCTCTCAGGTGCTTCTCTTGTCCTAGCTGCTCTTGTTAGTCCGATATGTGGCTCTTGTGAAGCATCTTTCAGCAAATAAATTTCGAAGTCTGGTGTTGTCAAACGCGAGCGGACTTGAGATACACAAGTTTTCAGCCCCGTACGTCAATACCCCTCCATGTCCAGGTCGATACAATCTGTTGTAAAATTGATCCGCTTCACGTGCAAGAAGAAAGGCTGTTGAGAGCCTTAGACTGCGGATACCGAAGTGTCGCTCTCCTCATTCCAACATCCAACTCTTCTTCTACTTGTTTTCCAGCTCAGTACTGGCACTTCCTTCCCCAAATCCTGTATTTCATCGACGGAAAGTGTGCCCACCTTTCGGTCACTTCTGCAGGGATTGTTTCCCCAAGTACCGAAAATTCGAAATTCCTTCCGACGACGACGGCTTCCATCATCTTTGACGCGTTTCACTCAAGGAACCTCGCCCGAACACGCCCAATGCAATACGGGTATACGGGAACGCGACAAGACATCACCAATATTTGCATTCCTCAACGAGCTGCAGCCTTGCGTCTATATACTACAGCCACCAAGCGTCCCATCCCTTCAAATTAGCTCCAACGACCCCGCCACATCCTAACGTATCCTGCGTCCCGAGTCATCGCAGAGACGCAGAATCCCAGAGCCGGCCTTTGATCGTGTTCAACTATGCTGGAGCCGAATGGGCAACCCCATCATGGTAAGCAGTACGGCATATTCAGCATCACATCAATCTGCGACTCCGAAGCCGCCGCCCGCCTGATTTGAGACCATCCGGGGTTTGTGGGGATCGACGAGGCGTGGAGCATTGTACCGAGCAAGCGCGAGACTACATTGCGCCCTCATTCTAGGACCCTCTTTTTCAAACAGGCAAGCCTGATTGATGGCCGAGGTCGCTGTTGCTAACATCTGTTCCTCTGAAAGGCGTCGAAAAACCACGAGGCTCGAGTGATCGAGGGCGACGAAGCCCGTCACCAGCACCTACGCAGCTTGCAATACCCAAGAATAGAAGTACACCGAATTTCGCACATGCTGGGACGGAGAAGGCGCGGATACGATTCTCCTTTGACGCGGGGTTGGCGGCGGCAGAGTACGATACAATGTCGAGGTCAGTGTAATGGAAGTTCGCTCCTCAGGACAGATACTCATGAGGCTCTCCATGTCTCTGATGCCTGAATATCAAAGTCACGGAAGGCTGACAAGACATCTGTCAGATCCCCAGTCATGACGGAGCACGAGCATGGGCTTGGAGCTTCAGGTTTGCGGCGAATTCGACAACAACCTCCTAGAGCACCTACTCTTCCCTCCTCGGAATCGTCTTCTCGAAATACATCCATTACACCGCGATCGAGTTCTATGACCCTCTCGTTCCCAGCATCTCGAGCAGGCTCCATGGCATTGCCCTCTGGCCCTTCATCACCGACGTTGAACTTCACGGAAGATCTGACTAGGTTCCCATCGGAATCTCTACACTCTTTCTCCTTCGCTCACCAATCCGAAGAATTTATCCACAATAGACAGAATGTCTTGAAGAGATCGGTGGAGTTCATGTCCCAGAAGTTGGGATGGGGGAATTCAAATGCCGGGATTGCAAGTGCCCAGGCTCGAGTCAGTGGAGATCAGGAGATGCAAGGAATGCTGGAGCTGCTGGCAAGAGCGAAGCTGGTGGGGGCAAACAATATTCCCGGGTTTTCTTCCCAGACACATTTGATCGGCCCTCTTACTGGACCAGCTGGTGCTGAAGATTCCGGGAATCCATTCGAGGCTAGTTTCCTACCACGATCAACAAGCCCTGATGAAATACTCGAGAGTCCACTTGCTTCGCCCACAACTAGCCGAAGGCCTGGGCCTCCCAGTCCAGAACTGGAGAAAGCGAGACAGCAGCAAAGTGAAATGACAGAAAAGGCAATACCTGTACCTGACTCTGAACCATCTTCCCGAACTCCAACGAATGAGAGCCGAACGACTGCCCAGACTTCTCCCCCAGCGACAAGGCGACAAAGTCTGAAGCGAACATACACTGATACTGCTCCATTGACACTCAAAAACAAGCTCATGGATGCCCTGGCGCAACCCTACCAAGCAAATGATTTGAACGACCAGCTGTTGTCCCCTGCCATGCCCCATTCCGCTGTTGGATCATTTGTTGGGACCACCCATCCACTTGGACCTGCCGTACATGGTCACTCCAGTAGATGGGCTCCAGCTGCCCAAGCGATATTCACTACATCGAGTACTGCTCCATACACAATTTTAGCGGCAAACGATCTTGCTTGCCTTGTTTTTGGAGTTACAAAAGCCGAAGTACGTAAGATGGGCATACTAGAAGTTGTACAGCAAGAGCGAAGAGCTTGGTTAGAGGATAAGCTAGGTGCCCCCGGATCGATGTCTGATTCTGGCAGATCTGGCCCTCGCTCGCCACCTGGAAGCCAAAGCACACAGACGAGTCCGACCCCAACAACCTCATTCCTTCTAGGGAGGTCCGGTGGGGTCACGGCAGCGCTTCTTAATAAACCTAATTCGCGTCAGAATCCAAAACCCACTCGTAGGGCACAGACGGATGATGGAGCAGGTTCAAGCCTAGTGGCCAGATCCAAAAATGTTAAGGGAGGTCTGTATCATCCCAGCAATAAGTCTAGAGGCGTCTTACTCTGTGGAGATGTTGTGCCGATTCAAAAACGAAATGGGGCAACTGGATCTGCCAGTCTGTGGGTCAAAGAGAAACGGGGTGGTTTGATTTGGGTGCTTGAAGAGATTCATGAAGATGTTGCCGTTCTGAGCTTAGACGAGGATGCGCAAGTAACGAAAATCACGGGTGCTACCGGTCCGATTTGGGGCGAAAGTATCACTCGAGTTGGCATGGACATTGGGAAACTTTTACCAAGGATACCTCGACAAGGAATTGATTCCGGAACGGGGGAGATTGATTATGCAGAAGTTGCCAAGCGAAGATACTTCTCGGCTCGAAATTCTGGACGTGTAAACATCCCCTGTATCGTCGACCGAGTACCTGGATGCACCGACCTGAAAGTTTCCAGCTTTCCTCATATTGCTGGCATCATGGTACTTTCGGCAAAAACACTGGCGATTACAAGCTCTAACTCGGTATTTTCAGCAGCATTGTTCGGTCAGGAGAAACCAGATGGAAGACCTATCACAGACTTGATTCCAGATTTCGATCGGATGCTGAAGATATTGATTGAAGAGGACGGTGTCATCCTCAGAGACGGTATCGTTATTCCTGAGCACAGCTTTCGCCGTGCACGAGCGTTCTTGGCCCTTCGAGACGGGAAGTCAGATGCTGCTTCCTATTTCCTCAGGCCGGATGGTCTTCCTGCGAAGCACAGAGACGGATCAGAGATCAAGATCGATGCGCAACTGAGAGTTGTCAAATCGGACCCCAAGCCTCCCATGCCTTCATATGATGAGAATGTCATCGAGGAACGGAGCGATGAAGAAGAAGATTCTTCCGGAGCGCATGCTGAGAGCTCATCTGAACTTGTCTATGCTTTGTGGATCACTTATTCGCGTCATATCCATGCATCCAGGCAGAATCTGGGTGCAGCTTCCCCCTTGCTTTCAGGAGTTGCTACTCCTCTACATCAGCCATCGCCCGGACAGACAGAAGTCGCCACTCCGATGGAAATAGAGTCGTCGGATGAAGAGACCAAGACCAAGCCATCGCACGCGTCATTGCTCACTACACAACTCAAGGCTGCCGCCAAAAAGACAGCCGCAAAGCTTACAGGGCGAGATACCCCTCCTATTCTGGAAGAGAAGAAAGAAGAGGTCCCTGCTATCATCGAACCCGAGCACAAGAAAACAATTGATGACTTTGTTATCCTCGAAGAAATGGGACAAGGCGCTTATGGCCAAGTCAAGCTTGCACGATACAAGATGAACGGGAACAAAAAGATGGTTCTAAAATATGTCACCAAGCGACGAATCCTTGTCGATACTTGGACTCGAGATCGACGACTGGGGACGGTACCGTTGGAGATCCACGTTCTTGATTATCTTCGAAGAGATGGTCTCAAGCATCCCAACATTGTCGAGATGGCGGACTTTTTCGAGGATGATGTCAACTACTACATTGAGATGATCCCGCATGGCCTACCCGGGATGGACCTCTTTGATTACATCGAGCTTCGAGTCAATATGGAAGAAGATGAGTGCAGAAGCATCTTTGTCCAAGTCGCCAGAGCAATTCATCATCTTCATACGAAGGCTTTGGTAGTACATCGAGACATCAAGGACGAGAACGTCGTATTGGATGGTGAGGGTAACATCAAGCTTATCGACTTTGGCAGTGCTGCATACATCAAGAATGGTCCCTTTGACGTGTTTGTAGGCACTATTGGTGAGCTATTCATCTTTCTCTTTGAAATTTTGCTAACAACGACTAGATTATGCAGCGCCTGAAGTCTTGGCTGGCAAACCCTACCGTGGCAAGGAGCAAGATGTCTGGGCACTCGGCATTCTTCTCTACACGATTGTCTATAAGGAGAATCCATTCTACAGTATCGACGAAATCATGGACCGCGATCTTCGAGTTCCATATGTCATGAGCGAGGATAGTATTGACCTCATCCGTGCCATGCTCGACCGAGACGTGGAATCCAGAGTCACCATTGAGAAAGTGCTTGAGCATCCTTGGTGCACAGCAATTGAAGATGAATGAGGGTTATTGAGGCGCGAGGTTTTGAAATATTTAGGAGGTGAGAGGGGCAGAAAGAATTTTTAGACTTCAGCGTTCTTGTTGTTTTCTATGCAAGCGAGCAAGCAGATTCAAAGCGAAAGACACGAAAGCGATGAAAGAATTAGATTTCAAGAGTTATGATGCGATGGGGATGGATGGTTTGATGGGAGCTTGATGATACCCAAGAGTGGAGGCGAGGACGGTGAGGATGTATGCATGGTAGTGTGGGAGGACAGGTTCAGGTCTTGCATGACGGCGGATTGCTGGGTTCGTGCATTGTCATCGAGGGAGGTTTTTACTGGCGGTCGGATTGAGGGGTGGGTGGACGATTTGCATACTGTGTATATTGACGACGCATAGAAATTTAAAAACAAGGGTTACGGCTCTTGACTCCCCTGCTTGCTTACCTTCGCGATTGCAATAGTCCATGACACGATCTGCTGTGGGTATAAGAGGCGACGGATCGGTCCTCGCTTAGTGCAAGAAGTCAACAAAGACCAAGGAAGCGATGGGTGGATCCTGTGTCGTTCTGCTCCAGTCTCTTTGTCGATGCAAGTTCCCAGAGCTCCCGAGCGAATCAAGGTCGTTCTGTTTCGTTCATGACACTGAACAATCGCTCGTGCTAAACAAAGGAGTCGAATTTGGCACTCCATGATTGGAGGACTTCAAGTACACAAACTCATCATTCTTTCCTACGGGATCTTGTTTGTAAGACTCATGAATAAGTTCCTAACAACAATGCCATTGTCTCTGTTCTGGCATTTACTTATTTCTGTTCGATTGGATCCAACCTGTCTTCTGTATCAGAGTGTTTAGAACACGATTTCCCAACCAGTATATATTTTCCAACCCATTCTCTCCCAGATGTCTCTCTCCTCATCATCGATCATCAGCATCGCGATCACCAGTACCAGATCCCATCTCGTGCGCTTCCAGCATTCTTATCCATACCAGTATTCATATCCACAATATCCTTACTCCAGACACCACACCTACCTACGATCTTCATCCCACACGATGTCGACCAGTTCCACCACTCAACCAGTAGGGGGAGAAGCACGCTGGGTAGTGCAAGCACCGAAATCGAAGTCGAAGAAGTCATCAGCAGCAGCTAGAGTCTTCAACGAGGATGAGATGAAGGTCCTCCTTGCCCCGTCCAGAAGTGATTGGGCTGATGAGGAGGACGAAGAAGCTGAGCCGGAGCCCATCAGTTACTCTGACGCTGTGGCTCCAATCAGGGATCCCGTTGTGCCTGTGAAGCCTATTGCCGTTGCAAAGCCAGAGGTTGCTGCTGAGCCGACTCCTCCTGAAGGGGCTGCCAGTGCAGCTAAGTCAAAGCCAAAGGAAGCTGCCAAAATTGAGGAGGTTGTTCCCAAGATCGAGGAGCTTCTCAAGGCTCCCGAAGAGCCAAGACAGTCAGCAGAGCAAGTACGTGCCGATGCTCTGAGCATCATTGCAGAAGCACAGAAGCAAGCTCTCGAGTGCATGGGGCCTGCTAAAGCACGAGATGCTTCGCAGAAGCCGAAATCAAACAGAAAACCGCGGAGAGTCCCATTTCTTATAGAGAGCATATCAGAGCGGCACATTACCGAGTCTGTCCCCGCTGTTAAGCCCAATCCATGGAAGACCTGGCCAAAGGAGCAGCCTGCTGCTGCTGCTCAGAACGAGGTCGCAGAAGCTACAATGGAGGCTCCCAAGCCTCTTAAAGCTCCTATGATCCCAGCCACTCCGATACCTAATAATGGAAATCGCAAAGCTAAGAAGCAGCGCAGATCGAAGGCTGACAAGAACTCAACCAAGCCACAAACGGCTCCCCTTGAAAAGCCAAGCCTTACAGATGCGCCTGTCAAACCAAGCATTTGGTTTACAGATGCTCCGGTGACTAAAATCTTTAAGTCAATGGCTGAGGTTCCACAAGTTGTGGTTCCAGTCGAGCCTGCTGCACAGTCTGTGGTTTTCAACATGCAAGTCGCTGTTGAACTGTCATCTCTACAGGCTGAGACTGTGCGGCCCCCGTCTCCAGTCCACACTACAGAGGAGGGAGTTGTGGTGAAGTTGCCATCCCCGACACCTACCGCCATTCCTACCACGCCGGAAAAACAGACTACGGTCATGTCACCACCTACAGTGACAACACCAGCTTCTCCTCGAAATGCAGTCAGTCCGATAAGTCCCGTCGTTCCCAGATCGTTCGAACGCGGTAGAGTCAGAACTCCATCTCTGTCCGAGGCTCTGCTGAAGTCTCTCGAGACTAGCAAAGAGACAGAGGATGGTTTGACTATCATCGTGGCAAATTCAACGTCCTCACCATGCCGATCACGAGCCTCCTCGATCAGCTCCTCGATCAGCTCCTCGATCATGAGCGAGGAAACTGTGATCATAACAGATTCTTCACAGTCACGGAATCCCAGACCAAACTTCATGAGAATAAACTCCGAGAATCAAGAACATGGGCAGTGGTTCCATCCATTCAACGGACCATATAACAGCCCTACATGTATGTCCAGTCCGAGTTCGAAGGGCTCAAACCTTTCACCAACTGCTGAGCCGTTTGTTCCACGCGGACAGATGGAGCAGCATGTCCCCACCCTCGAGACATCCGCAGGATACTCACTCGAATACCATTACCCATCGACCTCACAACTGGAACTTTCGCCCCAAGGCCGGGATATAGCACTCCCAAGTCACCCAGTTCTTGGCCTGTCCATCCCACCCACGCAGGTAAGCCGCTCAAATACACACCACAACATCCCACCCATGGAAGCTGCCGTCACCCAAGACCCAGCTCTTACGCCTACCCCTGAATACCTTGAGGTCTTACGCCGAGAGCGAAACAGATTAGATCTGATCTTGAGACAAGACAATCTTATTCGGGAGATCGAGGCGCGGGCTGCGAGATTGGCGCTCCGCGGATTGTACCCGGATGGCACGGTGAGAGGTCTCTCGCAAGTGCAGAAATGGGAGATGCAACAACAGATGCTCTTGCATCCACGGTTTCGCTGATTGGTCAGCTAGTCTGATTACCAGTGCCATAGATTTCTTACAATTTTAGATAAATATCAATGAAATAATGCCTTTGGTAACTACAAGCGTAAATATTCCTTTTCTGTGATTCAAAGAACGATCTTTGTGATATCTTACCACTTGAAGATATACACACGTTCTACACTTTAGGATTCAACCACAAGCCGGTTCATCTTGTCCACAAAACTTCGCTTAACCGCTTCCTCTTCACAATGCCCGACAACTTGTAAGGTAGCAAAGAAATATAATCCTCGACCCGAGTAACAAGCTCGTCTATTGATTAAAGGAGTTATATGCTGTTGACTAACGTGCGTCCCTGCGTCCCGAGACGCACCCTGTAACGAGACAAATCTATAGTTTAGGAATTATAAATTTTTTCTTGGCCAGTCTATAAAGTTGTTATTAAAATGTTACTTTCTCTAACTATTTCTCCTTAAAAAGACTATTTAATAATAAGAAAAAGAGTCCAGTTGATTATACTGTCGATTGTTTTAATCACGCTACCGATCGCCGCTTCCGCTGTCCCCCCCTGTTTAATCGCGACTGTCAAAGTCTTTTCAAAATTCGGAGCACTTAAGGAAAGGTCCTATCACGAAATATTATGGCTTCAAATTTTAAAGACACTCAGAGAGGAAAAGAATGCAGTCCGGGACTTACGCCGGTGCGATGAGATGGTCCACCACCAGTGTGTGTCAGAATTGTTTGCGCAGCCCCTAACTTTAGCCGAAAACACACCAAAAGTCACTCTCTTTACAGTACTATAGATTAATATTATTATACTATAAGAGTATTTAAATTTTTATTTTTAAAGAAATCTTAATAAAGTAATAAAGTTATTAGTCAAAAGTTTTTTTCCTAGACTAATTATTCTATAGTTAATTAGCAATCTTAACTTCTCTAGTAAATTTCGCAAAATACTCTAAGAAGGAGTTTTAATTTATAATTTATTAATTTGATAATAGAGCTATAAGAATTCTAAATAAAACGATTTAATGACTAGATTAATTTTATTACTTTTTATAAGTTTTAGAAATATTTACGAAGAACTGATTAAGTTATAAGTCTTCTAAAGTAGGGGCTTTTAGTGAGAAAACAGGTGTTCTGGGCCTGTGCGCAAACAATTCTGACATACACTGGTGCACATGCCTCAATGCTTAGTAATGTACATTAGCCGAGAAAAGTTTTCTATGTTCACGCCCGGGCTCGCTATATCTTACTGGGCCACGATTCCCAAGCCTAATCACGTGTGTGACGTAAGAATACGTTTCTCGAACATTCTATCGGCAGGTGGCAGCACGTTGGTGCCTGGGCACTGACGCACCGTTACTCGTCTTCTTCTAATTCAGCGATTCATAACAACGTTAGGCTTCGCGCGAACGGACGGTCTATCGTCTACCGTGAGCTGATTTCGTTCTATTAAGAATATTAGCAACTATTTGACAGCCGGAAGTAAGGCTCCGTACCCAAACACTTTTTGCGGTGTCTTTCCTCCAAACATCTGCTTGCAGGTCCGGACGATAGACGCATGGCGCGCATCCTCCTCTTCCCCTGTGACTCCCATGGCTACGCCGAGTTCATATATTCTGTCCGCTTTGTTAAGCTCCCAGGATACGCCTTTCAACGGCGTTAGCAGTCGAAAGGCATCCCAGAAAATGTCTGCCCCAGATTTGGAATAATCTACTACCCCCAATAAAGATGCGTCCGAAGCAAATCCGAGTATTCCAAATATTCTGTCTCGGGGATCAAGACATTGAAGCAGTGCAGATGACATGATAGCCGAATGAAAGGATGGACGCCGCGGGCGCGACTCGTCAGTATCCCTTCGTCTGCTGAGACATTTACCAACGCTAGCAGGGGGAGTGGCCCGCACGTACCAAAGGAGCTGTGCATTACTTTTATGTACCTTTGCATAGAATTAGAGTGGGAAAGTACATCGCGTCAATGAAAACACGCTTATTCTTGTTCTCTAAGACGCGACCGGATATACTAAAAATGAAGCACTCACTTGAGGAATGCGACGACTCCAGCGAATCAGAGGCTAAACAGCCTACGCAAAAGAAGAAGAAGAAGGCTCCGACTCTTAATGAGATCCTCGACGAGTTTGGACCAATCACAGGCGTCGATTTTGAGCCATTTGTATGTGAGGCTCCACAGCCGGCTACAGCAACCCTTCCTCCTGATTTTCCTCCTTCTGCCGAACCATTCGATTACTTTACCTTATTCTTTACACCTGCCCTCTTGCAGATTATTACGACTAATACAAATCAATATGCGAATCTACAACGATTAAAGGTTCAAGAGGAAAGAACTCGGCAATGGCGTCCCTTGGTTGCGGAGGAATTACGTGTGTTTATTGGAGCGTTGATTTATATGGGAGTCCATGAGGAGCCTCGCATTGATATGTACTGGAATCCAGACAAGAAGAAAGGGCTAATACATACAATTTCAACCCATATTGCACTCAATCGCTATGAAGAAATCAAGAGGTATTGTCATATCTCTGACTCTGTGGATGACGAACGCCGGGGGTATCACTTGCCTACAAATTCGAGATGGTGGTACAAAGTAGAGCCTCTTGCGTCAGAATTGCAAGCCTCTTGTCAAAAGTACTATTCCCCTTCTTCAGAAGTTAGTATTGATGAGCTTATAGTTCGTTGTTTTGGCAGGTAAAGTACCCCTCCTGCCTTGATTACCCCGCAATTAATAATTTCTATTAGATCTGTACACACTTACAAAATGCCGAATAAGCCAATTAAGCAAGGGTACAAAATCTACGGAATTGCAGACCATGGCTATATTTACAATTGGATTTGGAGCTCCCGGGCACACGGTTTACAGGCTATTTTCAAGCATCCACGGCTTACTCCAACCGGCTCCCTTGTACGGTCTCTTGTACTCTCTCTCCCACGACAACACCTCACGATTTACCTTGATAATTACTTTACCTCTATACCTCTTTTCCAAGAGCTTCGAGCCTGTGGCTATGGTGCTGTCGGTACGACTCGCCCTCACGCAGATTTACCAGAAAGCTTCAAGATTCTAAAGACCTCATATGCAAAGGCTTTAGAATGGAACACTCTTATTGCAAAAGTAGTGGAAAACACACTCTGTTTAGCCTGGCAAGACAATAATATCGTTCTAGCTCTTAGCAACGTACACACGGTACATCAGGCGGACGACTTTAGAGCCAAAATCCGAAAGCGGCCCGCAAAGACATCAACGAATGGCCGTATCGTCAGAGCTATATTTAAGGACGAACATACAAAGGAACTGCTTATTCCGCGCTTTATCGATGATTATAATCACTATATGGGAGGGGTTCACCTTGCAAATCAGTACAGGGAAGTGTACGAGACTCACAGAACTACGCAACGGAATTGGTGGCCCCTCTTCTATTGGTTACTCGATATGGCCTGTATCAACTCGTATAGGCTGTACCTATTATATACTGACTCGAGAAAGCCTCTTACTCACTTACAATTCAGAATCGAGTTGTACTGTAAGCTCTTAGAATATTCTAAGAAGGTACAGCTTGTACAATTGTACTCAGAATTAGGGGGAGCGAGGTTATTCAACCCTGACTTTCTACATATACACTTCTGGGGGAAACTCCATACAAAAAGAGGTACTTGTACGTGGTGCTCGTATTCTAAAAAGCGTCAAAAAGTACTTGGAATTCTAGTACAAGAGCTTCCTAAGACGTCATATGAAGGTTGTACTTTTTGTAAGGTATTTCTCTGTAAGAAGGGGGAGTGTTGGGACCGATTTCATCAACCTCATGTAGCTTACTAAGTAAATTATATGCAGAAGTACACAAAATAATGCAACCTACCCTGCGTTGCCTTGCGGGGCCACTCCCCCTACTAGCGTTGGTAAATGTCTCAGCAGACGAAGGGATAAGCACACCGCCGCTGACCAGGATCCTTGATTGCTTGATGGAAAGGGGTATCTGCCTATGTGGCGACGTCGCATGACATAACGCGCCTCGATCGCCACAAGACCAACAATAGCTTCTAACTATCGTGATCAGATTCGGAAATCCATATATAATCGTTCTATAAGTTTAAAAAGCGAAAAGAGCTTGACAGTGGTGTCGCAGGTCGAGGGGTCCTTATTACACCATAATAAGAGGCTCTGTATAATTTAGGTAGGTAGCGACGACGCGATCAAAATTTTCGGAATTAATAGGTCAGGAGTATTCGGGAGAGGCTTATAACATAACTGAAATGAAGTAAATAGAAATTTTGATATATTCGCAGATTTAGAGTCGCTTGAATTCGAAGTACCTCTGATTTGTCTCGTGACAGGGTGCGTCTCGCTACGCAGGGACAGACGTTAACTAGCCTGTACCCCTGCGTGGGTAAACGCCCGGTGCGACGGGACCATTACTACTAGTGCTGTGAATTCAGTTGATTGTAAGTTTGGAATCTATTCAAAAGTCCCGTATCAATGAGTTTATCTATCGCCCTTGAGCATATCAAGACATGGAGGCAGTAGTTTGACTGACTATCGAGCTTTGGTCATAGCTGGGCAAATGAAATGTGAGCAAACAGCCATGTTGTGTAACCCCCACCCGGCATCCAGTAACACAATGACACATCGATCCCCCGCATAGTACGCAGAAGACCTTGTTTAACCCTCTGAATATATTGTTTCCCAGTCCGTAAATCATTTACCAATGTTGAAGGCACTCTGCTGCGAACTCATCAACCATACCCTCACCAGAAACGAACATCTCGGAAAGATATGACCGGCTTCCTCGATCTTCCCAGCGAGCTTCGCAATCTGGTATATGAGCTGTGCTTATTACACCAAGGCCCTATCAAACATCTTTTTGACGGGTACTATTCAATACGTGGGCTCACGCCTGGACTTCTCCGAGTCAACAAGACAGTCCATCATGAAGCCAGCTCATTTCTGTACGGCCAGAATTGTTTCGATCTTTCTGAGACATCCCACGCAGATGTAACTTTGTTCCTGGGGATAATTGGCTGTCTGAACGCAAGGTATATCCAGCATATCATAATCGACTTTCCAGATTTCCATAATCTGGAACCAGGCAACGTCGTCTTGGAACAAGATAGTACCGATACCATTTCAATTTTTCAGAGCTGCTGCCCCAATCTGCGGGCTCTCACGATGTCACTAGATAGCACAACCACTGTGCTGCTTAAACTTGACGCACTCGACTACCCCAAGATCGTCATTGAGGCTTTAGCTCTGGTCAACACCCAACTTCGAGCCAATCCATCCCTGCAAGATATCGTAGTCGAGGTGTACGAGAACGGGCCCAGCGGATATGTGAAAAGGGAAATGGAGAGCAGAGGTTGGACAATCAAGGAAATAGAAGATTTTGAAGAAGAGTGGGGATCCGAGAGGTCTTATGGTTATGATGATCGGGACCGCTATCACGATGACTTGGATTATGGTTATGACTATGGTGATTATGATGACGACGACTACGACATTGGCAACGATAGTGACTTTTGGAGAAGGGCAGGGGATTAAATACTTCCTGGACGGAAACATATGGGCATGCTTCATCACATCCTGTCCCGAGTGCGGCAAAACAAGAAGCCTGCACAGTAACCTGCTCCTTGGCTGACAAGGTGATCAAGTAGCACATGGAGTTTTAATAGTAATACCTGCTGGAAGTGGACATAGGAGGAGATGAGGAGGCGTATGGGTTTGCGAGAAGCTGCTGGTGGGAGAGGCAGGTTGCATGAGGCAGAGTTGCATTTGCGCTGACATTTGTGACGATGAGAACATTGTTTGGTTCATTTTCTTAAGTTAGTCATACAATGAGATACGGCCGATAAATAGTTTTTTCGTCTCTTTGTCAGTCGAATATATCTAGGTACCTGCAACAGTTTGTGTAACTATATATTCGTCGTAAGTCTGCCGCTGATAGAAAGGTGCCGTTAGCAACTGTCCCGAAGATGTGTCATGTTAGAACCCACAAAACTTTGAATTTTCGTAACACGACATAAAAGCTAGTGCTAGGCTTCGCAACGAAGGAAGGGAATATCTCGGTACATTTTGCCCAAAGAAACCTGGACTTTCAGGCTTGTTTGATCCTTGAAGCCCCCTGAATTTAGTGTGCG
The DNA here is from genome assembly GCA_020747065.1 of Cadophora sp. MPI-SDFR-AT-0126. Lineage (NCBI taxonomy): Eukaryota > Fungi > Ascomycota > Leotiomycetes > Helotiales > Ploettnerulaceae > Cadophora > Cadophora sp. MPI-SDFR-AT-0126. Next base: position 2,497,899 of record JAGMVK010000002.1, on the reverse strand, counting down.
GATGCTCCCGCCTGCGGGAACCCGCTGACATTTTTAGCATCATCCATCGCCTGGGTCGGTTGTCCCTGGAACCGACCCCGCGATTTTGTGGGGCATCAGTTGCGAGGACCTGTCGCATTTCAGCCTCGAATATTCTTCATCAGTCAATTGACGAGAGTTTATTAGGTTCCTTGACCTGCGAGCTCTTATACTGAATCCAGAAAGTCAACCCGCTGAGCCTGCCAAGGCAATAGTTTGGCTTCACCGACATACGGCATCGAAATCGAAATCGAGGTGGCTGGGGTGGTTAACCGCCAGCCTCGTTGTACTTGGCCGCAATAGCTCAAGCTCGTACGAAGTGTCTTCAGCTGTTCAACTGTTACTCAGGAGATCGTTTCGTCTCTCCAGGAATCTGGAGTAATCTCATTGAATCCTTCTGCCTACCGACAATCTTCTGAAGAACCGACTTCCTCGCTATCATCACAGCCGTATACCTATTCTCTAGATCGAGATAGCAACAACAATGGAGCAAGAGCAGGCTGAACCAGAAGTAGTGGTCCAGAAAGATGCAGATAGCGGAGAAGAGAGCCCACAGGCAAAGAAACAGCATCTTGGTTGGTGTGGACGCTATAAAGCAGAAGAATGGTATTGCAAGTGTGATAGGAAGGCAAAGAAATTGCCAGTCGTCAGAAAGACTCGTAATGAAGGCAGAATATGTAAGTATCCCTAGCATCACTCTGTGAACGACAACTCACTGTATATTGCTAGTTTGGATGTGTCCCGTCCGAGAGCCAAAACAGGCTGGCGACCCAGAGCCATGTCAATTCTTCATGTGGGATGATGAGCAGGATATCGCAAAAGAGTGGATGGAATTGAACCCAACTACACCTACAAAGCAGCCATCTCCAAAGCCTCGCGAGGTACAAACTCCATACAATGGATCAAAAAATGTCATGAAAGGGTGGCTCACCGGCACGAATGGCAAAAAACGGGCGATGAAGGATATCTCGGACGAAGATCCTCAGGAAGATGAAGAGAACAAAGAAGATGACTTTGTCATTGTCGAAAACAACGACGACGATGTGTTCAATCCAGACAATAGACGAAATGGCAGCCCATCCCGGAAATCGGCAAAGGTCACTAGATTCGCAACACCTGGACTGCCTGTCAACAAAACTCTTGAGGACTGCCGAAATGCATTACCCACACCAGCCACCAGTGGTAGAGATGTCGATGAAGCCCGTTACCTACAACCCAGGGATGTCTCACCGACGCCAATCCAACTAGATGCTGCAATCAACCTTGGTGTAAAGGAGTCAACTGAAGGCAAGACAGAGCTGTTGAAGAACATTCTCGCACTGGTCAAGGCAGATAACCCGAGTTTGAAGGCGTCGACGGAGATCATGATTGAGCATGAGATTGAGCAGGAAGTGAGGAGAGCTAAGGCCGAGGCGAAGGGGTATAAGAGGACTATTGCTAGACTTCGACAGAGGGTAGATGATTTGGAAACTACGGTTAGCTATCTGACTGACGGTGGTACTGCGGACGATGTCGTGGCACTTTCGGACTGATGTTGCTAGGTGATTTTTTAGCGTTTGGGACTTTACTATTGGAGTTGATATCGATTTGCTTTTTAAGAGATACCATTGCATTTTTGGGGGGTCCCGTGATGCATTCATTTGAAAAGACCTAGGTACGTCGTGGCTATACCAAACGGCAGCGATGTTTTTACTCAGTAAGCTTTTCCTTTTCGCAACTAGCTACCCATACAACAGTGAATCCGGAGCTGACCATAAAAGAACCGCGCTAGTATCGTGCGCTTCCTCTTTAGCCCACACGCAGACTGAAATCTATAGATCATTCACACAAACCTTTCCTCACCTCCACAACATTATCTTCAAATCTTCACCACGCTCAATCATCAAGTCATCAAACAAACAATCAAGTCTGACCATGGCTTCAGCATCCCCAAATCACCCACGCTCGTCTCTGCAAGGACTCTTGTCCGGACTGAACATCGCCTGAAGCCGGTCGAGCTCACCATCGAAGTCACGAAGATCGCTGTTCACGACTTTGGGAGGAAGCATCAGAAATGCTGGCTTTCCGAACTGGAAAACTCTTCGCGGACTGTCATACCATGACTCCCACCCATGCGACTTTACTCTGAAGATGGACAGCAATTATCGATACTACTCCAATCCTCAGCAGCACGAATCGCACGATGTGATTTTCAAGAGAAGCGCCGCAATCATCGAGGAGATTCGAGATGTACTTGCATCCAAGGAAGAAGATCTTGTGAATGTTTATGCAGATTTCACGGTCGAGAGTATGGCTCATTTGATCTTCGGGTCAAACATGCAAGAGAAGGCTGGTATGGGTTTAGATCAGACCATTAAACTCTGTCATCGGGTCTTCGCAGGTGAAGATGTCGACCCAGAAAACTGTGATCCTCGAGACGACTGGTACCAAGAACAGCTTGAGCTGCTAGTGAAGCATGGTATTGAAGAACCAGATCAGCAACATGTCATCAGATCGAGGAGAGAGGTCATCCAACATGCCAAAGCATTGAAACACATCACCGATAAAGCATTGCTCGAAGATGAACAGCTGAGTGACCAACTGATCCAAGATACTCACAGAATTCTGTGCGAGAACATTGCCATCAAGGGTGATGAAGAAGGTCATTATGCTGGTAGATACAGAGAAATTAACGTGATGGCCGGAAACACAGCTTTCTGCCATCCCGACACAATCCGATATCACATGAACATCTTCATCGACGACTTCAACAAAGACATCGAGAATCGCGACCATACAAAACATCTCGACCCGTTCTATCTCGCGGCAGATGTATGTCAGGATTTCGTCCTTATCCATCCATTCAGGGACGGCAATGGTCGTATGTGCAGGCTACTTGCAAATGCTTTCTTGATCAAGTATGCAGGCATTGTCATCAGCATCGGTGAGCACGATGAGGATCGGAAGCAATATCTTGATATCGCCATGATGGCTGGTGAGCCAGAGAGGGAGGAGGAAGCACTCGGAACTTTGGGGGGATTCTTCCTTGAGAAAGCCGATAGAACGTTGCGAGAGTTGAAGGAGAGGCTTCAGGAGACAAGAAGAGGTTTAGACTCTGTTTCTCATACTAAAAAGTAGCGACCAACTCTTCAGATGTTCTAAGCAAGGGAATAGTCCATGCTCGGCCCATAGGACTACGCCTTTGCCCTAGTCTTGGAGACTATCGCTAAACTCCGACAAACAGTAGAAGCTTTAGAGACTACGGTTAGCTATCTGACTAATGGTAGTGCTGCGGACGACGTCGTGGTGATTTCAGGTTAAAATTTATAAGTGATTTAAGGGCGTTTAGGATTTAAGTCGCGGGAGTTTGACGAAGGTTTGCCTTATGAAGCATACCATTGAATTTTGGACCCCACGAGGCTTACAAGGTACGCGCGACATCAAACAATTCTTTCAACATTGCTGACTTGTCCTGCACAGGACCTCGAGTTTCTCCATCGTCGAACTTAGAGAAATTGCATAACAATCCTTCCAACAGTAAGGCCTTTTGAATATTGCCCAGATTCTCCAAGGATAGAATGTGCACAATAATCAAGTAAAGACCGAGGATCCTTGTATCTAGTTAAGAAGTCTACAAAGAAAGAGGTAGGCTCGAACTCTTCAAGACATGTCGTTCTAGAGATAATTCAAGAGTTCAGCGGCAAGATCCTCCGTTAGCACGAGTCTTCAACAGGAAAGCGCCCTTGCTCGTGTTTTGCTTCCTTGGTAATGCCCCGTAATGCAATCATCTGACGGTTAGTCGCTATTTTCTGAATGGGACAGCATGTTGCTTGCGTGTAATTACCATACTCTTACCAACCATGATCGTGCTTCTCAGAAGGAATTAGTAGCCTTCTTACTGGGCATGTTCTTTCCTACCTTTGTCAGACACGGTCCACCAAACGTTCAGGGCAAGAAATCAGGAATGGTTGGGCTGCCGGTAGCCTGTTCGAAGCAAGTGCTTGTTGTTGCTCGCTTCCGGAATCTCGTTGCGAATTTAGAGCGAATTTAGGTAAGGACAGTTAAGTCTCGGTACAATTGAATATGCATTCATTGATTGAGAGATTGTTTTCCTTAACTAAACCTGAAAGGTTCACGATAGGATTGTTGCCTTCGGTCGTCAAATCACAAAATCTAGGCAGCCATTGATGGCCATCTTTAGGCACCGATTTCCCGCCCCGTATAGAGCGTCAATACCATTCCATCACATACAAAATCTTAGCATGCTCTGAAAAAGTCCAGCACACCTTAACATTATCATTTCCAACAAAGCGTCGCCATGGCTTCTTCACACCCTGCTCAAATCCCACCCAATCATACCAACTCCACGGCCACCTCACCACAACAAGCCTCTCGGACAACACACGGCAATGCTCTGGCAGACTCAACAGCATTGAATAATGGAATGAAGGAGAATAATGGCTCAAATGCGAACACGATGCAGTCATACTACGCAGATAAAGATTTAGCATGGTGGCTTCAACTCGCTAGGGATTTCAAGAGCGCGAGACAAGTTCCTCTTCCTTGTGAGGAGGGAGAGGATTTATGATTAAATTCCATCCAAATTAGTCAATTAGAGTAAGAAGTTCCGTGCCATGGGGGTCACATAGGATTCAGCACTAGGGCAGGGTCCGAGAGAGAAAGAGGTGGATGAAATAGGGAGCTAATATTGAGATATAGGACAAACGTCTGGAAATATGGCTGGAGGGACCAGGAGGAAAACACACAGGTCGCTGCTTTGAAAGGAAGGAAAAGGATGATAAAGTTAGCATACACGGCAGCCAAACCTGGATCGCAAAAAGCCCGTTAAACACACGTTCAGCATAGAACTCTCTGGCCAATGTCTGTTCAGGTTTTCCTACATAACTCTCTGGATTCTTAGTCATTTCTCGGTCCTGGAGATAATCTCAGCTGCAACTTGTCCCAGTCAGATAAATATCCAGTGAATGAATAGCGAGCGACGACAACAAATTCTGTCCTTTAGACGTGGACAATACATGTGTATGAGGTGCAGCGACACCCGAGAAAATAGTCCGAAGAAGACGCTACTACATATAATAGCAAATTATCTATAAAACTTCCTAAACCAGCAATTGAGCATTACTAGACCATGTATATCTCATCTTTACGCGCAAATCATACCCGAACTCGAAGCCTGAATTGCGTTGTTCTCATCAAGCGATGTTGACTGTCTCAACATGCTTGGGGTTGAGGTGCAATTAAAGTGATGCTTGTAATAGACGGTATAAGGATGCCCAAGTGTATAAAAAGATCTAGTGGTACCATAGTCATTGAGATTAAGTGATATTTGTATGGGCGACATTTGTATGGTGGGCGACATTTGTACAGTGGGCGACATTTGTATGGGCGACGTCTTGGTGAGCGACTTAAGCGAACCCATTTCTTATTACTTCATAAAGAATTTCATTTCTGTGATTGAAATTGAAGCCTGAATCTATTTCTAGGTTGAAGTTGACTTGTGACAAAATCTACGAAATCTGCTTCGTTTGCCGCAGCATTAATGCATAGACCTGCAGAGTTCTTCCCAGCTGCTTGCAGTTGATAGGTTTCTTCTTAGAATACTGTCTGGGCTTCAAATCCCTCAAACTCATTGACACGATATATTAGAGCCCTAGAGAATACTTAGCCAGACAGCTGATCCCCAGCGAGTCCTACCACATTTCCAAGACAATTTCTACCAAGTTCAATAAAAGGTCAATGTTTATGTAGAACTAAGCGAGAATAGCTTCCCCTAACCCCTTTCTTCCTTCGGCACTGATCTCGTCGAGCGACAGCGCACCCTTCATCTTCCTCTCATTCTGCTGACTGGGAACCAATTCACTACCCGTGCCATCGAGAAACTTGTAATCTTCTGGTGGTACTCCAGCCGCGAGGTCCTTCCAATGCTGTCGGATATACGCAACATTTCCGGGTGTTGACGGAGCTGCTGGGATGTAGCAAACGCTTGCTGGCTCTTTGCCATTGTGTGTTGTTTCAACAGCGTGGCACATCTACTTCAGTCAGCTCTCTACTTCAAATAGTGCTAAAGAGACGTACATCTGCGTGCCACCAAATCGTATCACCGGGCTCCATCTCCGGAACGCTCATCAAAGTCTTGTCCAGATACAAGTGAGGATGACTCGCCGGGCTCAGAAGCTGGGAATCCCATCTAAACGTCCCAGGGAACCATCCAGTCTCATCATCAATCTCCCAATCTTCCGGCTTCGTCCAATCGCCGTCAGGCATCTTTAAAAAGGGTCTGAGAAGCATATACGCGGTCACAGTCTTGATATCAGGCACCAGCATCAGACCTCCCTCCCCAGGCTTACAAGAAGTCAAAGCCGTCCAACCTTGAAACGCACGCATAACACTACATTGAGCACCGCCTGGAAACATTGCTGGGTTGGCGTTCTTGCGGTGCGCCATATCATAGGGATCGTATCTTTCAGGATGCCCGGAGAATATCCCATGGTATGTTTTGCGGTATTCGCTGTCTGCCCAGCGACTAAGCGATCCGCCGTCGATGTGTGGGCCTAGACCGAGGAATTCCTGACCCGGTTGTCTGATTCGTAGGCCATCTGGGTAGAGTATTGGTTCGCTTTGAGCAGCATTTTCTTCAGTTGAACAGGACGAGTCTATCCAGATTGAGTTTAAGAGACGTTGGAGTTGGAGGTGTCGCGGATTTGTCTTGATCTGGAGCTGCACTGGACTCGAGTAAAGGTGGTAGATTGCTACGCTTTCAGCTGGCCACCCGGTGATCGTATCTTTGTTATCTGCAATGAATTCCTGAATGTCTTGGAAATACTGTGATGCTTCAGCCTTTGGAATCACGCCGCGAACGATACAGCAACCAGCGTCTTTCATAGATTCCAAGATCGCGGGGTTTGAGAGAACGTCGTCTGCTTGGAAAATCGGAACGGCTGTATTTCCTTGTGCTTCTAGCCGAGATGTGACACTGTTCAGGGCATTGCATGTCTTGATCCAAGCAGTTTGAAGATTGTCAGTTCCGTATTCTGCAATAATAGAGGATTTGAGGTTCTTCTGAAAGATATCGGCAGGATCATTGTCTTCTGGAGTGAACGACGGCCAGCCAACGGGCCAATTAGAATCTTTATTAGGCATTTTGAAAAGTATATGGGTATAATTCTTGTCAAATGTACCCTCGAGTCTATGAAGTAGGTTGGAAGTGGGGGAATCACCTGATAAGAAGTCAACATGTCCATTACTTCCTACAATCAGACCCATTGAGCTTGTAACTCATAAATCAACACCTAACACCTAGGCTATTACCAACTCAACTGCAGCAATCCTACAATTCAACTTTGATAAACTCCCAAATCATCGCCTCTTCCATCCTCTCACCGATCTTTGCCAACTTCTCCTTCCCCTTATCATTCTTGGTTCCAACATGCCACAGTCTCTCGAAGTGCGTCATGAGAATAATATAATCTCCATCTGGAGTCATCCTCACGCAGAAATTTTCCCAGCTTTGATGTTTCCCTGCTGAGCAAATGAGGTTGCCATGTTTTCCATGACCTAGAAATCTTCCTGAGACTGTGTTCTTGAAGCCGAGCCAGCCTTTGGTTTGGACACATGCCCAATGAATTGAGCCTTTGCCACCTTTGCGAAGATTAGTACAGTGTTTTAACTCTGATTGGGCGAGCAGGATGTGGATATCGATTAACTAGAGCACCTGGATGAAATGCCCCAAGAAATCGTTGTATGCTTGACTTAGAATGACAGATATATTCCTCGCACTATCTGATGACCAAACGAAGAAACCATAACGAACATACCAGGTGGTGCCAAGACAACCTGCCCATCATTGAGAGTCAGGACTTCTCCGGAAATCGCGGAACGGATGATATAGCTGTTTCCAGGCCATGGGACACTACTTTTAGGGCTTTTCACTGGATCGAGATCTTCAGGAAGGTCGGCGACGGTTTCTGGTGGTGTGACGGCTCCTCCATGGATGGTTGAGGCGTCATGGTCTACGGTCGGACTGGGGTCAAGCTGAAAGAGAGACATCTCGGGACTCGGGAAAAGCTGCTTGATCGATGAGACGTAGCTATGAGACTCAGAATATGAAGATTAGTGTGGCATCCAATTCAAGTACTATCTTGAAGTTGACTCGTTGTTGAAGGATACGTCAATGAGGCTGACGGGAGCCTGGAAATGGAGTGCTGCTTCAGACCCACTTTTCTTTGTGCCCCATCACCTGACGGGGACAGAGATCGACTTTTGTCCTGTCAAAGTCTGCGACCTCATTATGGATGCCCATAGAGAAATCCTAACTGTATTTCACTTATGATCTTTGATCAGGATTTCCAATAAGTATTAATGTGTTATTTGTGGTTTCCTGGGCTCTGAATAGCAGTTAGAGGAACAATCAAGCTGACTTGACGAAAGAAACAGAAATAGCAATTTGATTTTGGAAAAGTGGCGAGGGAAAGTCAGCAATTCTAATTCTCCATCTTCTAATTACAATGTCATGGAAAACGTAACATGTGGTTTTCGTTTCCAGGCTCTACGAACCGTTCCTGTCGCTCGCTTCTTTGCTTTGTGCGCTACGTCTACCCCTGGTACATGAGGAGTAACTATGCTGTGAATATTGGGATAGCACAAGAGTATGGTCTAGTAGGATAGTTGATAAGTTTTTTCGTGAATCCGATGACTGTGCGAAGTCTCTTTCACAAGACCATGATTCACATACCATTGTCTGACTGAAATAGCAAAAGTATCTTTGAGCTCCTTTTATATAAATATCTCACAAGCATATTCACGATCATGTCCTTTCTTATAAAACATGCCGCAACAGGAATCTTATTTGTCCATCAAGATTTATTGTGAACAAAGACTTCGATATCAACTGTCCAGATGAATCTACACATCTTCATGGCGCAGCTTGCAGCTGTTTTCATTTTCGCAAATCCTATCCCCCCTCTCAAAGGGGAACTACTTCGTCGTCGTCAAGATCTGGATACTCCAGAAGGTTACACAGTTGGTCCTCTTCATGTAGTCGGTGATATCAACGGAGTGCCCATCAACCACACAGGCACAATCCAAGAAGTCTACGCTCAACTCGACACAGAGTACAACAGCTTCAAGCTATCCGCCTTGGACGCCATTGATAGTATGAGTGCTTTTGAAGAGCAGCATGATAAAGTATGTCGAACTAGTAGCTTTCTATGAAGTGGAAGATTTTGTAAAGTGACACACTTTGTTTCTTGGATCTAGCGTGAGATGACAGACGTGAACTGCTGGCCAGTTCCGGGACAGATATATGCCGAAGCCGATGGGCCGGCGATAATCGATGGCCTCAAGTATCTGAGAAAGGGGGATAAGACATGCAATGTTGGCCCGCAAACCTGTGCAAGAGTCAGCTGCTCTTGGAATTCCGCTATCTATGTAGTAAGTCAAGAAAGGCCCCTCTCCAGTTTCATGGCAGATCTTCGTACATAAACTAAGTTTCGTGGCAGTGCAATAACGTCAGTGAACCAATTCACCACGGTCTTGAAAGTCTCTTATGAATTACTGAATAATGGCGTCTCTAGAACAAGTTCCCGATCGCACCTTCGTGTAAGACGATTGCTGATTTCGGAAGGGAGCTGAATAATAAATGTCGATGGCAGCGCCAGGCTTACGAACATCACAAGGTGGGAGGCCAGGCATGGGATCGTGGGAATTGGAATGTCTACATTCGCAAGGACAAATGTTAAATTCGCTGTATAGACGAGACTGTGATGGGCAGCTTTGACAGTACTTCGATGAAGGTTGGCAATGCACCGTCTTGGGACAAATGATAGGTTTCTTTAAATACCTAGCGATGAAATACATCATGTCTTGTGTTTTGAAGATATTGGTGGCCAGTTATCCAAGGAGATTCTCCTCCGCGCCAGTAATCCTGAAAGTGTCCGGAAATCGTGCGAGTAAACTTTCCTTCGCCTAATCGTGGCCCCCCATTTTAAGTTCAGACCGAAAGCCCACACCATACAGGGAAACCAGGCTTAATGGCTAGGTCTGCTGACATAACATGCTTATGTTGACGACAGCTTGTCAAGTTATCATCGCGACAAAGAGGGTAGTGTTAGACGAGATGGATTTTCTGGTGTTTGGTACCGGAGAGTCTGTTCTGCTAGGATGTTCAGCTCTTCTTCAGAAACCGAACACAGGTGATCCTGAGGAACTTTGATGGCCCTCAAGCAGCGCATGCCGCTGCTCAGTAGAAGGGGAGAACATGCAATGGAAACATAAGATTGGTGGAGTGCAAATTATAGATTTCAGAGTTCCAAAGAAGCTGCTGTTTTCTTGACAGCTATGCAAAGCCCCCAACGCCACGCTCAACACATCATCAGCACATCGACACATCAACACATCAAAGCAAGCACTTTGGTATCACAAACAGCCCTGTCGCAATGCCCTCTTCGCAATCTCCGGCTCCTCGCCCAGCATCGTGGGATATTTCCACCTAAACCCCCACTTCATCCACAACTTGAACTTCTCACCCGCCTTCATCTCCTTCCATCTCTCCAACAGCACCGCCTGTTCCTCCGGACTCTTCGCCTTGTATGTCGGTCCCGTCCAGCACAGGAAGATAACGCTAATGCAGCACCATGCGTACGGCAGACCTCGCTTTCGATGTTGACCCAGCATGAGGCCCTTGAAGGACATCCAGCTTTCGAAGAGTCCAATGATTAACCAGAGGAGGAACCAGCCAACGGGGACGAGTACACAAATAAGGATCAGAGGCGTGAGCCAGTGGTCGTGGTAGTAATCGTCGTAAAAATAAGAGGAGCTGCCTCGAGTGGAGGATGAGGAGTCGTACACGAAGGTCGTTGTGCATTGCGCGGCAGTCCCGGTGGGAGTAGAGCAGGTTGTGGTCGGCGTGTAGCAGTAGCTCATATATGATGGTGCGTAGAGGCTGCTCGCTGATGCGACTTGAGCTGCATCGACATCACTGGCGTTGAGTACGGCTATGACATTGGTCTCTTGAGGTTTGCCATAGCCGTATCCATATGGATATGTGGTAGCTGAAGTGGTGGCGGTGACCGGCGTTGGCGTAATGATTGCTGGAAGGGTGACTGGCACATTTGTCGAATAGGTCCAGTTCTGACTGCATGTCGCATCCGCAGAGTATGTGACGGGAACCACGTAACTTGTATACAATACCTCCTCGGTACCAGTGCGGTATGTGTACGTAATTGGATCACCACTGGCAAGGACTTCATAGACAACAGTCACGTCGGCGTATGCAGCAGATTCAGTCAAAGTCGACAGGACGGATGCTGAAGCTGTCGGCTTCGCAACCACAGTAGTGTCCGTGTAGAAATCGGTACTGCGACCCCCATAGTAGGTATATGCTTCGACGGAGATGACGACGTAAGAGGTCACGATATATGGAGCAGCTGAGACTGTGATCGCCAGAAAGGCGCACAGCAAGAGTGGAAGGAGCTGCATAGTGAGCGCAAGTTGTGTATTCTGAACGAATGGACGAGTGATGACCGTCTCCACGGTGTTGACGCGATGCTTGCTGAGTGAGAGAAGCAAAACAAAAGACCGTGCAGGGAAAAGGAAAAAAACGCGAGAAATCCTTCACCTTATGTTTAAGCTTGAATTCTACGGCACAGACCAGTAGCTTCACTGAGTCACGTACCCACTCTACTTATGTTACAGTATGCACGCAGGGACCAATTTAGAATTTATTTCCAGGGTCGAGGTCGTATTTGTTGGTGGTGTTGTAAAAGAAAATTGAAAAATTAAGACGAAAGTGGCGTCGTTTCCGTCTTGGCAAATCTGCTGTGCCCCTCGGTGGCGGCGTTGGTCTCGATTTCGATGTGGCTTTGATCTCGGTTGAATCTATCAGGGGTCCAAATGGATCTCCGGGTGAATACCCATATCTGGTTTCGTTTAATTGTGTAGACTTGTTGTCATTGCAGGTACTGTTCTACTCCTGCTCCTGCATTGATGTCCAAGACCAGAGCAAAGTGATATGATCTCTGCTATTCGCATAGCCTCGAGGCTATCCTCTTTCTCAATGCATGAGTAGGCGTGAAAGTTTTGTATCATCAAGTCTTGAGATATTTACAACTTGCCACGACTAAGAGTCCAGCCTCTGAAAAGAAGATGGCTATGCTCAAATTCATTCATTGTCACTGTTCCTACACCCTATTTCAAACCCCAGAGAGCGATGCTATGCCTCTCAATCAACATAAACCATTGCAGTATCTTTCACCCTTGCGAGAGCCAGCTCCGTGGTAACATCGCGAGGGAAACCGTATCCACAACTCTAGAAATCTTACAAATCCCAGTCAAAACATTAGAAAAAGCATCGTTAAAGAGAACACATCAGACATTCCCTCAAGTAGCTCAAGTCAGTGCCCTGGTAAATCTCATTTCTGTGTCCACGTCATCAATACCTGCTCCGCGACAGCCTCTCAGCATCAAGTGCGGCGATGAGGAGGATCATAGACGCTCTCGACCTCCTCATCGATCTCCTCAACAGTATGTATATTGGAGATTGTGTTCTTCTAGAAGACGGTAAGCTTCAGCAACTTGGTATTGATTACCCTTGATCACAATGGTAGCCTTTGTTCCATCCGCAGACTTGACTCCCGTAATCGAAGCTCCAGTTCTGTCTCTGAAGGCAAAACCAGGAATGTAGCCACCCAGCTGTCTCTCAAACAAAGCGTTGAATGCAATCAACGACATCTCCATAGTTCTATCGGCACCAGTCGTTACAGGTCGGAGAATATCAAGCAGAGGCCTGTAAGGATTACGAGGTCGTGGTCCGCGGACGCGGGGTCCTCGCGTTCCATCATGGCGGCGGCGGTTTCGGCGGCGGTCTCGACGAGTTTGAGGCTCCTCAATCTCAGGTTCATCGTAGATATATTCATCGGCATCGTAATACTCCTCCTCATACCACTGCCCTTCCTCATCATGATTGTATTGAGCCGCGTAGTACTCGTCCAAGTTTTGAGCTTGAGCTGATCTCGGGGTTATATGGGTTGCTTCTACTGCTTTTAGGCTGTGAGATCCAGAGACTTGGATATTGGTCACTGATACTCACCTTCGTATGTATAGGCATCAGCTGTGAAAGGGGTGTAGGCTACGCCATGGTCTGTATGATATTAGTCCCATGTGAACAGGTACACGAAAGCTGAACTTACCGTAAACACCAGCATTGGTACCGTACAGACCAGCATTGGTATAACTATTCCACTGAGAGCTCTGAGCTTGAAAGTTGTCGCCCATGATGACCTCAGTAGATTTTCTGGAGGACAAAGTGCTTCAAGCGTGCCTGTCTCAATCGGCAGGAGCGCTGCAAGTAGAAGTGGCAGTCGTGATCAACTATTCGTGGGCTGCTAAGTACTGGTATAGAAGGTGAGGAGATCGACCTATGCTCACTTGTGACAGCGCTTGAGGCTCGAGGAGAGATGTGTGCGACTCAGCAGAAGGGTTCGTACGAGGAGAGAACAGGAATGCTACAGCCCGTCGACGCCTTTGAGGTCGAGATCAAGGCGCTGCCTTCGTCGCAGTGTACGCTGAAGGCCAAGTAAGAATGGGCACGGCTGTGGGAAAAAGTACGCTGAGAAAGAGACGCGAGGCGACTGTGAGTTGATAGTGAAGTAAGGCGGCGCGGCGCGGCTGCCTTGTTGAGTGACTTCCTACTTTGGAATGCACTGAAGTAATCTCGCTTAGCAAGCACGTTGTTGACTTCTCCTTCCTCTGCTCAACCTTACCTTCTACTTCATCAACTTGATCTTCTCTTGCAGACTCTGTTACAACCATAACCTCAGCATATAAGCAATGGACTCAACATCCAGTCAGGCTACAGAGGCACTGATGCCGTCCCAAACAGGAGACATGCCACGGCGATGGTGTATCAGAGGAGTGACGAGGGATGTAAGTATCTTTAAAACACTTTGACGATCCACTGCTCATTAATACAGCCAGATAACCACTACAAGTCAAGATTCCAAGTCGGCGGATCTGTTGACATACCATCTGAAAAGCTTGACGCCTTCAAACACTTCCCCAAGCTGCCACCCGAGCTTCGTACGCGTATCTGGAAGTATGCTCTACCACCCGGACGTCTCGTCCGAATCTTCTACACGGAGATCAATTACCCCTCAGGCACATACTCAAATGATGACCTTGGCCAAACAACTTTTACTTCCAATACGCCTGTTCCTGCTCTACTCCATGCGTGCGCCGAATCCCGTCAAGCTGCATCGCAGGTATATAAGCTCCGTCTCGGAACAGCTCAGAGTCCTGCGACAATTTACCTCGATCTCTCGGTTGACACGCTATACTTTGGTAGCTTCGCTGACAAGAAGCGCATATTCAACGCTCGAACATTGGTAAACACATTTGCCGAGGAGGATTTCCAGGACATTCGTCACCTGGCTGTTCACTACAACACATTCTGGCGCTACTTCTGTAACAACATGCACGGCATTGCAGATTTCGTAAACGTTGAGACCCTCAAGCTCGTTTTGGAGAGCAATGCCAAGTCCGAGACGAGTGACATGATGTTGGTTCACCCAGATTGGAAGCCGGCACCTCATTGGATGAGGTACGGAGAGGAGGACAATGATTGTCTCAATGCCGCTCAGTTGGAGGACTTGGAGGTCGGAGCGACCTATGAGCATGACTCGGACTGGAAGAGTGCTTCGTGGGAAGCTGATGAGATTCTTTATGAGATCTGTGATGATTGTCCAGAGCTGATGCCGCTATTGCCTGATATCAAGATTATGCTGGCGTTGAAGAAGGTTGATGACTGATGGACAGACGATTTGGCCGCGATCAGAAACTTGGGGCATTGATCGTTGGGGGGATGATGTATCTTATCTGCAATATTGTATTTTGAGAGCGAAGGTAATCGCGGTGATGTTGAGACGGACGATGATGAAGCACCTGATAGTTGCCAGCTTCCATTTATCATTGACCCTGGTGGTTACTTAGCACTAGAATTATATACAAATGCTGGCTATTCGATCAGATAACATCGTGATGTGCACATCAAGTAAAAGAATGTGCTTACTTCTGGCTGTGGGCCTGTAATCAAGTTTCCCAAGTGGCACATCTTTAGCGAATAATCTCCTCTCCAAAGCCATCCTAAATCATCCTACAGCATCCCACAGAGGTGGATCATGGCGAGTAAAGATAGGGAACAATATGCCTGGGGGGAAGGGGAATAGAGAATTTGGGTCTTTCTTTAGCCTGATTTTCTCAGTCCTTGATCATGAATTCTCCTAAGCAGAGATACCACGGATACGACAGCGTACTAACTCATGCCCGTATCTACCCAATAGAGAATACAACTGATCGAATCTTACCCAGTCCAGAGCTTCATCTCCCCTTCAACTTCGACTCATGCTCCTGCCAGAAATTCTTACAAGCCCTATGCCCCCAATGCTCAACCCACCACTCCCCAAAGCTATCCTCAACCAGAACATCCACCTTTGCAATCCTTTCTTCGCGTTTCAATCCGCAAATAAGGCATTGCTTGGGAGCTGACAGGCCGCCCTCTTGAGTCTTGACATGCATCGTCTCTGATATCTCTGGGATAGCTAAATGTGCAGCTGTATCCTTCAGACTCGTATTCGCAACCGCCACGGCTGATTTCAGCCGACCAAGCTGCTCTTTCCAGACTCTAACCACATCAGCAGCTTCTCGATCTTCGCGAACGACTTCCGACTTGTCGACGCCGGTGAGCTTCATACCGCCCTTGCCGCCTGCTGCCGCGGGGCCGATCTTCATGGCTTGCGAGAGGAAGGTGTCGCGTTTCCAGCGGAGCTTTCGTCCGGCTATGATGCGAGCCGCTACGGTGGCTATGAGGAGGTAGGCTCGGAGGAAGGAGATGGTGGAGGGGTCGGAGATGATGCGGTTTTTGAGAGAGAAGGGTTGGTCGGCTACGGCTTTGAAGAGGCTTGATTGGGGGAGGTCGAATAGTGGTGGGAATAGGGAGAGGATGATTGATGGTGGTGGGATGTTGGTTGGTGGTGCTTCGTTCACTTCTGTTGGAGGAGATGCTAGAACTCCGTCTGCGTTGTCCCACGCCCAGGCGTCGGCTTCGATGCCGGTGGTTGGCCGTGGTGATTTGATAGCTGCTAGGTCTGGAGTGTCTGCAAAATCGCCCCATTCTTCCTCGGCATTGTTTGGTGCTGGGGAATCTTCATATGGGTCAGGTTTTGGTGGTGCAAAGTTCGGCCACGCAGTCACAGGTGATGCCGAGTTGGGTCTGGACCCTTTCTTTACATTTGACAGCTGCTTCGTTGCTAGTACTGGACCTAAATCACCGAATGGGTTCCTTTCTTGGAAAGACGGTGATTTTGGTGCTTGTGGGTATGGTAGACCGCCAGCATTCAGACCTGACGGCTGCAAGTTTGCAGGCCGTTTGGGGGGCTTGTCCTTCAAACAAGTTGCGCCAAACATGTTCGTCAGGGACTGAGATGGAGGTGGTTGTGGCTGTGATGCAGGCTCGGGTGCTGTAACAGTCTCAAAGTCTCCAAACTCATCGTCGTCCTCAGCCTCCTCTTCAGCATCAAACAGAACATCTCCTCCATATGATGGCTTCCGAACTGGCTTCGGAGCAACTTTTGGTGTGGGCTTTGGCTTTTCTACTGGACTCGGAATGTCTTCTATGTTGCTGGAGAACATATCAAGTGTAGACCTTCGAACTCCTACCGGTCTGACCTCACCAGATGTTGTACCCCATCCTTTATAATTGGCTTGTGTTGTAGAGTAAGACGGCTTCTGATTCTGGGGCACCGAAGCTTCGAATGATCCCCATATATCATCTTGGCTTGTGGTAGCAGGTTGCGCCGAAGCAGCAGACTGGAAACTGCTCATATTCCCCCAAATATCATCCGCCGGCTGCTTTGCTGGAGCTGGCCATTGCTGTCCCCCTCCATATCCAGCTGTCCCCGTAGAATTTGAACTACTCAGGGAGTATAGATCATTCGATGCCGGCGTCGTGGCAAGCTGTTTATCTTGTGGGGGGTTGTAGAAACTGTCGAATTCAGCGAGGAGATCGGACGACATGGCGGGCAACAGTAAACGATCTGGCGTGGTAGCGAGAAATCAATTCTCTTGAAGCAGGGAGAATGGCAGCATAACTGCTTGCGGCGCTCAGGAATTTGAACTCTTTGTTGAGCCGGCCGTTTAGCACAGCCGGATCGTCGCGCACAAGAACACCGCACCAAGAGTATTCTGCAAGCAAATTGCTCGCCTGCCGTCTCTTCGATGGTGTCGCGGTGGGCGTCCGCCAAAGGATTCAACGTTGCCCTTTCGGAATTCGAAGGACCAGAAGGCTGAGTGCCCAGACCCGCCCACTTAGGATTGGCTGGATCACCGCTTCCTAGTGGACTACAAGCAAGGCAGGGGGAGACAGGGCTGATGACCCGTGCTGCATATCTCCAGCCTCAAACCAACAACATCAGGACGTTTCCTTCTCCTGAAGAATTTCCTGTCCTTTGTTGAATCCCCGTGGTGATGCGTTCTCTGGAAGAATCAAGGTTCAAGTCCCACATATTCCCAACAATATCTTATCTACTAACCATGTCTCAGAATCCGATGGCAGGTCACTACAAGCCATGCTGCAAGCCTCGATAGCCTCAAGAAGTCGGTGAAGGTCGAGAGTGATAACAGTCCATGCATATCTGGACTCCGTTCGGTCTGCTGGAAGGCATGTTATTTTGTCTTACTATTCCCATTCGAGCAAAAGGTTAACCTGTCTGCTCCAGACTTTTCTGCTTTTCCAGACTACCGATATCACGAGCTGGTCACGAGCGTTGGATGATTCCCGGAGTGCCTATACTTCTCTCAGAGAACATCTATTACGATACATCGAGAACCCAGATGAACTCGGTTCTGCGTTAGACCCTTTGGACGATGATCAACATGTAAGAATTCTTAGTCAAGCTAGAGATCTTCCATTCACTCGATTGTGCTGAGACATTCAGTCACCGTGGAATACCCTACGGCAAGATGAGGAGATACGAACAGAAATCTTCCAAGATGTCGAACGCTGTATGCCAGAAGAGCCATACTTTCGACGATCGGAGACCCAGAGGATCTTGCTAGACATACTGTTCATATTTTGCAAGATTAACCAGGATGTGGGCTATCGGCAAGGAATGCACGAGGTTCTGGCTCCTATCCTCTGGGTAGTAGAGAAAGATGCTATAGATTATGGGCAGGAAGGACCTGGATCCAGCCCAGACACGGATTCGCTCTTGAGACAGACTTTAGATCCTGCTTACATTGAGCATGATGCTTTCACCCTCCTCTCGCTGATTATGCGAACAGCGAAATCATTTTATGAATTGGGCGAACCAGACAAAAGATTAAGTCTCACAGGTTCTGGGACACCTCAACAAGGTGCTTCACCGATTGTTGAGCGTAGTAAACGCATACATGAGGTTTATCTTGCTCGCTTGGATCCAGAACTCGCCAAACATTTAACCGACATTGAAGTGTTACCCCAGATATTTCTGATGTAAGGTCATAATCGGATCAGATATTGAAGAGTATTGCTGATTGTGTCATAGCCGATGGATCAGATTGCTCTTCGGGCGAGAGTTTCCGTTCGATGATCTATTAGCTCTTTGGGATACTCTTCTGGCCGAGGACCCTGGGCTAGATTTGGTAGACATGGTATGCGTAGCGATGCTTTTGAGAATTAGATGGCAATGTTAGTGGCTCCGACCTTAAGGGAAATGATCTAACGTTTTCTAGTGCTCGAGGCAAATTACTCATTCGCTTTGATGCTTTTACTCAAGTATCCCTCTCCAGTATCCCCAAATGGCCCGCACACATTTGTGAATGATGCTATCTTTCTTCGGGACAATTTCAGTGCCGCTGGTGGTGCGAAAATTATTACCAAATACAGTGGGAAGGCGCCGACTCTGCGGACATCGGATTCGCGACCTGGAACACCCCTCGGTCAATCACTGAGTCCAAAGCGCACACTATCTAGGACCAAAACACCACTTCCATCACCCGCAAGGTTCTTACAGCAGCAAGGTGGGGTCGAAGCTATTTTTCAGGGTGCAGCCAAAGGTGTCTTTGAGAGAGGAGAGCGACTCGGCATCAATCAGGCTGTTCGTGACGCAGTTGGCGAGGTGAAAAAGAATATGCAGGGCCTTCAAGCGTCACGAAACGGTCCTAGACGGACTTCAGATGTGATGAGATGGTCACTAGATGAAGGAAGGTCTATTCCAAGCTCCAGAGCTTCGGTGACAGCTATATTGGCTCGGAACCAGCAACTGGCACGGATGCTTGAGCAGGCTATGGCGGATCTTCGAGCCGTATCAATGTCTCCGGATGGAGATAAAGACAAATACGTCCAAGCAATGGATCTTGCAATCGCGAAAGTGGAATTTGTCAAAGTCTATTTAGAGGATCCAACAATGCCTCTTCCAGATTCAAATCCCACACCCCCAAACTCAGATCCTCTAGCACCCGCGTCAACCCCACAACCCCCACCCGAAACTCCCTCGAAAATGGCAGCGCCGGAACCGCCAGCCTTGTCAACACCAGATATTCAAATTCAAAATTCTACAGAGAAAGTAGTGAGTGGATCATTACAGTCCAGTCCGGCCCCGGAATCAAGTGGAGGGATTATTCCCGATCCAGCACCATCAACTCCGACAATAAATATTCCACAAGCTAGCACTGAAAAAGGAGATACGCCATCTTCTACAAGACCAAAGGCGCCGGTACCAACTCGATCAAGCATTGCGCAGTCAAGCTTCTCATGGATGCTAGAGCCAGATACTCCTTCAAGCTCTTCTGCCAAATCATCGCCTCCAAAATCAGTCTCACCATTCCTCAAATCTGGGAGACGGCCAACTTCGGGACCCAATCGGGAAAAGGCTGCCTTTTTGTTTGGTGATGATGGTGGAGAGTCGAATTCTAGACCACCATTATTGGAGGAATCTGAGGAGATCTTCAATATGGGGATCATGAAGGGTAGTAAGGCAAGATCAGACGGAAACACCCAGTCATTGGCCTAACTTTATAATGCCAATTGCGCGGATACCAGATCCCCCACGAACAACAATCGGATGATGTGCATCAATCTGACGGCAATCTGACGGTCATATGTCTACCTACCAGATAGCTCTTCCGAAAATTAGTGATTTATAAAACGAGGCAAACAGGTGGTGTGGAGAGAGGGCCTCTAGCTGCATTGCAGTCCTTTCCAAGGCTGGCTACTGCAGAAGCACATGCGGTGTACCCACGCCAAAATGCAGTCCACATCTCATCCATCCGCGCACGCACGCACGCAGCTCACTCGGGTTGTGAGACACCATTATATGTCACATTTTAATGCCAAATCCGTCGGCAGGGCAGTTGTGACCAACAACTGATTCCCAATCACATCTTTGGAGCCGTAATGCATGTGAATTAGAGTGGTAGCAAGCAATATTGACTTCAATTGGATCTTGAGCTACCTATATATTGACATGCCTCTCCTCCCCTCGAATCCGGCCCCGTACTAGTAGTGTCAATCAGACTATCACAATTGAACCATGTGACAGTGCGAACCACTCGTCTCCGGATGCATTCCGTCACTCTAGAGAAGCAATTGTTGAGGCAATTGGTTGAAAAATTAGGATCTTCTGTCCAATGAACGGCGCGACCCGGGATTTTGCAGTGATTGCTCTCTGCAGATGTGCTGCATGCGGTTTTCACAAATTGGGGCGAACAGAAGCAGAGTCGCAGAAGGGTCCCACCGTCCGTCCCACGAGGCGCTGCAGCTCTGATACGCTGTTGAACGGTCGCCTGAGAGCGGGCCCATAAGCCCATGAGCTCGAATTTTCTGATGCTAGGCCATCAGAGGCCAGCCGGAAGGGACCATGAGGTGAAGCAGAAGAGACTATGTTGCTTCACCCAGCCAGTGACTTCGATTCTCCCAGGTTACTGGTCCTCCTAGAGGTCCTTAGTCCTTAGTTCTCATTCCTCACGATGGCTACTCAGAGGGCTCAATACCAAGCAGCACCAGAAGTGCCTCGCCTCGTCTAACAGAGAACCCCGCGATGTGAATTCGAGCTAGTCCCTAAAACAGCCTAGCTCCACAAGGACGACTGCTAAGTAGCAATAATATCAAAAACCCTTTGTCTTGTCCCTGCGACCGCGACTCTTCCTCTTCTTCCTCCACCTTTTTTTCTCTCCACCACAATCACCTTTGCATATCTGCACCGTCACCTCACCTCACCTCACCTACTCTACCCTTCCGCCTTTCCCCCCTTCCTGATCCACCTCTACCCATCACCTCTTGCTTCGCGACACTCATCTCGCGACCTCCTCTTTCCGCATCCGATCTTCCCACCCCACTTCCTCAAACTCAACGCCTCCCGCAAAACAATCCGCGCACTCTGCAAGAGGCTCAACACGGTATGTTCTACACCTTACGCGCCGCTATCTTCTATGCGGATTATTCAGATCACTAATTTTCAACTTTTTGTCTTCAATTCACGCTTCGATCAACCTGCTGACATCCGCAAGGTCTTAATTGATCGATCTCAATCAACATCTCTTCCACAACAATTCCCATTGCTTACGCAAACAAACCACAACTTCCCCACCTCGATATGTCTTCTCCCCAAGATCATGCGCCGAATGGCGACGAGCTCGCTGATGGCATGAACAACCTCCACGTCAACGACGAGGGACGACTTGGACCTGACGGCGAACCCCTCCCCAAGACCGAAGAAGAGTATGCTGAGTCGCAGCTCACGCTCCGTGCCATTGTTTCTTCCAAGGAAGCTGGTGTCATCATTGGCAAGGGCGGTAAGAATGTCGCAGATCTGCGTGACGAGACTGGAGTCAAAGCTGGTGTTAGCAAGGTTGTTCAGGGTGTTCATGACCGTGTCTTGACAATTGCTGGAGGATGTGAGGCTATTTCAAAGGCATATGCTATTGTCGCAAAGGCTTTGTTGGAGGGCGCACCACAGATGGGAATGGGAGGTGTAGTTTCTGCTACCGGTACTCATCGTAAGTTGCTCTTCTTTCGTGACGAAAGCTGCGCTGACATTTTGCCAGCAATCAAGCTGCTGATTTCGCACAACCAGATGGGTACGATCATTGGTAGACAAGGTCTCAAGATTAAGC
This sequence comes from Cadophora sp. MPI-SDFR-AT-0126, assembly GCA_020747065.1. Classification (NCBI taxonomy): domain Eukaryota; kingdom Fungi; phylum Ascomycota; class Leotiomycetes; order Helotiales; family Ploettnerulaceae; genus Cadophora; species Cadophora sp. MPI-SDFR-AT-0126. The sequence continues at coordinate 2,475,741 of JAGMVK010000002.1, read as the reverse complement.
ATATCCAAGATGTATCCGGCGTGCGCATGGTAGCACAAAAGGAGATGCTCCCTCAATCTACCGAGCGAATCGTTGAAGTTCAAGGCAACCCTGAGGGCATTCAAAAGGCTATTTGGGAAATTTGCAAGTGCTTGGTGGACGATTGGCAACGGGGAACTGGTACTGTGCTGTACAATCCGGTTGTCCGAACCCAACCAGGTGGAGGACCAAGCATGGGACAAGGTGCTGGAAATGGCCGTGACAATTACAGCAATAACCGGGTCATGCGCACTGGAAATGGCAACGACTTCAGCGAGAGCGCACCTCGATCCTACAACAACCGCCGCTCCGATTCCGATGCTGCGCAACGTGGACCCCCTACGCATGATGAGAACGGAGAGGAGCTCCAGACCCAGAACATCAGCATTCCCTCTGACATGGTGGGATGTATCATTGGCCGAGCTGGTAGCAAGATCAGTGAGATCCGCAAGACTTCCGGAGCCCGCATCAGCATCGCTAAAGCACCTCATGACGACACCGGTGAGCGCATGTTCACCATCATGGGTAGTGCTAAGGCCAACGAGACTGCCCTTTACTTGTTGTACGAGAATCTTGAGGCTGAAAAGATGCGCCGAAGCCAAGGCAATGCCCAGGATTAGATCGGGAAACTTTTTCGCTTTCTACAATTTTCTTATCCGTGCGGACCAGCACTCTCGATTCTTCCAGATCTGACTTGCCGCAAGGCTGATACTGCGATGAATCTCTGAACGTCTGCAGCGACTTCTTTTAATGAACGGATTCTCTTCTACCAAAAGCACTCATGGCACTTTCTCGATGTTTACCTTTCCTTTTACGACATGGACTTTACGAATTTACGGTCATCAGCGGCACTTGATTGGTGTGTACTTCAGGTAGCGCCTCTTTCTTCAACTGTCACTCCCCTCGATACTCGATTCAGACGATTCGCCTTGACATTCAACAACTCGAGACACCGACATACTGTCCCGACTTCTCTGTTATTCCGACGTCCTCCCTCGAACGCACGAGAATCGTCCTAATCTCGTCATTCATGCGGCTATGACCTTACTTCTCCTACAAGTCACGAAATTACATTGCCCCACTCCACACCACACTATACCAGAACGCCTGGCCTGGACTACTCAAGTCTCGACTCTTGACTCTCAAACTCGCTTCCTCACGTCATATCACAACACAAACACCCCCCGAAAAGGTCCTATTCGACTCACGTTTGCCTGGTCTTCGTGCGATGATATCGACATCTTAATCTCTGGAGGAGATGGATGGTGTACGCAGATTTGTTCATAGACTAGGCAATATGAGCAATGAACAAGTCAAAAAGTTTGGTCTATCAATGTGATACTGCTCTGCTAGTCCCGGAATGCAAAGTTGAAGATCCTAACAATGCTTACTTGACAGAATTTGAAGGTTTAAAAGAAGTTCATATATCCAAATGGCAATGGTCCAATGGACCAGTCTGTAGGCTCACATATCCAACTACGCCCAGCAAATGCTCAGCTCAACCACCTCTCCCAAACGCCCACGCTTCAAACGTCCCCCTTCTTCCCCCCCTCCCTCCACTCAATCAAGTACAATCAACCCCTCCCCCCATTATAATCCGCACCCCCCGCCTTCCTCAACCTCTTCACAATCTCTCCCTCCTCCAAATCCCCCTTATCTCTCGCATCAACCTGAATACTATGATGCCCCAACACCCTCTTCACGGCCCCACTCTCAATACTGACCCTCGCCTTGCGCATCACCTTGGTGCCCTCGCCGATCCATATCACCAGCACGAACTTCACGCGCTTGCTCTCCGTGTCGTTGGCGTACTCGACGCGCACGTACGCGTACTGCGCTTCGTTGGGGGAGAGCTTCGTGGCAAGTTCGCTGAGTCCGCCGGAACCGGTGGCGCTGAGTTGGAGGGCGTCGCCGGAGGCGGAGGCGTAGGATATTAGGAGGTAGTTGGTGGGGTCTTTGTCGGAGCGGACGGCGTCGTAGGCGGCGAGGATTTCGGGGGAGTCGACGCCGGACATTTTGGAGATTGAGATTGTGGAGGGGGCGTTGGAATTGGCGTGAATGGAAGGGAGTGGAAGGCAGTGAAGCGGATTGCGACTCGAGGGGTTGATTGAAGTGGGGTTTCTTTTGTTGTGCGAGCGGTGGATGGTGGGTTTGGTATACAGCCCGCAATCTATAATCGTGGAATTGAGATGATGCGATGAGGATTGCGGACTGCGGCGGTATACAGATGAATTGATCTGCTGCGAGTGCTTAGAGAGAGAGAACGTCGAGTAAGTTCAAGGTACGGCAAGAGAGGACTTAAAGGAAGGTGAAGTCAAGAACTCGTAACAACCTTGTGTCAGATCCGCCAGGGCCCAGGATTGGCTTTCTTTCGGCGCCGCGGCCGCCTCCCTTTCCATGTTCAATTCGGGGGTTGCCAACTCTCACCGCCTGTTGATCGCCCCAAAAGGAAAAGCGGTGCTCTCAGCCCGGTCTACAGAATTGTGGCCAGCTTGTCCCTCACCTCAGCCTTCTCCCAGTGTTCTAATACTAAATTGCGAACTTTCAATTCACGCCATTGTTTTCCTTCTGCTCATTTCCTACATTTTGAATTGCATTGGAGACAGGCAATATATTTGTTTTTGCCAATTCCTTGTTCTTTTCTCAACTTTTACATCAAAAGCAGCCGTTCATTCATTTTCGAGAAGTTGAAGGGAGAAACAAGTGCAATGGCCAGATCGAAACAAGCTACTCCATTGAGGAGAGAGCCATCTTCCGAATATACCAGCAAAATAGATGGGACGCCAAGTCGTAGCGCCAGGAATGCGGACAAACATCTCAATGGGAATGGAGCACTGAACGGGAGCGCGGCTGAGAAAGTGTTGGAGAGAGTTGTGCCGGGTGTGAAGGAGGCAGGCGCATTGCAGTTCTTGATTGCTGTTGGTGGTATTTACGGGTCGTTGTAAGTGCTTTCAATTGCCATAGGACGGGTATACAACACCAAGAAAATGCATAGCAGGAGTATAGCAGAACCAATGCTAACATACCATGTAGTCTTACATGGGCTCTCCTCCAAGAACGACTTACAACCACACCCTACGGCCCAACGTCCTCCCCCGAGCTCTTCAAATTCCCCGTCTTCCTCAACACAGTACAATCCCTCTTCGCCGCCTTGGTAGGCTACATCTACCTTCGATACGACACCGCCGCCTCCTCAGTACCCGCACCCATCTTCCCCAACCGCCGCATCATCATCCCTCTATTCCTCGTGGCCGTGACATCCTCCCTGGCATCTCCATTCGGCTATGCCTCGCTCGCACACATCGACTACATCACCTTCATCCTCGCAAAGAGCTGCAAGTTGCTGCCCGTCATGTTCCTGCATATCACGCTCTTCCAGCGCAGATACCCGCTTTACAAATACCTAGTCGTGCTAGCGGTCACGTCTGGAGTAGCTGTCTTTACTCTCCATGCCGGCTCGGGAAAAGCGCATTCAAAACCATCCAAAGCAGCGATCAATCCAGACAGGAACAGCACTTGGGGTCTACTCCTCCTAGGTATCAATTTGCTTTTTGATGGACTCACGAATACGACGCAAGATTACATATTCCAGACGTTCCAGCCGTACAAGGGACCGCAGATGATGTGCGCTAATAACATTATGAGCACGCTGCTTACGTTCTCGTATCTGGCGCTGTCGCCGTACCTGGTGCATACGGGTGTGGGTGAATATTTGGGCATGGATCTGGCGGCTGGTGGGGGTGGTGGGGAGTTCAAAGCTGCATTGGGATTCATGGCGAGACATCCGGGGGTGTGGTATGATGTTCTGGGATTTGCCATCTGTGGTGCGGTCGGGCAGGTCTTTATTTGTAAGTCTTCTTTATTTCCAGTCCACAAAAAAGCAGAGCACAACTAACCCTTCCCACACAGTCTACACCCTCTCAACCTTCTCCTCCCTCCTCCTCGTAACCATCACCGTCACCCGCAAGATGCTCACCATGATCCTCTCCGTCGTCTGGTTCGGACACAGACTAGGCGGCAAGCAATGGATGGGTGTTGGGCTTGTGTTTGGCGGGATTGGTGCCGAAGGGTTGATTACGAGGAGGGAGAAGGCTGCTAAGGAGAGGGCGAAGAAGGAGGGTAAGGGGGGAAGTGCGAAGAAGGAGTTGTAGAAGAGGAGAGGGGGTTTGAGACATGTACATAGGTTTGCTAGCAGGCTGCGAGAGGCGTTTGGGAGTGTGACTTCTCTTTTCGCATTCGAAGGATATCCGTTGAAGTTTGTTTGATGGGAGTGCAAATACCGAAAATCTAGAATTCTAGAAGAATAGAATAAATACAGACTACGAATTCCGAAGGCTTTTGCACGAATTTGTGGAAATCAAAGGTATTTGCTGTTTATGGTTTGTTGACTTTCTTCCCACACACACGGCCCTCGCTCGCTTCGCTTCGTACGCTTCAATTCCATCCACTCTCCTTCACTCACTCCCGCACTTACTCAGCCATCTGGACAAATTAACAGCCGCTTTCCCACCTTTCCTGGTCTTGATCTTTGGACGTTCTGTTGCTTGCTCACTGCTGTACCATGCGTGCCTGCGTGCCTGAAATGGTAAGTAGATGGAGAGTGGATGGATGTAGTTGAAGTCCTGGAGAATGTAGGACTTTGCTTGTATTGACTTTTTTTTTTTTGCCTATTTTGATCTTTGCCTTTCCCCGGGCGTATCAGCTGGGAGGAACCAGGACTGCATGTAGATTGCCACTCTGAACTTTTGAAGTGAGTGACTTGTTATGTGCTGGCGTTCGTTTACTTGGGTGGTGTTGTGGCAGTACTTCGTAAAGTCACGATGAGTCAGTCAGTCAGTCGCTTGGGTCTTCAGGACTTCCTTCCACCTAGTATACCTGAATTCATGAATTCCTGCGTTCAACAACCAAACCTCCTCAAAGTTTACTTTCGCAGGATTCACATTCACAATCACAATCTCATCCAGGGACAAGCGGAATCCGAGAAGGAACGAATCATGGCCGGAAAATTCATCATATTCCCAGCCTATTCTTTGATCTTTTCTTCTCCCATATCCACCACCCCTTCGTCTTCCCACTTCCATCCTTCACTGAGTACTCATTACATTTTACACTTGTTTATTTGCCTGGTCGTCGGCACGATTCGTATAATCGGCCTGCCATTTCCGTTTCCTTTTCCTTCGCCTCCTCAGCTCCTCCTCAGTCCCTTGGACCCCCTCCTCTTCCCACTTCACAAAAGAAAAACGCCAAGTATGCATCAGATTTCGGTTCGATTCGGGTCGTAGCAAGAACGCCTGTTTCCAACCAACCCGCTTGTCACTCATCCATCCATTCATCCATCCGATAAAGCAGGCGATGGGAAAAAGAACGGAATGGACGTGAATGAACTCTGAACGCCAAAAAAGCACAGTTCCATAGTCCCCTATTGCCCGGTTCGGCCCCGGTGGATTTTCTTTCCAAAAAGGAAGAATATCGGTGTCCCTGTCTTCGACGGACAGAATATATGGTCATTTCAAAAAAAAAATGGTCTAGCTCGCTATCAATCATGTTGTGTCAGGCCGTCCGCATGCCTGTCCATTCGTTGTCCGTCACGGTCGGGGCATTATTCTTCTTCTCGGTCGTTGCTTGTCTCATCAAATCAAGGGTTATTCTTGAGCCGCATTCAAAGGAAATCATCGATTGAGCGTATGATGGGCGCTTCACCCTTGGTTGGGGGACTTCGAGGGTCATCATCCACGGCCAGTGATGCTCGTTGTGGGGGAAAGAATGATGACCGCGGGAATTCAAAGGTACGGGGTGAGAAGAGACTTGGTACTGAATCTGCCTCGGGCTCGGGGACATAGGGGCGAGTGAAGCTCTGAATTGGGTTGTTGGTCATTTCCTCCAGTCGTGGAGACATCAGATCCTCCCATTCGATAGTCTCCCGCTGTGGCGGCCGTTCGTTGTTGATCGACATATTTCCGAAGCCAAAGTCAAATGCTCCTAATCTCGTGATCGCCGATTGAGTCGGAATAGGAGAATCATCGTTCTCTTCCGGTTTGGCCAGAGCGTTATCACGGGCCGACACACTCGGTGTCGAATTTCCTCGAGCTCGCGATGGGGTCGGCGGAGCTTCAACACCATCGGCAGATAATGTCGGCCTGTGCTTAACAGTAGGCTTCCGTACCGTGTTGTTGTTCTCCAGTTTCTTCTTCTCAATGACCTTCTTGAAATCATTCAAAGAGAAAAGGAGCGACATGTTGGGATTGACCCAACGTGACTTCGACTGCGCCTGAGAGTATGCCTCATTCGGACCCAGCGACTGGTTCTTGTACATGTGGTACGCAATAATCAAAGTCGCCGAACGACTAGCACCTTGTTGACAATGTACGAGGACCTTCTTGCCCTCCTTCGTTCTGTTGTCAATGAGCTCGCACAGGTCCCATAACTCGTCTTTAACATCCGTGTTGTGGTCCCAAGGCACGTGAATGTACTCTGGTAACTTCTTGTCTACACTGGGCTTAGGCGTTGTTGGTGACGATTCAGTGGACCCAGACGGTTGAACCTCGAAAGCTGTTTGGAATGACAACATCGACATCGCTGTGTCCGGCGGGGTATCGCTGGCTGTCGGTACTGGACTTGGAGTGTCTGCTTGAACTTTACTCTTTTCCGAGGACTCTTTCTCCTCTGCAACCTTGAATGGGTTCTTGACCTCCCTCGCTACGTTAATAATCACATCGAACTGCATTGCCTCCTCGACTTTCGGTTCCAAGTAAAGATGAACGCTAGGTTCGTGCATCAAAATGGGTCCTTCTGGATAGGAAGGTGACTTGGCATCTTCTCCAGAGTGGGGTCTGTCAAATGAATCGCCACCGACTGCGACTCCTGGAACTCTCGTGGCCATTTGGACCCCGGTAGGAGCTTCCTGGGCGTCTTCATCTATAGTAAACGTTTTCATTGCAAGGTTTGACTCCTTGAACCTCGAAGGTCCAAGTGGAAGTTTCCTCTCCCCCAAGGTCATCCCACCACTCGGTCCGAAACTTGGCGTTGAAAGTATCTGAGGAGAAGATATTGAGTGCTTCAATCCCCTTCTTTGCAACATCGTCGGTACGCCAGGAGACCCAGGTGGTTCCAGGTTCAAGGAAAGGCCATTCGCCGCCCCAGTATTGAGACTTAGTAGACTTGGTTTTCGTCTTCCAGTTAGTGTTGGTGGTTTTATAAATGACGGTGATGATGGTTCTGAAGTCTGCAACGTCTCGATACTAGGATTGAGATTGAGGGCAAGGCTCTTGAGATTCTTCGTTTTCCTAGGTGAAGGTGAGGTCATGGGCCGTTGGATCGGTAACTGAGGAGGGCTGAGGTCGTCCATTTTCAAACTCTGAAAGGAATCCAGACCGAAGCTAGATCCGGAAAATGATGATAATGGTACCAAGGTGATGGGTGATTCGGGAGAAGAACTCGGAGATGGATCTGAAAGTGATGATGAGTCCACGGTGGAAATCGTTGTGGTGGGGGATGAGTCTGTTGAGTCAGATGCTTGCGTCGACGTACTTTCCCGATGTTGGTGTGAATGTATTTGTGCACTCTGTTCCTCCGCTTGTGGCCGTAATAACGACTGTTTTGTGGTGTGTGCTGTGCTGCTGGATAGTTTGGGGAGTGGCCCCAGACCCGGACTTTCTATGACTGTCGCATCCATGTCATAAACAGACATGAATGATGGTATGTGATTCTCGTACATCCTTGGGCCAGCTGCTGACGGCATGATTGGATAATGATAGTTCCGTCGACCTCCAAATTCTGATCCCTTCACCGAAGCCCCTTCCACTCGTTGCCCAAGTTTCTTAGCCTGAACTCCAATCGTACTCGAGGTCGAAGTTCGTTTGGGAGAAGGTGGGGTTGAGATTGTGACGGCAGTAAAAGGCCTCTTCAGAGTACGACCGTTAGCATCCGAAAGACTTGACAGAGGGGCCATGACTATAGTACTTGAGACTCTCTGAAGGTAACGAGGAAACTGTGCGTTCTAAGGAATCATTGTCTCTGTTTAGCGACAGAACAAATACAACTCCAGTGTACCTTAAAAGAGCCGTTTGGGTAGACAGTTCTTCGACCAATTCTACGATGGAACCTTTCCGTACAACAGGAGGGAGGGAGAACAACAAAGAGGAAGAGGAGTAATTACCTGGCGCTATACGGCGCTTCGGAGCTGGCTGAATCGATGGCAGACTTGGTGCTTAGCGCCGCAGATTCCCATACAACGCGCCTCGAATATTGAGGATCCAAAGAAGGTCGGTATATTAGTGAATTGCCTGTTGGAGGCTATCGTCGAAGTTGTTTGACGGTGAAAGGGCAATCACTGCCACGAAGGATGCGTCTAGTCGGCAAGAACACCCAACAATCAACCTAGTCCGCTGTCGCAGGGCAGTGGAGGCGAGCGTGTGCCGCAGTCGTCAACAGGCAGTCCGTAATTCCTCGTCGCTGATGGGCTACGCCACGCTGAGCCCTCTAAATGTCGCGATAGTCAGCACGCAGGCCGATGACAGTCGGTGCAGTCGACGATGAGGTTCAAGTCTGAAGAAACGGAACAGAAGAATAGAGTCTCGACAGTGTTGGCGAGTCGATTGCAGGGTGGATTATTGTTGGCTCCAGCTAAAGAGTGTCAGCTCGCCCGCAACCAGTCAGACAGGGCCAGCCAGACGCACCATCCAAAAATAGACCAATCCGACAAGTGTGGGCGCCAACGACGAGCGAATGAGCGCCGGAGAAAGGCGATGCCTTGTAGATGGAATGGGAGGCCCAGAACGGGACAGAGAAGAGAGGAGAGCAAATCAGACTCGGTGTCGGGAATTCAAGCACAAAGCCTCCCGCTGTTGTTGCAAACAAAGCCGATGCGATATTATGCCGTGCGTTCGGTTGTGGGCGGTGGTGTTGTTGGCTGTCAAGAAATAATGACCCGATGGTCTCTGCGCATTCCACCAGGGACGAAAGAGTTGGAGTATAGAATAAAAGGACGATACGATACGATGCGATGCTGGAAAGGCAGATGGCGAGTCGAGAGATGGGTGAAAATTATGGATTATATAAGACAGCGACAATGGTGGGTTTGTTGATCGTTTGGATGCGTGCGTCCCTAGCCCGTCCTTCGAGGTCGCGATGAATGGCCGCACGCTGTAAAATCCCAACCTCTTCTCGAATTGGAGCAACGAAAACGAAAACAAATGTTGTAGCTCTGCTATGCCCAGGCACCCTCTCAATTTACTTGTCGTGTCGTGGCTAGACAATGGAACGGGAAGGACGATGTTTGCGACCGTTGATCGAAGCGGGACGGATGCGATTCGGGAGGACTACTGAAGGCGGAAGAAGAGTTCGTTTGAAGATGCCTTGAGGCAGAAAGATCAATGTCAGAGAACCATCACCAGGTAATTAAGAGGAGAGGAGCCCGGATATTGAAGTCAAGAGGAAATTGTATGTGGAAAGCTGTGCAGTCTGGAGACCGAACAGACTGTTGTGAATCTTGAATCCACTTCTGGTTTCTCTGGAGAACTACTTGCCTCAGGATATCGGAAGTTAGACGCCAGGCAGAACAAACCCAGGGCTATTTTCGATTAGCTTTATTTCCAGAGTAAGCTGAAACACGCTAAATTCTGCTGGACTCGGAAACGGAAATTTGACGGGGAAGAAGAGAGAGGTCCCCCTTTTCTGGTGGGGCCACAGAGTCACGTGTTGCTATTCTTGGAAATGAACTCGGTCGAAGACTTTCCTGCGAGGTGTTTTCTAGAAATAGGAGGGCAGATACACGGGCAGGAGAAGAAGAGAAAAGCATCAATCAATATGGCCGCGATTCTACCATCGATTCTGTTGTGGCGCGTTCGTCTCAACCTGCCATCGATAATCCATCCTCATTTATTTACGCTCTGGCCAGAAAAGAGTCGGTGAGTCGGTGAGACATCAGTAAAAGCCATGAGGCTGAGAGCAACATGGACATGCCATGCGCGTGCTATGCCCTGGTGACCAGTGGGGACCCTTGAAACCCGCATAACTCGAACTCTATTAATGCCTTGAACCTGGAAGAACGTTGCATTATCACACGTGGCATCTGGTCAGGAAATCTGTCGCGTTTTGCCGCTGTTCGACATTTATGAGGCTGAAATATCGACAGTATTATCTATCCTCGTAAGAACGACATGCTCACTTGGAAGGTCCTTGGGTGACGGGAATCATATTTGATGGCGATGCAATACGTGTTGACGTGTGCTCTCCTCTTCAATTTGCGAGATTTCCGGGGAAACCCTTCATAACAAGCATCGGTGAGCATGTCTCAAAAAGTTATTTCGGGACATTAATTCAACGAAAGGGTTGGTGCGTTACAGCCTTTCCGCTTATGATGTTGTCATCGGATCTCATTTCGGGAGATAATAGACGAGTACGGACGTGGCGTAACCCGACTCCGCTGAAGAATGGAAGGATTGTCATCTGTTGACTTTCTCGCTTGTGAAGTTTGCGAGAATTATACGATGTGTTTACTTCGGGTCTGAGCAGGATATTTCAAGGGTTGATATAATCCTCACAGAAAGATAAGTTTAAAAAGTATGAAGGATACTTCATTGGGTATGTCTGCAGGATGATGCCTCTTCTTTTAACGCCCCGCTGGAAAGAGTGTTTGCTATGGATTTTCACGAAAAGACATATTTAACCAGGTTTCGCAGATGTATTTAACTAACTTATCCTTCCTACTTCGCGTTATCCATGGAGACGAAACGCAGCTCTTCGAGTCTCGCTCGATTACTGTTATTGTCCCTGAAGCTCCTCACACAACGATCGTTGAGACAAAAGCTTTCCAGAATCCCACCCAACTGCGATCAACATATATCGCTCCATGATCATTAATCCAATTGCACTGGCAAAACCCCTCCCTAGTCCCTAGAACAGGCAGTTTCGTCTCGAGACGCAAGGTCCATTATCAAGACTCGCACCAAAAACCCCATCTTCACAGGCCCGTAAAGGCTGTCGACAAAACGCCATTCAACCATGTAAGATTCCAGATTTCAGATAGACACCACGTCTAGCATCGTTGCACAAAGAGTGGCGCAATCTGGGCAACACTAGACGGGCCAATTGTGCTAGAGACCGGATTGCTCTTGCCCCAATAACGAAGGAAAGCGACAGCCATCTGCTGAGACATGCAAACACGCCTATCAAATCCCTGTAAGATTTTGGACATGCGGTCGCCAAGAAGATGGCAGCAAGACAACATCATCAGCACTTTCAACACAGCCTTGCCCAAAATTTGATAACTCTATCTATCATTCTCTCCAGGTAACAATCCTTCTTCAGTCCGAGACGTGACAAACCCATTCAAACGAGGACGATGTCCAGAAGAAAACAAGAAGCTGTCAAGCCACCGGCAGAAGAAGAATGGGAGTCTCAGAAAGCACTCATGCATCAACTGTATTATGAAGGAACGCTCCCGAAATTGATTCATACAATGGAAAGCGAATATGGCTTCGTTGCATCGTAAGTTTCATGCCGACCAGCATCGATACAAGACCTATCTACTAAAAGAATCTTAGTAAAAACCAATATGAGAGAAGATTGAAGGCCTGGGGGTTCAGAAAGAACGTGAAGTCCGAGGACTGGGGATTGGTCCTTCACAAGAATTGCAAAAGAGATGCTTTAGGCAAGAAGAGTCAGATCGTGCTGGAAGGCGCTGTCATCTCTCCAAAAAAGATCAAGAAAGTCCAACAACGTTTTAGTTTGGCTCAACTTCAGGAAATGACGAATCAGCGTGGGTCTTACCACTTTCCCAAGTTGAACGATAACTGATTCTCTAGGTCGAGATGCACCTTCCCCACCTGGATTCACCGTTTCGACTCCACCAGAAATGGAGACGATATACCAGACGATATTCAGAACCCGGCTTATACCATTTGACAACCTCCCAAGCAACATTCTCCGGGATTTCTTTGCGACACAAGGTGAGTTCGGCTGTTGTGCAGAGAACTTCAGACCTAATGTGCTCCCAGCCATGAGAAATCCAATTTCTCAACACGAGGTTCATCACAAGAACTATCTTTTTTATGAGCTCGGAGATCGCCACATTTCTGGTCTCCAGTCATGCAGTACAGGGGATGAGCAGGCTCTATCTCCTGGAAGGGATGTCTGCTCGATCGAGACGTTCAATTTTGGTCACCTTTGGTATGGCAGAGAACATTCGCTGTCCACTTTCAAACAACTCGCGTACTTTGATTTGCAACGGTCTACTCTGGGTCTCGGTGATTGGGAGTTGGAAAATCAGCTAGAGAGGCTGTTTGCTCCTAATGAGATCCTTGAATTTCTCAAATCTGTGGTACATTTTGCGTCGAATAACCTCTTTACGTTCAATGGGAAATACCAGGTACTAGAATGGATCACGTCCCAATCAGATCCTTTTCTGAAACGGATATTTGCTATTGAGCTCCAAGCAATACAAGCTTGCTGGGATACCTTACTCGGCATAGCCATAGAAGAGCGCAAGTCGGAATCTTTCCGTGTTCTGGTACGTGCCGCTTCCAGTAAAGCGCTAATCGCAAGAAGATTGGGTTCTATTCTACATGGAGCGCTGGAGCTGGATTTTGACGATATTGTCGAGGAAATACTGAAGACAGGATTTGATGTCAATACTACGTTCATTTGGCAAGAATGGGGTTATGGTCTGAAGTGTCCTAGGACATACCTTGGCGCGGCTCGTACTGCCACCGCCGCTCGTCTCCTTCTAAATAGAGGTGCTGATGTTGATGCACTCAACTATTGGTCCAACAACAAAGTTCGATTGCCAGCGATTTATCGAGCTGTAGAACGAGGTGGTTCAGATCTCCTTCAGGTGTTTCTGGATTATTCTGCCAAGTTTGATCCAAATTTCATCGACGGCCGAGGAATATCACTGCTCGGTTATGCAGTTGAAAAGCAGGATATTCATTCTGTCAACTTGTTACTCGCCCATGGAGCACAATGTCAGGATATATTGCAGCCGTTTTTCCCGGATGGCAAGTGGCCATATTTTCGCCCTTTACGCACTGAGCTTCAGCAGGCTGCATTTTCCGGCGATAAAGATATTGTGGCTGCTCTCCTGGCTACACAATCTGGCAGGGCAATTCTTCGCACAGGGGAATACAAATGGACTCCACTACGAGACGCAGCTCTAGCAGGTAACACGAAAATTGTCGAAATGTTGATCAGTGCTGGGGCTGATATCAACGCAATTGGAGTACAATCCACGCAAGACGACGAATCGTATGAAGGTCCCGTGCTTAGGTACCATCCGAGCACAGCCCTATTTGCTGCTATACAGAATCATCATCTAGGGGTCGTACAGCTGCTGCTGCCGAGCCGTGGAGTGGATCTAAAGACTCTCGCACCTGATGAGTATGGAAGAAACGCCCTTGAATTTGCGGAGGCTCTTAGATATTGCGACATTGTCTCATTTCTGAGGACATCTACAGCACATGTACCTGAGCAGAATCTTGTTCTCGAAATGTACAAGTGCGGCTTAGATGGGGATATCCAAAGCGCCCAGGATCTTATTGCAGAAGGTGTCAATGCTTGTCATTTGCTCGATGCTGTTCCCACAATTCCCACACACTTTTCCACGACAAGCTTATATCTCCAATATCAAGAGGAGAAGACTTTGGCGACAGAGAAAATTTTAAGCGTATTCATAGCTGTTGGCGGAGACCCCAATATCGCTGGCCCACGATTCCACAAGCTCGCTCTACAGATAGCCGGAGACGCTTGGGCTTTCGATATCTGTCGCCAGCTAGTCTTCCAGGGAGCAAGGCTAGATGTCTTATTTCCTGAGCATGGATCTATTCTTCAGTTGGTCACGGAGCCACCCCATGGGGACAAATGGGATGATCTGATTAGACTATTGGTGGAACATGGTGCAAGTGCGAAAGAGCCTGCAACAAAGGTTTACGGAACTGCGCTTCAAAATGCTGCATTCTATGGCAAAATCGACATCATGGGGCTTCTTTTGAAAGCTGGTGCGGACGTCAATTCTGCAGGCCCAAGGGCAGGAGGAGAAGTCAAAACCGCACTTGAGACTGCGGTACGTTCCTTTCATCGAGAGTCTCTCGTGGTCCAAATGCTGAAATTGTTGATTGAATACGGGGCGAATGTGAAAAACATTACGATGGCGCTTACACGGGCCATCCGTGAACAGCAAAGTGAAGAGGTCATCAGGTTGCTTTTGGACAATGGAGCAGATGTGAACTCGTCGGACGCGCTGCAAGTGGCTTTTGGCAGCTCCGTGTTAGAGGCACCGGATCTTGGGATCATCAATCTCTTGCTAGAGAGAGGTGCGGACATAAACGGTACAGCCCTACAATGTGCCGCAAGGTGTGGACATCTTGAGATAGCTAAAATGCTAATTGTCAGAGGAGCCGATATCAATGCGTTGTCTTATCACAAAGCTGGATGGACTGCTCTGCAAATGGCCGCGTGGTACGGTCAATTGAAGATGGCCCACTTCTTGTTGGAGAGAGGAGCCGATCCTAATGTAGCGGCGTCAGGAGTCGAAGGGACGACAGCCTTGGAAAGGGCTGCTGAATGGGGGCGCCTCGATATGGTCCGATTGCTCCTGAACGCTGGAGCAAGCCCTACTGAGAGCGCTGTGGACTTGGCTTTCGCAGGGAATCATTTCGTGATTGCGCAAATAATTCAAGACGAGATCAAAACGGAAAAGGACAGAAATGATGGTAAAGCTGTGGAAATTGAGCACCAAGCGGACTTCGCGGAGAGTCTTGAGCAGGACACGGGTTTTGGGAAAATGCCAGATTTCGATCTTTTGTTAGGAGGCCAAGTGTCCGATATCGATGACATGGGGCACATTATGGAAGACTCCTTTCCACAAACGCTTGCAGCTAATGATCGTGCTACCAAAAATCTACCTTCAGATGAGGTTTATACGGTCATGGGCGTCTCCACAGATGAGGATGTAAACGGAACCCTCGGCATGACCAGCTTCGAAAACGACTATTTCTACGACGCTTCTACCGACATATACGGCGCGGGTGAATCTACTTTCGCCTCATCATCTATTCTGCCCACGCTCGACCCGGAATTTCCACAGGAGGGTGATGGACTTTCAAGTACATTACCCCAAGGCGGGCAGAGTCTAGAAGTGGACTCTGATATGTGGGATAAGTACTTTGAACTTGTTGACACGGAGACGGGCTCTGTGAGGAGCACAGAAGATTAGAAATGCTGCCGAAATCTCTACGGTGAAGTGTCTTCATCAAGATAGCGTCTCAAACATGAAGTATAATCGAGCACTACCCCACACCTCAGTTACACTACACATCCAATGTAGAAGGGAATTGGATCGCAAACTTCGTCAACGTCACAGGCGATAGGTTTCTCACGTCACAGTCACGTCCATCGTCTGAATCGCAGCTCGGAAACGATGACACTAGGCCCATACAGCCTACAAAGTACCAGATGTACGAGGTGGCTTGTATGATGCAGTTGTATTTCGTGGATGCACCAGAGTCTGATGTGGAGGATTATAGAAATGTTTCTGAGGTGCTGGACGGCGGTTGCTTCGGTGGGCCACCAGGAGGAGAGGGAAGATATTTATGAGAGTAAGGAGAGGACTCTGGCTGGTGTGTTGAGGGTTCCTTTGGTGGTGGTGATTGCTTGGGGTATATACTTCTGTGGAACTTTTCCCCTCTTCCTGGAGTATAAACCAGCAGTGGATGTACCTGTCGGGAAGGTATACTCAAATGAGGGTCGATTTTGTCATTATACGAGAAAGGCACCTTCTCAAAAGGAAGATATTTATAGTAGTAGCTTTACCGTGAAGCCGCATTGTGAGGCTATAGCTGTGTCTTACATGCCGGGAGGTTAAAAGGACAATAAATTGGATTAAAAATAGTTCTGTGGATGTAGAGCATGGTAGTCGTGTTAAAGAATGGTCTCGAGCATGATTGGAGAAGAAAATAAGACTTCCAGAATAAGATTTACCCTTTAAGATAGCTTAATGGTTCAATTGTCTACTATTTTTGTTTTGCATAGAGAGATAGAGGAAGAAGAAGTGCTTTTGGGCTTAGATCTCGCTCTTAGTTATGTTGGTTGTCTCAATTCAGTAACCAGGTCATGTGACTATGTATCAGAAATGGGTCGAGAATCTCCTAGAGCCGCGTGAGCCGTGTCGCATTTTGCTACACTTGGCTTTCTGTTGGCAGCCGTATAACAGACGGTCTAATCTCTTTTCTCGAACCTTGTCGTCTGAAAATGTACGGAGTATTTCGTCCCAAGAAATTCCGTTCATTAGCACAAGTACATGCGTAGTGGCGAAGTACAAAGCGGGTTGAGATGCGGGCGCACATATGAAACCCCTCTTCCCTGCCACCATCATGCAGATATGCAGATGCAGATGCAGATGCAGTCTTCTTCAGCAACATTAATCCAACCACATGTTCCCGGGAAAAGTAAGACATGCAACGAACGATGTCTCTGAGTGCTGCAGGTTAGGGTTCTTCATCACGGCTTTGCTGTATCTCTTGCAGCGTCAGCAAAACGATGTGCAGCTCATCTTACTTGTATAAGATCCCGTGTTATCATTCGCCGTGTTCGATCGTCCCGAGACGGAACACTCGAGGTCAGTGGTCCACCGCTTGTTTTTGCGGAGTAGTGATGCGAGACTTGGGAGGCTTTGGCTTGGAGGCTCAGAAACTTCCCCTCTCACCTGTCACTTGCAGCTGCTAGACCTGTTGGTTTCTGATCCGCCCCTCCTTCAGAGTCCCCTTAAATTTTGGTTGGAAGTTAGAAAGCCACTCTAATGCAAGGTCCTCACTAAATGATGTAGTTGTTCGTACCCCATTTACCCCTGAAAAGAGTTCAAGACACGCACAAAAATAATCAATAGGAAT
The DNA here is from genome assembly GCA_020747065.1 of Cadophora sp. MPI-SDFR-AT-0126. Lineage (NCBI taxonomy): Eukaryota > Fungi > Ascomycota > Leotiomycetes > Helotiales > Ploettnerulaceae > Cadophora > Cadophora sp. MPI-SDFR-AT-0126. The sequence goes on along the minus strand of JAGMVK010000002.1, from coordinate 2,458,843 downwards.
TGCTGCAAGTGTCTGTTTGTTGCAGGATGCAGACCCATGTCACACTTCATATCATAGCAAACGGTTATGGAAGTGAGGAGGTTGGTCGGAACGGTACCTCGGGCATTTACCACCCAGTAAAGTAGAATAGGAATGGCACGAGATGTCAATAGTCCCGAGACAGTTAGAACCTATGCAGTGACAATCACAGCCATGGAACTGCTTTTTGGTTTATCCTCGGGCAGCAGAATAGCAAACCTTCTGGATCCCCGCAGCCCGGGAAGAAGTTGACTTTACGTCTAACTTAGTAGACAAACAAGTGAAGCCGCTACGGAATCCGTTAGCAAAGTAAATCCTCGAAGGCTCTCAACTACTGCACTCCAAATGGGGGTCCCTTGCCAGAATATGCAATAGGATCGAAGCCTGCCCTGCCATCCTGCCACGATACTCGACTTTGCGAGTTTCCCAACCCAACATACAGTTCTCCGTAACCTTGCCCTATGGTTCCTTACCTTACCACTTATCCTTCGACCTGCATGGGATAGCAGCGCTTTGATAATCTAGAGCGAACACTGTAACGCACACAACGGGAAGAGCTGGAGCATGGCTGGCAATAATACTGGGGGGGACGCCCATCACCACAAAAGATTCTCCTCCTCCCTCTCCGAGTCTCTTCGCAAAGGCATCACCAGTATGGATATTCCCATAGATGCCCTGCGAGACTTCACAGCATCGCGGTTACCAACTTACAGGAAGACTGACCTCTACTCAGCAGCGCACGGCTCTCCGTCCCCTAAAACTTTATTATTCGACACTAAAGCCAGCAGCGACGATGATGAGAGGCTCTCTCCCATATCTCCACCAGAGCACGGCCATGGGCAACATACTCGAAACAAGTCTGCAAGTAGCGCACAGTTAACGACGACATCTACGGCTCCTTCTGCTCCTCGAGGAGACCACAATTATGCCCCTCGAATGAATCGCCAATCCACATTTCCCTCGACACAGTCAGAAGTGCTGGTGCGATCCCCGCAGGTACCTGTGCCAGTAAATGACGCGACCTCCACTGCGAGCGCGACCCCGAAGCAGGCCACCAACCCTCGCGCGAGCAGAGCGGGAAAAAGTAATCATGGATCATATCCGCCCTTGTCCATGATAACGCAGAATCGAGGGCATTTCTTCGAGCAGCAGCAGCCGGTGGAAGTTGACCTGAACAGCTCGACGACAAACTGGGTTACGCAGCAGCAGAAGCAACAATCAATGGCGGCGCTTCAGGACTCGGCTGAACAACAGCACCACCACCAGCAAGGCCTGGGCCAGGTTCTCGCTGGTGACGAGCAACAACAGCCTCGCGAATCACAACCTCGAGAACAACGACTCTCGCTCTCGCGCTCTCAAACAGAGCCTGTATCAGGACGCCCACTAATTAAACCCATCCGGGGCTTCAAGCTTTCCTCCCAACGCAAGAGCACCGAGATGGCATCACGACGAACATCGTACAACGACCAGGACACTACCTTGCGCGCACTGGAGGGGCGCGAAAACACCTACCACGCACCGTCGCAATCAGAACAGCAGGACGAGAACAACAGCGATGAGAGCAGCGATCTGTTTCTGCGAGCTGCGCGCGAGGAGGAATTACAGGCAAAGAGCAACATGAATGCTGGCGAGGGGCCCGCCAGGGCGAATAGCCTCAGATCGAGACCACCCTCTGGATCGATCTTCCAACAATTCCCCGAGGTTCGTGATTCCATTTTACATACTACGTGCTACAAATCCCGTTAATTCCTTCTACGATCCTCACACTGGCGTCTTTAAGCTCAGAAGCCATGAGCGGCTTGTGGCTGAACTCATTTACTGACAATCCCTAGTCTCGATTTGGGCAACGCGCATCACTTCCTCCCTCCAGTTCCACGACCTCATATCACCCCTCACTATCTCGCCGTCGCGGCTCCGACAACGATAGTTCTGTCAATGGTACCCGCCCCATGGATGAACAAGAAAGCATCGCTCAGGCTTTGACCTACCGACCAGGGGGCAGGGATCGCCCTGCGGCCCTGGAGGATTTGAACAGAAGCAGATATAACGTGGTCAATTCTCGCTCGAATCCTACAACACCAAGGGGCACAGGAGGCAGAGAGATATCTCCTGAACAGCCATCCTACAGTGGTCGTCGTCCATCGATACCAGAAGCCAATCTGCCGCAACGGTCGTCTTATCGCCAATCGAATCTATCATATACGACACCTCGAACTTACAACTCATCTCCGCTAGTCTCCCGCACAACGGACATGCATGAGGTGCCTGAGACACCTCGTGCAGCGGAAGGTACGGAATCAACGGTTTCTACAACAGCGCCATCAACGGTGTGGGACGAATTGGAGGACTTGAAATCGCGCATACACAGACTAGAGTTGACTGGCAAGCTACCACCTACATCTGGTGCTGCAATGTCGAGAGCATCCCACGACCGTCCGCCAACCGCTACAACCACCGTCACTACAATGTCTTCCTCACCGAAGCAGCGCGGCCGTGGCAACAGCATCTCGCCAGTCGAAGCCTCCGCCGAACCTACCCCTCCCGAAACCCATCCACTTCTACACTCTGCGTTGGCAAAGTCCAAGTCTCTCCTCGATCCAGAGATTTATCGAGCACTAGAGGCTACTGCAGCTGATGCTCTCGCTATTTCGTCAATGATGGGCACATCTGGACAGCCAGGTCCAATATCAAGTTCTCAATCGACCGTCGGAGGCACTTCGTCTGTATCTGATCGACAGGTCCGACGAAAAGCCGACAGCATGTGTCGAAGCTTGACAGAACTATGTCTCGCTCTTTCTGAAGGAAAGAATGAGGTTGCACCTCCCGTCGTTGCTCAACCGGCGGCACGTCCTGCTAGCCGCGATATTGAGATCCCCAGTATAGAAACGACCAACACGCAGCGTCAGCTCGTCCCTACGGACCTCAATCGGGTCAAGTCCAGTCCAAGGGCTTTGAGTCGTTTGGAGGCCCGTCGAAGCAGTCTGCTAGCCACCAGTGCATTGCCAAGTCCTCGCTATGCTCCATCGGAAGCTGGAACACCTACACAGTCTACAATGGCAGGACGCCGTACTTCTTTATTGCTCAGAAGCCGACGTGGCGGAACGGAAGAACCTGAAGAGGAGGATGATATCAGATTTCGTGCTCCATCTAGGGCAACAACTGAGGTCGGCCGCCTCAGAAACTCTCCACGGGAGTACACGTCACAACAACCCCTGCCGGAACGAACCTCGTCGATTCAGGCGGTCCAGTCTTCTCTGCCAGTTCGAAGACACTACCAGACTACAAGTTTGACTAACAGCATCCCAGCCCCCACGCCACCAGTATCCAGTCTTGGAGGCAGGAGATTCTTGGACCGGTCAACTCCTGAGCGGGATACCAACAGTCTGGTAGGACGACTAGCTGAAGATCGTGGGCAACGAAAATCCTCCATCGGCCTAGGCAGTCTCCAAATCGGACGGACGACCAGTCTAAATCGAAGGTCACTGCAACCCAGCGCTAATGATCTTGATCCTGGCCAACAGAGACACTATCAGTGATCTCGAAGACGAAAAGTGATACCCTTATTGTACCGATATATTGTATGGAGTTAAGGAAAGGATGGGAAACTGCGGTGTTTCCAGGATTGCTTATGTTCTTTATTCACGGCATCGTGCTTTGCATTTTTCACATTACACTACGTGGTCATGTTTTGCCAGCATTGGAAGGATGGATGGAAGGATGGAACAGGGGCATTTTCGCGATACCCTCGGAGGGAGCTGACTGAAAGAGCAGAGAGGAGGCTGGATTAGCAGTGAGAAAGGAAAGTCACGGCGCAAACGACGACATGAATAATCGATCGACCGAACGGATAGACTCTTTAAAAATGCTGCCTTTGCTGCGGACAGGACAGGACACGCACGGCTATGATGTACATAAAGTCGCTACCGTGTCCTGCTGTATGTACTCTCGGACCGAAATTCGGATTCGGGTTCGATTTCGGATCGCAACGACTCATAGACACGCAAGGGGGTTAATGCGACACAATGCAAGACGATGCAAGAGGATGATGCGTGGCAAAGCTTGCACTGTACAATATGCAAATTCTACTACAACTGCGACGGCCTTTCGTTTCCTTCCCGAGTTTGCTGTTCTGAGAGATAGCTTTAGCTGGGCTGGGTTGTTTGTTCTTCGTGCTAGCCGCGTTTGAGGTACCGAGACGGACAGGACAGAGCTTCGTCTCTCGAGGTAGTCAGTGGGTTAAAGGGGGAAAGTAGACGATGCTATGCACTGCGTGCGATGCGTTGCTAATGAATGTATAACATGGTTTCTGGTCTGGTACGACTTTTTGCGTCTCTTGGATTTGACTGTGATGTTACCTGTGTGGTTTGATTTGTGATTTGATGTCTCAAGGACGGAGGTTTGTGGATAGTAAGTCGAAAAATCATCCAACCTCGTTCCAGCCTCCAGTGAATCAAAGTCGAGTTTCTGATCTTCCGAAAATCTCTCCATCTAACAAGAAAGTAAAGCGTCAAGCGCCCCCCAAGTGACACTAAGTCCTTCTCTTCCGATGGTCTATTACATTCTTGACTGAGCCTCACGAGATACCCTTAGCAATCCATGTTCCACGAAGAACGAGAATATTCATGTTACAAAATTCGAAATATCATCCTCATCCTTCATCGGCCACTCTCCACCCCCAATCGCAAACCCCTCCATCTCCCTCGTCCTCTCCCTCGCATTCGGATTCCTCGCCGGCTGCACAGGCGGTGGTAGCTCTTCCCAATCACCACCGTCACCATCCGTTCTGTAGATAGGCCAGAACATCCAGATCGGTCCGTTGGGATTTGGGGACTTGATTACGCCTGCGAGTTGGAACTTTTGGAGTCGGTTTCCGAGGGAGTCTCGAAGGTTGGAGAGGAAGACTTGCCAGTCGTAGTCTTGCTGGTCGGTTTGAAGCTCGACGGAGCCTAGGCAGAGGTGGCGGAGGGAGGGTATGTGGGAGTTGAGGAAATTTAGGAATAGGGTTGGGGAGATGGAGGTGCCGATTAGGGAGAGGGAGTTGAGGCTGAGCGCTGGTGTTGGTGGAGGGAGGAAGGAGATGGAGAGGCGGTTGAGTGATTCGAATTTTATGGAGAGGGACTGTAGGGTTGGAGGTAAGGAGATAGTATTCCTAGAGGGGAGGGATGGCGATTCGGTATCCGTGTCCCCGTGTAAGGAGACTGTGAGGGTTGAGAGATCACTTTGAAGGTCGTTGATAACGAGACTGAGTGATCGAAGCGCAGGGAGGTGCTGATAGAAGTCCCAAGGGACGTAATTATTAGTCTCATCGAAGAAGTAGTTGCTGTTGAACTGCTCGTGCTGGAGGTGCCTGATATCCAGCCCGGCATCTCTGGCTGCAACCAAGATTTTGAGGAGTCTGAGAGGCCCAAATCTGAACGAAGGATTTCGGTAGGTCTCTAGATCATATTCTTCCCAGACTTTGCGTAACAGGGGGTGCTTGAATGGATTTGGACATGATATATGGAGCTTTTGCAGGCGCGGCACGTGTTTGAGTGCTTGGGCGAGAAGGGCGATACTTTCGTCCCGTATTACATTGAGTTTTCTCTGCTCGATTAGGGCGTCTAACTCCTCCAAAGCTTCTGATTCTTGCTGATTCGGTACGAAATCCACAACTTCATAGTTGCTCAAGTGCACATGACGAGAACAGAGGATTGAGCGCAGGCAAATGATGTCCCAGTCGCTGCTCCAAAAGCTGAGAGTGCGGATGGTCTTCGCTGCTTGTTGAGCGACTTGTGGACGGCTGCCGATGTCAAGCAGGCGGGAAATATCGGTTGCAGAGGACTTGATAGTGAAGGTTGAGAGGAAGAGTAGTTCACTTCCAACGGCTGCCCAGGATTGCGATACAAGACGCAGGGATTTGATAGTTGGAAGGTCGACATAATCACAGATTAGTCGCTTGACCTCGAATGGGAGCGCAATTTCAGCCATGGGTGCCGAGTTTTCGGTATGTTGTATCTCATTCCGAGCCTTGCTATCAAGGCCGTTGGATAGAGTAATATCTCAATGGAAGAGGAAGGTTGCCGACCTGATGACAAACCATAAGCAAGGCAACCAATGCCAAGGCGTAAACGAGCAAGCCCCTGCCCTGCATGCCAGCGACGACGGTGACCTCTTCGTCGCAGATCAGTTAGGACAGGCTATTGGAAAGTTCCTGATTTGATTGGATTTATTGGAAGAGATTTCGAATACTCGGCAAGATTTCTATTTCGCTGTCATTCTAGCTTCTCGATCTTTCAAGGATGGAATCGGATGGACAGTGTTTACTTCCAGATTCGCAATTTTAATTCAACAAAACGAGCCACTTGTTGATGTTGGTAAATTTGAAACTATGGCTAATGCCAGCTCAAGATGCCATCGGACGGTCACGAACGATACAGACATCAACTACTCATCCAACTCAATAATAATGCTGACCTGAACTTGCCTGCAACAGGAAGTTGAGGACACTCTGGACTATGACGTGGCGGAGAAAAGCAGGAGAATGGTGGTTGAGAAGAGCTCAGAAGAAAAATTACATCGTCCCTAAGTTTCCTGAATGAATGTTCGTGTCGCTCTTTCCAAAATCGAAGGGAAGAGACGGCGACAAAGGTCGCTTAAGGCAGGCTGCCTGCCGCGCTCCTGCTATAAGTAAATGGTAACCTCCTCTGTTCTCCTTTCCATCTCTTCCTCTATGCCTCCTCGACACCCGAACGACTTGGAATACTTGAGCGAACCAAAGAAGTTGACATTCCATCACGGCACAATTCCCAAGCCTAGAGTACAAGTACGTACAGTATCTCTCTAGACTTCGTCGCCTTCGATCCAGACAAGCTTCCCCTTCTGCTTCGAGCTGACCTTGTTGCCAGCACGTGTCTCTTCGATCCTTCCACTCTCAAATCACGCAACTCACGCAGTCTTGGTATGTCATCGAAGGCCATCTACATTTGTACCTTCATCTCCCACCCACATTCAATCACAACTGACCTTGTTACCTCGCATAGAAGTCGCCAAAATGTCCAGGCCAATGCACAAATGGGAAGCTGCACGCTGTATGATGAGAACCGATCCAAGCGCCTGGTTCAGAGACTCACCCATCGAAAATCGAGACCTCGACCTTCTCAATGCGTACCCTGTATCGTTCGTCGATTATTTCAAGGGCTCCTATCTCCGCAAAGTTGTACGTTGATCTGAATTCATAATTCAAACACAAATTCTAACATTGGAATTAGTATCACATGAAGGCAGGAGAGTTCTTCAAACAAACCGACTGGAAGGTTGAAGAGAATGTCGAGTGTAAGCAGATGATTGCCTCGGCCGGTGGCAAGCTGATCGGATTCGATTTTCCACCCCTTGACGAAACTCACTGGGCAAGCATGACCATCAATGTCAACATCTCCGCACCCCCTGGCCACAGCTTCCAGTGGGGTTATTTGTCGACAAGTCCCAACAATATCCGCATCTTCAAGGGACCTGCCACAACCTGCGAATACGTTTTGCCGAGTCCTTCTCTCCTTCGCTTGCTAAAATGACCTCTAGGCTTCATCCTTGGGATGCTATGATCTTGCGTGACTGCACAACCAACACCAGTACTCTAAATGCTGTCGGCAAGGTTTCTAGGCGCAAGTGGGACATCCTGTTGATCAAGTGTTGTGAGGATTTCGACCGTAAGGCATGATCCATTGCTATACTTTTGATACCTAATCCATGGTCTAGATCCCTGGGTTGTCACCACTATTCTGGATGCCGGAGCCTTCGATCCTAAGACCTGTCACCGCTGTCTCGATACATCTGCCTGCGGTTGCATCTTCAGTCACTGATTGATGGCTTGCGATCTTGACGCCAGGGGCTTGATTCGGTGCGACGAAGACCCAAGTGATCAGAATCATATTGCTTTGACCTACAGATTTTACAGAACCAAGACACAACATGGATGATAAGGGCGGAGAAACAATATTGTAGAACAGATTTGCTTTTCTTCAGGGGGTTTCCTAGCATCAATTTTGTGGGAAGACAGTGACACCAATGGCTTAAGCTAGTAAGCAACATTGCTATGTACTGAGAACTAGTCACAAAAGAAAAAGGAAGTGGCAAATTCTCCCATTACGCTTGCTGTGGACTTAGGTCTTCTTGATATTTCCGACACCCATCCAGGGATTTCCCAAAGAATGCCTGGAACAACCTAGTAGCACTGGATATGTAGCCATGTCCTGCATTTATTCGTTTCCTCTTGTCTCTTACTACGCTTGAAGCTCACAACGATCACTTAGTGCAACTCTCATGGAGAAACGTCGGTGCTAGTCCTGTACAGTTCCTTGCATTGCCGTCAGCGTACATACATTTGCATTCAAGCTGAAAATAGTGTCAATCAACCTCTATGGTGCTGTATCGTCCAGGTGCCTTGATAAGCCAAGGAAGCAGGATGTATTTGTAGATACTGCGTCTAAAATGATAGACGGCTCATATGTACATGCTAACTCTTACTTAAAGATAATCAAGAAGAGCGGTGTCGATCGTCGAAGAAATACTGAGGATAATTGCTTTGGTGTTAGGGGAATAGTCTGTCTACATTTCTCGAGACATACTTCATCTTGAGATTCAGCTTCCATATGAATAGATTGTGAAGCATCGAAGAATACATTTGTAAGAATTTCGATCTGCATCCGAAGAAGATTAGATGCTACTTGAATATTTGGGGAGGTCGGGGAGGTAATAGAGAGTGGTAAGGGAAATTCACTCTCGTTACACAGGAAAACCAGGGATTATGGTATGTCACAAACTTATTCAGAGTCATTCGGGGTTAAATTAGTCGTACGACAAGATTTCATTTCCTAACTTCATAGCCATCGTAGCAGTTCATAAACTCTCGTAATATCGTTCAATCATCAATATAGACACTTTAGATCTTTGGTGCCTTGTTACCGGTCTCGGGAGAGTTGGTGTTTGATCGTTTGCGCTTCTTATCATCATCCTCAACTTCCTTCTCCTCGACATCTTCAGCAGCAGCAGCCTCGGCAACAGGAGCCTCAGTAGCCTACTCGCCCATTCTCTGACGCTCGATATCCTTCAAGAACAAGATCACAAGTCTCGCAACAGCCTCCTTGGCATTCTTCTTTCCATACACATTCTCAACCTTCCCAACCTTTCCATCGACACGTGGGTCATCACCAAAGTCGGCATAACCATCGCAAGCAGGGGTATTGGGGATCACTGGCGTGATCTTGTAGGTAGGAGTGTTGAAGCCCAGACGGCGACAGAGAAGTGGAACCTGAGTGGTGTAGGGAAGCTGACCATCTGGGACGGCAAGCGGGTTTGTTGGTGAGGGAGGTGGAGGAGGTCTGGGGAATCGAACGGTTCCGTCATTGGGCATGTGCTTGTTTGCAATGAGGAAGTCGATGGCGCGCTTGGCGGCAAACTGCTTTGCAACCTTCTTGACGCTGAAGGAGGCCACGATTTGGGTGAACCCGTAGTTGCCACTGCAGCCGAAGATTTCATCGCTTTCGGAGATCTGAACGGTGCAAGAGAAGCGAGGACTAACTCTACCAGGCAGAGTTGTCTCCGTGTACTTGATGCCATCGTTGTCAGCTTCAACTGGGTTGGCTTGACGGTATTCTGATAAGGAGGTTAGCGAGATTCTTCAAGACTGAATCTTGAGGTTGAGCTTGAGTTTGAGACTTGCCGATAAGTTTTCCAATCCAATTACCGTGTCCTATCTCACCAATAGCCGCATTCTCGACAACAATGACCTGAGGGTCCTGCAAGATGTTGTTGTTGGCTCTAGCAGGAGGGTTGATATTGCCCAACTGGTTGTCGATAGCCTCCTGTTCAGCGACAAACTCGTCCATGTCTCTGAATTCTAGAGAGATGGCAGTCTGTCGGATAGCTACGGCGGGTTCAGCCATTGTAGAGATCGGATTTCTTTGGAAGCTGAAAACTCGAAGGTGAACTGACGTGACGAGGCTCGAGGCTGGGGAAATAAACTTTGGTGAGAATGGGAAGACGCAGAGTTTGCAATGAAAGGAACAACAGCAATTGAACAATCCAGGAGAGGCTCTTGGTGGTGATGTCTGCACTTCCTTTTCCAAGATGTTGTTGTGTTGGAGGAGCAAGGCCGGAGAGGAAAGAAAGATTCGAGGAGGTCCGGTTGCTGCAGGAAAGCAGCAGGGATGCTCGAGCTAAGCGAGATGCTAGCCCTTGCCGACAGAGGTGCAATTCTAGGTTCCTGGTCAACAAAGAAGGATGCTTCACTAGGCGCGCTAAAAAAACATAGGAAAGTTGCTGATTTTTAGATTCAATCCAGCGGAGTTCACAATACCTGAGCATTTTGTCCATTTTTTGAGTGGTTTCTCAGCTTCCTTGTCTAAGCTTGGGTGGTGGTGGGTCGTCAACAACAGAGTCGCCAATCTCACACTGCCCGCCCTCATACACAGAAACGACGGACCGTATTAGCTTAAACAAATACAAGAATTAGATCTGTCTTTACATTAACGGTAGAAGAAACTACTCACCTTCATATATGAGCATGCGGTCCGGCGTTTTTGCCAAGTAGGCAGTATAGCTGCACTTGTTTCTCTCACCGCATAAGTTGTTCCAAGCGATTTGAGATACGAGATGTGGATAGCACCAGAGATGATTTTTATTATTGTATCTGTGCTGTAACCCTTCAAGTGCCCCAAATCCGGTGATGCTCCTCGTTGAAAGAAGGCAAAATATTCTCCCAAGAAATGGGCTCAACTTCCCAATCCAAGCAGAACAACCAAATGTAAATGAACGGTTATCAGAGAGAATCCTCCGAATTCTAAATGCCCATCATCTCCCATAGACTAGTCATGTTAGTTCCTTCTAAGGGCAAAGAATTAATGCCAAATTCGGCCAGACTGCTTTGAAGTATTTGAGAGTACATACAGGGCTCGGTAGGCTGCGGTACCAGAGGAGCTGGTGGGAGATTTGAAGTGGGCTGAGACATTTTCAGATCCTTCTGATACATTGAAAGGGTGTCAGCAGAATCATGAAAGTAAGTGTGGTGTGATCCGTCATCTCCGGTGCTTGGAGTGAACATGAGGTGAGGAATGATGATATACAAAGAGTCAGATAGCAATGAACGATCATACTAACGGGGCTGAATCAACGCAAGTATTTGGAACTGTTTGAGAGGCTTACGGTGTGGAGATAGGGAAGTCTCGAACTAGATCAGATGATTCGTTGAGAGGTCTAGATTTGGACTCAAATAGCGAGTTGTGGGGGGTCGGGGAGGGGGGATTTGGAAGGGAGCCTCAGAGGAGATGGAAAGTATTTGGAGATTGAACGAATCTTCTAAACTGAAAAGAAGCATACCCTCCTTATATAGCAGAATCCTTGCAAGTCGGCTACGAGTGCAGTCCGCCACCATACGGACAAGACTTTCCAATGAGCAAATGACCTGCCATACAGGCATGTATTTTACATTTTCGTCACCGCAGGCGATCAATAGCAGATATTTTGGGCTCACTAATAGCCTACAACCAGAGAAATAAAGTTACAAGGATCTGTTATGCGAGCCACATGTATCAATTGTGCATGCTCGTCAGCAGGGCGTTGGCTTATATGGCGTGGCATCCGGTGGACTTTACTTTTGGAAGATAAAAATGTTGTTTGATAACTGAAAATGTTTTTTAATAGCCAAAAATGGTTTTTAATGACCAAAAATGGTTTTTAATAACAAAAAATGGGTTTTAATGACTAAAAATGTTTTTTGAAGACTAAAAATGTTTTTTGAAAACTAAAACCTCACTTATCAAATCACTTTTAGTTAGGAAGCTTTGTGAGCAGGAGCTAGCAGACCATTCATTTACTTTCGACGAATAGCGGGAAACAGCCATGTAATATTGTGGGAAAGTAAGGTTAAAGTTGCTGATACAACCTAAAGGCAACCTGAAAATGATGTGCAACAGGGGGTGCAACAGGGGGCGGCCTTTATTGCAACTAACAGCAAGGTAATGGGCTGCTGAGACATTGTCTTCCGAGAAACAGAGGAAAATAATAACCAGTGACAGAGGAGGAGAAAAGTGAAAATCTTGCTGTGCAGCTCCTACCCTGAACCATCAAGCCCCGGATACTAGTCCGAAGTTTCAAGAGGAGAACAGCGGCATAGGAAAGTAATTTTGCGTTCATCTGACAGCATTAATCAAAGCCAAAACCAAATCTCTCATAAAGTCGACGAATCGATAGCAATTGACATTCAGGGTCACAATCTGAAGCCAAGCTTGCTTCAACAATGGGTATCATACAACTCCTAACAATGCTTATTGGCCGATCCATCGTGCCCGTTTAATCCTCGAAAAAGCCGCCATCACTGTCATCATCGTGACCGCCCTTCGCCTCGTTAACCTGCGAAGAACCATTTCCTTTCACCATCGATTTGCTTGTCCCATTCGTATCTGAAATACCCAATAATTTCCTTCTTTGCCTCCGGTTGAGACCGGTTGTGTCCACTGGAGTAGACGCTGGCTTCGATCTCGGCTTCGCAACTTTCCGTTCCACCACTTTGGATGCCTTGGATACTTTAATTGGAGCAGTTGACGTTCTATTCCGCAGCCGATTCAAAGTTCCATCCTCCATAGCCTGTTCCACTTCTGCCCACATTGGAGGCTTCGGGTTCTCCTTTTTTGTATCGTTTTCCTCTGTGTCTCCGCTTTTCGTGAGCGGATAGAGCGAAATATAAGCCTCGCTGAGAGGATAGTATTGTGTGTAGTTGAGATCCACTTCTGCAATATGCATCTGAGCCTTCAATGTCTCTACTTCCTCTGTTGACTGAGCTTCCAGCAGTCGCTTCCGTAGCTTCTTCAACTGTCTTGTGGCTTTTTGACGCTCTACGCAAAATTAGACATAGTTCCAATACAAAGAAAAAGGAATTACGGACCAAAGAACCTGACCATATGGTACTTCTTGATCATCTTCTGTCTGATCTTCTCTGCCTCTGCACTTGCCAATTCCTGCTGGTATGCTGCAAGAGCTCGCTCGTCCTCAAGCTTCTTATCTGCAGGTGCATTTTCTGACCGTTCCATCCTTCTTGTGACATCTCGTATCCTCTTCTTGATAGCATTGACGCTCGACGCATGCGCCTGTTTCTTATAGACTGGAGGTTCGAACTTGCGCGGTCTCTTTGCTGGCTTTGGCTGGCTTCCTGGAACCTGGAATTGTCGTGAAGGGTGGACAACCTCTGCGGGTTCCGTCTCTTGGTACTTTCTTTTCGCTGCCATATTGTCGTAGAAGGAACACACTGAAATTCTAACCTGTTGCCCGAACTTTTGTTAGATGTACTTTTTTCCCGAACTTATCGAGGCTGGAACTTCACTAGCGGCCGCAGACTCACCGCCAAGAGGGAACGTACTACACGTGACATCGAACTTCAAGCAGCACTCATCACTTGAGTTGCCGTCTCTCATCTCGAGTACCGTTCAAAGAAGGCTTTGATCCGTATATTTAATTCTCAAATATCAAACGTAATTTCCGGACAGAGGAATATATGTTTCAAAGTTGGACCAGACCGAGATGCCGATGCTGTATCCAGCCTTCAAATTCTGAGAGCGGATGATTCGAAGGAAATTTGCTCTTGTTGGACGACAGGAGCTCGCGGTAGCCCAGAGAGTCGATTGTATAATACTGCTTGACAGATGGATCGAAACGAAGGCATTGTTAGGTGGTCGCCAAACCCGTCACGAAACGAGTTCACAATATTCAACCTCAACAACAAGGTATGCCATCTTTATGAAGCAACAGGCCATGCTCAGCCTCTACCAGGCCGATTCGAATACAAGAGAATTTCCAAGCATACAGAGCTTCCAGCCGTCAATACCTATGACTGGTCTCCAACGATCCGAGGACTTGTTGCTGTCGGGACTGCTCATGGAGAAGTCAGCCTGTTGAGAATCGATGACAACTCAAACGCCTGTCTCACATTGCCCCTAAAGCTACAAAGACCTTGTCAGTCTGTTTCATTTAATACTACTGGACTTCTAGCAGTCGGCCTGGACAGAGTCAGGAACGATTCTTGTCTGCAGGTATGGGATGTGAACGAGCGGCTCGCGGGCTGGGATCGTCAACAGAAGGGATGGTCGGTCCCACCCATGAACAACATAGAACCCAAGAAGAAGCTTGAAGGGAGTACTTCTATTACTAGCATACGATTTTTTGAGGACCAACCCAAAACACTCATTGCAGGAGTGAAGAACCAGAGTGTCCGAATTCATGATCTTCGAGGTTAGTATTCCGCTTGCCCAATTCTTTTAAATCACTGATGGAACAGATCCGAACTCGGCCGTCATAAATTTTCAGACGAGATGCAATAACAATGTTGCCATTGATTATACGGATCCCAACTATTTCGCTTCTTCAAGTTTGGATCAGCCTGGGCTCATCATTTGGGATCGTCGAGTGGCTGGTCGTTCTACAGCTTCCTCTATGTATCTTGAATCGTTCGATCAAGAAGAGGTTCCATGGGGAGCTGTGTTGAAACTGGATCGTGCAATCGAGGTTGACAAGAACACCTATGTCAAGCAACTTCGCTTCTCCAGGGAGCAGCGAGGAGCTTTGGGAGTTCTCTCGACGGCAGGACAACTTCAGATTCTCGAAACCAGAAAGGAGTTCATCGAGCCTGGGTCATCAAATGACGTACCGGACAGTCCAGAGCTACTCGAAATCAAGAAGTCAATTGATCTAGAGTATCCTTTCTTCGAACACAACCATAGGAGAAAATACGAGCATCGAATTGTGTCTTTCGACTGGTTGAATCTTGGGACCTCAGAACTTCAGGGACGAGTCGTAGCATTGAGAGCGAATGGAGAATTCGAAATATTGCAAATGCCAGCTGCAACAGCATCCCAACTATCCCAGCTGATGCCATGGAAGCCACCACATCATGGTAAGTTTACCAGTGTACTCAACTTAAAACCTGCTAAGCTTTTGCGTAGATGGCGACCCCTATCTAGATCTTATGCGATTTTCAGATCCACTGGAACAGGAGAAGGTTCTTGGTCCACTATACTCCACGGCAGCGAAAGCCGATGTTCCTGTGTTCGGTCCGGAAAAGTTCACAATGAAAGCAGTCATGGAAGCTCTGCAGGAGAATATCAAAAAATCCTTACAATCTACCGAGGATCCTGTAGTCGATCTTCTTGCGCCTCATGATCCAGCGTCGGCGGGTAGAACAGCCAGTACGGCCAGTGCATCTGAGTCACTCGGTGACGACTTCACACAACTCAACTTGGAGTCAAAGGAAAGCAAACGGCAGTCCGCTGTAGAAACAAGTTCTGAATCCATGCACGCCAATAAGACCTTTTCAAGTAGAGAGCTGTACGAGAGATCTCACTACACTGCAGTCAGTCGCAACCCATCTACGAAAACGACACGGGATCAATTGGACCACGTCATGTTACGCCGAGCTATTAATGGTTACCTATTCAACCCCAAGATCAACAAGAAGATTGTGGCAGACGATACGTGGCTTCAAGATGTATGGGAATGGATTGCTGGTGCTGAAGAAGCTGCGCGAGATGACGGGATGGTATCAATGCCCCTTGATCTGAGCTACATGGGCGTATACACCATATGGATGAATCTGCTAGGTAATTCGACAGCATTTTCGTATTTCGTCGCTGACTTTCCATAGGCGAGAAGAATCAATCACGCCTGATAGACAGCACACTGGTTCCCGACACAACGCAATGGGAGCACCTCATTGCAGTCATCAATCATAAAGCTGGCCGTCCCAGTTTCGACGGTGTGCAGACTTCCAGGCCACATCACCGACAGCTGTGTTTAGCAATCTGTGGTCTTCTTAAGTCGCATGAACAGCTTGAGGAAGATTTGATGGAACTAGAGAAAGCGGGCAAATACACCACTGCAGCTGCTTGGGCTCTGTTCGAAGGAATCCCAAAGCGTGCGGTTAAGATCCTTAAAAGTGGTGGAACAGACCTTCTCTTCGTCGCAATGGCTCTTGACATCAAGTTGAAAAGCAATGCTACTCTGGACTTGGATGATACGGAATGGAGCAGAGTGCTCGAAAACCACCCACAGATGGGAGAGGATCCATACCTTCGGGCTATCTACGGTTACATCACGACAGGGAATTGGAGAACTATCGCAGATGCAACATCTCTACCTCTTCGTGACCGAGCCTGGGTAGCCTTACGGAACTTTTCGGATGAGCAGCTGACTGAATGGCTGGCCAAGGAGATGGAAGAAGCCATTGAGACTGGCGACATCGAGGGAATAGTCTTAGCAGGAATCACTGACAACATGGTCGATATTTTTGCCAAGTACGTCGAGAAGTTCATGGACTACCAGACTCCAATTCTAGTCATGTCCTTTTGCTACCCAAGATACATCAACGACATTCGCTGCGATGCTTGGCGGAAAGCCTACAAGGACTTTCTGCAACGCCACAAGAAGTATATTCTCCGAGTCAAATTCGAACAACAGTCGACTATAAAGAGCCGGCTGCGAGACGATACTCCAGTTATCAAGCCACCGCCACGTCAAATCACCATTCGCTGTCTAAATTGCGATGCTAACACAGCCAATGACCTCGAGAATTCTGGCGCCACTGCCGGCCCACAACCACTCTCCTCATCTACCACCATGGATAAGCGTAATCCGCTCATATCGTCCGGTATAAATGCAGGACTGAGTTGTCCGAGATGTGGCTGCCACCTTCCCCGATGTGCAGTGTGCATGGAGATCGTGGGAATGCCTCGTTCGGACCGTCCTGAGATATCGACCGACATCAATATTCGAAGGATGGCAAACTTCCCGACTTTCTGCTTGAAATGTAAACATGTTCAGCACATGGATCATTCGATTGCTTGGTTTCAGAGACATAATGAATGTCCCGTGCCGGAGTGTCAGTGTCCATGTAACGAGTCGAAAAGTCGGGAAAGGGTCTGAGATCATGACCAGCAACGAGACCTGAATTTGAAAGGCTCCCATCGTCGTTCAGGCTATACCTGAACTGAGATATTGATATGATACCATGTTCGCTGGCGAGGCGTTGCGAGCGTTGACGGTGGATTGTGGCGTTGAACTTGGCAGAATGATCCCGTCTTACTTACTGCAATACTGTAGGACAACAGTGAAGGCATATATGGGAACCATGAATCAGAGCAAGTGGGAAGTCCAATTAAAGTTTTGACCGCAATTGTGGCAAGCCATCGAAAACAAAAGTACCGCTCTGATATCTCCGCACGTGTCTCCATCACAGTCCACATTCAGCTCCGTCTTGGCTTCCGTTCCAAAATCATTCTCGTTTCCGTTCCGAATCCGAGGTCCATCTTGGGGCTTGGACTCAACTAATATATTAACAAGCTCATTTTCTATGAATCTCCACAGGCACATCTACGTCCTGTTATTCAATATGCGAAAGTACAGCTTGGGTACTCCGTACTCCGCTCACTGTCGGCAAAAGGACCACTAATCCACCACTATCGAGAACAAGGGACGGGAAGAAGACTTCCTACCCGTGCCATGCCTGCGCGGTACTAACGCAACCCTGGCTGCGTTCTGGAAGTGGGATGGATGCATGGCGGCACGCTAGAACCTGACACTAAAGGGGAGCTTCTCACTCTTATTTCAAAGCACTGACTTCATCTCACCACAATTATCTTGATCTTGGGGCAGTTCTCCTTCTCTGCTCTGACATTCAATTCAATCCTCGTTCAAAGATTTAGGCAAGAGAAATGTCGTCATAAACGTAACATCGCCTCTCATTCCTCGTACAATCTATACGGCAACAACAACAAAAACAATATGACGCCTCCACACAAGGAGATTGCTGAACCCACGGAGCGGACTTCGCTATTGAGGAAGAATAGCAAAAGCAGCCCAAGCTCTTCATCTTCAAGTGATGGAATAACAGCGAATTCAGGCCGTAGCAGTGACGACAATGGAAGTATTTTCAAGAATGGAGATGATGGTGCAATTGATGAGGAGACTGGAGAGGTAGAGGAAGATAATAATCCGCTTTTTGATGGGAACCCGGATGTTAATATGACTTTGTTATTTCCGGCTGTGGCTCTCGGAGTAAGTGCTCCCTCTCTTTCACACCTATATTTCTACTGCTTTTTCTAACTTATATATCTAGATACTGCTAAGTGCAGCTGACCAAACAATCATCGTCAGCTCGTACGGGAAGATTGGCAGTGATCTCAAAGCCTTGAATAATACAAGTTGGATAGCAACTGCGTAAGTCTAGCTTCATCCCCTTCTCTATCGAATCTCAATGCTAATAATCTACAAGTTATTTCCTTACCCTTACAAGCTTCCAACCGCTTTATGGCAAACTAAGCGACATCTTCGGACGAAAGCCATGTTTGCTCTTCGCGTACAGCATCTTTGGACTAGGCTGTCTATTCTGCGGGCTTGCTAGAAATCTCAATGAGCTCGTTGCAGCTAGAGCTTTTGCTGGTAGGTCTATTGCACTTCAAACCATTGCGAACACACTTTAGATGTTCGAAATTAACTGGGCACCTCAACAGGAATCGGAGGAGGCGGCATGACAACAGTCGTCAGCATCCTCTTCAGCGATATCATTCCCCTCCGCGAGAGAGGTACATGGCAAGGCTACATGAACATAGTGTACGCGTTTGGAGCATCGTTAGGTGCACCGCTAGGAGGTGTACTTTCCGATAGTATAGGATGGCGCTGGTAAGATCTCGTCATCTCATCTCACCTCTCTTGCTCGCATCTCTCCTTATCCCTGACCCATCATCTCTCACTTCCAATCAGCTTTCAACAGTTTAAATGTCCGAAGAGAACAGAAGAACAGAGAACTAACATAAACCAGGGCATTCATAATCCAATTCCCACTCACCCTCCTCGCATCCCTCATCGTCTCCCTGGTCCTGCACCTCCCACCCATCGACTCCACGCACTGGCTCTCCAAGCTCCGCCGCATCGACTTCCTCGGCGCATTCACCCTCATCCTCGCCATCTCGTCCCTGCTAATCGGCCTCGACCGCGGCAGCAACGCCTCGTGGACCTCCCCGCTAACGCTCACCACCCTCCTACTCTCCCTCCCCCTCTTCGCCTCATTCATCTACACCGAGATGCGCATCGCATCTCACCCCTTCGCGCCCGGCCACATCATCTTCACACCCACGCTGCTGGCCTCCTACCTCTGCAACTTCTTCACCATGGCCGCGCACATGGGCTCCATCTTCTACATCCCGCTGTACCTGCAGGCCGTCGACGGCATGAGCGCCACGTCCGCGGGTCTGCGCTTCATCCCCGTAATGGTGTGTTCGGTATCGGGGAGCTTGGGAGCGGGAAAGGTCATGCAGTGGAGTGGACGGTATTACCTGCTTACGGTTGCGAGCTTGGGGGTCAGTGTGTTTGGCGGTGTTGTGATTTTCCTCTGTTCGGGAATGCTGGTGAGTTCTTCGTGGGGGATCATTGTCGGGTTGGGGTGTTCAGCGTTTGGTGGTGGAGCAGCTGTAACCACAACGCTGATTAATGTGATCGCCAATGCCGATTCCAAAGACCAAGCCATAGCCACAGCTTGCACGTACTTGTTCCGCTCGCTGGGAAGTGTAGTGGGTGTCAGTATGGCAGCGACGGTGGTGCAGCAGCGGTTGAGAGTGGGATTGAGGAGTGCTTTGGACAGTGGGAAGGAGGCAGACACGATTGTGGAGGGAGTGAGGCAGAGCTTGGATTTTATTGAAGGGTTGGAGCCGGGCGTCAGGAAAGTGGTTAGGCATTGCTATCAGCTGGCTACGAATGCGGCGTTTGCTGTCAGTGTAGGGGTTATTTGTATGGCGTTGGTGTGTGCTTGTTTTATTAGAGAGAAGAGGTTGAGTAAATGAGCTGGTACAAACAAGTCGATATGTAAAAGCAAAGATAGAAGTTGCTATAGATCACTGTCACGAAAACACAACATACTATACATAAGACAGGACACTTGATATGGGTTTTCATAATGGATACTAAGGCCCAAATCGTCACTAAGTGACAATTGCTACCAATCCATTCCCACCCCACCAAATCTGAGAAGTGTAGAAGTAGTAGAGTTTGAAACGCTAAAGCCATATGTCCAATGCCAGCAGAATGCCTATCCATTCATCACAACATGTTTGTGGTATAAGACCGATTGAACGCCTCCAAATGCACAAATCATTTCATACTCATCTTCCTTTCGTCGCTCTTTCAAATACCGATTTGCCACTGGCTGATCTAACCTCTTTGACGAAGGAAGCCTTGGAGATATCCTGCGAGTCCTTTCCTGTCGGCGGAAGTGGTCATAGATTTGATGAAGTCGGTTCCGTTGAAACCCATAGCCGGGAAGAAGGATTGCTGGAGGTGGTCGAGGAACATTTGACCCGTCTTCATGTAGATCATCTGCTCTAGGCCTGCAATCTCGTTGAGAACCTGCTTGGCTTGGGCATCAGTTGCTGGACGAAAGGTTGGTTCGCGAAGAACGACCCAGCAGATAGGATGGAATCGCTCAATGAGGAATCGATCGAATCCGTCGAATGCTGGAGTTGGGGCAACCGTGGAATTGGTTGCTTGAGGTCCAACAGTAGCGATGCTAGGGCCACCCCAGAGATCTGCCATGCGTGTGATGACAGAGAAAGCCAATCTGCTAGCAGCAAGATTTCCCGTGCCGCTGGTTACAGTCTCGGCCAAGCCTGTGACAGATGCCACCAAAGACTCAAAAAATGCTTGATTCGAAGCGCTGACGAGAACAGCTCCAAGCTCGTTGTTCAAGATGATCTGAACGAAGGTCAAGTACTCACGACGAAGTTCGGCGAGTTGAACTTCATCGTCGGTACCGGTGATTGGCTCAGCTAAACCAGCGAAGACTCGTTGCAGAAGAGGAGTGAGGAGCGAGTCAAGCACGTCGTAGATTTCCTTCTTGAATCCAAAAACCACCTGATCTAGCAATCGCAAGAACATAGCCATCTCATCCTTTGAAGAGCTTTGGGAAAGGAGACCATCGATATAGCGAGGAAGAAAAGGCAATATTCCAACTCCCAAAACACCCATCAGTCTCGAGAATGAGGCTCGAGCTGCTGTGCGGACATCAAAGGAATTCTTGAGGGCTTCGAGGGCGATTAAAATGGCTTCTGCGGCACGACTGAATTCTGCCGAGACCTCTGGTTTTGGAGCGTTTTGAGCCGTAGATGTGCTGCCTGGAGTCCAATCTGAGAAGCCATGGGCCAAGGTGCCGAGAGCCATGATGACATGGTGGATTTGCAAAATTGCTTGAGCGTCACCAGCTTTTGCTGGTTCCAAGTTCCTCTCTATGTCGGAGAAGAGTGGATCCATGATAGTCCGAGCATACAAGATTTGCTTTTCGACAGGTGTGGTTGTTGTGGAGGAGATGCAACCAATAGCCTCGAAAAGATACAGCTGTCCATTAAAGGTTGCATCGGCAGAGTGGTCGCTCTCATCAGAAGACATATCATCATCGGCAGTCTCGTTTGGAACCTCTGCGCTTATAGGAAGAAGGTCGCTGATGGACTGAATGACTGTCTCCGCAACGTTCCCTACATGTGCCCTAAGATGCTTGACAAATCGATGGAATAGATACCAAGAGCGAGTTTTTACTCTGATATGTGAGTGGTGAACAAGACGAACGAATTGCTCAAGGACAGGCTCGATAAAATGGACTTGATTCTCGAAGAACGAGCAGTATCGAACGACGATCTCCATGTATTGCAGTTGGATTGCAGGATGCGCGAATGTTGCAATACCTGGAATCAATTAGCCAATAGCTTCAAACTTCCCCACTGATTTGAGCCTTACCAGACTTGACCATCGTTGACATCATGATGATCAGACGCTCAGCTGCAACACTAGATGGTTGGCTTTTAGCGTACAGACCACCATTAGGTACGGTCAATTCTCCAAAGAGGTACATCTCATGAAGTGCCAGATCAAGATCACGCCAATCCATTTGGCCACCTTGTTGCTCCAAGTTTTGGAAAGTAGTGCCGATGACATTGCTGAGAATCTCAACATAAAGGGCTTCATCGACAGCAGCCACACTCTTCTGCAAAACTTGCAATCTCTTCCGCAGTTCCTGAAACTCCGCTTCATCTGTTTGCTCATCTTCATTACCCCAAGAAGAAGTCTCGTCATATCTCATCTTCTGGATTATGGCATTAAGAACTGGTGGCAACATAGCGGAATATACTGGTGGGAGTGGTTGAGCTTTCCGCAAAAAGGTGAGGAGGTCGGTAAGGGATGGGATGACTGTAGAGCATATCTCGTCATACTCGTCAGAGAAGAAGCGTAACAGAAGCGGTAGAAAAGACTGGATGAGCTGTTCTGCTTGTGCTCGAGTAGCGGTCTCGGCGTGTGTATCTTCCAGAACTTTCACAATATCAAACACCACATTGTTGACAAGCTTCGCTACAGCTTCAGCTAGATCAGTGTCGTAGCTAGATGTTGTCCGCAAATCATGCAAAGCTGGACTTGCAATAAGTTGGGAGATGACCGTTCCAAGGTTCAAGAAGACGATCATTCCGATCTTATCAGCAGGCTTCATCTTCTTGGCCACGATCTCGGTAAAGGTGTCAATAGCGGCATCTCGAACCTTGTCCTCTCCATTTGAAGAGTTGACTCTGCCAGCCAGGTCGAAAAGGATGTTCAGAGTGCCACGGTGCACAATCAGGGAGATATCGATCCAGCTGACCCATTTACCAATGACCTTGAGGCACATCTCCACCAACACATCGTTTTGACCTTTCCACTGGCTCAAGATCTCCTCCCAAGAAGCAGCCACCTTATCCACATCCCGGGCTCTCATGATATCCTTCAACTCTGTGTTCCGCTTCGTCTCGGCAGTTGAACGGGATATGATAACATCGGCAATCTCATCGTGGATAGACCCAAGAATTCGAAGATACAGAACAGTGCCCACGATATTATCTCTAGATCCATTATTTTGAAGACTCGTCAGGCTGAGAAAATCGTCCAAAAAGGTCTCCCATCCTTGCTTGTACAAAGCCATGAACAAGAAAGTCAAAGTCTGCGTGAGCTTGTTCTGCAAACTGGCGGGGTCAACCTGGTCCTGGCTTCCAGAACCGTATGTTCGGCGTACATATTCCAGCAGAGTTTCCTTGATGTAGCTCAAGCTCGGAGCATCAAGCTGCTGTGTCTGTATAGCATTGTTGACGACGTCCAGAGATACCAGCCGAACGACTTCTGAGCTTTTTGGGTTGCGAGTGAAGAGGGAAACGCACGCTTGACGACCAGAGGCGTCTGTTCGAAGCTGGTTGAGGAAGTCGAAGGCTTGGGCTTTAAGAGCTTGGTCAGATGTAGGATTCCATGCTATCTCAATGGCACTTTCGACCTATCATACACGCAAGCGGATGGTCAGCCTAAGTTCGAAACCCATTACATGCGGATTTGTCTCCATTTTGGTGATATGCACCCCGCCATAAACAAGCCCGGTGCATAGGGCGGTAAGACAAACGTACCTGAGTGTCCATGACGGCCCACTCTAGTAGTATGGCAGATCGAGACCAAGTAGTATGTTAGCAGACGGTTGTTGAACTCGCTGCTATGTTGTTCGAAGAAGGCTTTGGTGCATGTATCATGCTCTTTGAAAGGTGGCTATCGAGTCATAATTCTTTTGCGGGAGGGGCGGTGACGATTTTGGGATTCTTTTTGTATTATTGACCTTAGCAAGGTAATGTCGACGAACTAAATGTGAACTGTTTTTCGAGTTGGGAGGATTTTATGCAGGAATTCACAGGCAGACTCGAAGGTGACAGCAAAATGGGCTCTGATGTTGGTGGTATAATTTCAGTGCCTGAACACAACCCCACCACCGGGTTGAGTGGCAGATGCCAAGCCTCCAGCCTTCCACTTTAGAGTTTCGAGCACGTGAGACGTCGCGTGCGACCATGTGTCGGCCATGATGGCCCGTATCTGGTTTCCACCCATTCCTGGTTGAATTGTCCAGGATATGTAAGAATGTTACTATTTTTCTCGGATACATAGAATTTGGAGAAAAATCAAGCCGTCTCGTGCTTATTCTCGGTAGTGCGTCTAATAATTACAGTTCTTTACATTTCTTAACTTTAGCGAAGTCGGCTTCAGTGGTCATAAACATTGCTTTCATCTACTTCTTTGAGACCAAGACCTCTTCTACAAAGAAGAAAAACTCACAAATCACAGTCCCAAGATAGTCTAGGTTGAAAAATTGTACATGAACATTTCATTATCTATCCAGTGCAGCCCACCCACAAAGAGAGGCAAGGAGGGATGCAGCCAAAATAAGGACCACTTGAACGCCTGCAGTGAGAACTGTTGAGATCTATCCCTCCCATTCTACGATTATAATGATGATGATGAAGCGCCAACCATCTGCCACGCACAAAGTACCGCTTTGAGCACTCTGAGCAAAATATAAAGTCCCCCACCCAGGATGGCCAACAAAGCCAGCACGTCAAGAGGAACAAAGATAGCTGCGAGCAAGAGTCCCATTCCCACCTTGCGAATGCGCTGTAAATTAGCATCCGAAAGATCGTTGCCAGCGAACCGGTCCCCCTTTGCTGATGCGGCTGTGGTCCTCCTGGATTGGGTATCATGGTCTGAGTCCTGAGATGATGAGTCGGGACTCTCCTCGCTATCCTGTCATTGAAATGAGAAACCGCCAGGAAAACCTTGGGGAGCGCCTCGTTGACGACCCCCGCCTGGCATACCTCCTCCCATACCTCCTCCGAAGCTGTGGAATCCGCCGCCACCTCCTCCACGTCCACCGCCCATCTGTGCACCGAACATTTGCATGAGGATCTCGGGATCAATGTTCATACCACCACCCATACCACCGCCGCCGAATCCTTCCATTGGATCCATCAGGTCCTCGCCACTGTCATATCGAGCTCGCTTCCTGCAATCGGATTAGCACTTATGCAAAAGAAGGAGCAGAATTGCCAACTTACTCAGGATCACTCAAGGTCTCATAGGCCTCACCAATATCCTTGAATCTCTCCTCAGCCTGCTCATCATCTCTGTTTTTATCAGGGTGATGGATGATAGCCGCCTTGCGATACGCCTTCTTGATCTGGTTCTCATCGGCGTCCTTTTCAACACCAAGAATCTTGTAGTAGTCCTTCCGCTTGCTCTTCTTCAGCTCCAACTCCGCATTTCGTACTTCCTTTGCAATACTGCTGTCAGAAGGATCTTGCTCTTGCAGTTCTTTAAGTTCACGAACAGCTGCCTCCCAATTGCCTGATAGTCCTAGAGCAGTCGCCTTGGTCTTCTTGGCTTTGGTGTATGACGGATCAAGAGCAATAGCGCGTTCGCAGTCCTCAATAGCTCCGGCGTAATCCTTCAGTCGATTTTTGCACAGAGCTCTGTTTTGTAGCAGTTTTGAGTTCGTTCCCTTATTCAAAGGATCAACCTCGAGAGCCTCAGAGTATTTGTCAATTGCTGCCTGCCAACGTCCAGCCTTGTAGTCCGCATTTCCCTCAGCCTTCATTCGGTCCAACTTCTGAACCATTCTCAGATACTTTACGGCATTTCGGAAGTCTGGGTCATAGTTGAGGGCTTGTCTAAAGTGCTGGATGGCCTTCTCGTTCTCGCCTTGGGCATACAAAGCTCTGCCACGGAGCACCAAAGCCTCCGGATCTGCGCTGTTGTTTCGTAGCAATGACATGGCAACATTCTGAGCATCACCCAGGGCATTGACGTTACCCATCTTGAGATATGCCTCTCCTCGCATCAATTGCCATTTTCTCGGCTTCTGTGCTCCCAGGCCAAGTAATTTCTCAGCCTGGTCGAGAGCATGCAACGCCATGGAACCAGTTGTACCGTTTTTCAATGCATCCTCTGCGACACTGATGTGCTGCAGCATGGCCTTAGCAGGAGCAATATCTTTTGCGGACGCAGGAGGTTGAATTCGAGCATAAGTGTCGAGAGCCTCTTGGGCACGGCCTAAACTGGTATAAATTCTTGCTAAGCGGAGGAGGATTTTTGGGTTGTTTGGATCAAGCTCGTCGGCTCTAACGCAATCCTCCAACGCATGTTCGTACTGGCCATTCGAAATATAGGCAGCAGCTCGGTTGCTTAGATATGTGGCCGATGATGGTTGTGCCTCGACGGCTGTAGCAAAAATGTGTCAGCCTTACTGCGAACATTTCAGCGAAACAGTAGCATACCTTTTGTGTACTCTTCAATGGCCTTCTTGTATTCCTTCGCTTTGTAGAACTTATTCCCGGCAGCCTTAAATGCTTCAGCCTCCTCCGCAGTGGGAGGAGATACCGCTGCAGGACTCGTAGGATTAGATTTGTGAGGGGGAGGAACCGGGCCTTCACCATTCGAAGTAGCAAGTGTACCATTTGGCTTTGGAGAATCGAAGGCACCGGGCATATTGGCTTGTGGTGGGGGTGAAGTGGGAGCGCCGTTAGGGCCCTCGCTGTCGATGTCCATCCGATCAGGGTCCGACATATTGGAAGAAGCGCGCGCAGAGAGTCTTCGCAATTGGTCTGGTGGCAGATTTAAAGGGTGGGTATTTGGGTCGAAGGGATGTCGTGGTGTTTTTGTGTTGGCTTTAGTAAAGCTGCGGCTGCTTCTAGAAGATCCTTGCCCGTGCTTATGATTTTCTTCGCGGCCCGGCTTGGAAGATTTCGAAGTTGAGGATGAGGGTGTCGAAGATTTCTTTGTAGGCGACCGCGACCGGGATGAGGCAGAATCGTCGTTGTCGCTGTCGGAGGTCTTCTTAGAGGATTTTTTGGGGGATTTGGAGAAGAAGTTCATTGGAATAATAGCTCCCGCGGATGGTGTTGAGTAGCGTCGAAGATAGTGTGTAGTGATCGGTCGGCGTTGCGGTGGACTGACCAAACTGAGGGTGGTATGCGAGGCAAGGAAGGGAAGGCAAGGGAAGACAGTCAAGGTAACCAGCCGGTTCCGTGGGTACAGCGCAATGTGGTTGGCTCAATCCATGCACCCGGAACAGATAATTCTGCTTTTATATTGACGGACTCTGTCTTCGAGGAGAAAGCAAAGGATGCAGTAGCAGCAAGCAGGCAAGGCAAAATGCAGCAAAAAGTGAGAGAGGATGCGGGCAGAGAAGTGAAGAGAAGAGAACAGGAGCGTTTGTAAAAAAGGTAAAGGTGATGGCTGGAGCCTCAGATCACGACAGTAGCAGCTGTTGATGCAGTGCAGTGCGGTGCAGCTTGCAGCAGGCGTCACTCAATTGGATTTCGAATTTCTGTTCTTTTCCAATCAATGACCTTCCGTGCTCTCATTGGGAAATCTGCCTCGAACTGTGGGGGTGAGGCCTGAGAGCCGGGCTATCAAAAAAAATGACCGGAGTTCACAATGCCCCGAGACAACTATTCTAGAATCTTCCAAGATGTGAAGAGATTGAGTACAGAGACTCAAGAAGTGGAATTGGCGAAAGTCAAAGCATGGCTGGAAGTTTCATACAGATTATCCCTCGGGCATGACTTTGATGCCTAGTCTTTTTGTGGAACATGTGTAGAATGTTCTTTGCAATTCATCTACAATTGATGTCATCAACATTTTTCAGATGCCCTTTTGATGTTATTTACCATGCCCAGTGATCCTCAGCCTTGTCCCCACTTCTCAATTGGAGAGGCTGAGGAACCACGTCAACAAATGTTACCAAACAGTAATGATAAGCCGCCAAACGTGGGGTCTCCTCATTCATTTGGTAATCTGATTGACTTA
Source organism: Cadophora sp. MPI-SDFR-AT-0126 (assembly GCA_020747065.1). Lineage (NCBI taxonomy): Eukaryota > Fungi > Ascomycota > Leotiomycetes > Helotiales > Ploettnerulaceae > Cadophora > Cadophora sp. MPI-SDFR-AT-0126. The sequence goes on along the minus strand of JAGMVK010000002.1, from coordinate 2,431,132 downwards.
CGGTGGTCATAATTCACTTTCATTGTTGATATATTTTCAGGATTACATTTTATGTATGGACAACGATATTCAAGTCAACGTTGAGTCTCGAATATTTTATTATCGGCGGCCCCTTTATTTACCCGAGCCCCTATTTACTTTCAGCCCAAATGGACCAATCCGCGACTCCAAAATGCTAGATGATAATAATTCTGAGTACCTAGCTAAACAAAGATTGCTTGGGGTCATCGATTGGCTATCGAGTGCTACATGCAACCTCTATAATAACAACACCGTGATAATTGGTTCTGCAGCAACGAATTTCCAGCCAATAGATTGAGCCAAGCCGCTGAACAGCCAAACGGAGAAAGTAACATAGCAACACCGTTGCACTCTTGTAACGCCATGGTACAAAGCCCGACTTAGTGCAATACGAATCGGAGCAACGCATTGCCACCTAAGAAATCCAAAATTCAGTATCCTTCTGTGTCTTCGCCATTTCAAAACGTATTCAAAAGAACGTACTTCTGCATTGCTTCACAAAATCGAGGGGAAACAGAATTCTAGCAACGCAGAAGTATGTACTATATTCAACTCCAATCTCTTTCCAATGCCCCATTCCCCATTCTCCGCAAAACTCCGATTCTATAATCCCACAAGTAGCCCTAGTCCCTCCGCACTCTCATTTAAAATACACCGGGACACCATAAACACACACAGCAGCGGCATTCAGATACCTCAAATGACACGCCCCTCTCGCTTTCGCTACAGCCTCAACAAGACTCACGCCTCCCTTCCCAGCCACGCTAGCACTCCTTTCTCTTCTCTCAATCTTCTTCTCTCTCTCCTTTCCCTTTCCCTTCCTCCCTGTACTTCCACTCCCACCATCCGGTTCAAATAACCCCCACCACTCAAAAGCTCTCGTCGCAAATCGGTCAATATCCTTATCCGTCACATCCCACAGAGTAGCCACCAGCGCCGGACATCCTGCATGCATATAATTAATCGGCGTTCCATACGGTTCATACTCTCCCCTCTCAACCAGCGCCCCACTACTGCAGCCCATCAGCACCGTTACAGCACACTTCTCCAGTCTCTTGATCTCACGAGCGCGGATATATTGCGCACCGCTACCGTGGCCGAAGTATAGGAGGAGGTCTTTGCTTTCAAGCGTTTCTTTGAATTCTTCTTCGGAGGGGGCGCGGTTGGTTATGCTGGAGGTGAGATTGAGGCATTCGAGGGGTTTTTGGAAGACGGCTTGGGTGTGTTTGAGGTCGCTGCCCGGGTTGAGAATGTAGGATGCGTTGGAGCGGGAGATGTAGTGACCTTCTGGGTGGCTGTCGTCATTCATGGCATCTTGTTGCTGGAGAAGGACTCGATCTCGTAGACAGCCAAGTGATGGAAGACGGGAGACGGCGAGGCCGTCCATGCAGGGTAGTGATTCCCATGGGAATGAGTGCAATGCTTTGTCCAGTATCAAGATAGTGTGTCGTCCTTCATCGGCGTGGCCAGATGCATGAACAGCCGAATAATAGCCTCGCAGTGCATCGTGCATCTCGATCACAATCGAGTCGAAGTCTATCTCGGCATACGCATTAAGCTCGCCGTGGAACTGAAGGATATCGACCACGAAGTACAAAAGATCGGTCAGGGGCTCCGAAAAGTCGCATTGCTCATCTGAGGCATCACCGAGTCCAATGAAGAGGTCTAGAATCCTAGAGTCGAGGGTAATCCGTGGCCCTGCTACTTTCCGGCCTGTCTTGCGTCGGGAAGGGAGATGCCTATCGAGGATACTCTGGAATGATTTCTGGAAGCGAGCAAGCAACTCTGGTCGTCGTGCGTGTTGGGAGAAGATTCCGGTGAACCCACCCAACCACACCTTCTCGATATTCTCAAGCAGGTCTCTCAGTCGCAAGTCCAACCCCTCTCGCTCTTCCCACCATGCGGTCTTGGCCTCTCGGCCTGTCATACCGACAGCATCATGAGCACTCTCATTTGCCATTTCGATAATTTCAAGAAGCTCGGCGTGACCTTGCTCGAAACCGAAAACCTCTTCATCAGCATCCATGGAGTTATGTCGTCCGAGTGGTAAGCGAAGAACAAAAGGGCTGTGACCAGCTTGTAATTTCGTGATCGACAACTCCTGTCGGCTGTCGCTCAGAGAGATGGATACGACGGTCCATCGCTTTGGGATGATATCAACATAATCTCGCTGGAACTTGGACAGGTCGGAAGTGTGTCCCAAGCTAGATCTCCTGGGGTCACTGGTCGGTAGCCTTGGCCAGCTTAGGTCGTCCATTTTCAAAGTCGTGGGATCTCCTCGAATGGCCTTGCGCTCCCTACGTAGGGCTAATGTTCTCGCATTTTCTACGAATGTTAGTATCGATAGAACATGTATTCGAAATGTGACATACCGATCGAGGAACTTGCGAGACCGGGTTGAGCAAGTGATCTGCCCTTCACCTGGCCTGCTGCAGAAAGCAGAATTGCAACGCTATTCAGCAGTGTGGATGCGGTGTGTACAACGGACATAGGAGCGACAGCAACAGCCACAGACTGTATTTCTGTCAGATGCTCCTGAGCTTGGCGCAACTTGTCGAAGAAGCTATCAGGGACAGGACTCTTCGTTCCAGCAACATCTCTGCCCCCCCTTGCACCTTTCCTTGGAGGAGAGACCTTAGCAACAGAAAGTCTATCGCCATGTTTCTCAGTCTTGGTTAGTCCAGCGACTGAAGGAAATGATATCGTAGAGTCCTGCAACACGGTGTAAATTGGATCTGCGTTCATCTGGTCCAAGCTGTGGAAGAGGAACTGTTTAGCCATTGCAAGTCCATGATCAACGGCCCCAAGTTGAGATAGGTGGCCGCTGTTCAATCCTTGGAGTATCGCCAGAGCCTCCGTAAACTTCTTCTTGAATACTAAAGCTCGTGCTTTCTGTCGAGTAATCATAGATGTTAAAGATGTAAGTTGAGGACATTCCTCAGCGACTGAAGCTACAACCTCGATTGGCGACTTTGCTCCCGTGGTCATTTTGCGTTTAGTGACTGCCTTCGCACGAGCTGGAGCTTTTCGGGCCACTGGTACTTTCCGTTTCGAAATTGTCAATTGAGCCATTTTCTCTTCCAAGCCACCCGACCCATCGCATGCATTAGAGACCCTCTCTAGACTGTTGATGTAGTCCATCATGCCGATATACGTGATCGTTTCTTCACCTTCTCCGTACGCCGAGATCTCTTCATCTCGGGCCCCAAGGAGGCCATGCATGTTTCCCAGATGATAAGACAAAAGTGCCGTGTTCCGACTCTTGTCAAACTTAGAGCAGAGTTTTTTCGCCTCCATCAAAAGCTCAGAGCCACGATCCAGAACACCTGCTTTCAGCCAGATACTACCAAGGAAGGCAGATGCCATTGCCAAGTGTGCTTCAGCTCCAATATCTTGAGCAAGTTTATGCGCCTGTTCGGCGTAGTAGAGTGTTTCTTGAAACATGCCATGATGAGCAAAAAGAGTAGAGAGGTGGTTGAGACTGCGGAAAAGAGGTGTGATCAAAGCCCAGAACTCAGATCCGGAACGGACCTGTTCGCCGATGGACTTGGTGGGAACAGTCATAGTTGACGTACTCAGCTGGGAGACGTCGTCCGTCAACTTTTCCACGTTGGTCTTTGGGCCAGAATCCGATTTTCTTCGCGATTGTTCCTCGACATTAGTCCATGCACGCCGTACCAGTCTCACACACTGCTTCGCATGGCCGAGTGCTGTATGAGCCGAGCCCCGTTCAAGCGCTAATACAGAGTATACCATGTAAACATTGGAGATCAAGATATTCATCTTGGTTCTCTGTTGCAATGGCGTGACTGATCTTGACCTCGGTATATGGTCTTTCTCTTCAGCATACAGTGCTTGAGCAGCAGCGAGGTTTTCTTCCCTATTACATGTTAGCTCAAGATACATTCAATACGGGAAACAACTTACACTTTGTCGAAGCTGCCAATGTCTAGCAAGTATTGACAATGCGAAAGATGTAATTGAAGGGTGGCGTATGTTGTTACACCATTGCGAGCTGCGTATACCATGGCTCGATCGAATGCCGAACCAGCTTTTCCAGAGTATCCTAGTTGAAGCCATTGTGCTCCCAAGTAAGTGAAACTGAGAACCAGGTCGTCCGGCACCGAGACACCATCGCCAAATTCGTTGATTTCAGCAATCAATCGCAGAACGGCAATTCTGTTTGTTTCCAGACCCTTCATCTGCAAGTAATCTCCAATGGTACTTAAGTGGGTGAGTAGACCAGGTACGTCCTCGACATGCTTCTCGAAATCAGCGAGATTTGGGCATTGTGATCTAATTGAGGACCATGTCGCGAGTGCTTGCTTCAGTACATCCAGCTTGGGCGTATCCTCAGCAAGTTCCAATAGTGTTGCTGCTAGGCTCCTGTAATGGCCCAGATATCCCTGGAGGCCCTCGTCTTTTGTGCCACGGCCATCGATTTTGGCCAACCCAGGATTCTGGAGCTCCCTTTGAAGAATTTCCTTTACGGATTCATTTTGCTCAGCATCGAGAGATAAGCGACGAATAAGGACCCTCAACCTGCGTATGGGATATTGGTTTTGGTCGTATACTGATAGAAGCTCACTGAATATGTTGCATAGAAGCTTCTCGGCAGGAGCGGTCTCGGCTAATTGGGTAGAGAACAGGTCTAGTTGGTGCTCAAGCACTGCCCCTTTCTCTTCGGTACTCCAGATTTCGTTGACGAGTTGTGTTGACACTGGACCTTTAAGATATCGCAGCTGGACTTTCAAAAGAGACTGTATAGTTCGACCCAGCACCGATGCCACATCATCCTCGCCCCAAATATCCTTTGGCGATCGAGTGGCAGCCTTTTCGACAATCAGCGTAAGAGCACCGTCGCTTATTAATTCGTCTCGCAAGGTCAGGAGAGTCTGGAACAGCTCATCATACCGAGCCGTTGTCTTGCAGTATTCGGCCATTCGCTCTAGTTTTGTTGAGAACTGGGCCGTCTTACGCTCTTGCTGAGATCTTTGCCGAATACTGTCAATCGATCGCCGCAAGGCTCGCATCTGATGTCCATCCTTTACCCCTTCTGGGTTCCGCCGCATGTTGAGATATTGAGTGTAGTAAAGGTTGGATATCCTAACGTGGTAAGATGCTGAACTTGATCCGTCATAAACAAGGACGTCTCCAGACTTTGGGTCCAATCGGTCACTGAGTAACAAACAGTCTTGCAATTTCGAGTCCACCAAATCCCATGTTGCTCGGCCCTCGCCAACTAGCATCTTCACAAGAAAGAGTGCCGAGTCGATAGCATGAAGAGCTGACTTATTGATGAATTGCCTTCTTTGCTCGTATCGAAGAATGTCCTTCGTAGCTGACTTGACGTCCGGCGGGTTTCCAAGATACCTTAGAGACAATCGTGGCACAAGAAATACTACAGATTCGCACATCTGACGCATGCCATCAGATAAGTCGCCCTTCGAGCCTGCTCCAGACCTGTATTGAGCAATAACAGAAATGGCAGATCGCCTGACGCCGGAGATCTCAACCATCAACTCCTCCACTTCGGAAGATTCTCCTTTGAATGGCCGTTCCATTTCTTCCAGTAGAGACAATAATGCTTCTTCGTCCTTGGGATCACCGGAAGGGTCTCGTAATTTTAGCGCAACCAATCGTGCCAGAACGGAGCAACGTTTAGCCTCCGAGTCAACACTGGGATCAAGTGTTGCTTGCCATTTCAAGGTCCAATTCACTGCCTCTTTTATGACATCCGCGTCTTTCGAGAGTGAGCTGAGGAGTCTGAATATACCGGCCAAAGTCGTTCTCAGTGCACGTGGTTGAGAATCGGAACAGTCCGAGATCAGGGTATGGATGTCCGTCATTGCCAGAGCAGCTACTTCGTAAGTTCTCAATCGGCCACTCTGGTTGCGGCGTGCGAAGGCAGATAGACATCGCAGGAACGGGTCGAGTATTTCCTTGGATTGGTCACCTTTGTGTCCTGCAAGACCCCACCATAGAAACCGGTTGTGAAGAGCCAGGGTTTGTACTTGAGTCGATATTTCCGGAGATATACTGAGGCGGCTCTCTAAGGCAAGGGCATCATCGGCTGTGGAAATGCTGGGGCAGAGTGATAGGAGAATTTCCGAAAGTGTCTGCATCTGTCTGACGATTTTGTCCGTTTGCTTCTGGTCCTTAGATTCCTTGGCTGCTAAGAGGAGTAATCGTGTTGGTGATGATGAATGCTCGGTGTTCAAAATCTCAAATCCATCTTCGATAACCTTCGGTTTCCGACAAGAAGTCATAAGTCGCAGCACCTGTAGCTGAGAAGTAATCACAAGTCCAAGTTTCGCTCCTGAAAATTCCGCCCTCCCAAAATCCAACAACTCTGCCAGTGTTTGTGCTACCTTCGTAGATCCCGTCTTCGGCCCATCTCCAGGATCCAGCCGTCGTTTCAATATCCTCAATTCCTTGATAGCCAGATCATCCAAGCCCAATGAAACTAACTTTCCAATCAATACAGACATGCCATTCTCAAGCTGGAGTGGCGGCAGATCAACCCCAGATGTCTTGGCAGCTTGTAAAGTCCTCAGACACGAGAACGCTATCCTGGCGCATTCAGCAATCGATCTGTATCCTGAAGAAGCTATCGAAGCTGAAGAAGAAGATCTGCTATGCCTAGAAGATATCTCCGGAGAGCTTGTGACTCGATTCAGGGACCGTGGTTGTAATGGTGACTGGGGCAAGGAGTTCGACCGTCGAAGTGTTTTCCTGGCAGACGATTTCACTAAGTCTTTCGAGGATGCTTGTCGTCGGACTGGAGCTGTAGCTGGAGCTTTGATTGCTTCGCTGAGGGATTTCAAGGTGGCATTGATAACTTCCGTTGCCAAAATGGATCTTTCCTTTGGGGACAATTGCTCTCCATCTTCGTGAACCTCCGTCTCCGTTACAGTTTTTTTCGTCCTTGTCTTGGCTGCGGTTGTTCTGGCCGGTTTCGTTTTTGACGCAGCGGTAGCTTTTATTGGCTTCTTCACAATTGTCCCGGTCGTATTTTGGGCCTCTGATTTCGGTAATAAGAGCTCGCTGAGTATGGTGACTGTCGCCTGTGTACATGTTGATGCGGATCCAACAGCGCTTCGAATAGAGTCGGCAGTTGCTTGTAAGGAAGCCATGGTGATAAGAATCACTGACAAAACAAAGGTTCAGTGCTATTGGCGATTAGACATTATACAAAATGAGTCCAGAATGCAAAAGAGCAATATTGTTAGTTCTGCAGAATCGCGACTTTGATAATTCGAAGTGGATCGCGATGATGTTGATTCGGTTGGCATGGTAACAGACTGATCGGCATCAACCTTAATCCGTCCCGTCTTTCTTCAAGAAATTTGGTGAACTGACTCCAAGCTGAAGATCTCAAGACTCGCTGTTGTCCAGTACAAATTTCATGAAGTATGAGGGCAACTATGCTTCGCCGAATTCTTCTCGCGCCTCCCACACTTCGCACAACACTCGTCCCCTTTCCTACACGAACACTCCCGTCTCTCACCCGACCCTACTCAGCAACACCCAACATCGCGCAAACCTCATTCTGGATCAGCCTGATCCCCAAGCCTCTCCGAAAGAGCTCTCCAACCGCAGCTCTCAAGAAGAAAGTCAAATCAAAAGAATGGAATCCCGCGACATTTTTCATAGTCATATTCCTACTTATTGGGTCAATGTCCATCCAGATGATCGCATTGCGGAATGACTTCGCGGCGTTCAGTCGCAGGGCTGATGCGCGGATTGGATTGTTGAAGGAGATTATTGAGAGGGTTCAGAAGGGGGAGGAGGTTGATGTCGAGGGGTTGTTAGGGACGGGTGATGCTGTGAGGGAGAAGGAGTGGGAAGAGGGTAGGGCTCTTTATGTCATTCTGCTAAGGACGTTTCTGACAGTCATAGTTTTACAAGAGATTGAGAGAGAAGACCAGGCTTGGGAGGAATCCAGGAAGAGTAAACCAAAACACGGCCGAAACCTTGAAGAAGCGAATACAGGATCGAAATCGCAAGTCACTACCCCAAAAGAGCCTCCTGCGGAAAATCCAAAGTCGAACGCTCCATCTGGATTCTATTGAAATTCTATGGGTGGATTGTATACAATATGTACAAAATATACAGCTATTCTATGATAGCATGTCCTTGAATACTCTACTGTTGGGGTGCTCTTCACGAACATCGTCCGGTCTCTGGATCTTGGGCTGAGTCAAGCCAGTGCGCTTCAATTGATCAACCAGTCTGGGCAGGACTTTGTCCGTTGGCAGCTCTATACGAACACCAGATTCTCCAGTTTGGCCAATGGGCAATTTCTGAAAGAATGCCTCTTCTCCTCTCACTCCTCCAAGATTCAATATTCCAATGGACATACCCCTTTCATTGGCTCGTTTTGCAAGTCTCCATGCAGAATATGTCGCCAGCGAAGTTCCCATGATCAGAAGTTTGCCTGATCCATCGATTGCGTGTTCCGCGGCCTCCTTCACTCTGCTGGCTATACTCTCTCCGAACATCACTACGGCAGGCTTGAGTATCCCAGCTGTGCTCGTTGACTTCCAAGCGCCTTCCTCATCTACTTCAACAATCATCTGCGTCCCGTCTCCAGCAATCGGCGGATTCGCTAGACAATGCGGGCATGCTGGATATCGAAAGGTTGTATACGGCGCACCGGGTAGATCAACATCTCCATCCGGATTCGTTTTCATACCCTTTGCCCTTCTCTCATCTGGATTCTCGGTGTCCAATGCGCCAGACTCGATTGCTTCTAGCAAAAAGGCAGCCCAAGCTGGGTTCAGTCTTGCTAAAGATTCCTGGAAAGCTTCTCGCGGCAGGTCATTGTGGCAAGTGACACAAGTCAGGGCTCGCAGATAGCCATGAAGTTCGAGTGTAGGAAGTTCCGGATGCGCAGTTGAATGGAAGGAGTCAACATTTTGTGTGACGACGCTCCGTACAAGACCTAATTCTCCAAGATGCTTGACAGCGTAATGTGTAGGGTTTGGTCTGGCCTTATGTAGATTCGTCCAGCCCAAGAAACTTCGTGCCCAATATCTCTTTCTCGCCTCGTGGTTTGCCAGAAACTCATGATAGTATATGGGACGATATGTCTTGTTCACTCTATATGTTCCATTCGTGCCTCTGTAATCTGCCAATCCCGAAGCGACAGAGATGCCAGCGCCCGACAACACTACGGTCGAAGCAGGGTCCGCAACTCCATCTTGCAGCGAGGAGGATGGTGGGGCAGTGAGGAATTTCGAGAGCGCAGCTACGGCACCAGTGATGGTATTCGCGTTCCGTGGGATTATATTTGGAGCTGGTAGGGGGCCCGTGTAGGGGATTCGCATGAAGGGGGGTTTTATCATCGAGGATTTGCTCGTTGAAACTTCGTGGAGAAGCTTGAGGATGGACCTTACTGGGGGGCGGTTGACGAGGGTATTCGCGTCATTACTCGACCACTGTACTCGCGTCGACCCTCCTTGGCGTCTGTTTCGTCCACTATCCACTTTCAGGGCGCCGGGCGGCTTAGAGAAGTGTTCAAAGTTAGTTTGCTGGCTGAGTAAGGTTAACAAGCAAGACAGCTTCCGTTGGCCCCCACAGGGCCTACGGAGGCATAGCCGACAAGTACAATAGCATCAGCATTAGAAAGAAGTACGGGACAAAGAGGTGCTGTATTATGAAGACCGTACCAAGTATGTCGGAGCAGAGCAGAGCAAGCATCCACCTGCTCCAGCTCGAGGTCTTCAGGCCCAAAGTGGGCTGGTGGGATGATCTGAGTGGGACCTTTTTCCCTTGAACCATGCCATGCCATGCCTAGAAAAGAGCGGGAATCCCTCATGGTTGCCGAAAAGCTTCGATTCGAAATGGCCGAGGGTTGAGTGGCTGCGCTGTTGAACATATGAGACGAAAAGACTAAGGAGACCCCGGACCCTCGAGCACCTCATCGTCGTCGTCGTCGTCGTCTTCGAAATAAATTTTGTTCGTCATTGGGATACGTTGCCCGCTACCTTGCACTCCTAGATTTTATAGAACATTTCATTCCCACCCTGCAACTTTCATGCCAGCGTCTCTATACACGCGTCCCAAACACAGGCCTGACCTGTCAGAGGTCTCGTCCTGCTGTCCTTGCCTGTCCCCCGGCTTTTGCACCTCTCAATGCCTTTTCGCTGCCCCTCGACTTCCGGGACGACATCGCGCTTAAAGCCTGTCGCACTCCTCTTGAGGCTGAGTTTGAGAAGGACACATCAATCACAACAACACCAGCAGTGCAGAGTGCTCCAATCCTCCGCCCTCGGTTCAGATTCACTCTCCTTTAGTTCCACTGTATTTAAGGGCACTTCCCCGAGACATTCCTTTCCCAAATTACAATCTCTGTCCAGCACATCCTATTTCAACACTCCCCTTCGTCCAATGGCCGCCCTCACTACCACGCAGACGCGCTCGCACGCAGGTCACTCACATCACCACCACCATGACAATACATACCTCACTTCGAAGAACAAGAACGATGCAGGCGTGCGGATTACAAGAATCGGTCTCTACTCCAATCTGGGCATGGCAATTGCGAAAGGAGTCGGTGGATATGCCTTCAACTCACAGTCAATGATTGCAGATGCATGGCACAGTTTGACAGATCTAGCCAGCGACGTTTTGACACTGGCAACCGTTTCTTGGAGCTTGAAGCCCCCTACAGCACTCTTCCCTACTGGTTTTGGAAAGGTGGAGAGTTTGGGGTCTTTGGGAGTTAGTGGAATGCTGTTATTTGGAGGCTGCTTTATGTGTTTGAACAGCTGCGAGATTCTCTATGCACACTTCTTTCTCGACGCCCACGCTGCTGCAGAGGCTGCTGCGCATGCACACGGACATAGTCACAGCCACGGCGCCGTGGGACCAAGTATACATGCCGCCTGGCTTGCTGCAGGAACAGTGATCTTAAAGGAATGGCTGTATCAAGCGAGTAAGTACCAGATTACTATGTCCCAATTCCCTCTTGCTAATATCATCCCAGCCATGAAAGTAGCCAAAGAACGAAAATCCTCCGTCCTAGCCTCGAATGCCATCCACCACCGAGTCGACTCTCTCACAGGAATTGTAACCCTATTCGCAATTCTAGGTGCCAACTTCCTACATGAGGCAGCATGGCTGGATCCGGTCGGAGGTTTCTTGATTTCGTTACTGGTCATCAAAGCTGGGTGGGGAAATACTGTCTCGGCACTCTACGAATTGGCAGATAAGGGCATTGACGATGAAGTCAAGGCGTCTGTAAGAAAGGCAACTGCGAAGAGCTTCGAGACGATTAGAGACGGAACACAAGTCGAACTCAGGGAAGTTGAAGGTGTCAAATCCGGACAAAACTACCTGGTTGACCTGCAACTTGCAGTGCCTAAATCCTGGACGGTTGAAGATGTTAGAGAAGTCGAAGAAAGTGTTAGAGAAGTGGTTGGATCGAAAGTACGAGGCGTCCGCCGTGTTAAGATCCGATTTGTGCCAAAGGATGATGCTTCATCAACTTTGTTCGACGAGTTCATAAGTGGGGATGTTAGCCCGCGAGAGAGTCCAGAGCCCGAAGAGCACGACCACGACCACGACCATGACCACTCACATACAAATGGCAATGGCAAGAAAATGCAATAGATCCGCTTGTACAAATGAGAAAAACATTTCATGGAGTTGGTATGGTTCTTGAAGGCGTTTACACTTTGGAATGGGAGAGAATTTGGGGACTCTTGGAAGACTTGCACAGCAAGATGGCGTTTATCGGACCTGCATTAGTCAGACACTGTATATCAGGATACTACTGTATAGATTTCGTTCATTTCCCAGTAACTGCTTGTGCTCTCTCTTGTCCTCTTTGCTGTCTCCTCGCTCATTGGCGCGCATGTTTATGCTCAAGTGAACGCCACAGCAGCCACAGTCAGTAATTTAGCCTAATGTCAACCCATGTCGTGGATCTCCTCTCCAGCTTCACCCCACCAAGAAATCTTTCCTCTCACCGGATCAACAAACATTCTATTTGTACAGGAATTTCAATTGAATTGACAGAAATCAAACAGGCATTCTTGTAGAAGCAGTACATCCCTTTTAATTCTCACCATGACTTCTCAAGAAGGCCCATTATATCTGGGTTTCGACCTCTCGACGCAACAACTAAAAGGTGGGGTCATGTGAGCCCCTTCAGCCAGTTGAACACCTCACTAACACTCTCCAGCAATTGTCATAACATCGGAATTGAAAGTCCTTTATGAAGCCAAAACGGACTTCGACGCCGATCTCTCGAAATATAGCATCAAGAAAGGCGTGCACGTCAATGAAGCTGAGCGAGAAGTCTATGCTCCCGTGGCCATGTGGCTGGAAGCCGTGGATTTGGTGTTGCAGCGGTTGAAGGAGAAAGGGACGCCGTTCCAGCGGATCAAAGGAATCTCTGGTGCGGGTCAACAGCATGGGAGTGTGTACTGGAGTAAGAGTGGTGAGGAGTTGCTGGGTACGCTGGATCCGAAGGGGACTTTGGTTGATCAACTGTCTAAGACGGCGTTCGCTCATCCGTTCAGTCCGAATTGGCAGGACGGGAGTACGCAGAAGGAATGTGATCTGTTTGATGCTGAACTTGGATCTGCTGAAAAGCTTGCGGAGGTCACAGGAAGTAAGGCACATCATGTAAGAGTTCTTTCTCTCAAGTCAAGTTGATGATAGCTAACAAATTTAAGCGGTTTACTGGCCCTCAAATCATGCGTATGCATAAGAACCACCCAGAAGTATACCGCTCTACATCACGCATCACTCTCGTCTCCTCATTCCTCGCTTCAGTCTTTCTGGGTAAAATCGCCCCTTTCGACATCAGTGATGTGTGCGGGATGAACCTTTGGGACATCAAAGCCGGAGCCTGGAGCGAACCACTCCTCAAACTGGCCGCCGGAGAAGACGGTCTCGACTCACTCAAGCAAAAGCTAGGATCTGTTCGCGAAGATGGAGGCGGCAGCATGGGCTCCATCTCTTCCTACTTCGTTCAACGATACAACTTCCCCTCCGACTGCGGCATTGCCCCCTTCACAGGCGACAATCCATCCACCATCCTCGCACTCCCCCTCCGCCCCCTCGACGCCATCGTCTCCCTCGGCACATCCACCACCTTCCTCATGTCCACTCCAAAATACGTACCCGATCCAGCCTACCACTTCTTCAACCACCCCACCACAGCAGGCCTCTACATGTTCATGCTCTGCTACAAGAACGGCGGCCTAGCTCGCGAGAAGATCCGCGACGCACTACCCAAATCCTCCACCACCGACAGCTGGTCCACATTCAACAAGCTCGCTCTCGAGACCCCACCACTCGGGCAATCCTCCCCCTCCGAAAAGGCAAAACTAGGCCTCTACTTCCCACTCCCAGAGATCGTACCAAATGTTCGGGCCGGCACATGGCGCTACACGTGCTCCAGCTCGGGCTCCGACCTCCAAGAGACTCCTGACTGGGGCCACGAAGCCGACGTCCGCGCCATCGTCGAATCCCAAATCCTCTCTCTCCGTCTCCGCTCCCAGAAACTAGTCCACAGTCCCTCCGCCGGCCTCCCTCCCCAACCAGGCCGCATCTATCTCGTTGGAGGCGGCTCGCTCAATCCCGCCATCGCGCGCATCATCGGTGATGTGCTCGGTGGTGCGGAGGGAGTATGGAAGTTGGATGTTGGTGGGAATGCGTGTGCGTTGGGCGGTGCGTATAAGGCCGTTTGGGCGATGGAGAGGAAGGATGGGGAGAGCTTTGAGGAGTTGATTGGGGAGAGGTGGAGGGAAAGCGAGGCTGTTGAGAGGGTTGATATCGGGTATAGGGAGGATGTGTGGGGGAGGTATGGGGATGTGTTAGGGACGTTTGAAGAGATGGAGGGGAAGGTTTTGGAGGGGGAGGAGAGGAATAAGTAGATATTCTCGTTACTGATTTCGTGTATTCGATTCTTAGGTTTCCTCATAATTCGAGAATGAAAAGTTTAATTGTTTCACTGCCTGAGTTTTCTTTGTTACAACTTGATCATCAGTAACTTGCTGCTCGACCTCTTTCATTTTGGCTTGTTTATATTCGCTTAACAGATCTTACCACTAGGCTCTAATGAGGTCCTGTGCAAACCGACCAGGCACGCAGGAAATACGGCAAGACCCTGAAAGGAAAGAACACCCCTCAAGTATATCGCTCCACATCCTCAGTAATAGCTTCTAGCGAATTGCCATCCATGGACCGCTGTAAGCCACTTCTAGCGTCATTTCTTCCTCTCCTTAAAGGAGTATTTTCTCTATAGCAGCATAACAAGACTGCTTTCGAAGTCGCCGTACTGATATAAATAATTTCTCTTTTCTCAGTCCATATCACTAATTGCGTCTGATGCGACCCCTTCACTATGTCGCGATAAAAGTGGCAAAAGATGGCGAGGGACGAGATTGAGACCTTGATTTCAATGGAGATTGCACGGGAGTTCCTTCAAGCAGTGAGATATTAGACAATACGTTTAGTGACTTGTAGAAGAAGGAGGTATGGATTGATGTCCATGTCATACTATATATTTCTCTTGTGGTAGACTGTACTGTACTCTTGGTATCGACTGATTGTAAGGGACGGGAACGAGGCCTTGATCACGTTTGGAGATTACACGGGGCTTGATTCAGGGAGTGAGTTACCGTGTGATGAGCTTAGTAGGTTGTAAACGGATGAGCTATTATTTAATGTATGTTATGTGCATTACCTCTAGTGATGCCTTCTCAATGCCGAATTGTTATCTGCGGGAATTGTGGCACTGAAGGGGAGATGCCAGGCGACTATCCTGGCCGTTAGTAGAAAAAGGAGCTATCATTTGGTTCATGTTCTGTTCATCACTTCTAGTGATATCCTCTCTACGCCGAGTTGATATCCACGGTTGTTAGGGTCAAAGAAGGGGAGATGCCGTGTGATTAGCCTGGCTGTTGGTGGAAAAATGAGCTATTATTTAGTGCACGATCTGTGTGATCTGCACATCACTTTTCGTGATGTCCTCTCAGTACCATCTCGTCATGATGGCTCGCCATTGTCTCTCCAACAATTGTCTTTCCAGCAATTGTCTCCATTCCTTCGAAATCCTTGCAGCTTCGCAACCACCAAAGTCAAACCACTATCTCCTGTATCCTTTCACCTTCACCTAGCTCTCATCTTGCCCTGAACGAAATCCTCAATACCGCGTGTCGTGATAGGGAGCACGTGTTGCCGGAGGAGAACCGATATTTATGGTCATCGTAAATAAAAGGAGAGCCAACCAACCAGGATCTCTTTCATACATTCAGCAGAGAGTGCACATTCTCCTTCCCAGTCAGCCCCAGTCTCAAGAAAAATACTCCGAAAATGCCCAATACTTTATTTCCGTCTTCCCATCTCAATCGTCGAGAGCTTCTTTCCCATGAAATATTATTTGACTGTTCGCTCGGTGATCGGGAACATGTACTTTTTCTGGTTGCTCCGCTTCCAAGGGGCGAGACAGTCCGGACCATCGTCCTCGTCATACTCAGAGTCTTCGTGAAGATCTCCGTAGAAGGACTTCTCAAGTGCAAGGGATAAATCCAGATCACCGCCCCTCTGGATCAAGTCATACCGATCTTGCTCATGAGCCTTACCCTCCTCGAGGTGCGAGTCGTCTGCAACAGCTCTAGGACAAAGAGGACCACCAGCCTTGAGCGTGTGACGAGCAAACAACAAAAGCTTAGAGTTTTCAGTTGTCTTTCCGTATATGAGGTCCATGCTCCTAGCACTAAGCCACCGTCCTCCTTCCGAGTAGTGCAAGCCGTATAGCCCCAACATGAAGTGCATTGTCTCGTTGCAGAACATCGTGCTCCTAAGCCGCTCCCCCACAATCCACAGCTCTTCTGCACAAATAGAATTACGAACCTGGCCCGAGTAGACCCAACCGATAAAAGTAGCTATTCCTGTTGTGCTTTCCTCTGGTAGTCGGATCGTACCCTCGATTGTCTCCGCCATGCCTCCATAGAACGCAGCATCGAAGAAGTCCGTGTAGAATCCCAAGGCAGCCTTGTGACAAATCATTTCAATTTCGCTAGGACCAACTGGAATTTTGGTGATCTCTGGATTTTCAGATATACTAGCTTTTTTAATTCCATATTCCAAGGCTTATATTGGTGAAAGTGTACTTACATGAAGGTGATGTTCTCGCAATGTTAATATAATCTGGATTTCGCCTCGCAATCATTCGACTTTGTATCCCCGAATCTTGCACACAAGCACTGATATTCGCCCATCATTGTACTCAAAGGTGAGCATTGATACGTGGTCGTCATATTGACCTGGAGGATTGAAGACGAGGATGGGTAGGGCCTGCTCGGTAGCTGCTGAAGTGACTGCGAGAGCAAAGGCGATACCGGGTTCGAGGCATCGCCATCGAAGAATTAAAGATGAGCTGTTCTGGAGAGCGATGTTTCTATCGAGATCTTGAAGAGTTTCAAGAGTATGCTGGATACGCAGGGTAATTGGGTGTGGAAGATAATAAGTTGAGGTACTTTGATATTGGCGAAACTGCCTTCAAGCTTGTAGGTCGAATTATTCAATTGCCAGTGCCTGAAGACCATAAATACTAAATCCGACGCGTCGGCAGCTGCTTGAATGCTAATTCACTCCTTTTTCTGCGGAGGAGATTCAAATTACTCTAGGGTCCTCTCGATCTTTACTTTGGTCTCTCAAAAGTGCCAGGTCTTTCGATAACTGTTGGGGTAGAACCAGGAGAAAAGCAGAAAGATGTTTGATTACGTGGAGAATGTACTCATCTGAGATGACGAAAAATCAATTGAATCGTTTTGTGCCAATCATACATCCCTCCTTGCCAATAGTCATGCACCTATAGCTTTCCTTCCTTGCGCTTCGCCTCGATGAATTCCTCTGCGGACATCTCAGATATCTCCTCGAGATACAGATTGTGTTTGGTGTGGTAGTAAGGGGCCCGGGAATGATCGTCTTCATCTTGGCTGAACGAAGCTCGCTCTTCGACGATTATATCATAAACTAGGTCACCACCTTGATGTATAAGTCTGCCCCAATCTTCACGTCTGGCCTTTTCGTCTTCTGGTACCAACTCCTCATGCCTCAAGGGTCCTTCGTAGATTATCAACCGCCGAGTATAAGCTCGGAGCTTCGAGCCTGGGATAGTCAAAGAGTATGCTAGCTCAGCATCCTTTGCAATAATGGCTAGATTTCTGTCTCTTCCAAACATACAGAACATGACTTCATTTGTGAATGGATCACTTTGGAGACGCTTGCCCAGAGCCCAGAGCGATTCCAATGGTACGTTACTATACAGTTGCCCTGTCTTTGCCCACAAGACGAACGTGAGAATTTCTTCTGTGTCATCTTCCGGAAGATCGATAGTATCGGTTCGGGATTCTGCAAATGTGTCATAGAACGCCGTGTCGAAGAACCTGGAGTAGAATGCTAGGAGAGCTCGTGGTGCAGCAATTTTGGATTTCTGCGGGCCAACAATGAGCGTAACTTGAATGCAACAAGCAGATTCTCTTCAAAGTGAAGATAGCTCTAATCTCCCATTCAATCCGCATTTAACTCACAGGTGGCACACTTGAATGCTATGCAGGTTCAACCGCTCGTCTCTAGCGCAGCTGCCAAACTCAATATCTTCGAACTCACAGGGTTCATTAACTTCCCTTTGCCAATCGCAGAACTTGCACTGGCAGTCATATCCCTGTGAGAGGGCGACCCCTTCGCTTGAGATCTGCCGGTCCTTCGAGCGCCATGATGAAGTCGAATTCGATCTTCCAAGGAAAAAGAATGAAAGCTTGTCTGTACCTAGTCGAAGTCAGTATGTTGGTGATGACCTCTTGATTTGCAATACCTACGGAGAAGAAGCGCTTTAAGAGTGCGATAGCAGACGATGTGAAAATGGGAGTTGAAGGCAAAACGTTGAGCTGGAAACGCGAGGATGATATGGTTGTTTACTTAGGCGAGGCATTAGCGCTAGCGCGGTTAGGACTTCACCAGAACGGAACAAACCAACCCAATACTCTTCAGGGTACTAGAACTTATATGGGATTTATAGAGCTGAGAGATAAATTTAGAATAGCTCTGATGTACCTTAATAGACTTTCACTGAGGAAGCCTAAACCTCTCTGCTACGGTATCGAGATCTTCCTCTGGGATATTTCAGCACCCAGTTCGTCGCTTCATGGCTTTTTCGACCTCTAGCGTACTGCCTCGATGGAGGGAGTCATTGAAGAAGAGCGCTTACGGCCAACGCGTTATTGAAAGCTTGATATTGTCCACTAAAGGCACTGTACATATGGCTGACGCCCTAGCTAGACACGTCCCCCTGCCCTTCGAAAGGCTCAAGCGCTGGGCTTCGGCTCACCACCGCTGGACGTAAATGGCTGCGACTATTACTTCATGGCTTTTTTAAAGACAACGTTTAGCACCTAGGCAGTTCAGTAAACAATCATTAGGCAGCGATATCATCCATACACTTTTCAGTTAGGGCAAATACTCGTACAGAATATGCGCGTGCTTCACTTCGCTCGACCCTGGTCTTCAGAATGGACCTCAGCCTGCTGGATCCTCAACAGTCAGTGTATAATTCCACCAATCTCACTTTGTCCTTAGAGTATTCCCGTCCATAGAACATCCATCTACTGACTCCGAACCAGATTTTCGCTGCAGCGAAAAGCTCTTAGCCTCAGCAGCTTTACCAAAAGCCTTAGTAGTAGCTGAGACCGCTTCACTACTCCCGGTGTTCCTGTCCAGTCTTTTGCGTCTCTGGATGTTGTTCTGGGAGCCATTCGCGCTGCTCCGTCCAGAGTTATCTCGTAAGGCTGTAACGAAGCTACCACTCGATTCATCTCTCTTGAGGCCTTCGGGATCTTGAAGATCTCGTGGGCGAGGTAAACTCTTCAAAGAAGGTCTGTGTGGCGGCCCGGCGCCGGTTCTGGGATCAATTTTGGAATAAGGTGAGAGTTCTAGTCTCCGCGAATGAACGAGGCCATCTTCGCCTGCCTCTTCGTTATCTCTGTAGCTTTGCGCACGAGCGCCATTCATGGGTCTTCTAGGAGTCTGACCAGTTCTCGCTCTTTGTGCGAGAGCTTCTACATCGTCGCCTGGTCGAAACGAGAATCCCATCTGCTGAGGCATTTCTTTGGAGAGTACATCATACTGGGATGCATAAGAATTGTTCAACGACAACACTGACTGCTTCTTTGGTACTGTACGATTCGAGATTTCTGGCTGCGGTTTTCTGAACCCGATACCAAGTCCTTTTGGTAGAGCAACCGGCGAGAAGGCCTCATTGTGGGTATTTGTACTTGACTCGGATTCTGAAGATGAGCCAAAGTCAACTCCAAACTCTTCTTGCGCTCGTTTTTTCTCCCAGGCCTTGCGTTGTTCATCTGTAAGAGCTGCCAGATCTATATTCGCGGATTGATTGTGTACCGTTGGCTCTTCCATCTGCGCCGGTGAAGCATACAATTGAAGTGTGCCTGTTGAAGCTCTGGGTTGGAGGATACGCAATGGTGGCTGACGCTCTCCATCAGTAATCGGTAGATCCTGAGGATTGGTCTTGATTCTAGTCTTGAAGAATCTGTCGGCTACAGAGGGTCAGCCTGTGATCTTAACAACGCGTGATTGACTGACCTCGATATCTGTGACTGTTAAAAGCATCGATTGCAACATCCCCATTCGGATCTGAATGTTCTGTTTAGAATTAGCTTTTGCTACTATGTGGTTAGGAAAACCAACCTCTCGAGTTACGAGCGATATGGCGCGCCTTGATCGTCCCGATATCCCTCTTGATACTATCTCCCACTCTCTGCGCACCGTGCACCGTACTCTTACTCCTAGCCAGACTGACCTTCTCCAGTCCGCCATCCGTCTTGCTTAACAGGACTTCCAATTTCTTCATTTCAGCTTTGTAATCTTGCTCCTTGGTCTCCCATTGCGTAGCCAGCATCTCAAAATCCTTGATATCCTTGGTATGGGTGTGTTTCAATTCCTCGATGGTGTCTTCTCTCAGTCGCAACTCCGTCCGTAGTTCATGATACGCTTCCAGTACGTGCAATATGCAGCTGTTGTACTCAACAGGGACAGGGGTGGTGGAACTTTGGTTCATCATGACTACCTTTAGCATCTCCGCCATTTGATCTCTGGATGGCTCATCTATAGATACTTCAATTAGCAAATGAGGCACAGCTGAGAGCGAAAAACGTACGGTAGATACTCTCAGGATCCTTGAGGCTGAAGTACGTATCAGAAGTCTGCGGAATCGGTGGTGTCGAAGGACGCATACCAATATACGAAGAGACGCGAGAGGTAGGTCGAAGGCGAGGGGTTGGGGTTGGGACATTGCCATCTTCACTGTCGACGACGCTTTCATCGACAGAGAAGCTGCTTGGACGTTCACTGATCGATGAGCCTTGAGCTCTGCGTCCAAACACGGGCCTCAGCCAGTCCGCCATAATGTGTCGATTGTTGATGGAAAGGTGGACGTCGATGTTGAGCGCGAAGGAAGAGCGGCAAGGTAAAGAAGGCAAGAGCGCCGGTAGAAGATTTGCGCGAGTGACCGGGAAGGGCAAGATGAAAATGGCGACGCTACGATTTTTGGTTTTAGTGATGTCGTCTCTTTACTTGCGATGTCAATATTGATTCAAAGCTAGCAGGCGTAGCGTAATGGCGAAATCACATTCATACAAGACATACAATATGAGAAAAATCAGGAAATCTAGACGTCATAGCATTATTTCGAATATGCCTGCAGCTTCTTGCAAGGCGGAATGCTCTATATTTGAGCATAAATGGCTGAAAAGAGCGCTCATGATGGGTTGTGGCATCATTTCCATTCGCGTGAATCCATCACGTAGAAATCCAGGACCGAAAAGTTAGAGATGACCGAGCCTTATCAAGTTGGTGCTAGAAGCCACTGGTAGAAGGAGGATATTAATCACCAGTCCTTTCAGCTTCTATCAGATGTCGTTGAGATCAAAGACAATGAGGAAGAAGCATTGACACACCCTGGAGAGTTTCATCGATCCTCCACCATATTGTCTATCCCAATATGCAACTCCATCGAAGCTTTCGCACCGATATCAGGTGCCTTAGTCTTACATGTCCTCAAGATCGTTCAAGTGGAGTTGTGTGGTGGAAGTTCTCAGCTGGTTGGAGAGCTTCCTTCACAGGTGTAGGAGCCGTCTGCTCAGTAGAAGAGGTCCTCCGCTTTTTGTCTTCGTCGTCCTCTGCCTTCCAGACGCTCCGAGAAAAGTTCTTTGCCAGCGTTGTCGCCCAAAGTAGCAGGAAACAGCTCTTTGACGCGAGCAGCACCTTTGATGTTGAATACTTGTGAGGGAGGTGCCATTGCCGTACCACGAATGCTGAAACCCGAAGAATCGGCTTCAGGGCCATTTCTCGTGATCCTAGAAGCCAGAGATCCTCTTGACCGGCTGTCTCCACTACCATCTGTGAGGGGGATTGGCATCCTGGCGAAGAGGTCGGCGGTGTGGTCAGCGGAGTCGGAAGCATCCAAGGCATACGAACGGCGATGGCCAGGGCTGGATTTTGATGGGAAGAGCTCTTTGGGCGTAGTTGGGTCTCTTGACTTTGCCTTGATAGCTTGTGCTGCCAGTCGGTTGGCTTCAGCTGCTGCGGCTTGACGACGTCTTCTCTCCACGATTCGATCCTCCACCAAGTCCTGGTCACCGTCTCTGTCACGGAGTGGGGAAGCACTTCGATCTCTCAATCGTCCGCTGCCTCGGGGTTCGCGCTCAGGGAATAGCTCCTTCTCACGTCTTGGAGCCCTTGGTCGTCGCGACTCGCCGCTGGAGGATGAATTATTGCGATTGTGGCGTCCGCCGGAACGTTTCGCTCTTGAAGCCTCGTCATCGTCGTAGAGAGAAGCATCAAAGTCCGCATTGCGCTCTCTGTTTTGTTGCTCCTGGTCATCGTAGCGCTGGCTCCGATATCCTCCATCGTCGCGATCTCGATAAGTTCTTGGTCCTCTGGTGTTCCGCTTGCGACGCTCTGCCGGATCGTACTCTGGATTAAATAGATAGAATCGGCTTCGCTCCCGAGCACCAGCTTGCTTACGATCTCCAACGACAGCCAATCTGACCTCTAGACGTGTATCTGGGTGCTGAGGGAAAGGTTTGGCTGAAATCGTCTGCAGAAGTGGAATCTGCGAGACATCATTGATTTCGACCGAGGAGAATGCCGCCAACGCCGCCTTTGCAGTATCCGCCGTATCATAAATTAGGTTCGCCGAGGTATCATCAATCCACTCGACGTGGACAGGTCGTTGCTCTGTGTAGTATTCTAAAGCGAATGCTCGGATATCTTTGGTGGTGAGATTGTCCAAACCGCGGAGATGAACCTTGTGGGGAGCGAGTTCGTGGGCATTTGAATCGGAGGTATCGTTGGGGGTATTCAATATTGGCTGAGGCTCTTGCAAACCAGACTGTGTAACATATCAGCTTTGCGCAAATGGTTCTGGGCTGGGTTGGAGCGCACAAAGGACGTAGTATCCGGGAGGATTTCGACGTCTGGAATACCGAGGTCGTCAGTTAGGCCCATGTCGATATCCATCTCGATATCCATGTCGAGGGTAGACATCATGAAAGGCTTGTGAGGCTTGTTGGTGGTTCTGTCAGGTTGTTTTGAAGTGTTCGAGCTGTTAAGTAGGCTGGCCTCGGGTCCGAGTCTTGAAGAGTGGGAGAGGAAGTGAATGGCCGGAGTAGAAGGGGTGGAGGGAAAGAGCGCGTCACTTCAATTCACAATCATGAAGTGACAAACTCGTGTGTAGTAGTGGTGGGGGAGTGGGTGGTTGAAAATGATGAGGCTCTGATGAAGCTTCCTGGCTGGCGATGGACGGTAATCTTGGCGTCAAATCAACGGGGACCAATCATCTAGCGTTCCTGCAGTCCATGCCTGGCCTTGCCAGATTATTACCGCTCTTGTTATTACAGGAAAAGAAGGTGGGCTCCTGAGTCTCATAAAGGGTGATAAGATTGATCTGAGAAGAGGCGGATTTGATACGATTGCAGTGAGGAAAGGTCATGATGGTTGGATGGTAGGGAGCTGTCTCGGTTAATGCATAGTGGTGGTGTTTACATCAAGCCTGTCATTTTCCAAGCCTTGCAAGATGTGCCCAGCATGATGGTCTGGTTGCAGAGCTGAACATCAAGAAATATCAAGAAGGATGCTTCATTGCTTTCAGAAATAGTGGCTCTTTCTATTTCGGAATTTATATTTTGGGTTCACAAGCCATTCATTTGATCGAGTCACACAACACGAAAGCATTCACACATTTCACGTTACAGAGAGGAGTATCATAGAGAAGAAATTTTATTGTAAAGCAAAACTTTTGTTGTAAGACAAGCAATGTGGAGATCTGTATCGAGCAGACCGAAGCACACCAGGTTCTTCCGTATGGTAAGATACGCATCATGAAAGTTGATGCACCAAGTCGCTCTCGTTTTAGAAACGAAACCGAAAACCACAGAGCCATTCCAGACTGAAGTACTGGTACATGAATACCGCAAGGCCATGCTGTGTACAGATCCACCGAGTGGAGCCTCGAAGAACGGAAACACAAAGCAATCAAGTAAGAAGATCGGAAACGGTCGCGAACCACCAACTTCAGAACCACGACTCCGAACCTCCAGAGACAGGAAGAAATGAGAAGGGTATCAAACAACCACCAACTCCAGAACCATTCTGAGTCTCGAAAGATAAACCAAGAGAAAGAAGAAGAATATGGTACAGCCGTCAAATTGAGACAAGTTCTGAATCTTGAAGAGGAGAACGCAGCAAAAAAGAGAAGGGGAGAATACAATCGCCAACCATTGATCGCTAACCACCGACTCCAGAACCAATCAAGTCCACCAAAATGTGAATCTGGCAAGAAGATCCATCTAAGCATAGTCGTTGGCCTTGCTCTCTTGGGAACAAGTGACCAGATCGCGACCTGCCCAGGTGTCAATACGCTCATCCCACTGAACCTTGACACGACCATGTCTGTTCCAGTAGTTTCTAGCAGCACCGTCAGTTCGATAGATGTTGAAGGACTCAAGTTGCTCAGCCATGACTTTGAAGAGGTTCATGTCCATGAGAGGCTTGATGTTGACATCGCTAGAGACCTCGATGTTGCGCTGCTGGACTATGAGGAAGTAGAGGCAGTCATGCTCGTACTGAACCCACTTAGAGCCTTTCTTGGTCTTGATGTTTTGGATGGCAGGGCAAGCTGGAAGATCTCTGAGAGCAGGTCGAATGAGTTCCGAGGGGTGCTTTGGAGCAGTGATTGGTTGCTTTCCAGAAGTGGTAGGATGATTCTTCTTGTTGTAAGTGCAAGCCTTCTTGACTTTTTTTGGTTTGGCTGCTGGGGTTGATGGATGATCAAATACAAAGTCTTCATCAGCTTCGTCATCAGAATCCTCAACACGAGCTCTCTTATTTCTGGAGTAAGAAGAATGATGAACGAAGTCATCCTCATCCTCAGACTCAATGTAGGACCGCTTGCTGGCTGTAGCTGATGGAACTGACGACTTTGATTTGATTGACTTTGGCTTGATCGCCTTTTGCTTGGATGACTTGGGTTTGGAAGATTTGCTACCGGATGAAGGACGCAAGCGACGTGGAGGAGCAGGTCCTGAAGCCAAGAACTTTCCACTCACGCTTGGGTGATAGCGAGGAGGAGACGAGATCCCCTTCTTTGGCTTTGGAGCTTCAGCGACGGTAGTGACAGCTAATTGCATGTCAGTATGTACATTTTCAAGCTGGAAGGGGGATCAACTTACCGACAGGGGCCTTTCGAGCAAAATAACCAACACCATGCTGCTTGAGAACGGCAAGGGGTATCTCGTCTTCCTCCAGGTTGAAGTCGACCTCATCGTCATCCTCAAGGGAGATTGGGCAAGACTTGGAGCCGGGAGCGAACTCGTCATCATTCTCAATGGAAGGAAGAGGGGTATCGGGAGAAGGATAGTATCCATAGACCTCCTGGAAAGCACGAATCTCTCCAGTTCGGTGAACGGACTTGTCGGAATACTGCTTGCGGGAAGTCCACTCGTAGGGATTGGAGTAAGTGGCAGCCATTGTGAGGATGTGTTTGAGGAATGATGGAAGATTTTGTGTATGTGTGTGTTTTTGAAGTTTTGAAGAAAGAAACGTTGCGTAGAATTGAAGAAAGGAAGGAAAGAGGAGGGAGGGCTCTGCTTTTGTAGTTCCATGCTGGCCAGCAGCTGGCGATGAGAGGCTCTCGCGGCCATCTTGCCATTGTGTTGTGTTCCTATTGTGAGCTCTGATATTGTGAAATGCAAGTGGGTCCACACGGGGACAGAAGAGGTGGGTTTCCTATTGTGTTCAGCCAAAAAGTTGAAAAGGAAGGCTCGCTTAGAGCGGAGTAGGTCTTTGCGGGTGTGCTCCCCCAGATTCATCCCAATCGCTGGGTTCGTCAGGACAAATTTGCGAATGTAGGGCCAATTGACTCAACGATTGAAGATCAAAAGGTTCTAAGTATCAAGGAAAATCCATTTTTGCAAGCTGGTCGTGTTCCTGGAACATTGGGTTTGGTGGGGCTACCGCAAGTGATGTCAACAAAGGTGAACAGCTGGTCAGCCTTCCTCAAATATGACACAGAACTGCCATATTTGAGGTTCAACTAGTACTTGAAACATCATAAACCCTCCTAAGATAGATTCTTAATAGTTGAGATGTGCTTAAAGGAACTTGAGACTTACGAGGGTGGGTGGTGGTCCGAATGATGTAGCTACTGTTGTGGTTGGAGGCAAATGTTGCCTCTGAGCTGGAGAATTCTTACATCTCAGCCGAATGGCATCGGTTGCTGAAATGAGAGGGGTCATAAGCTGTTCACTAGAGGTCAACTCGTTGTTGGAAATCGTGGAGAAACTGTGTCGTTGATAATCTCGAGCTTCCTCATCGGTTTTGTGCTCGATGAAAACGATTAGACCCTGAATTTGTCCCCTGAAGTTTGATAAAACGCTGGATTCACAATTTCATACCTTCTTTCCAATATCTCGCGACGACACTGTGCCAGTGCTCTTAAAGGCATTCAGTTCTAAGCTCCGAGGAATTCGCACGCCTTCGATACTGATCTCCATCGGGTTGAATTACTGGAATTAAGGCCTCTAAACCTTTTTCCAGAGTTCCAGATATCTTGAGAAATTATTTGCCTAGTGGTATTGCTAGTATTGTCAAGTCCTCGAAGCCTCTGCCGTTGTTGACCGCGCGTTGATGAGAGCTCCTAGACTTACTTTATCCTTTGTCTGCAACCACATTGTCAACACACTCAATCGAATCCTAAAAAGAACTCAAAAACTGTCAAACATATCAAAAATTCAACATAACTCTCAGTGCGGTGCGCGTGCTAGCGCTAGGATAGACACGTAGAAATTGGCAGTGTAAAAGGAAGAAGACGGTGTACCAAGGCTGCCTTAACACTGAGGAGGCTCATGATTTCTCAACCATAGATAGTACCTGAAGCTACATAGTGATCTCGCGCGTACGAGATAGAATAATGGCACTGGGTTAGATTCGAGAATGGTGATGGGCCGTGGACATGGTGATTTCAGAATTCGCTCTTGCCTCGGCGATGAAGCATCTCGGCCGAAGGTTGTATTTGAATCCGATTGTACGGAGACTGAAGAATGACAGACGCTATACGTTTAACATTTTGACCATGAGGATCAATGTTGGGAGCATATCTCCATCAGGAAGCTATCACGAGACACCAGTCAACATGCCATTGCTGAAGGAGGTGTCAAGCGACTTGACTTGAAAACGCTACAACGAAGTAAACCTCCAAGGGCTTTCCGAGATCTATTATCAAAGACACGCATGTACCACGAGAAAAGGTAGAAGGGTTCCCATGTAATACTGCCCATATATTATTGCGAAATACAAACTTTTCCACCCACATCCATTCATAGATCATAACTCATAAATCATCAGGATACCAGATATGCCCATCTCACAACTCCATACATACAAACAAAGCTAGCAGCAAACAATCAAATAAATTCCAGTCAAACGACCGCTCAATCAGAACACGAACCCAATTCCCGCTGACCAAATCTCAGAATCAAAACTTCGCAATGCAAAATGCCGCCAGGTCCCTCCATCAACTTCACCTTCTAAATAGCCTCATAAATCTCGATCTTGGTTTCTCAGGCTCCTGATACAGCTGTACCGGATAGTACGGCGTAATAGGAAACTGACCACCTTCAGGAATCGCGTTCCTTCCCCACTTATGCTCCGGGATCTCTCCCAACTTCGTGCTATCCGACGCAAACGACATGAAAGACTTGCGCTTGTCGGCCCTCGAGACTCGCGTCTGAAGTCTCTGAGCAGGTAGAGGCGCTGCTTTCAGTACAGTCGCTTCCGGTATGGAGCTGGGAGAAGGAAGTTGAGATTGGTAGGGAGGCGGCGGAGACCTGCGTGTTGCTGAAGCTGGACGTGGTTTGGATGGCGGTGCTGGGAGAGCGAGAGGTTTAGGAGAACTTCGCTTAGGTGTGGAAGAGCCAGATGATCTCGAATCCGTTGACAATTTCCTGCCAGCTTTGGGACGAACCCATCCCTCTGTGATAGCTGGCCCCAATGGTGTACTAGAAATACACAACTCAGGAGCACTTTTCGAGCGGGCATGAGAACGCTTTGAATGTCCTGATGATGAAGTGGTAATTTTCTTTTTGCGACGGTGAGTGGCTGAGACCTTGTGACCTGTTTTATGGGGACTGGGTGGGAGAGCGAGGGAGGACCGGGAGAGACGGTAGGAGAGTTGCTGGAAGGTGGTGATAGCTTCTAGACGGGAAGAATTGGAGAGATTAAGGAGGACTTGATAGTCTGTCGGACTCGACCGACCCTTGGTAAAGCGCTCAATGACAGAGACAAAGCCAGCATTGAGGCGAAACATGATGGCTTGGAGGGAAGAGCGAGCTTCCGCTGGTGTGAAGTCAGTGACGTGATCGGCTTGCAACCATTTTGACCGAACTTTCTGTGAACAAGCATCCCATCATACGAAAAGAGCATTTGCAGAGATATCTTTGCATTTGCTAGTCAAACATGACTCAAGACACTGTCGTTTCTCTCACAATCAAAATATCTGCCATGAATTGTGCCAAGGCTGTGTGTGTAACTGTTGGATTGCTTACCATCACCTTCAGCGAACCCAGATCCCAGCCTATTCAAGTCCTTGCCATAAGCATTCTGAACCTCCGTCCGACTCTTCTTCAAAGATTTGCTCAATTGTGTCTCCGCAGCCTTGCTCGATTGATCAATAGAGACATGCCCAGCTTTCCTCCTCTTCCTTTGAGCCTTGATCATTCCAATTCCACGAGCGAAAGCGTCTAGGAGAGACGAAACCGCTCCATGGAATTCACCCATTTTGAGCGTCGATTATAAAGTGAGACGATGAGTACTTGAGAGGCATATGAATTCGAGTTGTGAACGGGAGTTGGTAGCCTCGCAGCCTTGCTGATTGTGAGACTTGGGCGAAAGCAAGACGGAACCGAAGCAGGGCAAGGACAACAAATGTAGCAGAGATGAGAGAACTCCAGAACGACCGTGAAAAGAGAAAGAGAAAATGAGGCTTGCGATACTTTGACCTCGGGCGAAGGCTGAGGTTAAGAACCCCGTAGGATTTAAGTTCACAATGGTTCTTGCTTAAGCGCCGTGGAAAGCTTGCCCCGCGTCTAGTCCAACCAGCGAGTTGGTCCAATCAACACAATGGAGTAGTCTGGATCACGAGCTGCTTTGACCTGACCTGCATGAGGATGACTGGAGTGAGGGGCCTCGCTTGAAGCCTTCTCGAGCAAATGGAAAAATGTGGATATACTCTCGTCTTCTGTGTGGTGTGCCACATTCTCCAAGCTGTCATTCTGATCCAATCTTTTGGTACAATCCATGCAACTTGCAGATTCTGCAGTTTCCAGAGACTTGCGGGCCAGAGGAAAATCCTCAAGCGAAAGATGCTCTTCGAATGATGACTCTTGAATAGTGGACCTCCTGCAGTCAAATCTTGCTGTTGGTTAGCGAAAAGTGACTCGGTGAAAAAGTTGCATAAAGTCTGAAGCCGTCTGCTCTCTTTGGCCCCGTTCAGTGTCTGAGCTCAGGGTTTGACTTCGAATAGGAACGATGGAAAAGCTACCGCGGCTTGAGGAGCTTTCAATCGTACCAGCACATGTCAAGTCGTCCATGCATGTCCTGGTTGCTGCTGAAGAGCAAGCATGAAGCGGCACAGAGATACCCATCACATGATTCGAGTAAATCCGGCTTCTGAAGGAGGTCTGCTTTTGATGAGAATAATTCAAAGCTCGGAATATATAAAGGTTAGATGGCTAGCAGAACTGTAAGAAGCTATGGGGAGAGGAGAGCCCACGGGGGAGAGAATTCCAGGGCCGGTCATATGACCTGCCGATGGTTAACGAGACGGCCGGAAAATACATAAGTTCGCTGTTCGAGGTTCGAGGCTTTTGGCTGGATCAATCATCGAATGTCCCAGGCGGACAAGGACATTCGCCGTTCACGTCGCAGCAGCAGCATGCGAATGAATTATTCCATCCATACCTCCCAACGCCCCAAAGAAGCTGGGCGGAAGGTCCAGTCCGATAAACCGCAGCGAAGGCGTGGGGGAACCTCCATCTACTTGAAGTAGCATCCGATCCCTGCTTGTATCATTACCTATCGTGACGAGCCAGGTCGCACATTTTCGATCGTTATCACGACTTTGTGTGAGATGAGCTTTGAGGCTGGCTGCTGAGCTGAGACTTCCTCCCACCAGATCCAGATGCATCTCTGCAAGCATCCAAGTGAGGCAGGCAAGCAAGCAAGTTTGAGGACCGAACTTACTCTTATCTGAGTCAGTCACACGAAGGCCCGATCAGGAAGCCTTTTGAATGCGCAATAACCATCTAGCGATCTTAGAACGGCGCGATAAGTGAAGATCAACCTCACAGCTCTCAAGGGTCCAGATAGACCGCCAGGGACAGGCCAACCCAGGACCAGTGGAAGTGTCTTCCGGACACGCCCCCCTTTGAATTCGACACTGCCGCACGTTGGGCTTCGATCACGTCGAAGCTTTATCTCGACGTGGCGGTGGACTTGCGCAGCTGGTATTTGAGATACCGACGGCTCTTGGACCACTTGTCCACTTCTGGTATCTCGACTTTGTTTCGTGTGTTTCTCCTGCATTATCTTCTGCTGTTATCAAATTTATTATTGGTTATTCTTAGCTGGCCTTGTACCAGTGACTCTGATTTATGTCTCCTTACCTCTCCCGGAAATCTTGTTCCACTTCCGCGAAAGAAGCAAAGCATGACAGACGGCAATTATCTGTCGGGTCCCACCCCGCGGGAGACAGACCAGTCCTACTGTCATACCATCATCGCCTCCCGCGGGGTGAAATCGAGATATAGCACATTTTAAGTATTTTTCGGCCTTACTTTCCTTTGCATTCTCGGAGGGCCAGTCCCAGAGTGCCCGTCACCAACGACAGCCAGCCCAGCGCGCGACCTAGCCTCCCGCAGGCAGGTGTCACCCGGATCATCTTCTTGCGATGACGGATGATTAGAGGAAGCGTTGTGATGGGATGGAGGATCTCGGCGACGCGTTCCCATGCACTGCAGATGCGTTGTGATCCTATGGCGACGACCGCGCACGTTGCGTGATTCGTGAGCCCGATTGCACTCATGCAGGGCTCAAGCCTGGTCTGATTGGCCCACTGCCAGACCGTTGCTTGCTCGCGCAAGTCAGGACTCCGTTTGCGCCAGAGTGTCGGTAAGAGAATAATTAGGACATACGAGGGTTTTCTTATCTTTCTGTCTTTCTATTCTTACTCGTCTTGTTGCGGCTGTTACTTGGCCATTTCGACATTCACATGGTGAGCTTCGGACCCTGATTACGAGGATGTGCCTGCTACCTCACGCTTATGCTCTTTGATCTTTTCATGCGACTGTTTGTGCTCATCGGTTTCGAGAATTGCGACTTGTTCCAGCATTTTCTTGTAGAAGTGGCGCCACACTTATCTTCATGTTGTTGCAGATTGCTGCAGGGGCACTTATTTGTACAACCCTATCGTTTTAATAAAAGCACTCGGAGTTTTCTGTCAATGGACGAATCG